>ML681993.1:6105878-6321659 GCA_007922195.1 Podocnemis expansa | reverse complement strand
CCAGGTGCTGTCCAGCTCTTCATGTTCTTGACCCGCTGTTGGATGTCGGCTATTGTGATGGTGACTGGTTCCTGTTCTGGGAGATTGCTATGGTCTGTTCTCAGGTCCTGCAGCCACTTTGCACTGGTGTTATGAGTCTTCTCTTTCTCCCAGATGTTCTTCCAGTTTATATATATACATATATATATATATATATATATATATATATATATTGCATGAGCTTTCGTGGGGAAAATCAAAGCGTCCAACAAAGTGGTATTTTCTCCTATGAAAGCTCATGCCATGAATATATTTGTTAGTCTTTAAGTGCCACAGAAGTCCGTGTTTGTTTTATTAATGATCTGGAAGATGAAGTGGATTGCATGTTCAGCAAGTTTGCAGATGTTTACTAAGACGTGGGGAGCGGTAGATAGGCTGAGGGGTAAGGATATGATACATGGCAACCTAGACAAATTAAAGGATTGGACTAAAAGAAATCAGATGAGGTTTAACAAGTACAAGTGCAGACTGGCTAGGTAGCAATTCTGCGGAAATGGACCAATGGATTGGTGGACAAGAAGCTGGAAATGGGTCAGCAATATGTCCTTACTGCCATGAAAGCTAACAGCATACTGAGCTGCATTAGTTAAGTATTACCAGCAGATTGAAGGGAGTGGTTCTTATTCTCTATTCAGCAATAGCAAGGCCACATTTGTAGTATTTCATCTAGTTTTGGGCCCCCCATTACAGGAAGGATACGGACAAATTGGAGAAAGTCTAGAGGAAGGCAATGAAAATGTTTAGGGGCCTGGAGCATGCGACTTATGAGGAGGAGTTGAGGGAACTACTGTATATCATTGCATATAAGCCAAGAATTTTGTGCCTGAAAATTGGCTTCAAAACCAGCTCTCGGCTTATACTCAAGAGAATACGGCAGACAGCCCCAGCCAGCAGTTTCCCTGACCGTGCAGCAGGCCGGAGCCCCAGTGTTGCCAGGTGGCCATCTTGGGCAGTCGGTGGGGGCTGGAATAAGGAAGGGACCCTGGCGTCTGGAGTGGCTAAGTAAGGGGGCCCTGGGGGGGGGGGGTCGGCCTGAACATTAATTCATGGAGGGTTCAGGGAGGCCAGGGAAGCGGCGGCAGGGACCGGGGATTGGGGAGGGGGTCGGAGAGTTGAGGAAAGTGATGGGACGGCCGGGAGGGTTTGGGGGGAGGGTTTGGGGGGAGGGTTCAGGGAGACCAGAGAAGGGGCAGCAGGGCTCAGGCATTGGGGGGGGGTGCCTGGCAGGCTGGGAAGAGCGGCAGCAGGGGTTGGGGGATGAGGGAGAAAGGATGTTGGGGAACAGGGGAGCAACAGCAGGGAACTGAGAAGGGAGCAGGGGGGCAGCAGTGATGAGCCAGCAGGGCAGCAGTGGGGAAGGGGCAGACCAGGGGGCAGCAGGAGGAGCAGGGGGGCAGCAGCAGTGAGGAAAGAGGCAGAGCAGGGGGCAGCAGCCAGTAGCAGTGAGGAAAGGATGGAGTAAGGGGTGGCAGTGAGGAGGAGGCAGTAGGAGGAGCAGAGAGCAGCAGTGAGAAAGGGGCAAAGCAGGGGACAGCAGCAGGAAACTGAGAAGTGAGCAGGGGGGTAGCAGTGAGGAAAGAGCAGAGCAGGGGGCAGCAGGGGTGACGGAAGTGAGAAGAGAGTAGAGCAGGAGTGAGGAATGGACAGCAGGGGGGCAAGGGAAAAGCAGCAGCAGAGATTTTGGGGGTAGGGAAGCTGTCAAACTCCAGAGGAAGCCAGCAGGAGTCAGTGGGGGGTTAGGGGCCAAGCCCAAAAGGGGACCTCAGCTTATACCTGGATCACCAATTTTAGCTTCTTTTTTGGGCTCAGAACTGGGGGGGTTGGCTTGTGCCGGGATCAGCTTATACCCGAGTATATACGGTAGGGTTATTTAGTTTGCAGAAGACAAGAATGAGTGGGGATTTGATAATACTGTTAAACTACCTGAAAGGGGTTTCCAGGAAGGATGGAAGTAGGCTGTTAGCAGCAGCAGACGACAGAAATAGGAGCAATGGTCTCAAGTTTCAGGGGGCTGGGTGCAGGAGATCAGGCTGGATATTACACAAATATTTATATGAGGAGGGTGGTGAAACACTGGAATGGATTTCCCATAGTGAGGGGTGGAATCTCCATCCTTGCAGGTTAAGGTATGGCTTGACAAAGCCCTGGTTTCAATAATTTAGCTGGGATTACTCCTGCTTTGAACATAAATTTGACTGGATGACCTCTTAAGGTCTCTTTCAACCTTCATCTTGTTTCCATAATGCCCAGTGATTTGGCTATGCCAAATTCTGCCAAGGGGACATCTGTTAATGTGGACTCCTGCCAATGAAGTAGTCCTTGTTTAAGTTAACATGACTTATGAGGATGAAGGGGGTCTGTGCTAACATTATTTACAGGTTGGGTTTGACATGTCTATTAAAAAATAGAGTTAAATATGTTCCTTCATGACCCCCAAAATCTGTCATTTGCATGGAATACTAACACCATTGATTAAGTTGTATTGGACTTCCTCCAAGGCTGTAGGACTTCACATGCATCCACTCTGTCCCTCTGACTCTCCTGCCCTTGATTTCATCCTCCTCCTCCTCCCTGTGCATTCATCTCCCATTCTATGAGTAAGATGTGATATCTCAGATGCAGCTATTCTGTATCTTTTGGGGGGGAATCTGTCCCCCTGCACTCACCATCACCCACAAAGGCAAATGGGATGATTTGAGGCATGGAAATTAAAAATAAATCAGATTTATTTTCTAATTCACCACAGATAATGCATGGGAGAGTGAATTTCCAATAGTTGGAGGGAGATACTACACATTTTTAAAAGACAAAATGAAAAATTGTGTTCTTGGGCTGGATTAGATTTATACACTATTCCATTTCAAAGATGCTGTCACTCTCAGTTCACAGGACTCAGAGAAACAGCTTTGATTAAAGCAAAATGGGTGGCAGAAGTGCCTCAGCTGATGCTTCTGCAGCTGTCACTTTTGATACCTGAAAGTCTGATACCTTTGTATGCTGTGTTACTGGTGCCAATGTACACCCGTGAGAGAAGAGACAAGGGCAAACTCCCTGATCTTCGAATGTCAAGGAGAAGATAGTAAATCCCAGCCTCCTCCAAAGCTGCCGCACTATTGCAAAAGAGCACTGAACATTTCCACTATGTCACTACACCCTTGAAAAGAACTCACAGAAGAAAAACAAATAGAGTCTGTAAGTGGAAACAAAATTGTATATGCTATTTATCTAGTAAGAGCAGATACTACAAGTCTTACGTATGAGAACTTTGGTGTGAAAGGGGCTGATGGATAGAGAGATTCTCCTCACCATGGTTTAAGGCGGGGAGGGACTGGAAAGGTGATGAAAAAAAATCCCCTTTGTACCCAATACATTACAGCCTAATCCAAATCCCACTGAAGTCAATGGAAAGACTCCCACTGACTTTGGCAAAAGTTGGCTTATGCCCATAATGGAGAAGAAAGAGTAATCCTTGTGAGTCCTTGCAAGTGAGACCAGAACGTTCTTCAACAAATGCTAAGTTTATATCTTCTTGAGGGAGCTATAATTCATGCTGACAATTTTTCTAAAATGTTTAATATGTGGTTTCTAAACAGTGATATGTTTTGCTTCTATCATCTATTTCTGAACATTATTTAAAATTCTTTAAGAAGAAAGTCCTTCCTTTTAATACTTTCCTTCCAGATCTGGAATACGTTCTGGTGTTGGCCTGTAGCCTGCCTGGAGAAGTGACAGCATAAAACTAGCTGGGGGATATCTGTCAGTCACAACACAGAAGTTAGACAGCAGCCAAGAGGGACACGAAGAAACAGAATGAATTATATTTGAAATTTTGACTATATTTTGATTGGTACCAGTAATACAAGACTTGTTCCCCATCTCTTCAAAATTCTGCAACAGGTATGCTACTCTGTAAAAAGTAAACAATTCCATGATAAAGAGGGCATCACATATTTATTTATTGTAGAAAACTCTAGGTTTCAGATCTTATACAATCAAGAAAAAAAAAAAAAAGAGAGAGAGTCCTAATGTTTTATTTTGAAATCCTTTACTTTCATCTTTTCAGACTAAATTACACTAAAGATTTGGGGGCAAAGTAAGTAAAGTCAGTTCTAAATAAACAAACCAAAAACATCTACCACTGGCATGCTGATTAGAAAAAAAACACATTTATAAGTGAGATCTGAAACCTCACCTTTCTGTTATTTGCTCTAACTGCAGGGTTTTGGCACAGATCCTGAATATTAGCTCAATAACGTGTATTGTCAGGTATTGGTGTCATGTCACTTTTCATTACAAAATTCATGGAGGTAAATATCAATTGGAAGGCATTTTAGATATTTTCTCATGCATTTACTCCTAAATCCACAGATGACAATGGAATGAATAATCTTCGCCCCACTTCCTTATCACCTTATATCAAGTCTCTAATATGACTGCATATTTTCTACAGATTTCTGATCCTGTTCAAAATGCCTTCAAGGAGAGAGACACTATTTCCTCATGGCTGTATTTGTATACAAAAAAGTCAAGAACCCTTGCAAAAAATCAGCAGAAATCATTCAAGAGGACTTCTGGTTTTCAGTGAATAGAATACTTTGAGTCAGTACGCTAAAAGTCTCAGTAGTTTAACTCTACGGGCTGAGATTTTTCAAATGTGTTCTGTGTTAGTCCAGCTCTTCTACCATTGAAGTTACTTGCAGGTAGAATTAGATCAAGGCTGGGCACACTTCTGAAAATCCCCTCCTCAGAACACTATCTAATTTCATAGAATCAAAGGATTTCCTGGGACGTAACTAAGACTCATAGACTCTAAGGTCAGAAGGGACCAATATGATCATCTAGTCTAACCTCCTGCACAGTGCAGGCCACAAAAGCTCACTGACCCACTCCTACAATGACCCTCAAACCCATAACTGAGCTAGTAAAGTCCTCAAATCATGATTTAAAGACTTTAATACAGAGAATCAACCAGCAAGTGAGCCATGCCCAATGCTACAGAGGAAGGCAAAAAACCCCCAGCACCCAAGCCAATCTGCCCTGGGGGAAAATTCTTTCCTGACCCCAAATATGGCGATCATTTAAACCCTGAGCATGAGGGCAAGTCCATAACAGCTAATCAAGAAGAACTTCTCTGTAATAACTCAGAACCCACTTGATCTAATGCCCCTTCCCAGGTCACTATCATACCCATAACTCCTGAAAACTGAATCTTTTCTAAAAGCACAGAAATTGGAATTGAATGGATTTTTGCAGCTGGGAAAGAGATTCAGCATCAGTGCTTGGTAATAAGAAAATTCTCCAAACTGGTGGGGGTTATGGTAAGGATAACAGCTTACACTGTGGGATAACATCCTGGCATGGAGATTAAGTATTTCTGATTGAAGAGGCTGCCAGCAGAGAAGTCAAGCGCTGAGGACAGTGATTTAGACAAAGAACTGAGAAGGAGATGAGTATTAGGTGATTGGTAGAAGCAAGTACAGAGGGTTTTGGCTGCAAGCAAGGTCAGGGTCAGGATGAGTGTTGTCAGAAGGGATTCTTAGACATCCGAAGGAACCACTGTATACAAAAATTACAAATAAGAAAAAAAGCAAGGAGTCTTGTGGCACTTAAAGACTAACAGGTTTATTTTTTGCATGTGCTTTCATGGGAGAAAATCCCACTTCGTCAGATGCTCCAATATACATATTTTGTATCTTCCTGGCAAACTACACTACTCAAGAACATTATTCCCCTGCACTCCCATTCCTACCATGCTGTCACCATGTCTGTTGTGTCTTTTACTGACATTATAAATTTCTTGTTGTGGGGGCCATGTTTTCCTCTTCCATCTATAAAGAACACACATCCATGGAACTATATACATCCAATAATATTATCTAGAGGGCTCATCACTTAGGATGGACAGAAACTCTTGTCAAAAAACATGGAGCTGGATTTTTCCTCGGTTTGTAGGTGTTACTCAGAGCTGAATCAAGTTCTCTGCATGGACCATCTGTCTTTCTAATTAATGAAGGAGTGTGAAGTATTTCCACATTGTTGGATTTACCTCTCTTCCTCTAGTCCAGTTGCTCTTTGTTTCTTATTAGCAGCAGGATTCTACCAGTTTTTGGGCACCTCACTCCATGAGTTGTGCCACTACTTTTATTGTAACTCTTTGCAGAGAAAGAAGGTAGCAATAGGCTCATTAGTATTAAAAACTTCTAGTTGGGAAAAGAAATGGGGCAGTCTAAATTTTGATGGTGTCAAAGTAAGAGGAGGGAAAAATCAAAGTTTCAGTGTTTAGAATTATAAACAAACAAGCTTTCAATTATCCACCCTATTTTTGCTCATGTACGTCATGCTCTGAGGGCAGGAGGGTTAACCGCTCGTTAAATCAAAGTACTCCTATTTTTTCCTGTTGCCCTTTATGAGAAAATACATAAATCCAAAGTGTCCATGGATTTGGACTGTGTGTCTGTTTTGCGCTGATTTGAAGATAAAGACACACAAAAATGAAGCAAATCAGTCACTTAAATAGACTTCTCCAAATTAAGAACAGCTGAACTGTTCAGGACTATATACTGCCCATCTGAAGATGGGATAGCAATGATACTATCCTTTCAACCATTTCTTTAATGCAAACACTCTTGTATGCAAAAAGATTGTTGCCTCACTAGCAGGACCTAGCTTGATAGCAGAAAAAGAAATCTACCAAATGACTTATTTGAGATTTTTCAATTTAAGTCTGCGACTATTCTAGTTTTACTTTGGGTAATGATGGTTAACTCAACACTCCCACATCCAACAAAACAAGCAATGGTCTTGTTGAGCACAATGTAAGAGATTGCAGTGAAATTTATTAAAATAGAGTTGAATTAAATTTTTCAGCAGAAAAATTTTGGGGGGGGGGGGGTAGAGATTCAGCAGCAGTGAAATGTTCTGCAAATTTGTGCAGGTATTATCAAAATTGTTCCTATTGGAAGGGTGAAAAAAAGCAAAGAGTTGAAAAAAGTAAAAGTGTTCTAATTCAGTATAAAACAAGTTTTTGTTTCCAAATCGCCTTAATTTATTAAAAATAAAGGAACACACAAAATCAAACCAAAATCTTTTGTTTCAGGTTGAATTTATTTTGGTTTTCAATAAACTCAATAACTGTTTTCAATTTAATATTTTTTAAAATTTTGACTAAAAAGTTTCCTTAAAGCCCTAGAAATATGCAGTTTTACAGGTGATTTGGAATTGGTTATCAACAAATCATTCAGCACACTTCACGTAAGCACTGATTTTCTGTCTAACACACAGCTAAAGCCCTGTGTGGATACAAACATGAGAATCTGCTTTGAATGCACATTTGCTTAGCATCAGCCTGTAATCCAGTCTGGTCTCCACTTGCCAGGTTTTTATGTCCATCTGCATCCACAATGCATCTGCCTCACAGCAGCTGCTGCTGACTACAGAAGCTGAGTCTATGTCTGGCTGCTGCAGCTTTGCTGAGCTGAGGCTAAAGAGGAGGGAAGGAGAGGTAGCAGCTCCATGCAGTTCAGAGCCTCCCCTACCCCCAATCTCAACAATTGTTATTCTGCCCAGGCTAGGGAAGCCAGAGGGGTTCAGTGGCAGTTGCCAATCATCTGACTGGATAGCTGGTTGTGAGGGAAGGGGTGGGATGGTAGCTGCCCATCACCAGTTTATTAGTGGAGTGTGGGGACTCGCCATTGCATCTCCTACACTCAGAGGCAGGATTAGCTAATAAAGTGAGCTCCTGTGAGTGACTGCCTATCTCTGGCTAGCAGACCACAAGGGGAGCTGGGCTAAGATTGGCTGGAATCCTTCCTTTGTTCCCTGCTGTGCTGACCACATTGCTCACTGCTCTCAAGCTGTGGCAGAGGCAGCAGCAGCTAATGCACCCTGGACAGATAAAAACAAAATCCACATCAGAGCTGCAATCTGCAACAATGGGTCTGCGGATATCTGCACCTGCATCCATGGATATGGATACCCACGGATGTGAAGCAGATCCCTGTGGATCTGCAGGGCTCTACACATAGCTTTTAGGAAAGGAAACATGCAACTAGTCATTAACTGACATATGCCTTAGGTGTCATTTTATAGGACAGGACCCAAGTTCTCACACTACAATTCAGCTACCAAGGAAGCGAATGGGACAGCGTCACAGGATGCCCATCTGTACATCTTGGGTTATGTTCTTTATGATTTTTCTGTTCACTTATGCATGATGATTCTATGTTTTTATGCCAGTTACACCGTGCAAGGTGCCTTCATGAATGTTCGTAAAATATTCTAAAATGATTATGATTGTGTCATGTTTCCTGCAGCATCATGCCTGTGTACAGATAGGTAGAACCCTTCAAATCCGCAGGCATCCACTGTAGATCCGTGGGTATCCGCATCCGCAGGTGCGGATAACCACAGACCCAGTCCTGTGGATCATCTCATGGATGCAGCTTCTATTGTTACCTTATCAGAGTGGGATCCATTGCTGAAACTGCTACAGGCAGCGTGCAGCGAAAGCAGGAAGCGCTCTAGCCAATCCTAGATTGTGATCTGCCAGCCAATCAGAGTCTCAAGGTGGGACTTGGAGACTCACTGCTGGCCTTTGATTGGCTCATTCTCCTGCCTGCTTCTTCCTTTTCTTGCTTCCAGTTGGCAAGTCATTGCTGTCAAATCAGAGATTTCATAGGTGGGCAAAGAAATCTGACTGATAGCACAGCATGCGAACCACAAACAAGAAAGGAAGAAGCGGGTGGGACCCATGTGGGGAATGAACCAATTAAAGGCAGATAGTTGTATGTGAGCCCAAGCTCAGTTGCAGTTGCGGTTACAGATGCAGCTAAACCCTGGCATGCAGATTTTGGATCGGATTAATGTTATCACTGAGCAGATGCTGATTGGATGCGGTTCCACATTTTTGTATCCACGCAGGGCTCTACAGATAGGTAGCATGTTTAACATGGGTTGGGTGGGTGGGTGGGGGAGACGGAACTCTCTCCCAGCAACATGTAAATAGCCACAGCAAACAAGTACCTGGAAAAGGCAATAAAGATATGCTGTCTGAGGTGGCTGACCAGACAAAGGAGATCACCTCATCCCAGCAGGGGAAGGGTGATGGGGAGTGATAAGGGCCCCTCAAGTAGCCTGAGGGCATACACCCACTGCTTGGGACCAATTGAGTGCAAGAGGCCAGAGTGGACTCATTCAGGAGTGAGGGGTGACCTGGCAAAGCTGAGTGACTTAGGGTTCAGGAGTGAGAATTGGGGGATCACAGCGACACACTGGACTGGATCTGGGGAGCAGCCTGTCACAGACAGTGTCAGTGTCCAAACTGCTGTCTCTCTTTCCCATGGCATGCACTAATTTGTAAACACTGTACTGAAAATGATCATGATAAATTTAAAGGACTAGTTCTATATACCATTTTAGAGATAAAATTTCTTTCTAAAAATTATCTTTATTACACCAAATTTCAACTGTAATAACCAGAAAGTCCATAAAAACTTTCCAAAATGAGGAAAGCTTTGCAAGTGGCCTCAAAAAGAACTCTTCATGGCAAAAAGGCAATTGCATCTTGATCTTGAGAAAGAAAGACTTAAAGGTTTAAGTCTTCAGGGAAAATCCATCCAGCAAGCAGTCATTTACTCTATATTTATGGATCTAGATTTATCTTAAATTTATCACAACTGTAGAGTGAAACAAACAAGGAGTGCTGTGGCACTTGAAGACTAACATTTATTTTTTGCATGAGCTTTCATGGGAGAAAATCCCCCTTTGTCAGACACTTTCTCCCATGAAAGCTCATGCAAGAAATAAATTTGTTAGTCTTCAAGTGCCACAGGACTCCTTGTTTGTGTTACTGAACTAGACTAACACAGCTACCCCTTTGGATCCTGGCAACCGTAGAGTGGTAATCTCTGGTGGAGCCTCCCAGATACTTAACATCACACTAAGGAAGAAACCAGAATCATCTAAGCCTTCCTTACGTTGTCACAGTGCGCAAGAGGGGCTGTTAGTGAAGCCTCCAAAATGTGTGCTGCTGACCAGAGAAAGGGGGCAAGGCTAAGGTAGTCAGCAGCTATGTATACTGTGGAATCAGCCCCTCTCCACAGCAGCTCCTTCTGCTGAAGAAGGTTGTATGTAGCCTCCAAAAGGATGGTGAATCTGCCTTCTTAAACAGAATACCCAAAGGGGAAGCAGCTGAAATACCACTTATCTTCAGCTTGGGCACAAGGGGCCCTACAAGCACAGAGAAGTGTAATGTACATCTCTTGCACTTTGCTGCATTTTTAAAAGATGAAATTTATTATATAATAAAAACCATATTATCGATCTACTTATTTTTACTCTGAAATGAGTCATCTTCAATACACTCCTCGCTAATTTAACAGTATGTGACTGGGATGTTCATAGCTGCTCTCAAAACTTTACCCAGGAAGCCTCACCTTTTTCATAACTATGTTAATATAGTATGTCAAAGCTTAATCTCATGCACTGAAAATTATAAGTCCCTAATAAATGGAAGCTAATAGACAAGTTTTTGTATTTCTTTTATTGTTGAATTACAAAACTATGATAAGAAGTAGTAGAGCATGTAATAAAAAAGCAAGATCTCCCATTTATGAACATAAATAACTTGAAACCCCCAAAACTAACCAGACAGAGAATAATAAATGTACAGAAAAACATAGGTGTATTTATGTAACAGGGTTAATAAAGGCCAATAGAATAGGTGGGTGTAACACGATAGAAATTAGTTCTAGGCACATCAAAATTGACAGACCAAATTAAACTATTGCTCCAACAAGACTGTGCCCAGCCTTTGGCACTAGCTATTACTTGATGCTTCAGAGGAAGACAAATCCCCCAAAATGCACCACTCAAAGAAGCAAGGCTATACACTGAGGAACTCCTTCAGCAATCAGTTTACTCCCTGAAGCATGAGATTAGATTACCCTTATTTTACCATGCATAACTACATGTGTTATTTCTTGTCATGAAGTTATCCTGTCCTTTAAAAAAAAAAATCTAGCTACAGCAGCTGACTTTATGACCCTGTGTGACAGTGATTTCCAGGCTGTGTGTGGAGGACAGGAGAAAAAGATGCATAAAAAAGGAGCCCTTCCCCCCCCCCTTGATCAAATTCTGTGTAAATCCCAATAATAATAAATAGAGATAAGCACATGCAAGGAAAATCTGCAGATTAGTGGGTACATATGTAAGAGGGAGACGGCGAATGAAGTAAAGGAACCTAGCATGTTCAAATAAATTTAATCTATATTCCTTAGAAAGCATATGTTAAAAAAAATCTGGTTTCAGGTAGGGATTCCATAGACTTGAATAAAATCAAACAAGGCATGTACACATGATACGGATGCCATAAACTGAAATTTCAAGGACAAATTCTGCTCTTTTGTATGCTGCAGGGAACCTCATAAATGGCAGTTATAGACTCATAGGCTATGTCTACGTTAGCCAAACTTAGTTCAGACTTCTTAGTCCAAACTAAAGTTAGAGCTTAGTTCGAGTTAACTGCAAGTTAGTACAAACTAACCAGGAACTTTTTAGTTTGAAAAAATGCTTATTTTGAACTAGAACACACAGTTCATTCAAACTAATAGCTTAGTTTGAACTTCTTAAGTTTGAACTAGAACAATTTGAGTCATGCACATGCTTAGTTCAAACTAAGCACAGAAGTCCGGACTAACCCCGCCTATTAGGCATTCCCTAGTTCAAACTAGGCAAAGCCTAGTGTAGCCATGGATTAAATTTGCCTGGACTAAGCCTCCTTAGTCCAGACTAATTTGCCATGTAGACATAGGCATAGACTCTAAAGTCAGAAGGGACCAATATGATCATCTAGTCTGATCTCCTGCAGAATGCAGGCCTCAAAACCTCACCCAACCACTCCAGCAATAAACCTCTAACCCATGACTGAGTTAATAAACTCCTCGGATCATGATTTAAGGACTTTAAGATACACAGAATTCACCATCAGTTGACCCATGCCCCATACTACAGAGGAAGGTGAAAACACCCAGAGCCCAAGCCAATCAGCCCTGGGGGAAAATTCCTTCTCAACACTAAATATGGTGGTCAGTCAAACCCTGAGCATGTGGGCAAGTCTCACTAGCCAGTCACCCAAGAAAAAATTCTCTGTAATAACTCAGAACCCACACCATCTACCCTCCCTTCTCAGGCCACTGGTGCGTCCACCACCCATAGTCAAAGATCAGTCAATTTCCAAAGTAGGTCATCCCATCATACCAAACCCTCCATAAATTTATCAATCTCAGAATGGAAGGCAGTTATGTTTTTTGCCCCAACAGCTCCCCTTGGAAGGCTATTCCAAAACTTTATTCCTCCGTTGGTTATCTATAAAACCTATGGTAAATTGCCTTATCTTCCTATAGAAGATGACAATCCATTGTTGCAGTTATTTACTCCATTAGCTCAAGGAGAAGAGGTCTGTGCAGAGAATATAAAAGTTCCAATCCTACCAATGACCTATATGGGTGTCAATATGATAGCACATAAAGGAATTTCAGTTTTTTCAGGTTTTGTTTTTTTTTTTTTTTATTATAACCCAAGGAGATTATTCACATACATACATCTAAAGAACATTAAGCTGTAAAAGAAGCAGAAACTGATCCACTATAGTCATACATAATGTGAAATGCATCATTTTTACACTAGGATCTATCCCTCTGGTGTACACACAAAAGAATATTTCTTTGAGATTTCTTTTTGCAGTGAAGTTTGGTGCAAGGAGGAGCCACTATTGATTGCCGGAGAAACTCAAGCAATATACTCGACAAATTGTTTGCTCCAAACCCCTTTTCCTTTTCTGTTAGCTCTTTCCTACTCCACCAGTCCTCCTTGTTCCCCTTCCTTCTCTCCTTCCTGTTTATTCTCCACCTTACTTCCTATATACACTTCCCTCCCTCCCTCCCCTCATCTTTTTGGTTAGCCAATCCCATTTTAACAAAAAACTCTACCCAGAAAATGTAACAAGCCCAGAACAAAGCCACGTGAAACAAAACTGTGGCACTAGCATGTCACTCAAACACTACTATTCACTGTTCCTCTGTATTCTTTTCCTTCACACTCTGTCATGCCTTTGGGTTGGGGAAATCTCTCATTCTCTTAGCATAGTACCCACTACAATGGGGCTCTGTTCTCATTTGGCCCCTAGATGCCACCAAAATATAAAATATAGCAATAGTAAAAGATGCTACGACTGACAGCATTGGAAACCTAAATCCTTCATGTTCACAGAACAGGTACAGCTCAGAGAGAAGCAGTGTAAATTTTTCTTCTATACCCTACCAGCATGTGTTAGCCAGGAACTGGACAGACTACCTTCTGGTGTAAGCAGATATTTAATCCTTCAAGCCCCTCAGTCCATACCCCCTACAATGGGATACCCATGAAGGCTGTTAATTAGGATGTCCCGTAACAATTTTTGTTCTATTATATTCACCCACTGAGAAATTACTAAGGAGATAACTTTTGCACACACACAAAACACAGAACACCAGAAAAATGATCATAGTAGATCAGACCAATATTCTACCTAGCACAGTATCCTGTTTTCTCTCAGTGGCCAGTGCCAGAAACTTCAAAAGGAATGAACAGAACACGGAATTATCAATTGATCCATCCCCGTTATTCAACTTCTGGCAGTCAGAAACTTAGAGACACCTAGAGATTGGGGCTACATAATGAGTTATGTGTGTAAGTAACCTTTCAATGGACATACAATAAAAGGTATGAAAGAGATCCACAGATAAAAAGGTCTTCAATATCTAAGTCTTAAAAAAAATTACCTGATGGAAAACCTTTTTGCAAATGTACATATTTACCAGAAAATGTTATTACAATTTTAACTATTTTCCAAGAATCTGCAACAGGTGAATTTGTATTTTATGCATTTGCTAAACATGGTTTTATATAATAATATCCAGCTAAAAACTTCCAAAACTTTTCATAAAAAATAGTTCCTGAAACAAAAATGAAATGAGATTTGTAAAGAAATAACTGTGTGCATCAAAGAAAGGGACAGAGCTTTTCTTTGAAATATAAATAGCACCTATATATGCACTTGCTCACCCTAGTATCCAGCTGTTCACTATTATAAGTTCTTTTCAAAATTTGCAAGACATTTGGGGAAAAACTTAATCTGACTTTATTCACATTTTATATTTTACCAAGTTGCAGCTCCTATATGTCTGGCTTTTAAAAAGTTTATATTAACTTTTATAGAACTTGAAAATAAGACTAACAGTGTTCCATGATCTGTGAAATGCAGATCATGAAATTAATTAGATCCGGATAAGCAAGCAGCAAATCTTATTTTCCTCTCTCTAACTGTGCCAAGCCAATTCAAATATGTAAGGAATGTCAATTCACAGAATGTGGTTAATATTTCCTCTTTGCAATGCTTTGTCTTATCTATAGATTGTAAACTCTTCAGGATTGACTCTGTGTACTGCCTAGCACAATGGGGCTTGGATCTCAGCTGGGGCCATTGAGTACTAGAACAATAAAAACAACAAGTGTGAAAAAAAAATTAAAAAAAAAACCTGTGTCTTAATGTGGTACTAATTTTCTAGGTTCATCATCACTAGTATTATTTCAAAGTACAAATGATCTAAAGTATATATTTTTTCATTTGACTGATTCAGATACTACAGAAAAAAATCAATAAAATACTGTTTATTTTCAGTCTCATTGTCTTCCACTGTGTGCTGTCTACAAACCTACATGCTGGAGGCTCCAAATCTCTCTCTTCAGACAAGTCAATTACTTGGACTTAAAGAAACCATGGCAGTTTCAGCACTTGGGAGCAGCTGAAATGTCAGAAGAAATCCTCCGTTCTGAAGATTCTTCCTACTGAGAGTTGCTAGGGCCTACTGATAATATAAACTCACTTCCTGATACCATGCATTGACATTTTCTCTAATTCCAGAAAGCTTCAGCATAGATTACCTTATACAACCAGCAAAAGCTTTATGCATTCAGTGTTCACTCTGATTAAAAACTATAAAACCTAACAGTTTAAATCAAATGTACACATTATAGAAAGATGGTTCTATAGAGCAAAACATGTATACACTTTGCTTTTGGAAACACAGTTGCTTTTATAAACGTATACTAGTTATTTTGCACTGATTCCCCATAAGAAAATTTATCCCATGCGCTAAGGATGTCCTCAGGCAGTTGAGCTTAGCATACTTTCAAACATTTTAACCAATTGTTCACAAAAGCATTCTTAGTGCACAGTAAGGGCATGTCTATGTCTGCAAGTTAGTTCGAATTAAGGCTCCTTATTTCAAACTTAGTCCTCATTTGCCACAGACTTTCACTAGTTGAAATTAAGGTATTCCTTAATTAGAACTAATGAAAACTTAGTTCAAATTAGTAACACCTGCATTTAGTTCGAACAAAATGCTAGTTCGATGCTGAGTTTGAACTAAGGGCAGTGTAGACTAGGATTAAGCCTTAATCTGAACTAAATAAATTTGAATTAGGGCAGTTAATTTGAATTAAAAAGTACACTAATTGGACTTAATGTTTAAATCCAATTAGTGCACTTTGTTAATTCAACTTACTAAGGTCAGGTTAAGTTCATCCTTAATTTGAACTAATCAGTTCCACTTTGTTATTGTAGCATAGACATAGCCTAAGAGTGTCCATACAGGGAGCTACTGCAGAGCATCTATTGCATACTAGCTAGTGAACACCAGCAACTGTGGGATTTTTCATTATGTAGACAAGCTGTCAGTGCCTGGCGTAACCTCTGTCTTTGACTGACCCAGCGCCTGAAATCAGAACAACCTCCATCTTCAGTCAAGAAAAGATCATCACAATGCCTAGCTCCTGGCAGCTCACGGACCCACTGAAAGTCTTTGAAATAAGTCACAATGACAAACTTCTGCCATTGACACTGTCACCGAAGCATCCTTTCCCATTTCATTCATAGACTTTCATTCTTCTCCAATGACCCGAACAGAGGAAATGACGCAGAAGAAAACTCAAGGCTTGTGGCAGATATAAAACAGACAGAGCTATGACTTCTTATTTTCTTATACTCTGACCATGGAAGAAACAAAGAAATCCAACTTTTCCCCCATCATAGCAGCCACTTAAATAGCACCCTGATGAACAATTCTAAAAGGTGAATAATCACAACTCTAGAACACAGCACCCTGCAACAAACTTGCAGACTACTTCTCAGAGAAATTTACCCCAGTAAATACAAGATGGCCTCTCAGGACATCAGGAATCTTAAAAAAAGGGACACAGGTGCAACGAGACAATGCATTCAATCTCTGAATTCTGCTATTTACATACAAAACAACACCTAGAAGTACAACAGGAAAACTGAGTCACCATCTTCAACTCTAAACCTTTTTTGAGAGTTAAGTAACACAACTTAGCACAAATAGCAACATTTTCACTTTTTGACTCATTACTCATTGTAAAATTATGGACCAAAATGCAACCTCAGATTTGAATGTGCAACGTTCAGTAAAGTTAGCGACAATCAGGTGAGCAAAACTAGGAGCAGGCTGGAGTATGAAAAAAGTGTAAGAAACGCCTCTGTCAGGCCCTTCACTACCATCGCCTGTTGTAGGTTTTGAGCATCCTTGCAGGACTGGTAGGTTATCCAACAGCAGTCGTTCTGGACAACTGTATCAGGACACATTACTGTGTAGCCAACACAGCAGTAAGCATGGTCATGGAGAGCCTAGGAGATGGCTGGATTTGGCCGGGTGTGAGTGGGCTGGCGTGTCCTGTAGGGTTGTGATATGTTGCCAAGTGCTGCAACAGGTTGAGAACCACTGTTCTAATGAGTAATTTAGCAGACAATTCTGCTCCTCATGACTTTAATAATGTAAGCTCAAACTCTTGAAGAAGCTTGAGATTTCTGAGTTTAAAGAAAGTGTACGGAGACTTAAAAACAGCAGTGCGAGCTGCTAGAAATCATGGAGCAGACAGACAATCACCAGTCACCAGAAAGCTACTGAATATCTTATTAGCCCATTATGTAGTCATGAGCTGTCAAAAAGAAAAGAAAGAACAAAAAGATATTCAGCAAACTTTAAACCCTTGGGCAGTAGGAAAAAATTCTTATTTTGGCAGTACAAGGTGTTCTTGTGTGGAAAAAACCTGTTTCTTCTGCAAGAACTGCATTACATGATAGTGAAGAATTCAGACTAACGTTCCAACATTTTGAGACTCCATGAAACATGATCTCTGTCCGGTTTTGTTACGTACATAAATATATTTTTTTCTATGTCACTGATCCATGCCTACAATAAGGAGATTGCCACTAAGTTCGGAGACACTGCTTTCTGACAGCACTGGACTTGTACTATAAATCAATAAAAACCATTAGAAATGCAAAGATCAATGATTAATATGTAAAAGAATATATGCAAGTTTCTAAATACTTTCTCCAGTTTTTGTTGTGAGCTCTTCTCCCTCACCCCCATTCTCACATCCCAAACATCATATCATTCCAGTCTTTTACATCATGCATTCTGGAGGCAACAAGGCTGTGGCATATCAAAGAAACATTTTCTCCAGAGCTCTTATCTTAAAAAAAAAATCTCCCCATTGACCTCAAAAATTTCACCAAGTGTAGAAAAGTTTGATTTGGATAAGTATGCAAATGATAACTAGTATATGTGAACTGCTGCAGTGGGTTCCAGTCCCAGGTCTATCATTTGACTGAATAAAACCTTAATCAAGCAGTGTAGAATCTCAGAAGAACTGAAGGGGGGGGGATTGGTTTTGTTTTTAAAAAATAATTATCCACTTTGATCCTTTCAGGCCTACTTTAGATTCCTCATCCTCAAGACTCATGGCAGGACAATAACACTAGCTGAGAAGAGCTGGGGGAAAAAAATATCAATCAATCAATCTCTGCCAGTCAGTGCAGCTGCTTACCTGATGAAAGATGATATAGAGTAGTCCACCACATTCCCCAAGACCAACCTAGCTCTCCCTCATTGCAATAGCACATCAAATAGTCAAAAATTTGGCCCAGTTCATTTTTACTTGTCTTTTATTTTTTATACATATTTTAAATGAATATATTTCCATCACAATGTTTTAAAATATAGATTCTGGTCTGATATCTTCTTTATTAAGTTACAACCATGATTTTTTTTTTTTAAAGATGAAACAAATAACCGCAAAACACAACCAAAACTTCACTTGTGTCAGCAGTACTACTACAATATAAAATATGATTTCTGTATTTTAAGATCAGTAGGTGAAAAATATTGCCAAAGGAATGGAAGACTCACCAACAATATTGTGATTTATATTGTTGGCCCCACAATTATATTAACACTCCTCCCCAGAGGGATATATTTCACAACTTCTGGGTACAGTGTATCTTAATCTTGATGAGAGAGAGAGACAGACAGACAGACAGACATACACAAACCACCATCCACTGAGACAAGGACAAACTCCTTTCTCTGAAGCAGGTGCTTTCTCCCATGCTTGCGTTTTTTATTTGCAAATGTGCTAGTCTCTAAACTCAAAATATTCAAATCCTTATATATGTAAATACAATAGTAATTCTTATCCCTCCTCCCCAAATACCAGTATGAACTTTGATTTTGCAATGATATATTTTAAATAATGATTATTAAATCTTATTTCAGATTATCATCCATCACAAACTAACCTTTGCCATGGGATGTTGTGATGGTGAAAAGTACATCTGGTTCAAAACACAAGTATACGGATGATAGGTCAATAAATGGCTATTAGCCAAGACAATCAGGGACAAAAAAGTCTATGATCAGAGTACCCCTAAACCTGTGATTACAGAAATTAGGAGTGAAAGAAAGGGTTGATCAGTCCATAATTTCACTGTTGTGCAAACTCATACTATGGTTCTGATATGAGGCACTGTTGTGGAAGGATATTGTGCAAGATGGATCATGGTCTGACACACTATGATAGCTCTTATATTCTTATCTCTATGAAATTAAAAATAGCATTTTTCTGATGGTTTCTAGCGTGTTATACCTAAAGAATCTTCTATTGCATTCTGTATTGTTTATTTTTGAAAATGATATTTTCCATTTGATTTCACATTTTACATGAAAACAGAATAAATGGTATTTTCCCAATACAATACGCATTGTTTCCTTACCTTACATGAGGAGAAGTGACAGACAGTCACCCTCTCTAAGGAATATTAATGCAGTAGAAAGTATTAAAAACTAGAATAAATGCACACACAGGGTTATGCAAAAAGCAATTAATAAATGCCGCCAATAACAGCAGACACACATAAGTAGTTCAGAAGTTCTGAAAAACCTACTTAGGTAGGGCACATAGCCAGCCCAGTCTGCAAAACCTTTACCCATACGCACGACTATCCAGAGTCTCATTTAAATAGTGGGATTATTCAAATACATACACAACTTTTATGAGCAAAAAGTATTTTCAGGATTGGATTCATAGTTACTAAGGATTGGATACCGCCTTCTTTGCTCATGCTGATTAGTACCTTATCTAGCAATTAGTCACACTGATTTCAGTGGGAATCTTTATGGAGTAATACATGAGCAAAAAAGGTCACAATCCAACCATCTAGATTTCCCCATTCTCCAGAATTATACCTAGGCATTAAAATGCTATATTTTCTGAAATGAGCATACCTTCTGCAAACATTCTTTACAGTTTGTTGGGAAGGGATATGAACACTGTAGAGTTTCTGATGAGCAGAAGCATATTCATACTGCATTGTTGTCATGTGAAGGAATAATATCCTTGCCATCACACTGAAATGAACTCCATATATCTGAAACTTTGGGGAACTGGAAAGCCAACAGTGCTCTAATCTGCCTCACTGCAGGGAGATATTGCATGTTGTGTTATATTTTTCGTGACAAAATTTTAAATGTCACTCTAAAGAAAATAAATCTTTCACATCACATTTCTTTTGGTGTCCCAGAGACACATTTTATGATTAGAGAGTTTCATTTTTCTTGGTGTATCCTAATAATGAATGTCAACATTTTTTTTCCTTTTAATTAAATTTCCATGATAGTCATATATTTAAAATAAATAGAACACTTTCCCTCAGGGCATCAGAAATGTAATCTGTCCAATTTAAATAAAACATTATAATATAACTCAAGGTAGGCTAAGTATCATCTGACATAAGAAATTTAAAAAGCATAAGACAAAGCATCAAAACAGTATCCACAATTAAATAAAAAGTCCTTAAAACCCATCTAATATTCTCAGAAGTGTTTGGCATTAAAATGTGTTTAAATCTTAAAGAAAGTTATTAAATGATATAGGTTTCACACAGAGGCTTTTCACATCTATTCCACCACCACACTTTGACTGATTAGAATTAACCAATTTGAAATATCTTCTCTTAATACTTTACTTGCCAGCTTTATTCTGCCTGAAAAAGGACTTTAGCTTTGGTCATTTTGCTGGACTATATTACTCTATGCAATTCTTACTCAGCAATTTTTCAGAACCCTTTAATCCTAAATCTTATCACATTTTTATTAATCCAAGTTGTGTTTCAGTTACTAATATCCTTAACCATTAGTGATACACAATTAAAAGATGTTGATATATCAAGATCATAAATTATATTATAGAAGCATCTTATATTTTACTGAACATTAACAATTGAAGCAACAATTCCAGCAAGTTTTAAATTCTAGCAACAGGACACTAATGAAGGCACTGTAGAAACTTACAAAAAAGTTCTAAAATATTTAGCTGAAAACAACATCTGTAGTTTTACTAAACTATCACACAGATTTCTGTAGCAAGTATATCCCTGCTATAGAATATAAAAAAATAATTTTCAAAAAGAAAAACTAGGCTATCATTCTTTGTTAAATTCCAGAGGTTTTTACAGTAATTTTATAGAATCCATAAACATGTTCATTTAAGCTCTATTAATTTCTATAGATCTTATCATAAGATATATGACTCATTCTGGTACAAATATCCAATTTCAATATATGTGTCAAACTAATCAGAGTATCTGCAGCACGCTACTTACTGATGTGTAAAGGAAGCCTTCTCCATTGAGGGCTATATACAATCCTGTCTTTACACCCTGGATAGCGACAACACGTAGTCCCACAGGTATAAGGTTGAATAGTGCTGTAAACATAAATATGATTTGTCACACAAGTGTACTGATAAACAGAATATTTGAACCACCAAAGTAAAGAACAAAGAATGACTTACTACATTCACAAAAAGCTCCAATCTCACTAACATCTTAAAGAATCCTTTGCTACTAGTTAAGTTCGTATTTTAGTAAATTTAATTAGCAAATATTCCTGCAGCATTTTACTATTGGCACAATTGCTAGGTAGCAAATAAAAAGAACGTCTCATAGGACTGCAAAGAGCACAGTAGCATCAATTTCAAGGAATGGAAAATGCTTTAACCATATAAACGTGGGGTAGAAACCAATTAAATATAAGATTTGTGTCATCCATTCATTTTGTACAGAAAGTGAGAGTAACAATCAGATTTTTCTGCAGAATAAAAATCTTTCAGTTTTGGCCACACTAATTTTTTTCCCTTAAACAATTAAATATTACTATATTAAAAGGCACCTTCAGTAGAACTGCTTTCAGCAAGCCTATGCCTCCAGACTGAAAGTGCATGGATGTTTTCATCGAGGACATTGAGATATGCAATAGTGCATAGATTTCAGTATATGGGAAAGAAGTTAGCCTTCTATGCAGCAAAGCTATTGAGCAGAGATTTGAATGGAAAGTAAGTAGTGCATGTGCATGAGTTGTCCAGAAAAAGTATGCTTTCTTAAACTGAGACTTTAATGCGGAACAGCTAACAGCTGCAGTAAAAGGTAGATAGATACAAGATAAAAAACACAACAGTAACTTTGATCAAAGACAAAACAAAAACAACAAATGTGCAAGAAGGCTGGGGGAGGAGGGTTCAAAAACCTCAAAACAAAAACAAAAACGGAGAGAAAAACAGCATGGCATTAATCTCATCCCCAACATTTAAGACCCATCTGGTCAGACATGCTGCTTCATAATGGCATAAAGGAAAGGCAGATTTAGTTCCAAAGTGGTCGTCATGTTAGTTTTAGATTTAGGAATCTGTTAGCTATGCTTCAAAATGCAGGTCTAAAAAGGCAAGCTGCACTTGTCCTACACGGCATGGGAAAGACGGCAAAAGCTATTTATGCCTCATGACCACAAAATACCTGGAAGAAAAGATCTTCAAAAGATGTGAGCATCCTGACTGAGCACCCCTCTGTTTAAAAAGGAAATAAACAAGGTATATAAAACATGTCTTCAAGCAATTGAGACATAGGCCAATTTTTATGCCAAATTACACCAATAAGCACACAAGTTTGCTGACTTGGATTATGAGATAAATCACGAATTATGAATCACTCACTCTGGAGCAGCAGTTCTCAACCACTGTATTGGGACACACTAGTGTGTTGCCACACAACAGTAAGTGTGTTGTGGAAAGCTGGCGAGATGGCTGGATTAGGCGTGTGCTGGTTGGGGGGGGGGGGGGGGGCGACAGGCTGCTGTATCCTGTAGGATCACTTTAGGCCACCAAGTGTGTCAGGACCTGCAAAAGTTTGAGAACCACTGGGTCTGGAGAATAGCTCTGGAATCAGAGCTCATGCTGGATAGCTTTTAAGCATTGGATGAACTGACAAGTGGGAGAGGTATAGGACCTTGGATGAAAAGCAGAGTAAAACTTGTATCTATATTAACAACATACAAGACCAAGGAAACAATAGTATATGGCCAGGGAGAAGGGTAATGCAGTAAAATATTCTCTCAACATAGGCCAACAACATTATCAGGAATATACTCATGCTACAGAGGAATATATGAAATGTGATTTTTCAGAAGAATTATAGCCATTGTGAAAAAAGTTGGAAGATGCTGTGATAAAGCAGCATGCTTCCTGCAGCCAGAGATTGAAAAGAACTCCAAAAGGAACAGAAAACAAATTGATGGATTTACAGAAGAGTTAATGGGAGCTGTACAAAAATCATGATAAACATAAGCCAAAACTAAACATTGATATTCATTATTTGTATTGCTGTAGCTCCCAATGACCTCAGCCAGACTTGAGAAGATCTAGTCATTGTACAGGTATTCTGTAAACACATGTATCTAATATAATTTGAAACATGCCATGAATGTGACAAAGAAAAAGGAAGGAAGGGGATTAGGGAATACAATGATAGGTGTACCTAGCCTAGCTTTTGCAGTTTGATGGCTTCTGAAGGTTTGAAATCATCTAAAAGTAGTAAGTGGCATCAGTTACTCCCAACTGCACATAACAAAGAAAGACATTATTATTTGGATGGCTTCTTGTTAGGTGTCACAGAAGAATTAAGTCTTGAGTATGAATCTGAGGAGGAGATGATGATGTGGAGGAGCATTAAGCCTTACAAACAGGGATATTACTCCATGACTGAAGGAGCATGTGAAAAGAGCAAACATACATGTGTACAACAAGTAGACAAATGGGCTTTCAAGACTGACATCAAAAAGAAAGTAAAACCACAGGACTGCACTGGATATGCACTAGCACTGTAACATTTGTACAGTGCCTAGCATGATGGAGTCTGAGTCCATGCCTAGCACTCCTAGATGAGATGTTATCGTAATGCAAATAATTGCTAACAGACAAAAAAAGAGGGCATATATATCCTGCCTTGTACTCCAGGTCATTAAATATCACTAAGTAAGAAATAAGACAAGTTCTTCAAAGAAAGATGCATAAAGGCACAAAAGATCCAAGATTAGTGTTATTAATAAATGACTCCAAGTGACAGAAGTCTCTTAAAAACTCTTGGAAATGCAAAGTACATTAACATCATTTGAGGAAAAAAGAAACAGGACCCCATGACAAGCCCTGAAGAAGGACTGCTGACCCCTAATAATTACAGCATTTTTATGCAAAACGTGAAAAATTAGAGAGGGTTATGTTTAAAAAAAAAAAAAGCAAAAGCCACAAGTAGCCATGTGGCACTTAAAAGACTAACATTTATTTTTTGCATAAGGATTCACGGGAGAAAGTCCCACTTTGTCACATGCTTCAAAGATGGGGGAACTTACAGAATGGAACAAAAATAAATGCAAGTATAAAACATAGGATCAGGTCATACACTAACAGCAAATTACAGCAGTTGTTAAGGTTCAAACCCTGGGAAGGCTGAAGTCAAATGACTTGTCCTAATGGGAAAAGACGCTATAGTCTTGATTTAATCCTGCTTTCCACACAACCTAATTTGCATACTAATTCCAATTCAGCTGTCTCTCTTTAAGTGTGATTTTCTCCCTTGAAGCTCATGTGAAAAATAAATCTGTTAGTCTTTAAGTGCCACAGGACTTTTTTTTTTTTCTGGACTAGACTAACACAGCTGCCCCTTTGGAATTATGTTTATTAACCACTGGTGGTTTAGAAAGCACTGCGAAAGGGATTTAAATTGTATGTCTTTTTAGGGCAATCCAATTATAACTTCAGATCCACAATCCTAAAGGCATTAGATGAGTTCATGAGTTGTTAGAAAGTGATTCAAAACCATGGAACTCTGCTAACAAAAATCAATTATCCATTATCTGACAGGGTGCCTGGATTTCACTCCACAAGACAGTTCACACATCACTGGTACCAAAGAGGTAAGAGTGCATTTAACTATTGATGCACATATGCTCAGCATAACTCTCTTAGGTGAACATTTAAGCTCTTTATGTGATATTCACTTGCTCATAGTTTGGTCAAATGAACATCAATTTCCTACAGAACCTGGCTGAGCATTAAAATAAACAAGGAGACGTGGCACTTTTAAATTTCCAACAAATTTATTTACTACATGAGCTTTTGTGGCTATGCAGTGTTCCTAAGTGAAGGCTGTTTTCATACTAGCTTGCAACTTCCAAACTTCAAGCACTTCAGCTGCAATCTGAGTAATATCTTCCTAAAAATGCAATTGATCTGTTGAGGTCCAGTTTATAGTAAGTGGTAGGCAGAATTGTACGGTCTGCCTTAGTGAAGCAGAAAGCTTCCACAGTTCCTCAGCATAAAGCTTAATCTGTACTGGGAGATGGAGCCAAAGCCTCAGTTTTGTCTCCTCCCCACTCCTTTAAGGCATGAGTGTCTTTGGAGTACTAGCTGCTCGTAAGGGAGTACTCATTTACAGTTCAGAGTTCAAAGATTATAAACTGTGAATGGGTCTAACTGGGGGTACTGCTGCCCCTTCCTACCATACTGCAAAACTATGTAAAGGCCAGACAGAATGCAGCCCTAATAAGACTTGAAAAGTGCAGACAATGAAATAGTCCATTTCACTGGTAAAGCACTCCTGGCTTATAGCCTGTGCACATTTCCCCTTGACTAGGTACTCAATTTTTCCTGTACTTTGTATGGCATCTTAACTGTGGGAACATCTCATGGATTATCCCCTGCGTTTCCTAGTTATGATTGCACAATCTACTTCCCCTCACATTTGCAATGACAGAACCCCACAGTTCACATTATTTCTTAGAAAGTCATTTAAATGTCTCTATATATTATATAAAAGCTCTAACACCTGCATAGTTTGTGGCAGTAACTTGAAATCCATAGAATGAGAGCAGTGCTTTTTCAGGTATCACTTGCCTACTGTATTCAGAGGCTTGCCCTCATGAATGATATTTAGCTGCTTTCACCACAGTCAGCTGCAATGCAAGTAACCTACAGATCTGTATTCTATAAAAAATTAGCTTAAGCATAGAGTGGTTAAGTAAGCTGCAACTCTTGGCATAGATAAACAGCCTAATGGCTACCTTTAGCTTTTGGGAAACAAGGAGAACCTGCTCACTGATAGGACTGTATCAATAAATGCTATTGCAAGAAACATGGAACTAATAACCACAGATCCACTTAAATAGAGAGTAACAGGTATGATAATGAACTAAGATGGCAGTTACACCTACCTATAAGTTAACATACAGAATTATTACACCTCAATATAATATGGGTGAAATGGCTAAATTTGAGCATGGAGCACTGAGCATAAGCAGATAATGCTTAGACTCTATGACAGGGCATCCAACATTTAATCTAGAGCCTATTTCTGCTTCTACCACTTGACCTTCAATTTACTGAGGAACTTGGACCCACCAGCATGTGAGAGACAGAACTAGTCTTTTGTCTCTTACCACCAGCAGATCCTCAAGGAGGGGTCTGAGTATGCAATTCTAAAAGCTGAAGCGAAGAAATGATACCACAGATAGTCCCAATACTGTATTATCGGTATCTTTTCATGCAGCTGGGCTCTTTCCTGGCTTTGATCAATGTTTTAACAACAATATCTAAGGCTTTCCTTTGCCTTCAGGGTGAGTGACCTTGTTAACCAACACTGAACTCTGCAGTGCTAGTTCTGCGTAGACAGATTCCAGGGTAAGAACATTATCAGTCAGATCAATTGGTCATCAATCCAAACATTAATAACGTCAAAAGGCATCAGGCAATATCAAGAGAGTCCATTCAGGTGTGCCTGATTTATAATCTGCTGTAACTCTCCAGTATTTTCCTCAACAGGGCTCGTTAGAGACAGACTGTTAAAAACTGTAAACATCCTGTCTGGATAGCATATCCAGTGTCCAAGCACCAGGCGCTATTATGCTAAACAGTCCACAACTTCTGCCACAACAGAGACATAAGGACTTCTCTTTCTTGTGCTGATGGGAGCAGGCAAAAATGGCTCCTTCATCAAAACACCTTTTGAGTTCCAAAAAGATGGGAAGATGGGGAGATTTTCAAAAGAGACAAATGGCAATCAGGATCCTGTCTTCTGCTCAATCTCTTTTCCCCTCATTTATGGATATTATTAATTCTCTGTAACCCTTACTATTGAACAAGCCCCTCTGTCTGACCAACAGGTTATATAAGATGGAGTTAGAATCCAATTCTCTAATACGGCAGGACATCAGTTACATAGCCCAATTTTTCTCACAAAGAATCTGAAAAATTTAAATTATTCAGCTATGCTGTCTGTAAAACAAATCTTTCCATGCCTATTAGAATTTTTCTTTAAAAAAAACCCAAAAAACCTCAATAAATTATATGTTAAACTCCACCCATAACCCTATCTTAAAAGGATACAACTCAAGTTGCAAAGTGAAGCACTTAAATGTCAGGAAATGCCTGAATTAAGGCTGACTGTGCATCCTAAATTTGTCCCTCCCCCCCAATCTTTAATTACATGATCACATGCTATTCCACAGGACTTTTGTCTTATTCAGAGCACAGTAGGGACCTGCTATAGGGATGAATCAGGGTCGTGTGGTGAAGGATGCTGCTGTTTCTTGCAGAACTGGAAGGTATGTAAAAGTGAGGCAGGGGGCTCATCCATAGCCAGATCAATGCAGAGGCTATAGGCGCAGCAGCCCCTGGCTGAGTGGGGGCCCCACACTGTAGCCACTGAAGCTCCTGCTGACCCAGCCTTGAAAGGCCAGGGTGCTAGTACTGGGGGGTGGGCTCTGAGGCCAGCAGCCACAGCAGTCCACAGTACTCCTGCCCCACCCCTTGTGGCTAGCTGGTCTGCCCCTGTGGGCTGGACAGGCCAATGTGGGTCTGCTGTGCTGTGGGAGCATTGAAGCCAGGTGCTGGCTGGCCACATACCTGGGGGCAAACCAGCCAGTCTAGGGGCAGGAGTGCCATGCCCGCCCACAGCTTCTGTATCCAGCAGAACAACCCACCCTACCCCCAGGACACTGTAGTAAGGGCCCTCGTGGTGGAGAGGCTGGTGCCCCAGGCTGGGAGAGGGACATGATGGGAAGGATTAAGGCCTGAGGCCAGGGACCACACAAAAGTGGGCAGCCCAGGGCCTGAGGTCCCCTTAATTCAGCCCTGATCTCATCCTGAAGACACATGAATGCCACCTTGGATCACTCTGAGTTCTATCCTTATCTTTGCCAGAGATGGATTCTGGGGACATTGGTGATTGTTTTCTTGCATCACATTTCTTGTTGCACAGACAGGGTGACAGGCATCTAGATACCTGCCCTGACTGAGGGTTATCAACAACTCAATAAGCCTTGTAGAACAAGGATGGCTATAACCTAGGTAAAACCAGCTTTTCATGTCTGGATTCCAGGTGGATGGTTATTGACCTACATACCACTTGATGTAGGATCTTCATCACCTGGGGGGAAAGAAGGTGACCGGGAAGATCAAGACACGACAGAGGTCTGTATAAAAGGCCCACCCTCAGTTCCGAATAGTTGTCTCCCGCTGAGCAGAATAAGAATGCGAGACTGAGCAGGAAGACAGGAAGAGTGGGCGCAGCATAATCCTGAACTCCCTGACAAAACACGGACCAAATTCCAAAGGGTTCTTGAAGTGGTAAAGAAATTGAGACAGCATTTTGAATACAAGTTTCCTTGTTTTTCCATAGCTCTTATTTGTTTTGAATTCAAATTGTGTGATTTACTTAAAAATCATTTTGTAAAGTCTGTGAAGGATCAAACTGTAGACTGGGATGTTGGGGGGGGGGGGTCAGCACTGAGGGCATATGGAAGTTGGACTGCAGAATCCAATTCCTTAGAAGTGGTACCAGACATCTAATCTGTTCCTGAAGTGTTCCTCAGAAACCAGAGACTGTGGCTGAAGGCCGCCATGACCCCAGGGAAGCTTAAAAACAAAAACCAACACACCACACCATTCCAGGATGTGGATCCAAACACAGCAGAGCTTCCAACAAGAGACACTTTGACCTAGTCTAACAATAAGGATAAAAAGACATGTTGAAAAGCTGCACCATCAATCCTCTGTGCTGAATGAGCAGGTGAAACATGCACATGATCATATAATTAGACCATTACAGTACATAAGCACTGAGAGGCTGAATTAAGGTTGAATGGGCGACTTTTGAGTCCTTATGTTTGGTATTTTTGCAACAATCTTTTAACATGTTTTATTGTAACTATATAGAACTGAAAGCTAAATATAAGGAATGACATTTCACTGTTAAAATCTGTTATTACTTTACATTAGCAAAAACACAGTATTATAGAATGAAGTCATCATCCTTGCTTTTTTTCTGGTTTATATTCATGCTTTTCTTCTTTAGAAAACAAAAAAGTCAACAAAATACCCATTAACTATGTGCAGTTCTTTTGGTTTAATTATACTTAACTAAATTTCAGGGGATTTGATGTATAAATCACCATAATGATTACATAAGCTCCAAATATTATACTGAACTATGTTAGTGGTTATAGTTTAAGAACTCTGTTGCAGGAGAAACAAAATAGGACAAGGAATAAGGCAGTTTGAGTGCGTTGCAATCTTCAAAATGAAAGAATAAGTTTTGCCCCTATTCTAAATTGAATTTGATTGTACTAAAACCACAGTTTTTTCATGAGATAACCAGGCTGGAATTATGAACAAAGATCACTGCTCAACTTCACTGGTTCAAGAAGCAGCCTGCGGTTTGGGAAGCACAATATTTTAAAACGTCTCCAGGGCCATAGTGCAGAAATATCTTCTGTTACTTCTTTGTGGTTTCTATATTAATCATATTATTTGTGTCAGATCTACTTTTCATATTCATATTGATTGGCCTTGTGGAAAACAATGAAACACTTGTCCCAAAAAGAGGTTTACACCACACTAAATAATAGCAGGATTGCCTTTGAGGCCCACACAGGATAGAGGCTGGAATTGAAAAGCTAAACAATATCACAGTGCTTGAGTTTACAGTATTAGTGTTATTTCTGTTCCAGCTAGAAGACAGTGAGAGAGAAAGAAAGAGATGCACGAACTGAAGGAGAAGGACAAGCTCAGACAAGAGAAAAAACAAAAGAAAAATGAAGTATTGGAATACAACCTATTTGGCATCCCCAGTGAAAGGAAAAAAAAGAAAGCAAATAAAGGACTCAATGCATGAACTATAGTTCCAACAAGCGGCCTCAATTTTATGATGCAGAATGAGAAAGCTCATTTATCACCATTATCCAATGGACAGTGGATGAAGAAGCCCTAGTCTGTTATTAACAGGTCCCAAAAAGAGATGAGAGCTCCAAAAGCAAACAGCTGTGAACTGAAATTCACAAAATTCTGTTCAGATCAAACTCATGTAGTATGCCCATCGCAATGATATCTGCACACCTCCCAGAAGTGTATTAACTGACATAGCTAGTTTCCATCATGTGATCTTATCTTTCTTTCTTCCTTCCTCTCCCCAGACAGTCCTCCTCGGTACAAAAAAGGTGAGCAACTAAAAAAAAAAAAAAAAAATATTGCTGAAAAGTCCACCTACTATAAATATTAGAAGCTTTCATTAAAAAAAAAAAAATGGACTTTAATGGAACAATTAGATACACTCAGTAACCACCAGATTTAGTTACCCTTGTCTTACCTCCCTGTAGCGCCCTCTAATCCTTCTTACTCCTGTATTTTGAAATGCAACTAAAATTAGACTGTAATCAAGAATATTTTGTATTTATTCTTTAGATGCCTAGCACGCGGTTTGATGCTGTATAAATAATAAATAAGTAGCTTAAAAGAAGTCACATTCTGTAACTTCACTACTCACAATGCTGCCCTGCAAGAACTGAAAGCACTCCCCTTCTCATCCACCCTTCACTAGTCAATTCCCCTGGATGCTTTAGGGAAGACAGCTATTGAACCCAACTGTGGTCTGGAAAATTCATTACTGTCGTTCTGTGCCAATCAACTGTAGTGCAGAGTGTGCTGAACAGAATGGTAGAAGCGCAATAGTCCACTACAACAAGCAACATTAACACAAGTGATTTCATCAACCTCAATCTAAAGTTATTCTCAAGGAGAGAGGAAGATCCATTCTCCCTTTGGGTACAAAAAAGCTTTGCCCTCCCCACCTCACTACCTCTATATCCCTCACAGGTTGGGGGCAGCTGTTGAACAAATAGGAAGATGTAAACTCAGCAGTCAGAAGAATTCTCATATCTGTTCCAAACCAGTCAGCAACAGGATGAGGTAAGGATGAAAGCGATGTTGTTGACTGCTGAATACTTCTTCCTCTTCTCACTCTCAGGACCAGCCAGAACCCATGACAAGGGCTTGAATTCTCAAAATAAGGCAATTGCAAAATGAAGGGCATAACAGAAGAGTAAGAGCTAAGCTTGTCACAAGAAAGTTAGTATTGTTTTCCTTAAAAGAGGATAGTAAAAATGGAACATGCTACAGCTGAGAAAAATGAAAGGAAACAAAACACACCCCAGAGAAAAAACGGGGGAATGAGAGGGAAACAGAAGAAAAGAGAAAGAACTAACATGAAAAGGTGGGAACAGCAAGGAGACAAAAGCCTGATTGATAGCTGTTCATCTGTTCCTGAAATTGTACAACTGGTGACACACGTTATCCTTTTGACTAACAAAATAGTATTGGCAATGATATAGTTTTGTATTAAAAAGTTTAAGATGGAAATACTTGTCTTTCACTAGCATAACATTTTAATGCTATAGTGTACTGGCCATTGTTTCAGACACAGGGCTTGATGTTCTGCCAAGTTACTCATGTTTTAGAATGGTGTAAATCCACTGATTTCAAAGTGGCTACGCCAGTGTAAAACAGGAGTAATACAATGGTGACTCAGGCATATTTTTGCTATAGCAAATAATATTAAAATATGTGGGAACACTCACGATCTAATCTCTCACTCATACAAATGCAAAATATATCATGACCCACCATATTTATCTTGAATATGACATACCTTTATTTTGCACAGGCTGTTTTTGGACAAGTAATTTTATTCTCCATTTTGGAACTATGAGGGAGACAGAGAGATGGGCAGACAGACAAAGGGATGAGATTAAGGAAGAAAAGATGAGAGACTTGAGAAGAGAGAAAACTAAGTTGGAGCCTAGATTTCTAAATACTGCAAAGTCCACAGTTCAGTTTCAAAAGCAGATTGGTTTTAGATGTATTGAAACAATGAAAAGGACTCTCCTGCAATACTGGCACTAAATACGTCCCCAAACAGGCAAGGGAAGAAAAACCGAAACACACACATTAAGGGCCTGAACTTGCAGGCCTCTATAGGCAATATTCCACTGAAAGCAATGGGACTCTTGTTTGTGTGTGGCTTGCAGTAGAGATGGGGCATAAGAAATGGACACTCTTAAGTAGGAAAAAACAGGAAGACAGTTATGAAAAATAGGGAGATGATGGGAACATACAGAAAAAGTATAGAGGGAACAATAATATATGGGCAAATTAGTTTGCTATAATCTGAAAAATAGAGTAAATAAAAGTAACCATATCTGTGGATGAAACACATTTAAGGACACATTGTATCAACAGGTGGAGTCTCAAAAACACAGCTGACAAAACAAAAGCAAAATGCCCTTCCTTAATTTCTGGCTGCGTAATTAGAACACTGTTAAGATAAGTAGGCAGATATTAATGTATGAGTAATGAGTAAATAAGTATCTTCTAAACAAAATATATGCTTAAAATAAAACAAATCTGCTGTGCTTTATGAAAATTATTCAAATTCAACCTACTGAGACTGCAGGTAAGTCTACTTAGCTATGCCTTGCAGCTCACTTTGTAAAAAGTATATTCAATATCTGAATCAAAATATTCAGCAATATAACACTGAAAGAAATAAACACTAAAAAAGTGATCCATAAGAGGTTTGAAAAGTTGTACCATTTTTTTGGGATATCTTTTCAAATTGTTTCCTGGTTGGTAGTCCCCACGCTTGCAGAAACCCTACTGAAGTTACTGGAAATCTTGCTGGGTTAGAAATTATAGAATTGGTCTCTTTAGCCCAATTCAGCAAGATACTTCAGCATGTGTGCACATCAATGGAACTAATGATTGCTTAAAGTAAACATATGCTTAATTACACTGCCTTATTTGTCAGCATTTCAAAAGATATTTTCTTTGGTCCCCCATCCACCCCCCCCCCCAAGATAAAAGAATTTTTGGAAGTGCTCAATACCAGCCTAACTTTCTTCTCACTGATTTCAACTGGAAGTTTATCATCATTTTCACTGGGTACAGAGTTAGACCACTGCTGAGCACTTTTGAAAATCCAAAACTTAGTGTCAGACACTCACAAAATGCATAGTTGCTTTTTTCTTGAATACTGCCACCCCCTAACACACACGAGGGCTAAGGATTCTTTAAAAGGCACACCTGTGTTTAATATATTTTACATTGACAATCTTTTTGCCAAAATACATAAAAATTCTTCAAAGTCTATTAAAATAGTGTCTGCATGAATATATTTGAATAATTACATCTGCAATCTGTGTTTGAGATTAATACGTTCTCCTATAGCAGTCACTTACTAGAATTACTGCTGTCATCCTTGGTTCCATCGAGAGTTCCATCGGGGTGCATTTGCAAGTAGTAGCCTTGCCTGCAATATAACCTGGTCACTATACCCTTGAGCTGGGGATCTGAAAGACAAACATATTTTGTCACTAGCCTCAAAACTTTTTCCAAGAGTTAGCCCTATTTCTCTCATTGTAGAAGGAAGACTGTCTCAGTAGTACTAAAGGAGGAAATTACCTTTTGGAGATGAAGAAAAAACTTCTTTCATAAGAATTTTACTATACCAGTTTTATGTCCTGTTTTCTACTGTGAACATTCTTGATGGTAAATCAACAGATATAAAAAGAACGGAACGACTGTATGCAAACTTCTAGTTCAAACTAGATTAGCTCCTACAAAGACATTTCAGATTACAATGAAAAGTAATTTAAAGAGCTTCATTCAAAAGATTTAAGGGGAAAAATCATTTCTAAAAATCCTGTTCATGTTTCAGATAGTTTACATTTAATTATTATACTTCATAGGTCAGACTTACAGACACAAAAAGTTTTTTTGTTTGCTTACAGCTCATCTGTTTTTCATTTTATTTCCTAACTGAAGTGATGAAACTTTTGTTGTTGTTGTAAATTTAATAATAATTGAATGTGGAAGGAACCAAAGTGCTTTACAGACTAATAAATGCCACTCAAAACCCCACCTTCAAACAGCCATCACACCTACAGGAGAACACAAGAGTTCTTCACTAGCAACAGTATTTAGGAGAACTGAAAAATCTCTCACACAGTTAAAGGTAAAAGGGGAATTTTAAAAAGGAGAAACTCATTCTCCCTAAATTGTGATTCTGCTAGGACACCAGAGTTAAAACATTCCTACTTTCATGAGAATTGGCACTGGATTATTTAGAGACAACACGGCTTCAGTCTAATTCTTCCTCTCAAAGAAGGTGCCTCATTATGACCCTATAACACCTTCCTGACAACTTGGTTCAATCCTACAAGAGAAGAGTGCCACCTTCCTACAGAAGATGAGTTTTCCTTAAATGTCTTAAATCAAAATACATACCAGGACTATATCCGCCTAAAAAATTAATACAACTAGCAAGCAATCTGTGGGGATACAGCAATAATTTTGTGGTTATGACATCATGTTCATCTCCACAATGATTGATTAACATCACAAAGATTTTATTAGCACTTCGTAGGATTGGTAAGTGAATTTTCAGGAATACAGATCCTGTCTTCATATAGGCCCAGATTGTGAACCCTTACACACACTGATGAACAGTTACTCTCATGAGCAATCCCACTGACGTCAAGAGAACTATCTGCAATATGGGTAAGAAGTTCAACAGCTTGGCCCTTAATGAACAGGGAAAATGGAATATGAAAAACAGTGGCAATATAAACAGAATTACTCCAAAAACAGAATGTTTATAAAGTTTCCCCACACAGAGTCAGTCAGTTAGCACTGAAAGATTAATTAGTTATGCTTTTTGCAATTCATAAAATGTGTGACAAATCATTCTTTAAAATACAAACAGAACCATCTACATTTACACTGTAAAATGGAAAGAACTAAATATTTCAGAGACTATTCTTGTAAGGACTAGAGTACAAAAACATTTAAAGTATTATGAAACAAATAAGCATTCCACATAAATGTATGCTGTATTATAGTCAGTCTTGCAAACCTGGCCTTTCATGAGTGACTTGTAACTGCATTACTTGTAAAGCTTATTTATGTCAGCAAGCCATGTAGGATCTTTTTGTAGAAAGAGTGACAAATCTTGGATGATGTCTATGCTGATGACAGCAAATTTGCTGATGAGAGATCTCTCTTTCTAGATCGACTTAGCGGTCGGTTAAGACCCACAAAGTCGATCTGGAGATTGACTTAACAAAACCATCCCCTCAAGTGCCATAGCGCCACAATGACAGGAATGCATTTCCTATCAGTGCAGTGCAGTGAAACCATAGCGCTGAAAGGGAGTTATGAAGTCAATGGGAGTTATACAAGCTATATGGTGTAGCTTGAGTAACTCTGATCCGCTGCTGCTGAATTTTGCGGCTAGTATAGATTCAGCCTTAAAGTACTGAAGTGGTCTGTCTTCTCCTTGAAGCCTTATCTAATACAGGGACAGAATGACCATCTAGCAATTCTCACAAATACCAGAGGAGCTAATGCACTCAATGGCCACTGATCTGGTCATCAGTGTCAAGGCATAGCACAGCCCATCAAAAGGAGCCTTTCCTCAGGTCCTCCAACTGGGCCTCCCTCTCCTCCACCTTGTCCTTTCCCCTCCACCCCTCTACCACCACCAGATGGGCCCAGCAGTGCCCACTCCCCCCTCCTGGCCATGCTCCTTTCTACCACCCCTCCCACCTCTTCAAATGCCAGGGTTAATTTTTAGTTCTAGTCCATCACTGATCTAATCAGCATAATCACCAACTGAAAAATATTTTAATCACTCAAAATATAAAAAAAAAGCACTGATCAGACACTATATATGTAACAATTTTATATTTGTGTTTCTAAATTGGTAAGCTTAAAAAATTAATAAACCATTCCTGATATATATTAAATCTGTCAAAATTGCAAGGATGAGCAAGAAATATTGAAAGCTACGTTGTTAAACAAATTCATGAAGCATTTCAAGAGAAGGAAAAAGGAGAAAATACCATGTTAATAAAGAAGTAGGTGTTTATGTCTATGCTCAAAGCTGAAATGAATTCAAATAAGCTTTCAGCTACATGGAAAAGGTAGCATTTTTAATTAAAAACAATCAGAGTCTCCAAAGAAGGTTCAATTAAAGTCAATCACTATCAGAAACTGTTTACATCTAATGTGCTGATTGACAAAAGTTCAAATTTAGGGTAGACCATGAAAATTGCACTTTAATCATCTTTCTTAAAGCAATTTTCTTAGCTACTTCAAAAACTGATTTTAAAAAAGAAAAAACAGTTGCTTTGTTTTATTTCAAATCATTTCTGGCATATTAGCTACAGAAAATTAGTGCAATTAACTATACAAAATATGAGTGAAAATAACCTTACGAGTGCACACAAGATACAGCAAAATTCTGGGGTACGGGCTAACAGTTCTTTTCCAATAAGCATTTCTTGGTGATACTCATGTATAGCAAAGTAATGGCAACAAGGCAGGCTGCAGTACATAGTAGTAGTCTAGAGCAGTGGTTCTCAACCTTTTGCAGGTCATGACACACTTGGTGGCATGTGGAGAGCCTGCAGGACACACCAGCCCGTCCCCTCCAGGCTAAATCCAGCCATCTTCCCCAGGGCCGTAACTAAGTCGGGGAGAGTGGGTCAGAGCCCCAGGCACCGAATTTTAGAGGGTGCAGGGGACCAATCTGGCTCCCCACACCGGCTACTAGGGATGGATCCAGCTTTTCGCCACCCCCAAGGAACTGGATCCATCCCCAGCTGTCATGAGGAGCTGGATCCGTCTCCTGCACCCTCTGACATTTGGCACCGGAGGCCTCCAGCACTGCTGCTGCTTCTGGCTCTGCCTGAGGCTTGCCGCTGCCTTTTGGCAGCAGCTGCAGATGGATCCTGTTCTCTACCACCCCAGCAGTGGTGGGGAGCTGGATCCATCCCCAGCCACTGCCAGAAGGCAGTTGGGGACAGATGCGGCACCCCACAGCCTTTCAGCAGCAGGTGGGTATAGATCAGGGCCCGGGTCTGGGGATGGCACCTTGGGGCTGCTTGTCCTGGGCACTGGAATAGGCAGCTACGGCTCTGATCAACCGAGCTCTACTCAATGTACATACCACTATGTGGCAACACAGTAACATGTCCTGATACAGTGGTTGATAACTACTGTCCAGAAACTGCATGCAGTGTGTATTAGTCAGCAAGAAATTCAGGAGTTGTATGAGTGATGATTGCTTTCAGCTACCAAAGATTTGTATTCTAATACATATTAGGACCTGGCCACTTTTTATGTGAGCATGACTCCATTTTAAAAATTCATTTAAAAAATATTGTAGTTGATTTACATAAAACATATAGTTCCACCAGAAAACTAGTTCTTAGAGAGACAAAATAGTAGAAGAGCAAGGACATAAAATCTTGCTTCAATGGCTTGTACTATTTAAAAGATCTTTAATTTTCCTTTCCCCCTCCTCTAGATTCTTAGAATCCCCCCCCCCCTCTTCCCACTCCCCTAGCCTATGTGTCCTAAGCAAAGTTTCACTGAAATTTTCCTGTTGGAAAATTATGCCAAAAATCTTTTCCCTCCTAGAAAATTTCAATCTCAAACTTGCTTTCCAATAGGAAAATGGTTGGTTAGAATATTTTGACCATCCCTAAATAGCAATACTCAATACTTGTTTACTATCACACTACACCTTCAAAGTACTGTAGAAACATGAATTAACTGATTGATTAAAAGGAGCACTCAAGAGTCAATTGCTCAATGAATTGGTACAAGATACAGAACCTATCATCCATGCCATCAGCCCAGATAATGACATTTGATGTTTGAGGGCAGATTTGCTAATCTCAGTCCAGTTCACAACGCAGAAGTGTTCACCTCGTAAAAACTATCAAAATTAGCCTCTTGGTCAGCATCTTTACTGAAGAGATGTAGGGATGACAGGGCAATAACACAATCTTACTCTGGCAAATACGCAGATGGCTTTCCAGAAAACAACTGAGACACGTCAGCAATGGACAGTGCAGAGAGATCTACCAGTATCTGATCTGCATCATTCTGTAGCTAAACAGCAGACTCGTTGCTCTCTAGGAGTGTCGAACTTGTACCTTTCATAAGCAGTAGTCATTTAAAGCTATTAGAGAAAGTATGAGCCTGTTCAGCTTCAGAAAACCAGTCTCTAGTGCCCTTACTGCACGTACAATTCATTGTTTTACATTTTTAAAGAAGAAATAGTTGCCCAATAAGAATATGATAGAGTACTGCTAAAAGAGGGATGTTTATTATTTGCCCACATGCATATGAGATGTGTTATGGTTATAAAAGGTTATACTATTATCTCAGTAGCACGACAGGCATCAGCATCCATAGACTGTAGTAACTGCAATTCATCATTCTTCCCATCCCCTTGCCCCATGCACTTTCTTCCCTCTAACAAAGCACTCAAAACAGAATATCAACCACAAAGAAATACAGCCAATTAAACACACAAATGAAGAGGCTGAGTGTAGATATCCTTACTTCAGTATTGCCAACTGTTGTAATTTTTATCATACCTTGTGCTATGCATTTTTCTTAAAGCGCTATCCCTAGGGTCGGATTATATGAGAATTTCAGCTTACATTTAAATAAAAAAAGTTTCTAGTCTTCATGACTGTGCAGAAAAAACTTGAAAATGTGAACTCTAGCAGCTAAACTAACCCCAAAGGACACATTTAAAATATCCATTTTGGAAAATATGATTTTGGAGGCCTGTCTTAGGACTTTTCAACATTTGCTACTGATAATATCATGATGCCCCTGGCAACAAATGGGAATTATTCTGCCTCTTATGAGACAACTGTCAGTAAGTACAGTCTCTGAAACTCAATGGCTTTTCAGTTACTCAGTCACTGCATCTCAAAAAACTGTTCCTTTTACCAGAGCTGATTTACCCACTTTGAGCCTGTGTTTGTTGCTCCAGATAGTTTCCATTGTGAGTGACGCTGACAGTGGTATTCTTGGGGTCCTTCAGAAAGAAAATGCCAGTACCCTCCTTTGTTTTGGTTTTATTTAAATGACTTCTCTCAGTAGGGCAGGCCAGCCTGTTTGTCAGGTGACAAGTGTCAAACTCTAAGTGGTGGGTGTCCCAAGCAGGAGCCTTACACTCTGCACTACTGAACTACAAGAACAACTGAGAGAACTGCTGCAAAGAAGCTATATGCACTGACCCAGCAGGCACAGATGACTAACAGACTGCTGTTTGGACACCACCAGGTAAAAGGCTACTTGTTCTTGTCCCACTCCTAGTCTGAGCAATTAATTGCTTGGCCTCTTGCTGCCCAGAGCTCTGAAACCAAGCCTCTGTTTTTTCACCTAGTTCCTCTTCCCCATCCCTGTTGCCATACCTCATCCCTGTCCCTGCTCCTGCTTCTACACCCTGACCCCAGTTGCTGATTCTGGCTTAACCTTTGGTGAGACTTCTGCCTGTTTGATCCCTTGGTACGATTTCTGACTCTGACTCTGGCTTAACCCTTGGCATAACTTCTAACTCTTACCCCAGACTGATCACTGCCATGACCACAATCCCAACTCTACTTCTGGATCCAACAACTAGGTCAGCCAACCCCAACTTACAGGACCTGACAGCTTGCTCAGATCACACTGATCTCCTCTGGGACTGAGCATGGACACTGCAGGGCTCTCATCCCACGGCCCTAAGAGTCTGCAGGAGCAGATCACTGCCCTCCAGGTAGAACAACCAATAACCAAGGGACCAAGTATGACAACTTCAAAACAGTAAATCATTCCTTGCAGGAGCAAGCTACAGCACTCAGAGTGGCTGTGGGTAGCTACTCATTTTCTCTTAGAACACAGTCTTAGTGACCAGCCCCAGAGGCCCTTTAATGGAAAGACAATTGTAACCTCAGTAAGTTTCATGAGTTCATTACCCAGTGGAGGCTCCTGTTTATGCTCCAGTGCCAGAAGAATGTCACAGATCAAGTTACGATGGGACTAGTACTGAGCTTGCTTACCAGGGAGGCCTTGCTACGGTGCTTTCCCCTTTTAGAACAGAATCACTTAGTAATGAACAATCAGGACTCATTTTTACAGGTGTTTGTTAATACTTTCAATGTCCTTCACAAAGCCTGGATGGCAGACACTGCCATATTAAAGCCCTAGCATATCCTGGGATCATCACCTTCCTATGTCAGCCAGTTTAGACATTTAATCGTAGATATTGCCTGGAATGATGCTGTACTCCTCCGTCAGTTTTGGCTAGGCATTGCAGAAGAACTAAAAGAGAGGCTGGCATCAGGTGGATCCCGCTGCCATTTTAGCTATATTCATGGACTTGTGCCATTAGATGAGACACCAGATTGCACAAATGGCAGCTTGAATGTAGGAGATGCCTCCCTATCTCCCTCACTTTACCTAAAACTCCATCATTAGGCCCAAGCAAGTTTGACCTCGAATGAGTCCATACCAGCTGACCCTGCCTATCCCCAGGCAAACATGAGCAAGACGACAGGAGAACTCCTGCTTCTACTGTGAAGGAGGGTATGCAGTATCCAAATGTGCTGTCAAAACCTCAGCTAACCTAGTGACATAGAAAAGACCAACCCTACACTGAGTCAGGGAATAAAGCCTGGGTACCGTAAGAAAGAAATTCCAAGATTATGCTAACCCAGGAGTTCCCCACCCATCTCCACATCTACAGATTCCCCTGAAATCCCACATCCCACAGGTTGAGCAGGCCTTTCCCATACAGCAGACCTCAACTGATTCAGCAATGGGAACATTTTATGGAATTTTTTCCATGGCCAGGGTCCTCAGTCTCCCAATACAACCCAAGGTTACCCCACATCTGGTAGAAACAGCAGATAGGTTTCCACTGGCATCAGGCCCAGTTACATAGGAGACCATGCCACTGCAAAGAGGTGATTGAGGAGCACCAGGAAGACCATAAGAAACTAGAATACCCACAATCTCCCAAGGTGCTGAAACAGGGGCAGCTGCACTGGGCCTTATTTTCCCTGAGATTCAATTTCATAATCATGCATTGTCCAAGCAACAAGAATGAAAAAGCTGGTGCCCTCTTAGAAAAAGGAAATAATTTACAGAACCCACTAATGCCAAAGAACCACCACTAGGCATATTGAAATCATACTATGTCATTTGTGGGCCAGCATCTGCAGGCTTCCTTACCATGCTTCAAGTAGCTCTCCATAACTATATATTTTTTAAATGTTATCAATCATACTAAAGGAGCACCTCCAAGCAGCAAAGACAGTCTACAAATGTCGCATAGACAACCACCACCAAGAAGCCCAACCTGTAAAGGTAGGCCAGAAACTGTGGCTATCCACAAAATACCTTTAAGCATTACCCGTGCACATATTAGATTATCAGTATGCATGTCCTTTTACTATTATTTGGCAGATAAATCTGGTGGCATTTGAATTATAGCTTCCTCAATCCTGAAAGATCCACCCAGTTTTTCATGTCTCCCTCCTGAAGTCTTTCCTTGAAAAATCCATTCCCCAGGAGTGACACAACACCTCTATCCCCTGTTTAAGTTCATGACCTAGAGTACCACCTCATCCATGTACCTCCAAATGCATAGATGGACTCTGCTCTAACTGGGAGGGCTGGGTGCTGGAAGAACGCTCTTGCGGGCCATCTCATCATGGACATGCCCCTGCACAAAATCTAGGCCTTCCTCACAAAATTATCCTGAGAACTCTGGCCCATGGCAACCAGGGACCTGGAGGAGAGCAGCTGGTGCCAGGTGCCACAAGTCTGAAACCAGCTTGGTGGGGCTGCTGAATGGGACCCTTACCCTTTGCACCACCAAACAGCTAGCTAAAGAAAACTGCTGTGAATGCTCCACCACCAGAGGCTACCCTCCCTGACTCAGTAAGGTCAGATGATTAAAAAGACCGATTAGTCTCAGAGACAAGGAATGGGACAGGAACAAGAAAACAAAATCACTAGGCCTACTGCTGTCCAGATCACTGGAGATAAGATACCTACTTCCTTGCCTGGATCCTACTTCTTGTGCCTAACACCACACCTCATCCCTGACCCTGTATCAACCAGGTCTTGTCCCAGCTCCTGTTACCATGCCTGTTCCTTATTCTTGCTTCTTCATCTTGACCCCAGGAGCTCACTCTGGCTTTGACGCTTGGCATGATTTCTGACTCTTTGCCCTCACTTCAAACATTAACATAACAATGACCCCAGCTCTACTCCTGAAACCAACCATTACCTCAGACAGCCTACCTTAAAAGGCACTGACACCACCAGAATGTCCACAACATTGGCAGAGAGGGCAGAGCTGTTACTTTAGCAGGTTCCTAGCCACTTTCTGTCAGAACCTAACAATCTATTCCACTTAAAATGGTGGGAGAGGGGGCAATGCCTTCAATCTTTTAATCAATACTCATTTCCTGGAATGTAGTTCTTAACTTTAGGGTCTACTGCTGTAGGGTCAGGAAGCTGTTCAGATGTTGGCAAAAAACTCATGTCTCTCCTTCCTGCCCTGGATATCCGAACTGGTGATGTGTGATATTCTAATAATGTGACATCTTTGCCTTTTGTACTTATGTATCCACTAGTCCTATGAAATGGATGACAGTCCTCTTGAACTGATGAAGCAAGTTGCTGGTGAACCGCAGGCTGGTGTTTATTAACTCATTTTCTTGTGATGAGTCTGATATCACAATATGTTATTGTATTGCTTGTCTAATCGTTGTGCAACAGCTCCAACTAAAGACAGAGCAGCAATTTACAAATTAGAAATAACCTCTCTCATAGAATTGAAATAGGTCTGCACCAAACTTGACCTAAGGATGATCAAAATTTGTAACAACTGCAAAAGAACCTTGAAACTTTGGAGATTCTTGGTCTTGGGTACCTTATCTTTGATAGCCACATTCATGCTTATCCTGAATAGAACATACCAGGCTCTCTTCTTCCACTTCATACTCAGATGAAAACCATAGGTTATACTTAAAATTTCTTATCTCAGATAAAATAAGGTTCTTTGTGCAGAAACATATGCAGCAATTACATTTGAAAAGCTGCCTCTCCTCTTTTATTTAAATGTTTAGAAGTGCCTGCATTTTTTCTTCATCTTCACCATCTGTCTAAAATTACTCTTTCTAGCTGAGTTAGAAACAGGTAGTACTCAACCTCTGCTTCAAATGCTTCCTCCTGCATCTTGTTACTTTCATTAACAACAGGCGCTTTTGAAATCATGGATAAAATGAGAAGCTCTTTACTGGGCCTCTCACACATACTTATTGGTTCTGCATTTTTATAATCATTTTAGGATGCATAGGCAGCATTATGCAAAATAATATCCATAGTAAAGCTTTCAACTGTTTAAGGTCTGCTTCTACCTTGACTGATTTCTGCACAGAAAACATATTAATCAAATCATTCACAGTTAAAGCATTCTTGTTAGGAGTTTTTGGGTTTTTCCTCCAGTCTCAACATTGTTCTATTCTATGTTAGTCAATGTTTTGGAAGCATTAACCACTGGGTGATCCTCCTATAGACGGACAGCTCAAAAGCCAGTGAGCTTGCAAAGAAAAATTCTAGGATCATTGCTAGTCTAAATATTTCGGGAGAGATGTTTTTGTGACACTCCCAAAAGCTATTCTCTTGTCAAGTATGCTAGTGCTGTTCTGTAGTCAAGCAGCATTCTGAAAAGTACCCTAACAATAAGCTTTTTCTTATCACCACCTTGGTCTTTTCCCAACAATTATAAAAAATTATTCTGATACCATCCAAATACTCAAAAATCCAAGGCATGATGCTTCAATATGTCTCAGGTGCTGAGACAATCCCAAACACAAGTCTCTTAAAATATGCATCTATGAAAAGGGAAGTTCAAAATGCAGAGTTCTGCATTTTCTGTAAACCTGATAACATCATTAGTGTGCATCTGTGACTCAAAGCCCATTTACATTTCTCTAGTTTGTGTCAGCAACTCTTCTCAGCCCTGAAATACTCACTACACCCCACACATTGGTGGGATATTTATTTAAAAGGTGACATGAAACTCATTGTTGGAAATCTACCACCACTCTGGTCATTAATGTCCTGTAAAGTGTTCATAACTCTGTAGGTGAAATTATGGATATTTTTCTGATATTATGTCCTGAAGACTGTAAACATACAATGGTGACAAAACAGGCTTCTCTTCTATAAAGGGGAAAGAAAATATGATGGCTCAGGTCTGCTACCTCTGGATCAGGTAGTGTCTAACCCTTCAGCAGCTTTGTAAGGTAAGGGAGGTGTGACCCTAACATTATTCCGATGCAAAAAAGCAAAGCGCTCACTATACTTAGGAAGTTTCTGTGGGCCTGATGATTCCAGTGCATCACAACTCACTACAGTTATATTCTCTATCTAAAAGATGTGATGCCACATGCCATTAGAAAACAAATAACCGTGATGCAGTGTGTGTTAGAAGTTATAGCTATATACTGGCATGATGACTAGAATGTATTTAAACCAGGCACGTCAGGGGAGCTGTTACAGATACAATATAGATCAGACGTGGCCAAACTGTGGCTCGCAAGCCGCATGCAGCTTTTTAAAGAAAAAATGCAACTCCCGGGAAAGCACAGCAGGGAAGGGTGGCATGGCAGGAGCCAAGGGTGAGAAATTTGCAATCGTCAGGGACAACAGAGAGGCAATGGTGGCGACATAGTGAGAGCCAGCAGGGGAAAAGCAGCATGGTGAGAGCCGGCAGAAAAAAAGCTGTGCGGTCAGAGCCGGGGGAGGGGCAGCATTTTGAGAGCCAGCAGGGAAAAAGCAATGTGGAAAAACTGGGAGGGGAGGAGCAGCATGCTGAGAGCTTGCAGGGAAAAAGCAGCCTGGTAAGAGCTGGGGACAGGGAGAGGAGGGGCAGCAGCACTGAGACAGCGGGCAGGAAAAAGCAGCGTAGTAAGAGCCGGGAGGGGAGAGGCAGCATTGTGAGCGCCAGCAGGGAAAAGCAACGTCATCAGGTGCAAAGACATGTCAGATTCTACAGTTTACCAACACAATATTAATTCTACCCTCCTTGTCTGTATGCATTATGATAGTCTTTAATTACAACAACATCAGAGGTTTCGTTCATTAGACAAACTGGATGCACACAGAGGCAAAATGAAAGTAACACCAGCAAGAAAGTCTGAACTGAGTGCATGATTTTTTAAATACCTTCCTTTTTTGATGCTGTTTTCTGGGTAAATATTTTTAAAACTGGCAACATAAACTGATCAAGAGCAAGTCTACAATGAACTACAGATAAGTGATGATAATCTAGCAATTTAAAAAACTTAAATTTACAACTGCTTTTCTCTTTTTTAAAAATCACCTGGCATTTTCAGATATTGTAATATAATGCCAAATTATTTCTCTTGTATTTCTATTTTGAGAATTAAATAAGAATGATCAGAAATGACTGAAAATTGACAATGTTGCATCCAAAACCACTGACTATTGTCAAAAGGTTATTAAAAAACCTCTATTAATTTAAAGAATGTTACAAGTACTTATTATGGACAATGGTTCATTTTCAGCATGCAAAATTATTTAGACTTAGGATAGACCACCACTACAGAAAACTGGCTTTAGAAAAAAAAAATTCCTTAAGTCCATTAAACAAATGTGCCTACAACATCAGTAAGTCATCTGTTTGCAAAAGGAACTGCTAGTACATTTAAGAAAATTTTAATTAATATAACTAAGTCAATTACCAAGATAAAATTTACATTCACCACAAAGTTCAAAAGCAGCACTATACTTCCAACTGATTAAATAGCATTCAACATGTATTATTTTTCCTTTGTTGTATACCAGTAGTCAAAATCCATTTATATTTCAGTGCAGTCTTCATGAATGACTCTATGGGTATCTGAGCCCATTAGACAAGAGTAATTGTTGTGAAGAGTTGAGTGTGGAAAATTGTGTTGTAAACCTTCTGAAAAAAAAAATCTCTCACCAATAAAGATTTTACTTTGTATTATAAAAAAACAAATAATGATATTTAGGATTTTATACAGGCCTGACCCCAAACTGAATAAACTCAACAGGATTTTTTCCATAATATCTTCTGTGCATGGAATCCAAAGCACTGACAAACAGGCTCTGATCTTGCACTTTATATCCCCATAAATTCTCATTGATCTGTTGTGATTCTGAACAGTTGAAAAGGTGTCCGTGTGCATCTCTTCACAGGATTAAGATGAGAGCAGTGTTTTCTCTTACTACTACTTTCATTTCAAAATTGTTTCTGATTGAGTCCTCGGACCTTTTGTTTTCACTGTCCATGAGTATTCTAGTGAAAAAGTTTATTGGTGGAAATGTTGGCAGGGAAGCAGAAGCACAGCATGGTCGGGGAGAGTAGAGAAGCAGCAGCATGGTAAGAGACGGCAGGGAAGCATGACATGGTCAGAGAAGCCATAGGCCCTATTGCAGTGCACTTGTTAAAATAAAATCATGTTTTACAAGTCCTAAACATGATGTGGAATACTAAGAAATGAAAATACAAAATGAGAAAAAAGTTTAAAACTGAACATAGATTACTTTCAATTTTTGGCACAACTAACTGCTGTGAAGCATATTCCGCAATGAAATTCAAAATATTGTGCAGTACTTAGAGATCAGCATCTGAGAGAGCTTTCCCCTACTACATTGACAAGTTACTGCCCAGATTTAACCAAAAAAACCAAAACAAAACAACTTGCCAACAAGCCTGTAGTGTTCTACATCTAGGGACAGCTAAGTTTTTACTGTACATGCCTAGTTTCATGACAACCTTAAATAAATATTAGTATCTGACATTAGTAGGATCAATATTTGCCCTATTTTTACGATAAAATTAAAATGTGAAATTAATTTTAAGCTTAGTAATTTTGGAATAGGTAAAAATACATGGTTATATGCCTCAGTGTGGCTCTTGAAGGTTTAATAATCGACTTGTGCGGCTCTTGAGTTCCGTAAGTTTGGCCACCCCTGATATAGACAAAGGAATGTATATTTGTTTCTCTGACCAGCCTGGTTGTCAAAGAGACAATGGAGGGTCCATTTACCTGTCAGGTAAACAGAGCCATCATGCAGCGGAGCGCTATATTACTTCATCCAAAGACATCACAAGAAAATTGGAGCCAACAGAATGTGTGTCTCTGGACAATATTCAGATACCCTTGCTGAATGTAAATAAGATGAAGTAGGAGTCCTGGAGGAACAACTCAGTCCTTAGAAGTGCCTGCAAGCAGGGCCAGCCCTAGGGTAGGGCAAGCAGGGCAGCCGACCAGGGCCCTACCACCGTGCCAGGGACCCAGCAAGCCAGCGGCTCAGTTCAGTGCCGCCAGTCCACCCCCCCCCCAACTGCTTTCGGCTCTGTGTCAGAGCAGGAGGCAGTGTGGGGCCCGTAACACTACCCCCTCATCCGCGCTGCCTCCTGCCTCCTCCCTGCTGCTCCAGCACAGAGCTGAAAGCAGCACATGTAGTGGGGGGGGTGTGCAAGGGGCAGGGGAGGCAGACCAGCACTGCTGAACCAGGCCACTGCTTTTCACTGGCTACTCACTCCCCAGCATGGGATGACTGGAGCAGGGGCCTGCCCCACCTCTGGGCTGGCTGGACCTGCCCCTCCAGTGCCAGCGGGGGTAAGTGGGGGCCCCACAGAGGGTGATTCGCCCAGGGCCCCGTACCCTCTAGGGACGGCCCTGCCTGCAAGTTGACAAAATATGAACTGTTCCCTGTGGTGGACTGGAATAAAATGGCAGTGTAGACAGATGATCATGCAAAACTGTTTGAAGCTACAAATACGTAATGAGGATCGCTGTGTAGCAGAACCGTTTCAAGCTATACCAAACACCAACTTCTGCATAAGAACAATTAACATCACCAAGGCATGAGAACAGGATTCAGTGTAGATGGTGTCTCAAAGCTTCTCCCAGGTGGCAAAAATCAGGAGCAGAAAAGCTAGTCAGTCTGTAAAACAGACTGACTTGACTTGACAGCAGCATTCCTAGGGCACTGCTATACTGACGGCACTGCCAACAGTGTAGAATGATCATGCAAGTTCAACTGAGTGTCAGTAAAGATGCCTTCAATCAAACCCCAAAGCAGCGAGAAGTCAACCTATTAAAAGTTACCCTGGCAAGTAGCATAGAGCTGAGTCGCTTGGAGGGTCATTTCCCATTGGCTGTACACTGTGGGGACGCCACGCTAATCAGGCTAGGTTAAGAAGTCGAAACGAGATATACAAGTTATTTTAAGTATCTTGCACATGTCCCTTCAACTGCCAATGAAAATAGTGGCAAGTGCAGACCGGGACATAGAAAGCAACAAGCTGCTTTTGTGATATGCAAGCATGTTCTCCAAGATTAATTAAGAGCTTGGAATATGAGTGGGTGAAAGCTCGATCGTGCTTAAACCAGAGAACACACTTATGAGGCAACCCCGGAACTGGATTTTCCTGGCGTAATAGGTCACAATAGGAGACACAGATCAGAAAACTGAGGATAAATACCCACCTCCCTACACAGGACCATGACCTAAAGGAGGCAATTCTAATGCAGGAGAGTATACCCCTGGAGGTACTTGAAGGCCTGGAGACCTAACCCTCCTCCAAGGCAAAGAGAGTTCATGCAACTCAGGGACCAACATAAATTTCCCTTGCCTCAGCACTGCATGCTCCACAGTCAGAACTGGAGCAGGAATGGGAACCAGAACAGAGGATTGCTTCAGAACTGAAGGTTCCCTTGACTTCAGTGGTGCCAATCTGGAAAGCAGATGTGGCTCAGTGGCCAGACCTGGCAGATCTGATGATTTGCATGACTTCTTATGCTTGTGAGTCTTCCATTGCACCAGCTCTCCATGGTTGGAACTCATATATGGAGCATCATACTTCTTGGGTCAGGAAAACAACTTATTGTCATATTTAAGCATGTGTTTCCTTGCCTCACGACTAGGCCCCAGCATGGGGTCCACAGTACTGGTGCCAGTGGAACTGAACTGGAGCTCAGCAACAGGTGGCGTGTTTTTCAATTGCTCAGTTATAGCCATTCACCAGCCTGTATCTGACTGCAGCCTCCAGGTGAGCTCCGTAAAGTGCTTCTTAAGGCAGGAGAGTCTGCCCTTCCCAGATACGGCTTGGGACAGAGATGCAGATACTGTGCCTGGATACAACGTGGGTTTCTCCCCAAGCAGTAAAGGCAACACTAGTCCTCACCAGTGACCAAAAATAAGTGAGGGCAAGAAGAGCACCTCTTAAACCACCGTGTCTTCAGCATAATCCAGTACCCAGGCATGGGTGCTGAAGAAGGGGGGGGGGGGAGACAGGAAAACACCTGTTCTCAACTTTTTGAGTTATGACACAATTAGCACCATGCACAACAGTGCCCCACTCAAAAGGCAACAACTGAAAAGCAGACTGATATATGCTCCTGCTGCCTCAAAGCCACTACCACTGTCTGAAGCAGTGATTCTCAACCACTGAGTCACTACACAATACTGTGTCACAACACAGTGTGTCACAGAGAGCCAAGGGAGATGGCTAGATTTGGCCTTAGGTGGGTGGGCTTGTGTGTTCTGTGGGATAAAAATATGCCACCAAGCATGACACAACCCACAGAAGGTTGAGAACCACTGGTCTGAACCCCACCCACTCCTGATGACACACTTAGCCACATGTCATGACACACTAATGTATCACAACACAGTGGTTAAGAACCACTGTTTTAGAAAGTGTAGCATAAAACAGTAGAGGCTGTGACTTGGACTACGTAGTGATCATCAGAAACTCAGGATGCAGTTGATCCATCTCATCCTTATTGCCTTGGATTAAACTCGGAGGCAGAGCAAGGAGATAAGAGCAGACCAAATGACACCACTACTTTCAAAATCTCTGGTTCCAGATGCATGGCTCATGCTCTTAACCTTCAATGGACCACAACAGAGACTACTGCTTGAAGAACTAAGCAAATTTTCTAAGACTATTTTTGCATCCTATTGAGAAGGCTAGTTATACACCCATTTGTTCATCTGCATTTGCAGAATGTTTCTTCAATGCAAGCTCACAAAAGATTACACATTCTACTGTTTTATATTCTTATGAGTACTATCAGTCATTATACAGACATGGCAGGATGGCTGTCTTCCAAAATGGTACAAAAAGAACCCATGTAAGAAGTCATTTACTTTTTATATGCTTGCTGTGATTACATTGCTCTCAGCTCCAGTATTTATTTTGAAAGTCACTTTTTGTCCGTTTACTTCTAATGTCACAGACGAATCTCTCGTACAGACTTACTCTGTAAAACATAAAAGAGATCCAGCTAAGAACAGTGTTCTTGCACCATCATTACCATCAGCACTTCCAGCACTGGATTGATGAAATGTATTTTTTGCTTTTGTACTCCTTTGCGATTTGTACTAGAAATGCCAGTTTTGAAAAATGGCTTTTTTTGTTGCATGCTTGACATCAACCCTTTTCTGATGGCATCTTTGCATTTATGTTGTGATTACTTCCATATTTATTACAAACTAATCTGGCTTCTGCCATTTGTTTTTGTATTGTATCTTTGTAGCTTGCTATGCATTTCTGAACAGGTGCACTTCACTTGTTGCAAAACATTCATTTGAGCAAGCACCATTTTCATTAGCAAACTATTCTCTGAAAAAAATCAAGGTTGTCTACCTGCACACGTCATTGGTTCTGCCTGTTTATCAGTTGGGTCATAAATAATTTTGTTTCTAATTAAATCTTAATAAAATTCAAATGATTTTACTTTTTTAGTTATAGGTAGTTCTGTAACCTGATGGTCTATGGTCTGATTTGACAAATAGCTGGTTTCTTTTTAAAGAAATGTGCCATTCTCAAATTAATTCTTGCATAGATCATGTTCTTCAATTTTTGTTACTGAGTTTGCTACTAGACTGCATCCCTGCTCTGTTGGGCTATATTTTAGTTCTTCAAGCTTCCACAAGCAGCATTATGGAGGATTTCATGCTCTCTGATTTCTCTTTAATAGCACTAGCTTCCAGGATAATTTGCAATCTGTAACTGCAGTATATTGACTTGCCTTAGTACTAGACAGTGGATTGCCATAGTAATAGATATAGGTAAAAACAATCTGACCGGTTCTTTCTTTCCTAATAAAGCCAAACACTTTGGGGCTCCTCACTGTGTGTCTGTTCCTAACATCTTTTTGGATAAAAAGGACCCAACATCGTAATTGGCAAGAAGGAAGGGATGAAGGTGACTACCCTGGCAACAAAAGAAAAGTTGAATTCAATGTATTAAACAATACACACACACACACACACACACACACACACACACACACTTTCCTTTATTGTTTGAAGGCGGCAGGCTGGGCTGTTTACCTTGACAGTTTGAACTGAAATGAAAACTGACTGTTTGCCTTGAGGAAGGCAGCAGCCTAGAAACAAAGCCAGGCTACTGAAACAGCTCTGCTTCATCTGACAAAGCCAGTAAGGACTGGAGGACAAAAGCAAACATAAGAGGGCACCAATGGCTTCTCTTACTGGCACTTTGGGACCTTTTGATGATACTTTGGAGCAATGGCACTCATATACAGCACATTTTCAGAATTTTGTTGTGGCAAATGATAGAAGAAAAGAAAGTACCAGTCTTCCTAAGTGTTGCAGAAGCTAAAACCAATAGCTTGCTACGCAACTTGGTATACTCTGAGAAGCCAGAAACAGTCTTACAGTGACCTAGTAAAATCATAGAACCACAGAAACAGGAGAGGACCATAAGGAGTCACTGAGTCCAGTCCCCTCCACTCATGGCAGGATCAAGAACCCTCTTGAACTATCCCTGACAGGTGGTTGTCTAGCCTGCTCTTAAACACTTCCGGTGATGAAGATTCCACAACCTGCCCAGGCAACTTATTCCAGTGGTTAATCACCCTGACAATTAGGAATTTTTCCCTAATGTCCAACCTAAACCTCCCTTGTTATAATTTAAGCCCATTGCTAACTGCTGATAAGACAAAAAATGAGAAACAAACATTTTTCTGCCTCCTCCTCATGACCACCTCTTAAGTACTTGAAAACTATTATGTCCCCTCTCAGTCTCCTCTTTTCCAGACTAAACAAACCCAGCTCTTTCAGTCTTCCCTCATAAGTCAAGTGTTCCAGACCTCTCATCATTTGTGTTGCTCCTCTCTGGACTTTCTCCCATTTGTCCACATCTTTCATGAAATGAGGCATCCAGAACTGAATACTGGGTAATCCTGCTGTTTGAAGGTAAACTGGTATATAGGGACCTGGACACCAGCACAGCAGTTTCACTAGATTCAGACACTGTGCATTAAAAGGAGTTAAGAAATCTTCCACTTAAGGTAACAATAGTTGCTCTGAAGACATACACTGGAAAGGCCATCCCCATGGTAGGTACTATAGAGGTTAAGCTAGTGCTCAGTGTACAGACTGCAAAGTTTCCATGGTTAGTGGTGAAAAGCAGTTACCCAGCCTTAACAGGGAGGTCTTCACTTAGGAAGATCCAGCTCAACTGGACAGAAGTGCTCAGAATGAGTAAAGAAGAAACAGGTCTGGCAGTTATATTAGAGAAACATGCTGCTGTTTTCAGAAAGGACTGGGCAGCAATGAAGGGAATCACTGTGAAGTTAAACATTAAGCTTAACTGCCAACCAAAATATCTGAAGGTCAGAATGGTGTCTGACCCAAAGCTGAAGCGGACTTGGAGCCCCTACTGAAGGATGGAGTCTTGGGGCTAGTTACTCATAGCCAGTATCATCCCAAATAGTGAAGAAAGATGGCTCTATTCAGATTTGTGGAGATGTCAAGGTCCCTATTAATCCAACATTACATGCAGAGCTATATCCTTCTCCCCACACTGATGACATCTTCACTGATTTGGCTGGAGGACAAAAGTTCAGTAAGATTGATTTGAGTCAAGCATACTTACAAATGCATGTCAATGAGAAATCTCAAGAACTGTTGACTATTGCAGCAACATATAAGGGGTGCTACTTATACTGCTGCTTGCCTTTCGGAGTAACATTGGCTCTGGCTTTGTTCCAGACAGCAATGGACCAGATTCTGAGTGGCTTACCAGGAGTGCAGTGCTATCTTAACAACCCTGTCACTCCCAAGAATGAGGAGGAGCACCTTATGAACTTGGAGGCCACCTTACAAAGACTAGAAGGATATGGCCTATGAGTCCTATGGAAGGTAAATTCTTCCAGCCATCTGTCAAATATTTTGGGCATACAATAGATGCTGTTGGCCTTTATAAGTCTCTGACAAAAGTCAAGGCTATCAGCGACACTACCTCCTCAGAATGTAAGCCAACTCCACTCTTTTCTAGGGTTACTGAACTATTATACCAAGTTTATGCCACAGTTAGCAATGCTACTAAAGCCACTACATGAGCTCTTTGGCCAGAAAAAGGGCTGGAAGCGGACAGAAGCCGGTGATGTATCACTCAACAAAGCAAATTCAAAATGTTCTGACACACTTTGACCCATCCTTACCACTGGCCTGTGATGCCTCCCCTTATGGAGGCAGTAGTGTCACACACTCCTCACCTAAAGGCATAAAGGCCCATCACTTTTGCCTCATGCATCTTAAGTGAGGTAGAAACTAAATCATGCCCAAATCAAATGTGAAGCACTACGAATTGTTTTTGGCATCCTGAAGTTTCACCAGTACTTGTTTGGAAGGAAGTTAATACTCTTCACTGACCATTGACCTATAAAAATCATTTTGGGGGCCACACACAGGCATTTCACCTTTGGCTGCTAGTCATATGCAGCAGTGAGCATTGACACTTTCCAGACACATGTATGAAATCAAATATCAGAAATCCTCTTTGCACAGCAAGATAGATGGTCTTTCAAGACTGCCTTTACCATTTACACATCAAGATATAGCCCATGATGCAATCTTCTATTTAAAACGAATAGAGAATACACCCATCACTGCTACTCACATAAAGACAGCAACTCGTGTTGACCCAGTACTGTCTCAAGTCAAGGACCTAGTGATGTATGGAACATCTCTACATGACTCTCTAGGTCTCTCCTGACCTCCTTTCCTACATATCTAGGAGGAGGGAGTTATCAGTTTAGTCTGGTTGTGGGGAATGCATGTCATTATTTCACCATTACTGATTGTTGGAAGAGCTAGATTTGAGTCACCGTGGCACAGTGAACATGAAAGATATCACACAAAGCTATATTTGGCATCCTGGACTGGACAGGGCTATTGAAGAGAAGGCAAGGGCTTGCATGCCATTTCAAAGGGCAATGTACACACCTCACTTGGCACTCTTACACCCATGGGATTGGCCTGAAAAGCCATGGCAGTGTATTCATGTTGATTTTGCTGGCCCATTTGAATGAAGTATGTTCCTAGTTGTTGTAGGTGCCCATTCGACATGGCTGCAAGTCTCTGCAATGCAGTCCACTACTGCTGAAAGCACTATCCAGAAACTATGTGGACTCTTCAGTGATTATGTTCTGGCATAAACAACCTGCAAGTGACAGACTGGAGTTTGTTTCCAGGAGTTTGAAAATTTTACAAAGGCAAATGGAATACATCATGTCACATCAGCACCATATCAGCCTTCCACCAACAGATTAGCTGAAAGATCTGTGCAGACTATGAAATAAGATCTAACATCTGCAAGGGGACATTCATCTCTTCAGAAGCATCTGGCCAACTTATCCTACAGAAAGACTTCTCAGGCTACAACCAAATCATCCTCAGCTTTCCTAGATGGGACAACTGCACACTTGCTTTGACTTGCTGAAGTCACCCAAAACATGACAAGTTGTACAATGCCAACAGCAGAACCAAAACATCAGGCATGCACTAAGGGGGGGGGGGGTCACACCTCCAGTCTTGGACACTCCATCCTAGCTCAGAACTACACTTCTGTAGCTAAATGGGTCCTGGCTATAGTGACCATCCAGACAGGACTTGTTTCCTACTCGGTTCAGATGGTCTCACTTGTTGGTGGCATGTAGATCTGCTGCTGACAGGGCAACCTTGTACCAAGCATACATCTCCAACTGAAGTGCGTGACCTCACCATTACAGGCAAAATACCATTGATTCAAGAGTTACCTGTTCCTGACTTTTCTGTTCCACCTTTCCAACACATATGGCCGCCTCCCCTGTTTGACCAGATACAACATCCCCACTAGTTTAAACTATGTCTCCTGAACTCATTGTCACACCTGCACCAATAATGCCTCCTGATGTAGGAACACCAGAAGTCCACCATAATCCACCGAGAGAGAGAGAGAGAGAGAGAGAGAGAGAGAAAGACCTCTTCATCAGCTGGATCTTTAGCTAGTGGCAAAACCATGTTACAGGGCAGAATAATCCCAGGGCTTAGCCCAGAAATGATGCAGTCTATCCTCATTTCCCAGCTTAGTGATTGGGGGGAGCAGAATGCTTTCAAAAGAGCGGGAGGAATATGTAGTATATTGGGTTGCAACAGAAATAATGGTGGGTTGCCACAGTAATAAATATCGGGGGGGAAAAAGTCTGGCTGATTCTTACTTCTTTCCTTATAAAGCCACACACTTCCAGGTTCCTCATTGTGTGTCTGCTTCTAACATCTTTTGGATACAAGGACCCTATATAACAATAGCTACCTCCTCCAGTTCTGTGTCATGTCAGCTTTCAGACTGTAGTATTCAAGTACCTTTCTTTGCTCAATCTAACTTATTATGACCCCATGTAATAAAAGTATGATGCACAGGGATCCTGGGAAGAGTCTGGTCTTTATTTTCTGGTCCCTGTCAACAGATATTAAGGTTATATAAAGATATAAACTTATTAGGCAGAGGTGAGCATCCACTTACTTCAGCCCACTTTTATGTTACTGTGTACTTTCTCAAAATGCATGTGCACATAGTGGTTTAAAACACTCCTTTTACAATATAAGTTGTATCAGCTTTGGCATCCAGTTTTTAGTTTTTGTTTGATTTCTCTTTTGTACACAGATGGAACAAAGCATCCCATAGATTTAATCTTACCACCATAAAAGAGTCATCTTCCAATGTTTTGGTTTGATGTTCAGGATAAATACACTGGATCTCTTTTTATGATCTTCTGTCCATGAAAATAATTACTGTATTTCTGGAGATCAAATTCTGATAATATAAAGGTATATCATATCTAATCATATCATGTATCCAAGACCCAAACACCTTCATTGTTTTGCAATACTTGCCATCCTTCTTTAATTTCAATGGAAGAGTAGGCTCAATTTTATTTCATTCACATCCAAAAAGTACTGAGACATCAAAAGGTGACAAACTATTACCATCTACCTGTATGTATAGAATTTGACTAATGTGTGATCCTTTGAATCAGTAAATGGTTTTTAAGAATAAGATTTTTCTCTGGAGCCGTCACTGAAAATGGGAAGTACAATAGGACAGAAATAAATGACCTTTTCAGACTAACTGCATACATTTCTCATAATAGCTAACCAACTAAAGAATTAATTTAATGGATTCTCTTGTCTTTGGCAAGCTTCATTTTCAGAATAAAACAGTGAAATCTTTTGTATGTACATCCTTGATTATAGGTCCCCTTACATATTGCACCACAAAGTAATGCAATATTTGAATTCAGACTGTATTTCTTTCACAAATTCCCTTAGAATTTTAATTTGGAAAGCACCTTAAAAGAGCCATGGAAAATAAAGCATTCCACACTATCAAAGCATGGCTCAGTGGAAAAAGAACAGCAGCTTAATTTGAAATGCTAAGTATTAAGTTTTGAACCACAGCCAATTTTCTATTGTTATATACAGGAAGCTTCTTCTATAATACAGAGTGGCAGGGGTCCTTAACTTGTTATTAAGTTCATTTACGCCTTGCCAGAATGCATGAAAGCATATGAAATGAAGTATATTCCTTCTGTTTAGATATGCAGCAGCACCACTCTGAAATCCCGCTGGAACATTCATAGACTGTAGTCCATTCTATTCATTCCTATTTCTTGTTAATATGTCAATTGCACAAAATATTGAAAGAAACCATTTACATTACTTTCAGAAATATTATATTTACTTCTATTGACTAGCATAAACAGGGCAGACAAACAGAAAAATTGTACTGTCAATGAACTGGCACAAAGGAGATTTTATCTGCTTCCAAAATTATTAACTAGGAACTACAATATATGTCACACACAGACATCATGCAGTAAATAAGCTTTTTTTTTTTTTTAAATTTGGTGACTGGTCAAAAAAAGCAAAGCTATACTTATCTCTCAGGCAAGGTCCAGAAACCCAACAACAGACTTCCTCATTTCCTGTTGCCGCCACCATATAAAAAAAGTCTCACTCAAGAAATGTATTAGTATTTACAAAATAATCACAAAAACGTTATAACCCAAGCTGACATTTACACATTAGCTGAGGTGAGTGAATTGATTAATCCACATAAATAAAAGATATTTGCTCACAGATACTGTCAAAAATATATGGCTTTTTGTTTAATGGAACAGCTTTTTTTTTTTTTTTTTTTTTTTTTTAAAAAATTTTTTAATTTTTAGCCAAATTAAAATTTAAAAAAAGATAAAATTGATGGCTGTATACTTCTTTACACTTTCTCTTGAAAAAAAATAAAAAAAAAAAAAGTTTGACAATTAGAAAAGAAAAACAGAACCCAAAGGAAATGTGTTTTCAAGGAGCAAGAACATTGTTTATAAAATCAGATTTAGGAACAATTTCAGTTTACTGTAACACATTTGCTTTCTACATTTTACAAAATACTAAGTTTGCATGCTACAGTAGCATATGGGTCCAACAAGTTTTTCTTGATATCAACTTCAGAATTTAAGAAATGTCACCTAGATAGATATAGAGATATGATTTTTATATACACACACATACACACACACACACTTTTGTTTGTTTGGAAAGGAAGCCAAGATTATCCTCATCTGAATATATACTAATTTATGTGACATTTAACTATTGTATTTCTGCATAAATCCTGTCAATATATCCTCCCCCCCCATACACACACACACAGAAAGAGAGAAAGTTCTGTTTACAAAGATGTAAAGTGATAGTAACTCCACACCCCATTAAACACAAAGTGCACTTCAGTCCAATTCACAATGGAATAGTATTCCTGGAGATCATGAAGGGGGCTCCAGGGAAACCAGATTAATGTACAGTGATAAATCACCACCCCAGCTCATAAACATAGCCATTCTTGTCATTTTTATTATCTTGTTATTTGTTAAGAATCAATAATTTCTGTAGTGTGGAATAAATCATGAAGACCTGGTCCCTGCCCAAAGGAATTGAAATTATATTAACAATATACAAGACTTAAAATACTAAAAATATGAATGTAATGGCTTTATTTAATGAACTATATCTGAGTAGAAATAAAGGAGCAGATTAGAAGAGATTTATATGTAGGGAATGACAATATTTTGGTTAGAATAATTATGTAGCATAGTCCCATAAGTGTGTGTATTTCACATTTGTAATTCTTTTTTTACTGTATTTCTTTGCTGTTTCTGAAAAGATTATAATTTTCATGTTAACATCTAGATTGCCTGGAGAGAGCAAAAGAAAAGAGATGATATCAGGGACATAAGGCAGGAAAGGCCTCTTACAGTTTTCTATTTTATGTTTTTGGGAATAAGAAATTTAAGTTACGGCAGATCCTTGAATCCTAAGAAATAGATTACTTAATAATGGAAACAGGTGATCAAATCAGACTGACTAGTTTAGTGCCTCTTGTACTTTGACATTTGCAAATGGAATAAGGGGAGATGGACTAAATATGGAAGTAACAGATTTTGATTGGTACTGTGCACATCTATAAGTTTGTGAGAAGGGGAAGGAGGAGGAAAAATTAATGGAAAAAGTGTGTTTTGCTTTTGTAAGACAAAGTTGCCTTTGAGATCTCACTGTGAGAATGAAACAGAGCCCATCCACTCTTACTAGGGATTGCAAATGCCTCATAAACCATGGTATCAAAGAAATGTGAATGATTTAACAGCAGCAGCTTAGAAAACTGATCTCACTGTGATGACTACTAACCACCAATGAGAGCAGTCTATCCCTTTCCCAGGACAGATTCCAAATTATCATTGACTAAGAAAATTGGAGGCATTCAAACACAATACTTCCTGCAGAGTTGCTTTGCCAACATCTCTGATACAATCTTAACAAAAAATGGAAGGTTAGTCACTGGTAAGTATATGGATTTGATTGTCAGTGTCAAGAAATTAATTTTAAGTCAGGCTGAGCACTTTCAAAGTGAATGGCACCTTGTCTTCCTTAAAAGAACATTCTCCTGTACACCAAATGATTGCACTCACTGGGGCCTTCCAAGACAGTTTCTAGGTAGAGAAGAAACCAGTGATGCAGAGTCTAGATTTATTCTTAGTGCAAGTTGTTCATTCAACATTCAATATTACCAACCCCAATAGATAAAAAATCCTGAGTCTCATTCCCCTCACAACGGATTTTTTTTTTTTATATATAAACACAATACATTTTGGGTTCTTTTCCACTGTCTTCTCATTTCTGAGGTATCTTAGGATCCACTTTGGCCAAATTTGCAAGTTTTTCCTCTATAAACAGAAGGTCTAGAAGCTTACTTCTTTGTATACAAGATCTGAGCTTCTCATGGGATCACTTTAATAATTAAGGCTTTAAGAAACATTGAGATTTGTGATAAAATTCAGAGTATTGGCCTATCTGTCCTTGAACAGAGATGGTTATAAACAGCACACAGGCAGGCCCTCTTTGAGCTATATCAGTTCATTCATCAATGCAACTCTGTCCCAAGAGCTGACTCTAGTTAGGGAAGTTAATGCAGTGAGCTAACTCCCTTGCTACTACCACCCACTTCCCATCAATGTCCCTCCTGCAAAAAAACTAAAAAGAAATAAAAGCCAACCACCACAAAAACATTTATCTAAAGACTAAAAACTTGCTCCCTTGCTAAGTTTATATATAACAGAGCCAGATAACAGAATTTTCTTCATAACTGGAATAATTCACATCAGGAACAGAATGGAACCAATGTAGAACAGCTAGGCTCTTCACATGGAAAAAATACTCCCGTCACCATATACTCAAGTCCATCCATTTCACAAAGAAATGGATTGTGCCCAGCCATCTTCACTCACACCCTCTAAAGATCACACAGCTTTAGATAAAAAAAACCTACAGGTTCATCGATCAGATTAGAAGTCTAAGTGAGAATATGGCCAGTCATGGCAGAATTACATATAAATGAGTCAGGAGAGACCACAAAAAAAAGGTAAAACAAATACTATCCTAACATCTTTACTTAAACTGAGCTCACGGTTCAAGCTCATGCTCAAGGTGTTCGTCTGTCAGAGGTTCATATAGCCAGTCTCTGACTGTGACCAGGCAGGGCCCAGATCTTGCTTGAAGTTGTTTCAAGATGGAGAATCCCAGGCCAAAAGCCCCAAAACCCTTCAAGTGCCCTTCTCTGATCCAAAAACATGCTCCGACTCCTCCCTTTCTGGGCAGAGTAGATTTTTGTCTCACTGAGCCAGGGAGCTTAATTAGCATAACTTTCTCTCCTCCAGGTGCTCACTTGCTTGCTGTCCAGAGAGAGTTGTCTGTCTCCCTACCCCCTGTGCCATGCTAAACATGCTACACACCTGAGCACATGCATGAAGGTGTAGGAGACATGATTATCATACTACTCATGTAGAATAGGTTATGAGCATCCATAAAGAAATATGGCATGGTGTAATTGGCAACCAGATCATACAATCCCAGTGTATAAGTGATCCGAAAAATCATATAGATCATAACCCTGGGTGCACAGATCTGCATCTCATGACACCAGGCATAAAAGGTGAGACTAAGTGTTTCACTGCAACCTTCTGCTAAACAGGACACATTTTTTCACCCTTGTATGCCCCTGCTTGGTCTCCAGGTGTCTCAAGGGTCCCAAGCCTTTGTAGCTAAACCATTCTCCTGAGCCTCTCTACTTTTACTATCACCCTAAAAGTGCTCTTGAAGGTGAACATTCAATCCTGGGAAAAACAAACAGTCTCCAATAAACCAAAACAAAAATTACCCCCAATTTCCCACCTTCAGTTATTAAAAAACCTCCCTATTAATTCTCTGACACTGGACCTTTCAGACCCTCAGGTCATAAATCAGCCACGTAATCCAAAAGACTTTCACTCTCAAGTGGACTCCGAACTTCCAAGACCAGGAGACAAGTGACAGTCTACAAAATACCACAGCCACTTATGGGTCTACCACATCTGTGCCCATCCACCATCCCTGTATGAATTGGGGTTATTTAGGTTAGCCACCCAAACATGTATTGAAGTACCACAAGAGCCTTGGTACTAACTGTCCAGGGCCTCAGAACCTCTGAAAGGGATGTCAACTATTTAGATGCCTAAATTCAGGTATCCACATTTAAATACACATCACAAAATATTCAAATATTTGTGCTGTATTGCACTATCATCATTAATTTGTATTGCAACAGTACCCTGTACACCACAGTCAGAGAGATCGGGGCTCCACCGTGACAGATGTTGTAGTTGACATCCTGAATGAATGTGTTTACAAAGAATAATCCATATTCTCAAATGAATACTATGATACATTAATTCTACCTTTTTACTGCATATTTTTACACTGACAAATTACCTATGATGCAAACCTAAAAACAGAGATAGTTTCACAGTTTCCAATTATCCCCAGACTTTCACTAGCAATTCCCGTCAGAGCCCCATGACATCCGAATGACAGTACTAGAATTAGTGGGTGTTAGCGAGCAGCTGTAGCAACACTGCAAATTTAACACACTGCTGACTTCCCAATGACCAATCTCAGACTGAATTTTCCCCATCAGCTTTCTATAGTCTTGCCCTTCAACTTTCACATGCAAAGCAGTCTTCAGTTCAAGAAAACTGCAAGCCCAAAGTATAGAGCTGAACTCATCTTGACACCCTTTTGATGCCTTCTGATTAGCACAGTACCAAACTGGCCTACTTAAAACACTATGCAGACTCAATGCAATGTAAAAATCATAGTCTAGCCTATTTTCATTTTTCAGTGGTTCATACTCTTCCTCTTTGGATTGTTCCATGCACTATGCAAGAGTTACTCAATCAAATCTCAAACTACAGATGTCACTAGTGCTCCAGCTATAATACTGGGGATAAACCAACCATATCATTTAACATTATAACATGTTTACTATACCATATTTATGTCCACCTCAAAATGACAAAAAATGTTTGTGATAATAGCGTTGCACGAGACAGTAAAAGCACTTACCCTGAAATGACGAGAGTCCTGTGGCACCTTATAGACTAACAGATTTCTTCGGGCATGAGCTTTCATAGGCTCCAACCCATTTCATCAGATGCATCTGACGAAGTGGGTTGGAGCCCATGAAAGCTTATCCCCAAAGAAATCTAGCAGCCTATAAAGGTGTCCCAGGACTCTCATTGTTTCAGGATTTTCAGAGGGGTAGCCAAGTTAGGCTGTACAGCAAAAACAATCTCTCAGGCTTAAAACTGGTGAGTGAAAAAAAATAAGATTTTGTTAACCTACAAACTCGACCCAAAAAAAAAAAAAAAAAAAGTGTCCTAGGAGGTAAATCCTGCATTGCAAATGAAGCCCATGTTTGTTTCAGAGGTTTTTGATTTATCATTGAATATAGTTTCCAGGGGCTCCATGTGCTTTACAATAAGATTAGATTAGTCTTGCTCAACTGTCTTACCAAACCATGAGACATTCTAGTTAGCACTGAAAAGGGAGCATTAACCAATATGCACAAGGGAGCACATATTACCTGCAAAGCAACAAAAGCATATGTCTGTAATTTGACTGAATAACCTGAAGAAAGCTTCCCTTACTCAGTGTCCTCTCTCTCTGAACAGAAATAAGCTTCATGAGTATTGTGCATAGAGGCCATGACTAGAGAGGAGTGACTATGCAAACTTGTAAACAAAGGCCCTTGTAAGTGTCCTTTTTGCTCCTCCATGATTTTTTCCCCCAGTGATACTGAAGGGTAGGCTGTTCCCCCCAAAAAGTATATTTTCTCAAGCCCTGCAAAGCTGTCAGCAGAGACAGAGCAAGGGAAAATAGAGGGGTATGAGTACACAAGACAATCTGGCTTTTTATTTTCAGGGATCACTTCACTCATCACTAAAATGTGGTCATTTCTCAGTCATTCACAACCATGCCATAATAGTTCAAAGGAAGAATGAAGTAGCTGAGCCCTCATCCAGCTGCCAGACAGCAAGTGCATACATTTGGTTAACACCTCTTTCTAGATATTTATACAAGATACTTAGATACTACTAACATGCATTATGTGAGTGCCACAATCTTATCCTCACATAACCCATGAGGTAGAAAGTACTATTTTCCCCATATTATAATAGGGATCAGAAGCACAGAGAGACTAAGTAATTTGTCTAAGGTCACACAAGATATCTATGGCAGAGCAAGGACTTCCACCTGTGCCTCCCCAAATCCCAGACAAACCTAACACTTTAACCACTGGCCTGGAACTTCTTCTCAAAACTCCAAACCCTTTGTGGGCTGTTCTATAGTTTTTAAACCTAGGAGCAATAAAACAATCCTTAACTTAGATTGTTGGTTTTAGGGTTTTCCCCTGCAAGACTCCGATGGACACACAAACCCTTTTATGACACTGGGTTCAAATTCATGGGTCTCTTGATTTAGCTGCCAGTTTGGGTCATCAGAATAAACCCGATCTCTGGGCAGAATCCATGAACGTGACAACTTGTCACAAACACCTCACCTAATTTGAAACAGAATTAAACTTTAGGTGACCAGAATGTTATCACCAATACAAAAAAGTATATCGGAATGCCAGAGTTTACACCTCTACTTTCAATAAAATAAAATTAAAAAAAAAAAAAAAAAAAAAAAAAAAAGGTTAGGGACAGAGGGAACACTGCCATCTGCTGAATTTCCAAACAGACACCTAGCAGGTCCAAATTCAAGAATAAACTAAGAATAACTCAGATTAATCTTTGAGATTTGACAAAAGCATAGCAAAAGATAAATGTAAACTAGAAATTCAAATACTGTTTGGTTTTTAGAATATAATCAGCTGGAGAAAGTCTATAACTTTACCAAAAAAATACTTAATACTGTAATTATACAATCATTCAGAGCATGATTCAGATTTGAACTGAATCTAACAGCAAGCACCATCTACAAGTATGTCTAATGATCAACTTTAATTTTTGTGAATGTTACAAGTGTTAAAAACACATGCATTTTTAAGCACGGAAGATAAAGTTTCTCTATTTGTTTTATCATAGGATAAATAATGCACTTTACCTATCCTAATATAAAAACATGGTGGAGACAAAGCACTGCAGTTTTCTACCAGCAGATAAACTAAGTGAAGTAAACCAGAAATGGGTATAATTTAAATCTAGCCAGCCACTTCAATGAAACAGTACATATAGGTGCTTTATTTCACTGGGATTTTACAATAAACTACTGCACAGAGGAACTTGAAGTTGGGGCCAGCTGTCATTGGGCAAGTACCTGGTATTCAACATGCACAGCAAAAGTTCAGTAACATGTAATCTTTGTGAATCTGGATGTTAATTGTGCAAAAGTTGCAGTCATTTACAACTCAAGAACTTTTGAGTATTTAAATCAGGGGGGAAGTGAAGAGAAGGAGAGAAAGCCTGCTATTGTTAATAAGGTACATGGATGACAGCAAAAGCTAGGCATTGCTTTTTTGACAAAGAACAGTCTTCTTTCTATCTGTGTAGCTGAATGATGTCTTATAAAATTAAAAAAAAATCCTGCACCCAAACATGCAACACTTGCAGGTAAGAGCAGCTCTACCTTATAATATTTAATTATTAACCAACTATGAGCAATTAAAAACTAAATCATCTAGCCTAAGGGGATACAGTGGAGAATAGGTGGTACGTAATGAATTTATACACAGTATGTAAAAAGGTGTGCACAATTACAACAGTATAATTCCATTGAGAAATGAATCATCTTTATACATTTTACTGCTACCCATGTTATGTCAAATAGATCCAAAACCTTATTTTTAAACTTATGACTTATTCATGACACCGCTCCAGTTTTATGCTAGTGTAATTTTATTGAAGTTAACAGAGCTACACTAACATGAAACTGGAGTAACCCAGTGATGAATCAGAACTGTAATGTTGTTAAAAAAAAACAAAACAAAAAAAACCACCACACACACACAACCTGTTAAATATCACAAGGCAGCTTGAGTGTTTTCCCAAGCGAGTTCATTGAGAAGCAAGGCACAAGCAGTCGGCAAACTCTTGTATCCCTCGGCAGCATCCCTTACAATTCACTTTCAGCTAGGATAAAGACAAGACAAAGCACTGGTGGCCCTGACAGATCTTCTTCTATCAATAGATAATGACTAGACATAAATACCCAAGAATCCTGAAGCTCTCTATACCTTTCAGTATGATCATCTGAGAGGGGTGGCAGAGGTCCAAAGAACTCATGAAAATAGTTTGTCTTTCCTAGAAGATACTTTAATCTCTGCCGTTGGATCCTTAACCAGTGGAGTTCCACAAGGTTAAATCTCTCCCTGATTTTATTTCCCATCTTCAGGAAGCCATAAAGAGAAACCGTGAAAGGTTGCACTGTGACATAAATGGCAATTTTCTGCAGTGTACTTAAACCTTTTTGAATTCAGCTGAAGTATCTTTGGAGTCCAAGGTTATGTACCATTACAGGCAGGTGGTAGATACAACGCGAACCCTGCGAGCATAATGTAGAGCCAAGGGACTACAATGAACAATATATCAGGCAAGAATGGGCTTTTGGGATAAAACAGTGCCAAGTGGCTTGACTCAGAGGAAGTGAATGCAAATCCCCTACCTTCATTTGTGCAGAAACCTAAACTTTGGAAACTGCACCTTGAAAAGGGGTCATTGTCTGCTGATCACCTGTTCTGGAGTCTCAAGATCAAAGACCCAAACTGCATAAAGGAAAGCCATGGAGGCACTAGTTCTGCACTCAGGCTGTTATGAACTAGTAACCCTGAAAATCTTCTGGTACACTTCGAAGGAGTGTCTCCTCACAGAGCCCTTGTTGGAGTTGGGTGGGGGGCATGATCTGTGGTGAACTTACTAGCAGAGGTACACATAGGGTTTTTTTTAAAGTGTTTTAATATGTTTTCTCAGTAGTGCTTTCACCTTAAGAATAAGGGTGTTTGCTTAGAAAGAGTTGTGTGGTAAATTAAAACTGAAAAAGTACTCTTCACTATTTTTAGAGAAACCAAAGCACAGACACTGGCCTGTTGAGGCTGTTCAGGTTGCTGGGACTATCACTGTGCAGGCAGGGAAAACCTCAATCAGGACGAAGAGGTGATGGCTGAGTCAGGAGCTAAGAGTGATGCCACTGATGAAGCACAGAGGGGAAATGCAAATGCAGTTCCCTGAATTCTGACTGGCCCCACTGCCAACATTAAACTGATAGCACAGACCTCTACCCAACACAATCTATACTACCAACAGGTTTCAAGCTAGGCTTATTTCTGGCCAAAATTTCCACACTGAAGTGGAAAAAGCTAGCTACAGTAAAGCCCAACAAGGCAGCACTTATGCATGTAGGCAGAGGGGCCATTTCTAACAGCCTGAAGCCACGGTGCAGTCCTGAACAGTTGACACACATTGCCAAAGCAGCTCAAAGAATAAAATATTTTCCTGGACTTCTTGCTGACACCAAGCTTTCACATCAGGAAATTATGTGTGTCCTACCATCTGCAGCTGGGCAAAAGACATCATCTGTGAAGTTGGAATGCTATCCTGGTCTCACACATACCTTTGTCACATAGTATCCAGATTATAGCAATGTAGTTTAGCTGCGCTTCCTATCACCAGCCCTGCGAAACCTGTGGTACAGAACACAGCAACTTGCTCTGTTAGCAACATGGGCTGCCATAAGCACATCATCATCCTTGTATTCTGCACAGCCTACTGACTTCACAATAAAATACCTGCAAACTGTCCTCATTCCAGGTTTCAAATGTTGTCTGCATTATTAACATAGCTCAAGTAGACTTAGACCTCTTGATATTACAGCCATAAAAATATAGCTGAACAACAAATTGCCACTACATAATGGTTTGCTACCTAAGAAGAGGTTGCTTACCTGTAACTGGTGTTCGAGAGGTGTGCTCCTGGCCATTCCCTTGTAGGTGTCTGCACGCCATGTGCACGGCACACCAGAACATTTTCCCATAGCCCCATGGGGCCGGCAATAGCGCCCCCTGGAGTGGCGCCAATGCCACTCCCTATATATATGGCACCGCCGGCCCCCTCCCTCCTCAGTTCCTTCTACCCCCACTATATGAGGGGAGGCGGGAGGGAGCGGAATGGCCAGGAGCACACCTCTCGAAGAACACCAGTTACAGGTAAGCAACCTCTTCTTCGAGTGCTGCTCCTGGCCATTCCCTTGTAGGTGAGTCACTAGCCTTACCTTGGAGGTGGGATGCGTCACAGGGACGTCGACTGCAGCACTGCTGTGCCAACTGCCGCGTCTTGCCGAACCTGCTGGGTAACAGCGTAGTGCTGAGCAAAGGTATGGGGAGAGAACCATGTCGCTGCTCTACAAATCTCTGCGATCGGAACCCCTGTGAGGAAGGCTGCTGACGCTGCCTGGGCTCTGGTCGAGTGGGCTGTGACCCTCGGGGGAGGCACTCCAGCCAGCTTATAACATTCCCTAATGCAGGCCACTATCCATGCCGCAATCCGCTGTGTAGAAAAGGGCTTCCCCCGCATTCTGTCGGCTACTGCCACAAAAAGCTGAGACGACTTGCGGAAGGGTCTCGTCCGCTCTACGTAAAAAGCTAGGGCCCTCCTGACACCTAACATGTGTAGGCGACGCTCTCTACCAGATGCATGAGGTTTAGGGCAGAGGACTGGCAGGAAGATGTCTTGGTTCATGTGAAACTGTGACACCACCTTGGGCCTGAACGCCGGGTGAGGGCGTAGCTGTACCTTGTCTTTAAAAAAGGTGGTGTACGGGGGCTCCGCCGAAAGGGCGTGCAGCTCGGACACCCTCCTAGCCGAGGTGATAGCCACCAGGAACGCTACCTTCCATGAAAGATAGAGAAGGGAGCACGATGCCAATGGCTCGAAGGGCAGCCTGGCGAGATGCGCGTGGACCAGGTTCAAGTCCCATTGAGGTGTCAGGGCACGCACCGGGGGGTACAACTTCAACAGTCCTTTGAGAAACCTCTTCACAAGAGGTACCGAAAACAAGGTGAGATGTTCATCCCCGCGGCGAAATGCTGCAATTGCCGCCAGGTGGACCTTGAGGGACGACAGCGATAGCCCGGTTGACTTTAGGTGCCACAGATAGTCTAGGATAGAGTGAACCGGCAGTGTGAATGGGTCCAGCCCATTGTCCCCTGCCCAGTGCGCAAATCTCCGCCACTTTGCCGCATAAGAGGACCTCGTAGAGACCTTTCTACTGCTACACAGCACCTGCTGCACTGGGGACGAGCACAGCCGCTCATTGGCTGTCAACCATGAAGGAGCCAGGCACGGAGGTGTAGCGCCTCCAGGTTGGGGTGGAGAAGTAGCCCGTTGTCCTGGGACAGGAGGTCGGGTTTCATGGGCAGCCGAATGGGGTCGCACCTGGAGAGCTTCAGGAGGGACGAGTACCAGTACTGGCGTGGCCACGCCGGAGCTATCAGGATGATCTTTGCTCCCTGCCTTTTTATCTGCTGAAGTGTCCTGGGAACCAGCGGTGTCTGAGGGAACGCATACACTAGCCCCCCCGTCCATGGGACTTTGAATGCATCCCCCAACGAACCCGGGCCGAGGCCCCGGAACGAGCAAAACCGACAGCACTTGGTGTTTTGGTGGGAAGCGAACAGATCCAGTAGGGAATACCCCCACTGATGGAAAAGCAACTCCGCCACCTCCGGCTGGAGAGACCACTCGGGGGTCAAAAACCTCCGGCTCAGGCCATCTGCTACCGAGTTCAAAGACCCCGGGACGTAAGAGGCGATCAGGTGAATGCCGTGGCGAATACAGAAATCCCACAGCGCTACTGCCTCCTGACAAAGGGGCCCGGAGCAGGCACCCCCTTGCTTGTTGATGTAAAACATCGCTGACGTATTGTCCGTCTGTACCGAGGCCGTCCGGCCGTGAAGCTGGTCTCGAAAAACCTTGCAAGCTAGCCGCACCGCCCTCAGCTCCTTGACGTTGATGTGCATGGCGGAGTCTTTGCCCGCCCACAGCCCTTGAGTCTTGAGCTCGCCTAAGTGAGCACCCCATCCTTTGTCCGAGGCATCTGACATCAAATGTACTGATGGACTGTCCATGTGGAAGGGGATCCCCGAGCACAAATTGTCTCCTTGTGTCCACCAGCGAAGGGAACGCAGGATTGGTGAGGGCACCGTGACCATCAGGTCCAGCGAGTCTCTCACCGGGCGGAACACACTCACCAGCCATAGCTGAAGGGAACGCATGCGAAGCCGGGCATGAGGAACGACCGCGGTGCAGGCCGCCATGAGCCCCAACAGGCGGAGACACTCTCGCGCCGACACCAGCGGGAATTTCAGCTCGGAGGCCACCGCGTCGCAAATTGCGCCGAAGCGGGAGGCTGGGAGGGACGCCCTCACTGACTCCGAGTCTAGAACTGCCCCTATGAATTCTATCCTCTGCAAGGGTGTCAACATGGATTTCTGTCTGTTGACTGAGGCCCAGCCGGCTCAACAGAGCACAGGTGACTGCTACGTGGTCTCGCGTCTCCTGAGGCGATCGGCCCACTACCAGCCAATCGTCCAGGTAGGGAGAAAGGGTGACCCCTCTCCTCCTGAGGTAGGCCGCTACCACTGCTAGGCACTTGGTGAAGACCCTCGGGGCCGCCGAAAGGCCAAACGGAAGGACAGTAAACTGCAGGTGGGCCTGGCCCACCAAAGCGTAAGTACTTCCTGTGTCGCTGATGAATAGCAATGTGGAAGTACGCGTCCTGCAAGTCGAGGGCAGCATACCAGTCTCCTGGATCTAGAGAGGGAATGATGGATGAAAGGGAAACCATCCTGAAGCGGATCTTCTGGAGGAACCGGTTGAGCCGCCGTAAGTCCAGGATTGGGCAGTATCCCCCTTTCGCCTTTGGGATCAGAAAGTAGCGGGAATAGAACCCCTTTCCCCTCCTGTTGGGTGGAACCTCCTCCACTGCCCCTTTTAGGAGCAGGGATCGGACTTCTTCCCTTAGTAGCCCCACTAGCGTGGGGTCCCCCTGGGTGGCTGAAGGGCAGGGCAGAGGTGCTGACGGGGGTAATGAAGCAAATTGGAGGGAGTAGCCCTCCTGTACAGTTCTGAGGACCCAACGATCCGACGTAATTCTGAGCCACTCTGGGAGAAAAAGGGAGAGTCTGTTGTAAAAGGGTAGACGCTCTAGATCCTGCCAAATTGGTATGCCGTCCTCGGGCTGACCGTCAAAAGTTCTTTTTCTGGGCCACCGGGTGGCGTGTACCCCCTTGGTCTCCTGTCTGGCGCCCGGCTGGCCGGCGGCCACCCCTATTCCACCTTCTGTCCTCCTCCTGGCGCCGGCGGAACGGGCGCGCCGGCAGCGGCGGTTTAAAGGCCTTTCTCTGAGCTGCTGGTGTATGGAGGCCCAGAGATTTTATCAGAGCCCTGGAGTCCTTCAGGGTCTGCAAGCGGGAGTCTGTTTGCTGCGAGAACAGCTCCAACCCTTCGAAGGGCAGGTCCTGGATGGTGGCCTGCACCTGCAGGGGAAGGCCTGAAGCTTGGAGCCAGGAGCATCTCCTCATAGTCACCCCCGAGGCCATCACGCGGGCCGCCGCGTCTGCTGCATCCAAGGAGGACTGCAGGAGGGCCCTGGAAACAACCCTGCCCTCCTTTACAGAGGCTGCAAACGCCTCCCTGGAGCCTTGCCCTAGCGAGTCCGTAAATCTCTCCAGGGAGGACCAGGCATTGAACATATATCCGCTCAGAATAGCCTGCTGATTTGCTATTCTGAGCTGGAGGCCTCCTGTTGAGTAAGCTTTGCACCCAAACAGGTCCAAACGCTTCGCCTCCTTGGATTTTGGTGTCGACGCTGGATGACCTTGCCGCTCTCTCTCATTCGCCGCTGCTACCACCAAGGAGCCGGGGGTGGGGTGGGAGTAAAAATGTTCATAGCCCTTGGAGGGAACAAAGTACTTTTTCTCCACCCGCTTTGTGGTTGGAGGGATGGAAGCTGGGGTATGCCACAACGCTCTGATCGTGTTTTGAATAGTTTTAATAAAAAGGTAGGGCAATGCGGCAGGGACCTTCGGGCATGAGAATGTCCGCCATTGGGTCCTCGTCCTCCGCTATCTCCTCCGCCTACAAGTTCAGACCCTGAGCTACCCTATGGAGAAGCTCCTGGTGCGCCGCAGCATCATCCGGGGTAGAGGAGGGCTTTGCCCCAGCCACGGCCTCATCCGGGGGCGACGAAGATGACTCCCCCAGGTCCGGTGCCCCCGACAGGGCAGTTGAATGGGCACTGCAAGTGCCACTAATGACGCTCGTCTGATTGTCCCCAGGTGACTCCGCTCCGGACCCCTCTCCCGTGTCATGAGGAGCACTAGCTGCTGCCGAAGGAAGCTGGTGAGACTCCAAGCCCGAAACCTGGGCACCCGGGCCAAGGCTCTGACCTTGCTGAAAAGCCCAGGGGGTCCAAAGAGGCCACTGTAAGCCTGGCTCCCAGCCTGGCCACTGAAGATGGAACGGGGGTGCGCCTTGGAGAGGTTGGGAAGGCTGACTTGCCTTATGTTGCCTCGGCCCCAACTCCTCTACTGAGCTAGATGACCGGCTGCTCTGTGGAGACCAGGGCGGTGCCGACGAAGACGGTACCGGCGATCTGCGGCCGCTAGATAGATGCCGTTCCCGGTACCGATGAGATGAACTTCGCGGAGAAGGTGCCGGAGAACAGTACCGCGGCGCCCCTGCCGCCACCACCACTGCCGGCGGGATCGGGGAATGGTGCTGCCGGGATGGACTCGGCACCGCACACGCCATCTTCGGTGCTGACCCAAAGGGAACCGGCTTCCCCCGTGACGGTACCGTTCTTGGTACCGGGGACTCAGGCCTTGGGGTCTCAGGCTGAGCTGGGCCGCAAAGCTCCTGCACCGCCGAGGCAGCCTCCGGAGTCATCGGCAGGACACGGTCCTCATCTAAAATGTCCCTGGTGGGCGACACCTCCAATACTGGGCTGTACCGGGATTCTCTCGACTCCTGTGCCGGAGGAGGAGAGCGGGCCTTCGTTAAGTCCACACGGCCCTTTTCCCCACGGGGTGGGGAGCGGTCCCACGGCTTCTTCTTAGCCGGTGCCGGGGAAGCAGATCAGTGCTGGGGTTCCCGGCGCGGCCTGGGGACGGGCTTCGGGGCAGATGACAGCGCCGAGGACGCCGGGGTGCTCTGCACCAACGGCGCCGAGCTCAACGCCGAGTCCCCCGGTGCCGGACGGAGCGTCTCCTCCATCATGTGGAGTTTTAGCCGCTGGGCCTGGTCTTTTTGAGTCCACGGCTTGAAAGCCCTGCAGAGCTTACAGCGATCCACAAGGTGGGCTTCCCCAAGACACAGCAAACACGAAGCGTGTGGGTCGTCAACGGGCATCGGCTTCTTGCAACTCCCGCAAGTCTTAAAACCAGGCATAGCCCGCCCCGGGCCCCAGAGGGCACGACGACCACACTAACAACTATACTACACTACAAACAACAAACAACAACAACTGGGACTGTACAAGATGGGAATAGACTGCAAAGCAGAGACGTTCCGTGTGACCAACGGGCGGTAAGAAGGAACTGAGGAGGGAGGGGGCCGGCGGTGCCATATATAGGGAGTGGCGTTGGCGCCACTCCAGGGGGCGCTATTGCCGGCCCCGTGGGGCTATGGGAAAATGTTCCGGTGTGCCGTGCACGTGGTGTGCAGACACCTACAAGGGAATGGCCAGGAGCAGCACTCGAAGAAGAAGGACTATTTCACTTGTTAGGATAGCACCACACTGGTGCTTCAGTGTTAGCAACAGGAAAAGAAGTCTAAAAAGGCAGGCTACACTAATCTCCACACACAATCACTCCTCACAAAAGTGTACAAAAAAAAAAAAAAAAAAAAAAAAAAGCCACTTACCCTCTAGACCAGGCTTTCATGTTATTCATTCACAGCACAGGTTCCAAAACAAATCCCAGATTAGGGAGGGGGAAAAAAAAAAAATCCAAACTCTCCTAGTGAAACATTTCTTTCTGACATCTTGAAACACCCCTGAAATCATTAAACTATTTTTCCATAGAGGGTGATAACTAAGATTTCCAGTTCATCAGAATTATTTTGATGTCAAAACATAATGAGTTGCTGTATCTCAGCACCAAAAGCTTAGTCTATGGGGTGAAGGTGTTTGAAAATGTAGCCTCACCAGCAAAACTGACAGAGATTGGATAATGTGATACCAGGGACAGCCACAGGTAGGCTGGGGCCTACCCACTTCGGCATGAAGCCCACCAATTTTGATATATGTAGAATATATTATGGTATTAAATATAGACTATACCTTAAAATGGAAATAGAGACAACCTTTCCATGCTATCAATACATATTTGGAGGTGGTGTGGGGGGTGGGCAAGGGAATAGTGGCAGTGCAAAGGTCTGTTTCACTTTCAGCCTGTGGCAATCTTTTGAATGATTATAGGCACCCATTATAACCGGTTAGGGGCTGGCCAGCGGCCCCACATCTTATTTCACACAGGATTCTACTAACCCCTGCTGATCTATCGGAAATGCAAGAGTCTTAGGATACACTATGAACTTCGCAGCCGTAAGTCACCATTGGTGCAGTTCCACTGGTGGTAGCTGTAGATAAAAGGTGTAGAGGTCTTCATAGTAAAAATTCCTGAGCTTTGACTGTGCTAAAGTTTCCAATGGTGAAGCACAGTTATGAAGAGTACTAGTGCAGCTAGGGCCAAAAGAGACATCTTTCATCGATATCTGATACAGAGGAATTAGGTTGTCTTTAATAGCGTGAAGTGGAAAATGAAGAGGTTACTTACCAGTAACCGGTGTTCTTCGGGAGGTGTGCTCCTGGCCATTCCCTTGTAGGTATCTGCATGCCCCATGCATGGCACGCTGGAACTCTTTCCTTTAGAGTACCCGTAGGGCCAGCTGTAGCGCCCCCTGGAGTGGCACCATTGCCACTCCCTATATAGCCACCAGCCGACCCTTCCCTCCTCAGTTCCTTCTACCCAGACTGAGGGGAGGTGGAAGGGATTGGAATGGCCAGGAGCACACCTCTCGAAGAACACCGGTTACCAGTAAGTAACTTCTTCTTCGAGTGCTGCTCCTGTCCATTCCCTTGTAGGTAGTATCTAGCCTTACCTTGGAGGTGGGAGACAGAGATACGGACTGCAGCATCGCCCTTCCCACTGCCGCATCCTGCCAAGCTTGCTGGGCAATGGCGTAGTGCTGCGCAAAGGTACGCAGGGAGGACCACGTCACCGCCTTGCAGATATCCGCGATCGGGACTCCCACCAGGAATGCCGCCTGAGTCCTTATCGAGTGGGCGGTCACTCGCGGCAGGTGTCTACTTTCCAGCTTGTAACATTCTTTGACGCAAGCTGCAATCCAAGAAGCAATCCTCTGTGTGGATACAGGTTGGCCCTTTAGTCTGTTTGCGACTGCCACAAAAAGCTGAGGCATTTTGCGAAAGAGTTTTGTCCTTTCAATATAAAAGACCAATGCCCTGTGCACATCCAAGGTGTGGAGGCGCCTATCCTCCTCTGACGCGTGAGGCTTAGGGCAAAAAATCGGCAGGAAAATGTCCTGGTTAACATGGAATTGCAACAAGACCTTGGGCCTAAAGGTCAGGTGCGGGTGCAGCTGCACCTTGTCCTTGAAGAACAGCGCATAAGGGGGTTCTGCCACCCTCCTGGCTGACGTGATCGCCACCAGAAACGCTACCTTCCAAGAGAGGTAGAGCAGCGAGCATGCTGCCAACGGCTCGAACGGGGGCCTGGCGAGTCGGGAGAGGACTAAGTTCAAGTCCCATTGAGCCATCGGTGGCTTCACAGATGGGTACAACTTAGACAGACCTTTCAGAAACCTCTTAACTATAGGGAGCAAGAACAGCGAGTCGTGCTCGGGGGTCCGATGAAAGGCCGCAATCGCTGCCAAATGGACTTTGAGAGATGACAATGACAGCCCATTAGATTTTAAGTGCCATAGGTAATCTAATATACCTTGAACAGAGAGCACAGCTGCTCGTTAACCACAACAGAACCACCCATGGAGGTGCAACACCTCCAGATTGGCGTGGAGTAGCGGACTGTTGTCCTGGGATAAAACGTCCAGTCTGTGAGGCAGCTGGACAGGATCGCACCTCGACGTCCTCAGGAGGGTTGAGAACCAGTATTGTCTCAGCCACGCTAGGGCTACCATTTTGGCCTCTGCTTTCTCCTTCAATTTTTTGCAACACCCTGGGAACTAACGGTGCCGGTGGGAACGCATACAGCAGGCTGTCCGCCTCCCAATGAACCTTGAAGGCATCCACCCTCAAACCCAGGCTGAGCCCTCTGAACGAACAGAACTCCTGGCACTGATCTGTGAGGTGAACAGGTCCAGACGGGGACAACCCTACCTCTGGAAGAGAGACTCCACTACTTCCAGATGGAGAGACCACTTGTGCGAAATGAACTTCCTGCTGAGCTCGTCTGCCAAGCAGTTCCAGAGGCCTGGTATGTACGATGCTACTGGGCGTATCTCATAGCAAATACAAAACTCCCATAGGTTCATGGCTTCTTGGCAGAGTTCTCGAACACGTGCCACCTTGTTTGTTGATGTAGAACATCACCGTGGTATTGTCCGTCTGTACGGACACTGTTCGACCGCGGAGGTGATCCCGGAACACCATGCGCACCGGGCGCACTGCTTTGAGCTCCTTGATATTGATATGCAGATGGGAGTCCCCATTCTCCCATAGGCCCTGAATTTTGAGGCGGCCCAAATGCACTCCCTAGCCTAAGTCTGAGGCATCCGTCGTCAGGTGAACCGACGGCTGAGTGAGTCAAAAGGGGACCTCGGAGCAGAGGTTGGACTTGCGACCCCACCGCTGAAGGGACGCTAGCACCGATGCTGGTACTGTGACCATTGTGTCTAAACTGTCTCTCGCCAAGCAGAACACACTTGCCAACCACAACTGGAGTGGGCGCATCCATAGGCGGGCATGGTTGACCACAAGTGTGCATGCCACCATAAAGCCCAGCAAGCAGAAGCACTCCTGCGCAGAGGCTAGGGGAAACTTCGTTAAGGAGTCCACCGCCCGCCTGATCACTTGGAAGCAGGGAGGCTCACCCTTGCGGACACTGAGTCAAGGACCGCCCCTATGAACTCTATTCTTTGCACAGGCAGTAGCACTGATTTCTGCGTGTTCACCAAGAGGCCTAGCCGATTGAACAGGGACTGCATCATTGATAAATGGGACAACACTTCTTGATACGACTGCCCCACAACCAGCCAATCATCAAGGTACGAAAAGAGGGTAACCCCTTTCCTTCTGAGGAACACCGCTACCACCGCCAGGCACTTCGTGAACACCCACAGAGCTGCTGAGAGGCTGAACGTAAGCACAGTGAACTGTAGATGCTTCCGCCCCACCATGAAACATAAGAGCTTCCTGTGTCTTTGGCGGACCACAATGTGGAAGTACACGTCCTGCAAGTCGAGAGCAGCATACCAATTGCCTGGATCCAGATAGGGAACAGTGGAGGAGAGGGACACCATGTGAAACCAAATTTTTCAAAGAAAAATGGTTGAGGTGCCTCAAATCTAGGATCGGTTGTAGACCCCCTTTTACCTTTGGGATAAGGAAATAGCAGGAGTAAAATCCCCGGCCCCTGTGGTTGGGAGGAACCTCTTCCACAGCCCCTTTCTGGAGCAGTGTCTGAACTTCCTCCAACAGTAACTGCTCATGCGCCCAATCCCACGGGTAGGGTCACGAAGAAAATTGGAGGGAATAGCCCTCCTGAACTCTCGAGAGCCCAAGTCTTTTGTAATCTTGCGCCACTCTGGTACATAATGAGATAGCCTGTTGGCTGGCAAACAAAGGAGTCTCTGGATCTTTGGGGGTTGGTATGTCGTCCTCATGTTGACCCTCAGAAGTTCTTTTTCTGGCCCACCAGCTGTCATGAACCTCCCTGGCCACTAGGCTGGCATCTGGTGGACCTATGTCCCCCTCTACCTCCCCACCTATCATCATCCTGGCGGCGGTGATATGGCCACGGGGAAGGAGGCGGCTTAAAGTGCTTCTTTTGATTGGCTGGGGTGTGGAGCCCCAGCGACTTAATCAAGGCACTAGAGTCCTTTAGGGTCTTCAAGCAGGAGTCTGTTTGCCGGGAGAACAGCTCAGGCCCTTCAAACGGCAGATCCTGGATAGTGGCCTGCACCTCCTGAGGCAGTCCGGCGCATCGTGACCCCCCGAAGCCATGGAACGGGCTGCAGAGTCAGCTGCGTCCAAGGCCAACTGCAACAAGGCTTTGGAAACCATTTTCCCTTCCTTAATAGAGGCTGACCAGGCCACTCTAGAGTCCTGTTCCAGAGAGTCCGAGAATTTCTCTAGGGCTGACCATGCATTAAACATATATCTGAGGATAGCCTGCTGGTTAGCTATCCTCAACTGCAGCCCTCCAGTTGAATAAACCTTGCGACCGAACAAGTCCAGTTTCTTTGACTCCTTGGACTTGGGCGTTGAGCCCAGGTGGCCCTGTCTTTCCCGCTCATTCACTGCAGCCACCACCAAACGAGCCTGGGGTAGAGTGGGAATAAAAAATGTTCGTACCCCTTAGAGGGGACAAAGAATTTCCTCTCCGCCCATTTTGCCGTAGGAGGGATCAAGACCGGGGTATGCCATAGTGTCTTAGTGGTGCTCTGCACTGTCTTAATAAAAGGCAGGGCGATGCGGCTCGGGCCCTCTGGCAGGAGGATGTCCACCATGGGATCCACATCTTCCACAATCTCCTCTGCCTGTATGTTTAAGCCTTTGGCTACCCGGCGGAGAAACTCCTGATGAGCTTTTGCATCGTCCGGAATGGACAAGGGCTTGGCCCCTGCCACCGCCTCGTCTGGAGGGGATGAGGAAGATTCCTCAAGCTTGAGACCACCAGACGGAGCCCTGGACCATGCACTGCGGCCCCCGCTAGCCAGGCTAGGTTGGTCATTGTCACCCCTCATTGACTCCATGTCCGATGCCTCACCGGTACCGGAGGGAGTACTCACTGAAGCAGACAGGGGTGGCCTGACATCTGACCCTGCCGCGGGGGCCCCCGGACCATAGCCTGGACCCTGTTGGAAGGCCCACGGTGTCCATAAAGGCCACTGTATGCCGGGTTGCCAACCCGGCCATTGAGGGTGGAATAGCGGCGTCGCAGGAACCAGCTGAGAGGGTTGCATGGCGGTCCCCTTGCGCGAACCTCAAGATCCCGATTCTTCCACAGAGCTCGTAGATAGGCTACTCCGCAGCAACCAAGGTGGCGCCAAGGATGACGGCACCAGGGAACGGTGCCGACCTTCATCGCAGTGATCTCAGTGCCGACAGGATGGCGAAGCGCTGTGCCCAGATGCCACCAGGGAACGGTACCGAGGTGCTCCAGCCGCCGCCATGACAGCCGGCGGTACCGGCGAACAGTGCTGCAGTGGAGGAGTCTGTGCTGGACCCAGTTCCCAGCCAGCAGTGCAGAGGGGGTTTGGCTTCCCGCGTGACAGTACCGATCTCGGTACGGAGGCCAGTGCCGGGGCCTTCAGGGATGACTGTCCCGACAGCTCCTGTGCTGCCGCAAAGGTCTCTGGCATAGACAGCAACGCTATGTCCTCCTCCAAAATGTCCCTAGTGGGTGAGGAGGTCGAAGCCAGGCTGTGCAGCCCTTCCTGCCGATCCTGCACTGAGGCAGGGGATAGGGAGTGGGTCAGGCCAACGTGGCTCTGACCAGCATCCTTCTGGCATGCCGTATCATGGCGCGGAGAGCGCCCTGTCTGTCTTTTCTTCGCTGGCACCGGAGACGACGAATGGTGCTGTGACTCCTGGTGCAGCTTGGAGCGGCTAGGCTTCGGTGCCGACGACACTGGAGCACTCTGCACCGACAGTGCCGTGCTCGATCCCGAATCGCCGGGGGCAGGGCGCAGCGCTTCCTCCATCATGTGAAGCTTAAGTCTCTGGACCCTGTCCTTTTGAGTCCGCGGCTTGAAGCCCTGACAAATCTTGCACCTTGCTGCAAGATGCACTTCCCCCAGACACAGTAAACAGCTGCTGTGCGGGTCGTCGACGGGCATGGGCTTCTTACACTGCCCACAAGTCTTGAAGCCTGGCATAGCCTGACCCCGAGCCCGGGGCGGGCGCCAGCTACGTACAACTAACTAACACTAACTATAAACTAAGCTATAACTACTAACAGGTACTCCTGAGCAACAAAGTTGTCATGGATGACATTGCTTACACAACAGATGTTCCAGCGACCACCAGGGCGGTAAGAAGGAGCTGAGGAGGGAAGGGTCGGCTGGTGGCTATATAGGGAGTGGCAATGGCGCCACTCCAGGGGGCGCTACAGCCGGCCCTACGGGTACTCTAAAGGAAAGTTTCGGCGTGCCGTGCACGGGACGTGCAGACACCTACAAGGGAATGGACAGGAGCAGCACTCAAAGAAGGACTGTCTCTTCTCAGTCAACCCAAAAAAAAACCAAACACACACCACACACACACACACACACACTTATGTTCCTGGCAGCTCCTCTACTAATGTCCTGAAACTTGTTGGTTTTATAGCCTCTGTTGTTTGTGCCAGTGATACACTCAGAACAACAAGGTGCACCTTCTGAAGTGCCATGTGCCAAGACAAGACTCTCAATCCTAAAAGAAATAACTGCCAACATGCAAAAGAAATGGGCTTATGGTGAGCATCACAGGTCAACACTGGCACACTCCTGCTGTTTTAGCTAGGTAAACGAAGTTAACCAATTTGCCCAGAGCTACACAGAAATCTGTACACTAACTGGGACCAGTAATCAGGGGATCCTGCATTCTAACTCTAAATTCAATCTGCAATATTTTATTGTCTTCAGAGAAAGTGAAATTAGTTCAAGTTGTGTTTCTGTCCTAAAGCTGTACAGTGGAAAGCAATAATACACAAAGAAAAACACACCCAGAATAAAACCTCCACATAGTCGGGATAAAGTGAAAGTTCAAAGTTGTTTTAGTGCAGTCAATAAACCTTTAGTTTATTTATAATGACATTTCAATATGCCTACAGTGAAGTATGAAAGCTGTTAACTTGGGTTCCACTTAGAATCATCAAAGCAGTCTTACTACATAGTTTCTTTTCCTTGTGAGGAATGAGCTGACTATCCACACTACTGCAATCACAGCTGCCAGACTTCCCTGAAACTCCATGGGATGAATAAAGGTCTGATCTCTTCTCCCAGAGGGAAGTGGGGGAAACCTGCAAAATAGTACCTCTTCTGGCTAATGAAAATAGTCTTTAGAAAATATACTGTGAAGATGCATATGCTAATGTACTACCTCATTGTGCACTATGTCTGAATAAGTGTACAAGTTAGTGAATATGATTGAAGTCACAGCCACATAACAAGTTTCAATAGTGGTATAACAATTGCTGGCTGTGCTGCTTTTGAACAGCCAACAGGATTACACTAAGCTCCACTGTGTAAACTGGTTTCCTTCACTGGACAGTACCAAGGAGTCTCAAAAAAAAATATGGTCTATTAAGATGACCTGCATATCTATGTTAAAAGGAAGGTTTTGCATAGGAGGAAGGAGTCATTGGCCATTCACATTTGAAGACAATACTTTCAGATTCTGTTGAGAACACAACAATATGAAGCTGGTGATCTCAACTTAGTCCTTAACTGACATCTGTCCATTTTGGTATACGTTAAAGCACCAAATAGCAATCTCTTCTCAGAAAATGACTCTACCCAAAAGTGCTTGGGATTATTTAGGATTATAATCAAAGGGACAGAGATATGTGGTAAACTGTTTGCCTACTATACTGGACTCTGTGTAGCAGTATTAGTTTCCCATGTTCATGATCACCAGATTCTCCACAAAATGTTTCAACAATACAAAAAAAAAAGAAACAGAACACATTGTAGAATCTTGGAGAAAACATTTTTAGTTAAAGCCACACTTGGCAAACTTGTACAGTTTTATAGCTGATCAAAAGATGCATTAAATACCAAAATGTTTCTCTCTCACCCCATTTTCTGTCCCGCTGTTGATTACCCAAAGCCTCTCTGTTCATTTCGCTATAAACTTCCAAGGCACACATCAGCATAGCACACACCACTATGCACATAAATATGATAATGCTGTGAGACTGGGGGAGAAGAGGATTGCCACCTCATTCCTATGTGTAACAAGAGCACATCCCATAGAAGAAGCCTCCCCCTTGCTGATTCATTCAAGATAGCATTTGTAATAACAAAATTGTTCCCCAGTGTTGAAATTTTGTGTCAGATATCTTCAAATGTGAGTTGCTGAATTAATCAGGAAGGACAAGACACCACCACACTGGACTAGTACTTACAAATACATCACTAATCAGAAAATGTCAAAGCATGCAGATCATGCATACATTTATTATATTTTTAGTTCAATTTTCCTGCCTGTTTCCTGAGCAAATGCTGTCATTTGCATGCATAGGCTCTGCTACCACACAAATTTTAAATAACCCTGATCTAATTTACTCACTGAAAACCAAAGCCTGGAGCCATCCCGCATTAAAAAAGCCAAGTACAAGAATCTATTCAGTGTCTGATGGAATAGAATGCAGAATCATCTCTGATGTAAGATTATGCAGTGTGAAAAATAGCTCTGAGTGGCTTAGACACTATCAACAGACTAGAAGCTGCTGTATATGCTACCACTGTGTCAAGCTATGGTTTCACCAATTGGTCAGTATAATTCCTCGTTCCACCAACCTGTCTTTCTATCCACTGACGTGGGGTGAATATAGGTGGAGAACAGCTCAGAAGCACTTCACCTTGACCTGGCTAGTTCATTCACATTTGAAGCCTTCTGTTGCTCTGTAACAGCAAGGATGATTTTTCCTTTATTAAGTATATTTGTTCTTTTCCCTCCTTATCATTGCACAGTGGTTGAACTTCTCATTTCCCAATAATAGCTCCCCTATCCGGCAATACTCTATGCTGATGAACCCATATATAACAACTCAAACCAAAACAGGGGAGTTACACTATGAAAGTTCCTCCTGTGATACAACTAAAAACATCGATTATGCTTTGTGTTAAACCTGTAGCATTCATTGTCTTTGAACATTTACACTACATACTAGTGTGTTTGTGTTAAACAAGGTTATAGAAACAGTGCAGAATGATTAGCCAGAACAATTGACAGGTTATAAAAGCCCATGCATTTTTTTAGCTGTGGGGTCCTAACTGCACAGCCATCAGAGCCACTCATCCCATGGAGAGCTTCACCTTTGAAATTTGTTCCTTTTGACAGCCCAATGAAGTCCAAAGCCATGGACTTGCAGGGTAATCATAAGGTTCATCAATTATGGGTAGTATTTAATTAACAAAAATGCCACCAGACTCCTTGTTTATTTTTCTGGACTAGAGTAACAACTACCCCTTTGGTGTTTTGCTCTTGACACAAAATTTTGTTTTATTTGCATTTTGCTCAGTTGTGCTTTGATGTATAAAACTGCAGTATCCACCTAGGTCATCAGCATTATAAAATTACTAAAAAGAAATAGTAAAGATTTCTCACCTTTTGGAGTAAATATTATTGTAGAATTACTATTGTGGCAGAGTTCCCCCTCCTGGGGTCTGGCCAAAGAGTGGCAACATCTCCCCTGGTGACAGCAGCTGGAGGCCAATCTGCCGCATCCCGGGCAAGTCTTCAGGTCTTCCCTCAGCACCCCACTCTCTCAGGGTCTGCAGGGCAGGCCTTGGATTGGGCCTGTAAGGCATCCCACCCCTCCCCCCCTTTTGGGTGGGGTAAGTGGTTCCAACCCACTAGCTAACCCAGGGGCCCTGGAAATTACCTTCTGGTCCCTTCGCAGGCTGCAAAGGTGTTACCCCTGATCCCTTGGGATAGTGTTGTCAGCCTTCCCAGCAGGTTGGGGTCTGGCTCTGCCTTCTCCTTTCCTGGCAGTAGAGAACTGCTACCTCTTCAGCCCGGGGAAATTTCAGGCCTACTGGCAATTTCAGTCCTTCCCCTTCCCTCTGGCAGAGGCAGCTTTTGTAGCTCTGGAGCAGCCCTTAACTGGGTCCAGGTGCCTCTAATTGGCCTGTAGTAACCTCTTCCCTGTCTGTAAGGAAAAGAGCCTTAACAGCCTAGGGCTCACACATCTGCCCTGCCACACCCTTCTGTAGGGGCCTGCATCTGTGGGACCTATTTCCGGTCCCCCGTCTGTTCACGTCTCTGGGCAGAGTTCCTTTGGGCGGCGCCCACCAGCTCCCTCGACACATTCCAGGAGCAGTGGGCGCTGGCTGGGGTTCGCTGCTCGGTGTCCCCGTCCGATTCCCTAATTTTGAACCTTTGACCACCACACCCGCTCCCATTTTTCTATTAGTTGCCCCCTGAACTCAGTTGGCCCCAGGCCTATGGCCCCCTCCCCTTAAGGTGGGGAAGAGGTGTTAGCAGTGGGTGGGCTAGCACCCACCCACCTCCCAGTGTCCAAAGACATACCCTTCTGTAGGGGCCTGCGACTGCGGGGCCTATTTCCAGTCCCTCATCCGTTCACGTCTCCAGGCAGAGTTCCTCTGAGCAACATCCACTGGCTCCCTCGATGCCTTCCAGGAGCAGTTGGCGCTGTCCAGAGTTCTCTGCTTGGTGTCCCCCTCTGATTCTCTAGTTTTGAACCTCTGACCCCCAAACTCGTCCCCATTTTACATTAGTTGCCCCCTGAAATCAGTTGGCCCCAGGCCTAGGGCCACCTCTGCTTAAGCGGGAAGGAGGGGTGTTAGCAGTTGGTGGGCGCACCTCCCAACGTCCAAATAGTCATACCTTTCTGTAGGGGCCTGTGACTGCAGGGCCTCTTTCTGATCCCTCATCTGCTCACTCCTCCGGGCAGAGTTTCTCTGGGCAGCATCTGCTCGCTCCCTCGACACCTTCCAGGAGCGGTGGGTGCTGTCCGGGGTTCTCTGCTTGGTGCCCCCCTCTGATTCTCTAGTTTTGAGCCTTTGACCCACACACCCATCCCTGTTCTCCACTGGTTGTCCCCTGAAGTCAGTTGGCCCCAGGCCTAGGGCCACCTCTCCTTAAGCTGGGGGACAGGCTTGCTCGCCCACCTCCCAGTATCCAAATAGTCATAGCCTTCTGTAGCCCACTGGCCTGACTTTATCACACTGCGTAGTACCTTCTATGTTTAATAGGTTCCAAACCATTACAGTTTTACAGGTCAACACCATCAATACCCTTATTTCCAACCAAAAAGTCACTGGCAATCAACAGCAAATCCCTCAGCACTGTCATGTACTTCTGTCAAGAACTTCTCTTTAAAATAAGCAGGCCACAATGCTCTGCACTAACTGCAGTCTGAGTGGCTTCAAGGGATAGCTCTATACAGCATGCCTTCCAGCAAGCTAATCTTGAAGTGGCATGGGCATAAATCATTGCAGCCAGGTCTATGCTCTTCTTACCATATTCCCCGGTGCCAACGAAATATTGCATTCCTGGTGAAAACTTAACCAAAGATCTAGAAACATCCTTTGAATCCAGTGCCACACCTAAACTGCATATATGTAATACAAACTGATCTCACCCAATCAATGGGAGGGTACCAAAAATAAGTACTGCCAATCCTTCTGGTTTCCTCCCTCCACATCTGTATTATTTGATCCAAGTTGCAGCCAAGTAGCCCCCAGACCCAAGCAAGCAGCACAGAGATGTAGACTATTTGTTTCACTACTCTGGCTGGGGCAGATTGGATGGAGATTTCAGTCTAATACCAACATAGTGAATACATGTTAGTCCACTGTCTTCTCATTAGCCTCCCCTTTATCCCCATGTATATTGAGAAGGAAGGAAGCACAACCACATAGATCCCTGCGTGCCTAAAGGAGAATGGCTTTATGAGAAAAGAACAAATGCCCACACCACCACTTTGGGTCTTCTGAGAAAGCTAAGATTAAAAATCATCCAACTACAACTCTTTCCATGTCTGCAAGATCTCCTAAAACAACTAAAAAAAAAAAAAAGCCTTCAGATATGAAAGAATGGGCACAGACACGTCTTTATCCGCTGCTTGGAGGAAAACACCTAATACAAAACAGCTAAGTTTCTATCTTATACAAACGCCCACGACTTTAATGATTCTGGTCAAGAAAACACTAGATCTCACTCTCTCAACAGGCTTCCCCAAAACTGGGTGATTAGATAGTCAAATGCTGATAGTGTAGCTGTTAAAGTTAGTTTGCCAAGAAGTGGTCTCATAGCTATTCAAGGACCACAGATTCACTGTCTCCTGTAGGGAAACCATGACCAAAAAAAAAAAAAAAAAAAAGTGGACCCAGTACATTCCCACTTTCATTCATCAAATATAAAGGACCAGGGTCCAATTTTCAAGTAGAATGAAGAGCTCAGTAAGTGAAACAGGATAAAACTCAAGCAACAAAAATGTACAGTATCTCCCTAAAGGCAGTTGTTTCCTTGCCAGCCAACACCACAGTCCACATCTGAGCAGTTTTATCTGAAAAGGAAACATGAAAATTCTTCAGAAGGCAGAAAAACCTCAAGTCAATACCAAATGGAGGCATCCAAGATTCATTGAGTTGTCAGTGTATGAAGTCTATTGTGAAAGACTTTGCAGATATTACGGTAGAAGTGGAAAAAATACTACATCTCCCACACAGTCTTCATTTTTTTTTTTAAAAAGCCTATACGTCACATCCAATTAGACTCTGCGTAAGACTGCCACCACCGGTGCTCACTTTCCCTGTTCTCACTTCATCAGTTGGTTGCAGATCACCTGTGACCTACCAGAGTCTATAAACAAAGTACACCTAAATACCTGTGCACAACTGCATACATTTCAGTGGAAGTCACATCACCATAGCCACAGCATAAGTTACTCAAGATTCAAAAAAATCAGCAACAGTGCATGCTTAAAAATATAATCCAAAAGAAAAATAGATTAAAAATATTTCATCAAAACTAGTGCCATGGTTCAGGGCTAGCTTCACCATTAACCCATCTTGATCTTGGAGCCAGCCCCACAAGTGTTAGAGGCTCATGCCTTCACTTGTCCTGGGGTAGAATCCTGCAGTTCTCCCACTCTTAGATTGAGACCATGGGTTCAGCACATTCTGTACCATGATTATGCAGAATGTCTGAGACGTCATGGGTTTTACTGAAGTGAAGACATAAATAGTATCAAATAGATTGTTCAGCATAACGAGTTAACCAATGTTGCAAGAAACCAATTTAAATATAACATGCAATTAACCCCACATCACTTGTGGGACAGAAGAGCATTAGTAGGTTGCAGATTTCTGTAATGAGCCCTAAATCCAGTGTTTTACAGAGTTCATGATTATTGGTATCTCTCAGAGTTATGGACTTGAGCTCTTGAATTCATTTTTGAAGGTGTTGTGCCAGAGGTTTCCTTTGAGGACAAAGACTAAGAGGTTCATACACAGAAGGATCTTTTATGAAAGCCAATAGCCATTGGGTAATATGGTGTTTTTTCAAGGTGAGTTCATTTGGTAGCATAATGATCATCTCCCTTCATCCACAGAGTTGCTTTTGGGGCATTTAGTGCCCTGACTGAGGCATACTACAGCTTGTGACCAGCACGCACAGGATCTTGAAAGGTTGGTGGTGGTGGTGGTGGAGGAGAGTATTGATCATGTTAGCAGTAAAGGTATGTCTACAGGTTTTGCATCTGTTTGTCAGGCTCTGCTGCCACTGAGTTGGTAGGTCCTGTGTGGAGAGTTTGCTTCTGAAAATGAGCTTGATTAAGTTGGAAGACCAGAACTAGGGCTCAGAAAAAGATTTATTTCAGGATGTGGTCCCCAGTGAGTATGGGTAGTCATTGTTTAAGGATACTCCGACTGGGTTTTAGTGCAGAATTACAGGTGACAGCTAAGGGCGTGCAGTCAGTGGGCTTTCTCCCCCTAGACTGAAGCTCATTCTCTCAGGGTACTTGGGTTGTCCATAGTATGGTGTAATCTCTCTCCGGGTGAGTGTCCTTGTTTGGTGAATGGGGTTTTAACTGTGCTGATATGCGTACCCCAGACTTTCTCCTCAAAGGACATTCTGTGGTATCCAAGTTCCTGTCCATAACAGATATATTCTTGTCTTTGGGATGGTTATCACATTTGTGAAGGGAAACATGGTGATTTATGGACTCTGGTAACATTTGTCTGCACAATTCCACCGTTCAAGCTGATCATGGTGTCTATGAAGTTGATGCTGGTGTAGGAGAGTTCTAGAGAGAGAGTTTGATGGCTGGCTGGCGGTTGCTGGTGTTGTGGTGGAAGCATAGTTATTGTTAGTTCTGAATAATTAAAAGGAAAGAAGAGCAATACAGTGCATGATGCAAACACTTTTATTACCTTGGCACGTATTTACAATTGTAAACATTAGACTTTTCTCAACTTATACAGAAAAAGATACAATCCACTAGATATGCAAAAGAAATCATATAGATATTCACATATTAAACATCACTCATGAAAAATATCTGAACTGGTGTGTTTAGAATCAGAGTTGGAAGGGACCCCATGAGGTCATCTAGTCCAACCCCCTGCCAAAAAAGCAGGACCACTCCCACTAGATTATCTCAGCCAGGGTTTCGTCCAGCTAGGCCTTAAATACCTCCAAAGATGGAGATTCCACCACCTCCCTAGGTAGCTTATTCCAATGCTTCACCACTTGCCTAGTAAGACAGTTTTTCCTAATACCCAGCCTGGATCTCCCCAGTTGTAACTTGAAACCATTGCTCCTTGTTCTGTCCTCTGTTACTACTGAGAACAGTTGAGCTCCATTCTCCTTGGAGCATCCCTTCAGGTAGTTGAAGGTTGCTATCAAATCCCCCTTCAGTCTTCTCTTCTGCAGGCTAAATAAGCCTAGTTCCTTCAGTCTTTCTTCATAGGGCTTGTGCTCCAGCCCTTTGATCATTTACAAGTAGAGGTGGTCAAAATATGGTATTTGTTGAAAACTGCAGCATGGGGTTAAGTGAAGTTATTCACAGATTTGATACATTAACTGAATAGTTTTGACCACAACCAATTTGGAATGGCTAAATTTGAGGGATGGGAGGCCTGAGCATCATTCAGAAACCTACCAGAGAATGGAAGGTGGTAGCTTCCCCCCCATTATACTCTTCAGCTGTGTTCACACAAACTTATTTCTAAATAAGGTTCTTATTTTAACTTAAGTTAATTTGAAATAAAGTAAACCTTCAAAGCGAAATAGCATGCCCTGTGTGTGGACATGCTATTTTGCTTCAGGAGAGGGGCAGCATGGGAGATGTGGCAACATGGCCCCCTCGCTGGGTGGGGGTATGGCCCTATATATACACAAAAAAAAAAAGGCACCCTGGGAAGGAGAAGGGCAAAAGTGTTATTTCAAAATAACATGTCCGAACACTGTTTCCAAACAACCGTTTCAAAATGGCTATTCGGTTGCATGCAAGGTTTTACTGTTTCAAAATAATGGAACATCGTTCAGACATGACCAGCTTTGTTTTGAAATAAAACACTGGTGTGGACACAGCCTTCAAGCCGAAGGTTAGAGCTCTCACACAGGATGTGTGAGATTTGGGTTCAAGATCTAGGCTTCCTAACTGGAGAAGGGATGTGAACATGCATCCACCATCTCCAAGAAGAGTGCACCAACCATTGTTCTAAGTGGTATTTTGGAGTGGGTCTCCCTCCTTATGAGAAGTGAAAAATTTCCGTAATACTTAAATAGTCATTGAGCTACAAAGCAAGAATGACCCAGTAACCTGGGAGTTTGGGGAGGACAACATGGTTCCAGTCCTTGTATAAATAATTAAAAAACTGATGTGAAGTGGATTGGCAAGAATTGGACTCTGAACACCTCTAATGCATGGCTGTATTGCTTGTAGCAATCTTTGTATTTGGGTTGCCTAACCATTTCCACTGTAAAAAAAAAATCCGGTGACATTTACTTGAGAAGCTACTTGTCTACTCTTTACAGCTGGCCTTTGAAATACAAGAGAAAAAGGCCTCTGGCTTCTGAAGTCCTTTTCCTTGGCCACATTAAATTCCATTCAGGTTTAGTTGAGTTATAAACTGTTAAGAATCACCACTTTTCTTCTTTTGCTTGCATTCCGCAGGGAAATTATAGCACCCTCTCTAAGTAATAACTGAACATGAATATTTTAAAGAGGTAGCCAAAGCAGCAACAGACACTGCCACTCTCAGAGCTATGCACATTGCACTTGACAACACCTGGAAACTGATAAAGCAACTGTAGCAGTGGTAGACTTTGCAACCTAATTAATTTTCCTTTAACTTGGGCTTTTGGTGTTTAGTTACATGTATGCTATAAATACAGAAAACTACACAGTGTTTTGAAACACATATTACACTATTATTTCACAAAGGACACATTTTAAAGAAATGTCATGTTCTACCACTTTACTAATTCTACTGCAAATAAAGGGCCCAATCCTGATTTTATGGACTCCAGAATAATGTTGTCAAAAGGACTCATTATTCCTTATCTATATCTGTAACAGCCAGAGAACTAGTGTGCAGTACACCCAGTACTACTTCACAGCAAGAAGGCCTTTAGGTCCAGTTCCTCAAAGGAAAATGGATTTAGCATCACCTCAGGTTTGCAGAGTCCTTTCCCTCTTCTTCTCAAAGCAGAAGTGAATCTGGAACGTGGCCTAATGTCCCATCCCACAGCAGAAGCAGTTGGTAAAGGAACTTTGAACCCCCCCCACACTTCTGGACTCCAACCCAGGACTCTATGAGTCAACAGAACCTGGCACCCTGGAGTTACTCTTCATGAGTCATTTTTCCATCATCTCTCCCCCCTCATGGTCCCAAGCCTGAAAAGAAAACCTTCAGTCTCAGCTATGCTCAAAACCCAGTCCTATTCACCAAAGGGAGACTTCATCAGCACTCTTGTCCACAACTCTCAGCACAGGTCTTTCTTCCTGTGCCCTGACTGAACTGTGCAACTCCCTTATAAGTTTCCTCTCCAGTTGAAGCAAGCCCAGCAAGCCTGGAGGGGTGAGATTATCTGAGCCCAGTGTTGTTCAACTCCTTAAGGCCCAATGTGGATTTTGTACCCCCCCACCAGAACATCCAACTGAAAGATTTAAATCAGTTGCAGAGACCAAGGAAGTTGTTAAAAACACACCAGTTATAAAAAGGAGGTAGACGTATTCCCCCACACACTAGCTGATCTGTTCCAGTTGTATTAAGAGCAATTGTGGAAAAATAATTGTCACCATCATAGAAAACTGTAATCAAAAATTGATTTTGTAGGCAGAAAGCCTTGTCAGATGGGTTTGTGTTTTCCTTTTTTATGCACCACATTCATTTAAATCTTACAGCTCATGATTTCTGCATCTACTTATTTCAACCTTATTTTTCTCTCATTTTAAATGCTTAACCACATGTTGAATTGCATGTTATTTGCTGTACCCTAATTCTCCATAAAAAAAATGGATGAATATGAAAACTTGCATTGTAATCCACATGCAAGCCAGAGCCATATTCAAGCCATAAAGAGCATGGTCTAGTAGTTATATCAGTGGACTGGAAGTCAACTCATGGGAACTATTCTTCTCCGCTACTGATTTGCCGAGTGGTTTTGGCCAAGTTACTTATGGCTAAATATCAGGTGACCAAGTGTAGTTATGCCAATTCACACTAGGTGAGTTTCTGGCTCAGGAGAGGATCTCTACTTCAATGGAAAAGTCTGTGGGAAAGGGAATGTTCCACTAGAAAAATTTAAGTTATGAGTCAGCATGTTTTCCCTCTAATTTATCAGCTAAGTGGGATATTTAAACTCACATTTGGGAGGAAGTGTGGCTTGGAAACTTTGTAGAGCCCTAAAACTTGTAGGAAAAAAAAAAATAAGACTGCTGATTCACAGACTTTGGCCTTACAGTGCAGGGATCCAGACCCTTTTTCCATCTGCTTCCTCTATCACAGCATGGAACAATGTAGAGATTTGTATTTAGAAACCCACTTAAGTTAGCAAGAGCACAACCTGGGAAGAGCAAATGCTTCCTCAGTTCCAGCTCACCCACTCCTGACATGCACTCGACTCCCTACCCAAACCAGCCACCACAACTCCAAGCTTCCATTAAGCTTGCAGAATGGTTTGTGGTAGAAGGAAGTATGTTATGGAGATACTTGTTTCCTTACACGTGCCCCTTAACTATTGTGCTGGCTTTTGTTCTCCTCCATCTGTCCATGCGTAATGTAGAATCAAACAGTAATGCCTCAGTCTACTTGCATGAAAAATGGATTCTATGCTTCACAGTGGTAGCACGTCTAAATAAGCATTCAACCATTGTTGAAGGGTTATTTCTGTATTTAAGTTCATATATTGGTTTAACATGTGTACATCCTGTCAACTGTGGTAGGGCATTACTAGAAAACCTAAAGGCTCTTCTATATATCTGTGGTTTTCAGCCTTTTTACATTTAAAGACCCTTAATTTTTGAATGGAGGTGCAGACCCCATTGGAAAAAGACAGTCTGCAGACCCCAGGCATCTGTGGATCACAGGTTGAAAACCACTGATCTATATTACAGCACCCATACTAGCATAGATCCTCAGGGGTCAAAGCAAGCCAGAATGGCCCAGAACACTGTTCCAGGGTCCACTATTTTTAGGGGCACAGTGTTCCAGGCCCCTTAAAAATAGAAAATGTTGCCAGAATGCTGTGTTCCAGGGCCCACCAGTGAAAAACAACAGGCCCCGGAATGCAGCAGCACCATTTTTAGGAGACCAAACGCTGCACTCCTAAAAAGAGTGGGCCCCACAAGAGCCTTCGCCTTTGTTCTAGCAGGGGAGGGGGCAGGGAGGTTCCCGGGGCAGGGCCCAAGCCCCACCCCAAATCCCTCCTCTTTGAGGCCCCCCTGCCTCTGCTCCCCCCACCCCAGTCGAGCCTAGGCCACACTGCCAGCCTGACCCAGAGCTTACTGTCTCCTCCACAGCCGTGCCACCCCTGGTAAGTACTAGGACAGCCAGCTCACACTTGGGTGGAGGGGGTATTGGGAGCAGGGGATGGATTTTGGGGAAAGGAGAATGAATACATGGGGCAGGAGCTGGGGAGTGGGAGAGGGCCCACCTATGCAGGAAGGGGGGGCTGCCCAAATAGGAGGGTTCCGGGGCCCACTGAATTATACTTTAACCCCTGCAGATCCCTACTGTCAACACAGCCTGCACCAAAAGAAGGAATTTTTACATCAGTATAGAAAACAAAAACCACCACACACCACCACCACACTGGCTCCCTGAATGATACTGACTACTTCAGATGCACTCTTCCATTAACACTGCTGCATCCACACCAGGTCAGGGATGTGGGTGTTTCCATACCTCTGACTGACATAGCTATACTGACATAGACTTTGTTTATATTTAAATGTTAATACTTCTAGAAAGTTCAGAAAATCTTCTATATGCTATTGACTACTCTGCTGGTACTCTATGTAAAACATATCTGTCAGCTACCCACTGAACAAAAAAAAAAAAATTAAAATATGTCATCCTTTTTCTTTTGTATTAAATTTTATGTACAAATTCCAAACTTTCCAGAGTCTGTTTTCAAGATAGGAGGTCTGGGGGTAGCAGATCACAACTCAGAAGTGCAAACTTTGAGGGCTCATTTATCATCCATTATTAAAAAATAATAAAAAACCCACCAAACTGATTAGCAGGGTTACATCAATCACTACTCCCAAGTTATGTGCTGTAAGTTTTGAAAGATTTTATTTTTTCCATGCAAAACAAAAAAGTTGAATCCTTTGTTTAAATGCAAAAACAATGCAAACTAGCTACAGCATAGCTACTGCTTCCTCATGATGAGTCAGTAACATTATACAGTAAATTTCTCTTACCATCTCTATCATCCAGAATTCTTAAAAATTCCTGAATAGACTTCAATTACTAGGACTGGCATACTTAAAAAAAAAAAAAACAAAAACAAAAAAACAAAACAAAAAAAACACACCACTTGAAATTTAGAGAGTGTCTTTAAAAATCATTCATTTCAATATTTAGTGCCAGCTGCCAATGAAGTCCTAAGTTCACAATGAGAGAAGTAAATTTATGAAGGATTTTGTTTCTCATGCAAGTTGGCATTGCACAAAGTTGAAATGTCATCCAAGTCATGATACAGAATCATGGTCATATAGCAGAGTGTTTTTAATGAAAGGGAAGCTTGAACAGATACTCGACTGGAATCAGATTCTCTGAACTTTGGCAGGACTCAGAGCTCACACACACTGTCGTAGATTTGTTACAAATGAGAAAGAAGTTAGGTCAGCAGTTGCAGGGTGGAAAGAAGTGAAGAGTGTAAGGAAGAGGGTAGTATTTCAGAATAAGGTACTTCTGATATCTCCTTTTACTCCTGCTGGACATTCAGTATCACTGGTAAATACATGTGTACCAGGAAACATCAGAAAGAAGGGAAAAAACCTAACCACCACCACATGCTGGCTATCAGCAGACAGAGGGAGAAAGAGAGGCCAGACAAATATGGATTTTTAAAACCTGAATTAACCTTTGGAAAAATCCAGTGAAGTCAAAACTGACAAATATTATGTTAATAGACAAACAATGCTAAAATGTTTTGCTCATTTCTACCTTCAACATATTTTAAGACTGTAAAATACTTACGTAGGTTCTCTTTTTGTTCCTGAGATATTAATAACATGAGATGTTTTGTAAGTGTCTAAGACACAATCATTGGTTTTTAAAATGGTTGTGCCAACACTTATAATTCAGATTTAAAGCTCATATTGATGCAAAACATTGCTGTAAATCCTGTATCATCTAAAATTAGAATTTTAAAGAAGGAATTAACTTTTTTCCATTCCCTTCTGCTTTCAAAAAAAAAAAAAAAAAAAAAAAAAACCCCACAAAAAAACCCACACCCCCCACATCCTTAACTTGCCACCATTGTCAGCACAGCTCAATGCAAGACACATCATAATCACTCCTTACACTCAACCAAGTTGTTTGTATCAATTCACATTCAACATAATCAGCTTTAATATAGTTTTGATACATACACAAACCCCTTTTTAATGCCACCTTTTTCTTGAGAGGAGCTTCTCACCCTGTGGGAAGTCTTTTGCCTACGAAAGACCCTGATATGCAATCTAACATTATAGCAAAATACACTTTTAAAAACCAAAAAGCATGCTTAGAATATTTTACAATAGCAGCATCATATGTGTATGTCATGATCTTTGAGCTCTTTGGTAGCATTAGCATATGAAAATTAAAACACAACCTGATTTTGTACATAGTTTATTACAAAAACAGACTTACAGTGCCTGTCACCTTGGCAACTAGGCACTGCATTTAAAGAAATTTAACCACAGTTAAAAATAACATCAGTCAGACACTTTGCAAAATTGGGCTTACATTTTACATAAAAGATTGCTAGATTTGGCTTTTGATGGACAGTCAAGAAGAATCAATTCCTAAGGAGAGGCCCTCAATCAGAAAAGTCATGCCACGTTTTATGGTTTATACAAGTTTAGGAACAGCAACAGCATCCAAACAGATCTTAATTTCTCAAATTCTAGATACAAATCGAGTTTTCTGATTTGCAGGAAATTAATTAATTTACATGTGTACACATGAATGGGTCTTTCTTTCAGCTCTACAAACGCAAAAGCGACACCTCTGAAACTATTTTCTACAAATTTTATTTAGGTTGAGAAGTCACTCCTACATCTGCTTCATAAGCCCATCTGATGTACACATTGACTCAAAATGCACTTCTTTGAGCGGATGCTGCCACAGAACACTCAACTCACAAAAAACATGCCAAGAGGTCTAATGGTCATGTCTTAATAACCAAAATCAATACATTTTCTGAACATTGTCCCTGTCTCGCTGGTATTAGCATAAAAAACCTCAAAAGTTAAATCATTCTCAAGGTGAGTAAGCCATATTTACAAATATAAAGTCAGAATTAATGAACATATTCAGTATATACTTAACATTTGGGTTTTGGCTGTGGGTTTTTTTAAATAAATTTGAAATGAGCACTATATTGTGGAATAGTCTGAAGAAAGCCAATTAACCATACAACATCTTTGGGAAGCAGTAAAAGATATAGATGTGTAGGTTAAACTACTGATTAAGTAGAAGCTAAGGATGTACAGGGACAACTGGATGGCTTAAAATCACACACTTTATCGGTAATGTAGTTGCATGAGCTAAAGCACTGAAATTTAGTTTCTGCTTTTTGTTGCAGTCTCTGGTTATTGTCAGGTTTCATGCCACATGAAGCCTTCAAAATTACTGTCTGTCAGACCTCTGAAACTGCTGTACTGTATTAACTGAACCTGAAGAAAACACTTGTTCGCCAACCAAAATGGAAAAAAAAAAAGTGAATTTTATTAATAAGTGTTTGGCATCAACATCAGGGCACAGATTCTGGCTTCAAGCATACCAGGAAATTAATGCCAGTGATTTCCTCATCAGGTGGCAGTTAGACTAAAGTAAAGAGGATTCAGTGTTAAAATTAAACATTATGAATCAAAGCTGCCTGATATATTACTACTGTTAGCCCACTCAATAGCTTATGAAGCAATCCTCTCATAGAAATCAATGTAAACTATAGCATTTAAAAACACATCAATCAAAATTATTGGAAATAAAACCACCTTTATATTTGTTATTATAGCCTTTACATCAGTAAATACAAGTAAGAATGTACACCTTCCCCCCCTCCCCCCGTGTTCTTACAGAGTCTTTCATAAGTGCTTACATACATAAGCAGCATCATTCTCTACAGTTCGTCCATAAAGGGATAACCATGGACAGAAAATCAAACACACCATAGAGTAGCATAGTAGAGGATATCTAGCCTTTAACATATTATGTCTTCAGAATCACAGTTTGTTCAGAGATCAGTACCAGTTAGACTACAAAGCAATATCAACAGGCATTTTAGGGGGAAAAAAAGCAGCATTCTTCTCAGCTGGATTCTATTACTGTCTGCTGTCTGTTAATTTCAAAGATGGATGGACTTTTGTTTTTTCCCCTGTATTAGTCTTTTGCAGAAAAGTCAGTTACATTTTCTTTGAAATGAATGATGTACTCTAGATTCCACTAGCAAATAAACTATTGTTACATCTTCTGTTCTTATAATATAATGCATGAGCAACCTAAGGAATCCGCTTTGTCACAGCTCTACAAGCTCATTTTTCACTCTTTGTTCTCATGACACTTTGTACATCATTTAGATAAAATTTATTTGTAAAATTCCCACTGTACACATCTGACAACAGATGTTTGGAAATTCATCACATTTTGCTTAGCAAAGATTCTTACTTCATGGTCTCAACAAATTTCAATGAATAATTTGGATGATCGATGGCCACGTATTCTGACAAATCAGAAGTAGCAATCAGAAATGCAACAGTTCCACTCATAAGGATCTTTTATGGACAGAATGAATTGCCTGTTTTTTCCCCCACAATTACATGGAACTCTAACTCTTTTTCTTATGCCACAAGATATTTAAGAGATGAAATTTGCTACCCACATTCAATCCTTCTCACCTGACTTTCTCCTTCTTGAAAGTAACTTTGAAGCCACAGGTATTCCAAGCACCTTATGTATCACCACCATACCAACATACAAATGCACAGAAAAAACTGATTTTTTTAATATGAAGTTTTATAGATGAATAGTTAAATTTGTGCTGTTAACCTAGGTGACCTGATAAATGTGCCTTAAAAACCCCCTTAATATTGACATAAACAAAGGGCCTAAGCCTGCAACTTTCACTAACAAATATTCTCATTGACATTAATGGTGCTAATAAGAGTGAGAGCTTAGATTATCCTCCAATTTACATATTATCTGTTTCAGAAGCATTACTATATACACTAGGAATAATCCACACTATGAAAAATCCACACTACTGAATACAGAGCTGTGCTTGAGGCATCTTTTAGTGTGGAAATACCTGGCATCGAACGCTGTGAAGCAGTTATCACCCTTAAGTCTTACTGAATTCAGTAAGAGTTCTTCCCGAGTATGAACTCCAAAGCTGGCCAAAAATGCTCTCTCAATAAGGGAATGTGTTAAAGGAAGACCTTGTAAACTTGTTTCCACCACCCAACACATACAAGTTCCATAATGAAACAGACAAACTATCCTGGTAACAGATTTTTGTTATTAATACACAGGTAGAACACTGAATACTCCAAAGTGTATAGTAATTTTATGCAACCTACCTGTTAACTTTTAAAGATATTTCCAAAATCAGGTTTAAGAAATAGGACAACAGACAAATTGTACAGCACTTTGCAAATAAAGGCAGCATTTTTTTTTATTCTAAAATACTACAAAAAATCTGGGGTTATTGCATCTTCACTGTTATTGCTTCTTTTCACTGCATCTGAGACAACTATTAATAAGAAATAATTAAGAGAAGACTAATAAAAGCCTTAAAAACAAAAAGGTACGTTGATAGGCTCCTATTTCAAATTAATGCACAGAAAGACGGGAAGATGGACCTGGTCTGGTCAATTTGTATGCCTTACTTATTCATCATCAAGTATAGAAAGTTAAACAATTTCACTTTCTAGACCCAATTAAAATGGAAGTATACTCCCCCCCCCCCCCCACACACACTATATAGCCTAATTTAGAGCACACCATGGAAGGAGCATTCTGTAACCTATTCAGACAGAATTTGCTTTTCCTATAGCACTGATTAATATTCTCCTTGCTTTTGAAGGCATTTATCTAAAGTCTTCGTCCTTTATAAAACAGCCCTGTATTTTAAAGCTAGCTGCCTTGCAGGCATAACTATGAGATTAAAAAAATATACATCACCAGTTCTAAATTATGGAATTACCTTTTAATTGGGCAATGACATTAAGGACCATTTTAAATGTGCTTTTGTCTCTTTATACAGTTTTATCTTTTTTGTTTACAAACAAGCTTTTTATCAATGCTTTGTATTAAATGCAATCCTGCTCCTAGTGTAATTTTGGAGATTATCTAGAAGGAAAAAGGATTATAATCCACAGATGATCTAATGGGAGTGGTCCTGCTTTTTTTGGCAGGGGCTTGGACGAGATGACCTCGTGGGGTCCCTTCCAACCCTATGATTCTATGATCTTTAGGCTTTATATGAAGGGCCCTAACTTAAAAAGCAGTTAAAATACAGTTGCACCTAATCTGAGCATACAAGGTGTGTAACAACATCCCTAAAGGTCCTTAAACATGATATGCTTCTTACTTTCATACAGTTGCAAAAAAATCAAATGGACTTCCCCCCACTTAACTGTTAAGAATGGGAGTTGAGGAGAGCGCCTATTTACTGGGTGTGTAAAATGCAGCAAATGGCATAAGGAAATGAATCATTAAGAGTTCGCTGAGGTTGCGAAGTGGGATTTTTCTCCCGCGAAAGCTCATGCGAGAAATCAGTGCCACACGACTCCTTGTTTGTTTGTTATTTAACCAACACAGAAGCCGCCTGCATCCTAGTCCTACTTCTCCTAAAAAGAAGGCGAGATGACCAGGCTGTGGCTAGGAAAGCCCTGCTAACTAACACAGCCAGCTCTGCCTCCAGCGAGCGCAACGCGTTGGGTTGTTTTTACCTTGCAAGAACTAAACCACAAGGGCGCTTCTCTCTTTTTGAGAGGGGACCTTCGCTGCCGGCGGCGCTTTGTCCTCCTCCTCCTCCCCAGCCTAGCCTTTGAGGAAAGCTGTCCCTGCCCCTCGCACCGGATTAGCAGCCTGCCCCGTGCAGCCGAGAGGGCGCCTTGGGAACGGGATGAAGAGGGAAGCACGCACACCTGAAGGCTCCCTCCCGCCGCTCGAGGCCATGCACTACACGCTGGCAGCCCGGGGAGGAAGCCTGACAGCCGCCAGGGAGAAGGAGCACGAAACTTCCCGGGCCGGCGCGAGGGGACCGACGGACGGACGCACCTTGGCGCCGCAACCTTCTCTTCTTGAGGCCGAAGATGCGGACCTTGGAGAAGATATCCACCAGGTTGCCGTTGCACAGCCCCCGGTTCTTGCTGGGGCTGCTCCGCCTCCTGCTGGCCGAGGGCCGGTCCCAGTGCTGCTCCCGCGCCTGCCGCTTCTGGCGGATCAAGCCGCTGGCGATGGCCGCGGCCATGGCTGCTCCCGGGCGGGCGGGCGGCGGAGCGCAGAGGGCGGCGCGGCGGGGCCGCTTCAGCCGCGGCGGGGCCGCTTCAGCCGCGGCGGGGGCCCATCCCCGGGCGAGCCGCAGGCCCCCGCCTCAGCGGCTGCAGCAGGCTCGGCGGCTGCTCTCCGCTGCCGGCTGGAGGCAGGCTCGGCCTTTTTCAGCGCCGCGGCGGCGGCGGGGCGGGCGCAGCCGCGCGGGGGGCGGGAAGCGGGCGAGGCCACCCGCCGCCCCGGGCCAAGGCGAGAAGGCGGCGGGAACGACGGCCCCGCCCGCCAATGGGAAGCGCCGGCGGCAGGCTGGCAGCCAATAGCGGCCGGCCACCGGGCCCGGCCCGCCCACGCCGCGTGCCGCGCGGGAAGTCGGGGAGGGCGGCTGGGAGGCTCCGAGGCTGAGGCGGCGCCTGTCCCGCCCGGCCGTCAATGCAGCCGGGCTTCCCAACGCGGCCTCTGGCCTGGCGCTGCTGCCGAGCTTGAATTCAAATCAAATCAAATCATAGGGCTGGAAGGGACCTCGGGAGATCATCGAGTCCAACCCCCTGGGAATTGAACCCAGGACCTTCTGCATGTTAAGCAGAGGTGTTAATCGGGGGCGCACCGCCCCAGAGTTTGCAAAGCAGCTCCTGAGCCAGTTTTGGCCTCAAAACTGCCCGGCACGCTTGCTCAGCCCTCATGGCAAGACGGCTTGGGAAAGACAGAGAAAGCAAGGCGTCTTGTGGCCCTTAGGGTTATTTATCGCCTGAGCTTTGGTAAGTGCCACAAGACGCCTTGCTTTTTGGGCTTTACTAGGGCTGCCCCTTCGGGAGAGGCATACAGAGCGGTTCCCACGCTGCACCCGAGGTGGCCCCCATTTCCTCTCGCTGGTGTTGGGAAGTGAAAGCCCACAGGCCCCCTACTTCCCCCCAGGGGAAGGGCTGCCCGGCCAACCCATCCCCCTTGTGGAGTAAATCACTCACTCCTCGTGTGACTGATGTTAGAGGAAAAAACACCAAGGAGTTGTGTGGCACTAAATCTGTTCAAGTGCCACACAACTCAATCAATCATAGGGCTGGAAGGGACCTCATGAGATCATCAAGTCCAACCCCTGGGGAATTGAACCCAGGACCGTCTGCATGTTAACCACAGGTGCTGGCCACTCCTCCTTGTTGTTTTTTACTGGAGTAGACTAACGCGGCTATCCCTTTGGAAATTGATGGTAGAGAAACACACCTACCCCGTCTAGGGAACTAAAACCGGGGCAGGCTTTCTTTCTGAAGCAATCCAGCCAGGCTAGGAGTCAAGTTAGTCCACAGAGCTTTATAACCATCGACTGCACTCAGTGCCGCGCCTACAAACACCTGTAGGAGGGCGGTAGCCGTATTGATTTAATTGCCCTTTTAATAGGCAATGATGGATTTTTTTAAAAGCAGGATCGATGTGTTCTCCATTGAGCACTGACACTATGTGCCGGCAGAGCCGAGAAGTCTTCCCCAAGGAGGTTACAGTCGGAAGTAAATGAACCAATAAAACTTGACACAAGGGGTTTCACAGTCATCCTTTCTGGACGTGGGAATTTGGGGGCTGGGTTTCGGGATCTCCTCCAGGGCTCAAACCCTGCGCTGGGCGCGCTGCAGGCACAGCGTCTGTGTCCAGCTTCCCCAATCGCTGTATTTTACAACTTGCAGTTTTAGCAGTCCTGTCAAACCGCTCTATTTTCCCATTAGTTGCTATTTAACTCAAAAGACAGCTCTTTCCGACACCAGGCTTTAAAGCTTAAACGCTCCCTTGCAAAGCATACCATCTTCGCGATGGCAAGTCCAACATAAGCTGGGAGGATAGTTCACTTGCTCCAGTTTCCACCGTTGTTTCCCCAAATCCTTTAATCTACGAAGGACTGTGTGCACAAGGAAGGCCAAAGCTTCTGCTCCTATACACATCTGATATTACAGCTAGACCAACTCGGAGCAGCACAGGCTCAGTTAGACCTGGATAATGCATATTAATTCTATTTATTGATTGAAGTGGCTCTAAGCAGAAATCAGCCAAAGCGCTCAGACTGGTTTTTCTGTCTGGCGATTTCAACAGTGGGGCGATTGCCACAGAACAGCTACAATGAATGTAATCAGGGAGGTTAAAAATGTGATTTTGTTGTGGTAATTTTGCCTTCGACTTTGTGTTTTCACGCTGTATAATGGACTTTGTCTAAAACGACTTCTCTTTCTCAGGTTCTTTGAAGACTGGGGAACCATCGCCATGCTGAGCCAGAACAACGAAATCAGACCAAGCTTTAAACTTCAGTATGTAAAAAGTGGGGCATTTGCCCTGCTGCTGTAAGTGCCAATACAAATAGAAAGGCGACTTCAGAAAATGGACCGTGGTTGTTTATGCTAGTAGGGAAAACAGGTGCTCCCGCATATGAAAAAAGCAAGGACCCCCGAATCCGCACCACCGGCTATCTTCATCTGCCGTAGGCTCCTTGCCTCCTGATTTAGCAACACGAATTACTTTAACTACTGCGATTCAATTTCTGTCTCCATATTCCCTGCACCAGAAGGCCCCTTCTCAAACTCCCTTTGGTAACACAATCGACAATTGCTACTCACTTTGTCCACTCCCCTTTAAACAGAGCTTCACCAAAACACGTGAAGATAATTCAATTTGTCTTTCTAAATCTGACGAGTTTTTTCCCCCCTCTTTTCCGTGGGGTGGGCTAGTGGAAGGTGTGTTCCTACTCCAGAGATCAAACATAAAAGCTCTCTGCTTGCTTCTCAGAAATGCAGCGAAGTTGTTTACAGCTTTAGGAACTCCAAAGAAAACTCAAGGGAGCCCTCTGCTGTCTTAACTTGTGATAAAATGTATGCAATTCTAGTCAGAGTGAAGATTTTGCTAACAGATGGCTTCAGGAAGGGCAGACCCATCGGTTGTTTAAATTACAGTGTCCAGGAGAAAAAACATTTTTAATACAGCGAAAAATAAAGTTCTTTCTGATTAAGATAAGTATGGATGTCTTAAAAAAAAACCCTGCAGGGTGGGGGAGCACTAGGCTTTCAATATTTTCTGTATTCCTATCTATTCATTTCTAACTACCAAATGACTGTTTTTCTAGGAACATATCTAATTAAAAAAAAAAAAACCTTCAAAATCTTTCACATTATGTGCTTTGTTATGAGTGTTGTATCTTCACCTTCAAATTGTTTAAAACTAGGTAAAAGTCTTCCTTTACAATAGAATTAAACTGCCTGTAGGTAATGTCACAGGTCAAATTCATTTTGGGCTAGATGTAAACTTAATATGGAATTAAACAATGTCATACATTTAACTAAATAATTTATTTCAACGATAAACCTAATTTTAGAATGTTCCCTTTAAGCAACCAAACTACTGTTTATGTAAAGTAATAAACATGCCAATTAACAATTTTTTCCCTACCTATTGACAAAATACATTTTTATAATGGCTTTCTTGTTTGGCAACAAAGATTTTGTATTGCCTTGATACTGCAGCATGAGGTAAAAATACATGACTATAAAACCTACAGTCATTTTTTGCAATTTACAAGCCTTAACAGCTTACAACTCTTTCACCAGATGTTGGCATCCTCTTATATCTGTATTAGACTAAGGGATTACAGGCAGCAGTTCATGTCTTTGTAAAAGCACACAGAGAATACAGAGTTATTACTTTTATAGATCAATTCAATAAAGGCATCTAAGGAAAAAAATATCTGTACAAAAGACTGCTAGTAACTAGTGTTTCCACACGGAGAAATACCAGATTACCATTTGATACTAGCAGATGGTTTGGTTTCATGAGATCCAGTCATTTTTATTAGGTTTGCTTGCCAACTAAATGTATATACCTAATGGTTTGTTGTCCTTTTAAATAAACTAGCATCTGAAGTTATAAAGTGTTTATAAATCCACAGTAATCATTATTTCAGGATTCTGAATTTAGATATGAATAGAAATTCTCCTAGACTATCATGAGTTGAAGGTCATTCTATATATTGTTGCAAAGGCAATTTCTCCTAGATTTGCAATATGTTCCTCAGTTCTACCTTATGCCTCTCAGTCACAATATAAACAAATACATTATTCAATTAACATTCTCTATAATTAAAAAATAGCCCAAAACATTTTAACTTTTTCAGTCAGATTCTACCAATGTCCCTTGTACACAGTAATCTCTTACCCCTCAAGTTGTAAGGAGCTACTCCTGGAACAAGATGCTATTACTCAGTGTGAGTAAATGTATCAGAATCTGGTCCACAGTAAGAATTTTTTTTGCACACCTAGGAGAAAATACCTTTGTAGTGATGTATTATTTCCCCGTTGTCTCCTAATTCTAATGGACATGACTGAAATCACTGGACCAAACTTGACCCAAAGTTGCATTGCCAGGTGCCAGTCTAGTCCCAAGGCACTGCAGAGTGTCTCTGCTTGGTGCTTCAACCACTTCTTCCAGTGGGGTATCAGTCATTTCATGGTAAAAACTCGGGAGCAGGGGATGGTGGAGCAAGCAGTAGTAACACTATTGAATCTGGATCCCTAGGACCTATCCCCTTTAGGAACCAAACTGGAGCAGGAAGATATAATGTACATATATCCAAGAATATTTGTAAGAGAATCTGGACCAATTTTTATACTCCGCAGGGTTTCATGGATACCCCCTAAAATGCTTATCAACATTAAAAAAGTAATATTTCTTGTGAATATACCTGTATGAACATATGAAACTGAAGATTAGAAATCCCTTTTGCAGACATCTTATGTGCACCCTGTGGTGAGAATAATAATAAAAAAAATCTGGTTGTGTAATAAGGTTTAAATGCAGTTGAAATGACTTCTGTTGCAGACATTCATGACTGCTAATCTGGAAATCAGTTTCCTCATGCGTTACTGTTACTTATTAGAAGATGATGTCCTATGCTGCTGAGCATTTTAATTCTGTGTTTTGTTTGTGTACTATGACAGAAGAATGAGAGTTTCAGAGATAAGAAACAAATTATTTTTTTTTCACTCAGACATTTTCAGTATAACACAGAAAGTGAAAACAACAATATTAGGAAATACTGCAATTTTAAAAACCTAAAGTCACCAATACTGAAATCAGTGGATTAAATTTTGAAACCCAAAGAGTCAAATTTAATAAGCACAGACACTTCAGCATGTGTAACTACACATACATACATTGCATCTATGTTGAAGACACACAGCAGGAAATCAAGGAGCCAAATTCATATATCTTGAACAACACTAATTTTAATGGATTTACCATGTGGATGAATTTGTGCCACGGTTTTTGGATGTTCACTATGAACATCAAACCCTATTACATCCTATTATTTACATAATAAAGGAATGTTAATAAAAGAAATGACTTTGGCATTTTGCTTTTACAGTTTTCAAACATTCATATAAATTATGATACTATCCAGGGCCAATCCATCCATTGAGGTGACCTAGGCAGTCACCTAGGGCGCCAGCAGGTGGGGGCACCAGGGGCAGTGACATCTCAGGGGGGGCCGAGAGGGGCAATTATCCATGGCCCCCTGCTTCCCTGGGCCCCATGCTGTCCTGCCAAGATGAGGGCAGTGTGGGGCCTGCACCACTGCCCCCCACAGCTGCGCTGCCCCGTGCACCCCCTCCGCTGCCTTTGGCGCAGTCGAAGGCGACGGGGGGGAGGGGCAGGGAGCAAGGAACCTGGCCTCTGTCTAGGCAAGCCTGCCCTGCTCCCAGAGCAGGGAACAGCCACCCCAGGGGCAGAGCAGGCCAGCCTTAAAGGTGTGGAGTGCCAGCCCAGTGATGGGACCAGGAGCAGAGCCCAGTCCCCGGACTGGCTGGGTCTGCCCCCAGGGCAGAGCGGCCAGCTCACGGGAGGGGCGGGAGTGTGAAGGCGGGTCTGCGGTGGTGCTGCTTTCTGCCAAGGCGGGACCCCTGCCTGGCACTGCTCCCCGCCCATAGCTGGATCCCTGCCCATAGCACCATGCCCCACCTGGGGCCAGATCCCTGCCCACAGCCAGATCCCGGCGCTCACAGGTGGTGGCGGGGGGGGGGGCAACAAAATCCCCTCGCCTACAGAGCCAGGAAACCTTCTGCTGTTCATGATGCTATCAGTGAGAAAAGGGGAGGAGGAATATGAACTCAACAGCACACATTACTCAAGAGGGCCTGATTCAAAGGCCATCCAAGTCACAGTAGTCTTCAAGTATTCAATGGGCTTTGAATCAGTCTTTCCCGAGTAGCTTTCTGTAAGTTTCCCCATCTTCAAAGCATCTGACAAAGTGGGATTTTCTCCCACGAAAGCTCGTGTGATAAATAAATCTGTAAGTCTTTAAGTGCCACAGGACTCCTTACTTCTTTTGCTGAACTAAACTAGCACGGCTACCCCTTTGGAACTTCATTACAGATAGAACTCTCAAGGATGAAAAACAAGTATACTAAAAGATATTTAACCTGGTCTGAAATTCTCTGAGTGTTAAGTACACAAATCCTTTATCAACCTTTACTACAGTAAGAAACATGTAAAATAGCACAAACACCTTATTATACACAGTCCACTTACAGAATATCAACTGTGGGTTTTTTCATTTCTTCATCATTTCATTTGCATTTCTTAGATTTGTTACAGTAATAGGGATGGATACAAAGCATTCTAAGGTTAATAGATATTGACTGCAATGGGTATTGAATGCAGCCCTTGCAGATCCAAGCCATATTTCTGAAATTTAACTCAGACCTCAGAATGGGTAGGTGTAAAGTATATTATTGAAAATAAAGTAAAAAAGGTTTGGTTTTTTTTTTTTTTATTTTGTGAAATGCTCTTCACTGTGAGACTGATCTTGCAGTCCTCATTTAGGAACTTAAATCAATAAAAGTTTAGCTAAGTGAGTCTGTGGGAATGGGTCTGTCAAGGCTTTTTCCCCACTCTGGCACTCTGAGTGCAGAAGGTGGGGGCCTGCAACAGGCCAGAAAAGCCACTGGCCTTAAAGCCTGCTCTTAGAAGTCTCCAAGGCTTCCAATTCCCGGCCTTGGAGTGGTATCGCTGCCACCACCCAAATGCAAAAAACCTCTTGAGACCCAGGAAGGCGCACTTGGGAATTCCTCCCTGTGAGGTACTTGCAATCCTGTTTATTCCTCCTTCAGGAAAGTGACTGAACTCCAGCTGCAATATGAGCTGGAACTGGAACAGGGTTCCCTCTAGTAGCTGCCTGTGCAGTCTAAGGCACGTGCACACAAACCTCTTGCCCTACCAGGAACAGAACCAGAACTTACTTCAAAAGTAAAATCTTTAATCAAAAAGAACAGATAATAATCACAGAGAGTTGCTTCTCTGGGAGTTAACTTAGGTAGTTACAGGGTAGTGGGGTGGGGGTTGGGTTACATGTGCTTAGCACAGAGAAATCCAAAAAACAAGCCAAAAACAAAGAAAATACCCTGACCGTGTCTAAGTAAACATTCCCTGTTCTACCCACGCCTGGTCAGTACCAAACTTAACTTATCTTTGGTAAGGATGTTGCTGGATTCTTCCTCAGGCCCCTCTGGCCTCCTCCTGATCCTTCCAGGAGCTCTGCTACATCCAAACAGGCCCAGGCCAGGCTGCTGTTACCATTCAAAAAGCTGTGCTTCGTTCCTATTGGCTGTCCTGGGTCTCACTGACCAGAGTGTTAACCCCTTCCTCCCCAAGGGTTATTACAGGGTCTATCCTATCATAAGCAATTACTTGAGAGTTTCAGTTTACACACACAAATTGACAAGCGAGTCCCTGAAGTGAGGCATACAAGCTTTTGAACAGAAACAGAGGAAGCAAAGATCTGCAGTGAATCTGGATACTCTGTTTCTCTGAGTTATTTTCTAATACCCCTTTAAATTATTGCACATGCTTTAGCCTACTCCTGCATGGGCTTACAGACATTGTAACATTATATACAATGATCAGTCCCACTGAAATCAATACAATTATCAAAGTACATATGTATGCAGACCTTGGCAATTATATGTTAATTCATCTTCAGAAGCAAGGCCTTCCCTTTTTGGTCTTCCCTTGAAACTATGAAAATTACAAGTTAAAGTACAAAAATATAGGAATATAAGAGTTATACTAGATCAGATCAGTGATCCATCTAGTCCAGTATCTCGTCTCCTGAAGTGGGCATTTCCATCTACTTCAGGAGATGGTGAAAGAAACTTACAAAACACTACTATGGGATCACCTCTACACAGGGTGCTGAGGGGTGTCCTCTGGCCAGCAGAGGGGGACTGCAGGCACCCGCGGGGTGAAGTGCAGCCACGCCTCACCCCGCAGGTGTCTGCAGAGGGGGGACTGCAGGCGCCAGGCGCCCCCAACCCATGGCAGACTTTGGGGGCAGCCTGGGCTGGGGTGCAGTGCCAAGCTGCGTGGCTCTGCCGGTGCCTGCAGTCCCCCCTCTGCAGACACCCGCGGGGTGAGGCGCCTGGCTGCGCTTCACCCTGCGGGTGCCTGCAGTCCCCTGCAGACACCCGCAGGGTGGGGCGCGGCTGTGCTTTGCCCTGCGAGTGCCTGCAGTCCCCTCCCCAAGCAAAATAGCATGTCCACACTGTGGACATGCTATTTTGCTCCCTTATTTCCAAGACACCTTTTTCGTCTTTGGAAATAAGGTGTTTCGAAATAACTATTTATTTTGAAACAGCTTGCTTCGAAACATCTTGTTTCGAAACAAGCCCTCTGTGTGTGAAAATAGCCTTAGAGAGGTTACCTTATGACTTGGGGGAGTGGTTCTCAGCCACTGTGTTGGGACACACTTCTGTGTCACCACACCGTGGTAAGTACGTCACGGAGAGCTGGGGAAATGGCTGGATTCTGTCTGGGGTGAGTGGGCTGGTGTGTCCAGTAGGGTAGTGATATGCGGCCAGGCACGTTGCAGTCCGCTAAAGGTTGCAAATCGCTGCCTTGGACATGACTGTTTATATTACTTCCAAAATTCTTGGTTATTTTACATTTTTTACTATAACTCTTGATTGTCATGTTACCTATATAAACATCTAACTCTTTTTAAAAACCCTGCTAAAATGCTGGCCTCAATTACATACTGTCACAATTAGTTCCACAGACTAATTGTGTTTTCTCTGAAAAAAAGTATTTCCTTTTGAGGGTTTTAAATAGCCATTTTCACCGAAAGCCCCCTTTTCTTATATTCTGACAAAGGATTAATAGAAGCTCACAAAGTAGATTTTCTGTACCATTCATTAATTTTACATCTCTTTGTCAGGTTCCCTTCCCTTTTATTCCTTTCTCTCTAAAATAAACAGCCCCAATCATTTCAATTTCTCTTCACATAAGAGTTTTCTAGGCGCCTAGTCACTCTCAACATTTGTCACTTTACCCTCTCTATTTCTGTTATAACTTTTTGAGATGATGTGACCAAACTGGAACATAACAATACACCCTCATCTAGAATAATAATTTCCATAAAGGCTTTCTGACCCCAACTTTAACTCCCAATTCACAGAGAAATCACTGAACAAAATGAGAAATTAATACCATACAACCTTACCTCTGACACCTAACCAAACACTCATCATAACTAAAATGTAACTGAAATTATCCACTGTTCATGTAGCTGTTTTGTCAGAACTATCTGTAAAACTTAAATAACAAATTAATTTCTAAAAATTTTGCTGAAAGATTATTGTTTCTGCAGGCCACAATATACTTTAAATTCATAAATTGGCACATGTATAATTTGGTCTGCTTGCACAAACTCAGGAAAACCAAGTGAAGTATTTTTTCAAAAAAGAAAATAATAATAAAACTGTAGATTTTAAATAGATCACTTTCATAAGAGGCTGTGTGCAAAGATACACACTCAAGTTAGTATTCTGGTAAGCCATCCTGTGTAACCTTACTCTGGTCCCTCAACCTCTCCAGAACACCTATATTGCCTACTCCCATTCCTTCTCCACTGCTGCAGTTCAAATTCTCCTTGACTCCTTTCATTCATTGCCCAGTGCTTCCTTCTTTCTTCTCCAACCATCAAGCCACAGCCTCTCACCTCTCCCCATTAGAACCTCCAGAAGCTCTTTGTTGGGATTTACTCCTTCAGGAAGCCTAAATGGTTTAGTTCAGGGGTCTCAAACTCAAATCACGACGAGGGCCACATAACGACTAGTACAGGGCTGGATGAGGACTAGTACGTTAGCCTGAGGGCCGCACCACTGACACCTTTTCATACCATGGTATGGCAAATATCGGTAATGCTAGTGTCATTGTGGGCCACAGGAAATAGCTTTAAGAGCCTCATGTGGCCCGTGGGCCGCATGTTTGAGACCCTCAGTCTAGTTGCTCCTCAAAGAGCCTGAATAGTCTAGCCAGGGACTAATAAGCCACCTAGGAGCCATAGGGCAGAAGAGATTTCAAGAGAATACCAATTATCCAAGGGCCTTGCCTTAGTTTGTTCCCAACACCCTCCCACTACAACATCCCCGAAACACAATGCTTTTGAACTCTCTTACTTCCTCCCACATCCTATTCTGTGCTCTTTCAACACCACTCTCACATAGCATTCCACCAGCTTCTGACCACCAACCAAAAAGCTACACCCACGATCCTTCCATCAAACAATTTTGATCCCCATTTGCTTGTTCTGCAAAACAACAAAGCAGAGGTGGGGTAGCTGTGATGTATTCCCCTGCTAAAGTCTATGAGAGACATCTAGAGAGGTTCCAACACTGAGAAGATTAAATAGGCTGGCTATGGCACTGTCTGGCTTTTGTGTTGGGCAGAGTTTTAAATCCCTTGAAGATCCTCTGCTCCCAGATTCCAGCTGTGCACAGTGACTTGCTGAAGTGTTAAAGATTTACCGGTGTACCAGAATGACCAGAATTTTGGAGAGAGTTGACAGAACTGAATTGGGGGCAGTGAACCAAGGAATCTGGAATGCGTAAGGAAGAGTTAGGGAGAGAGAGAGAGAGAAAGGGAAGTCACTGAGCGCAGATGTTCATGCACCTTCAGCCAATGGTGTACCTGCTATGGCTGGATGGAGCTGGGATCCCCTCATGCAGACCTCCCTGAGGAACTCAAGTGGACTGGGGAAATACAAAGACAGCCGGGGAATGGGGCTGGCTAAGAAGTGGAGATACGTAGTGCTAGAAAACATGGATTGGCTGGAGAGTGCAGATTGGCGGTGAGGGACATCTGAAGAACCAGAGTGACAGAATGCCTGAAACTCTGGGGAGCTGTCTGGGCAGAAGTGGGTTAAACAAAAAAAATCCTAAATGGTCCAGGAAATCTATGCAAGTTTGTTAAAGACAAACCTAATCCACTAGTTCTCAGCCTGGTTTATACTGTTAACTAACTCCATGTTACTACAACAAGAAGTTTCAGGCCTCTACTCCCATGTATTTATAAGGAAAAGGAGAGTGGTCATGAACCTTCTGGACCCCTTTTATAAGGAGATTGTGCCTTCCAGCACAGGAATACAAACTTTCACCACCACTGAGGCTTACACCAGGGAACATACAGAGCTTTTCTACCATGTGGCACAGCAGAAGCCAGGTATTTTAATAAAAGCAAAGAAGACTAATACAATAATATTTACAGAAATTGTTAAATTATAGGCTGGTAATTCAAGAGAAGATTAAAAAGATAGACAGCTGCTAAACAGAAATATTTTATGAAAATATGTAAAAATTTTGGTTGTTTCATTAAAATTTCAAAAATATTGATTAGATTTAGAACAAATTCATTAAAAATAATTAAAAAGCTGTGAAAGCCACCAGGTCAGGCCCAGATTCTGGACACTTATACACAGATATGTCTTTATACCCTTTGAGTAGTCATAGTGGAAGCAGGACCTAATGGACAACTAAAAGGCAGAGACAGCATTGGCCACCTTCTACTCCCAGTGAAGTTAATGGCAGAACTCCCACTGGGTATGTCTACACTGGAGGCTCTGTTAAGTTGACCTAACAAGGTCCACATTGAAAACTCCTGTTGACTGCCTGCCAGTATGCTAGGTCAATGGAAGAGTGGTGCATTGTGGGTAGCTGTCACTGGTGGACTGGGGGGGCCCTGGAGGCCAACTGGGTCAACTTAAGGGATTTCCCAATCTACATTGGCTTAAGTCAACTTAATAAACTCGACTTAAGCATTAAGTTGACCTTAAGAGGTGGTGTTATTAAGTCAACTTAAGGAAGCACTTAAGTCAACTTAATAAAAGTCCATTGTGGCCACAGGAGTCTATAGGTTGACCTAACCTTCCTTGAGTCGATCTAAGGCTCTAGTGTAAAGGTACCCATTGATTTTAACAGCACAGGATCAGGGCCTGCATGCCAGTGCTTTCCTCCGTGCTCCTGAAGCCCATTATGCGAATATAATCTTTCATTTTAAAAAAGGTCTCATTTCTAGTCCACACACTTGCAAAGAAAAGCTTGAAGGCTGGACCCCCATAAAAAAACTGAACAGATTTTCAAAAGTGATGTAAATCCATATTTACACTGAAGTCAGTCTTTGTTTCCCCCCTTGCTATTCTAGGCAGGGCAGGATTTAGTCTGCAATCTCTTCTGCATATTTACCTTTTGGGTTTTGCCTCAGTTTTACAATCTATGACAGTAAACTGTTCCATTTTTCATGTAATTGAAAACCTCTCAGAAATAGATTACTGCTCATGTGTCAAATTTATTCTTACAAGCAACAAAATGGATGCCTTGCTGCAAAGCAGAAAGGTGGTTGTAATCCTACAGCGAGCTTCCTCTAGCGTGAGAAACAGCTGGTAGAGCCTGAATATGTGCAAACTTTTGTACCTACATTGACTACTATTCTCTGGGGATAGCTCTTCTAGTCACCATGAAATAGAGATAAAAGATATGAGAAATTCTAATGAATTTATTTCCATTCTCTTTCTCTGTATTCATCAGAAATCTGAGAGAAAAGGGATTTCTCCCACAAAAGCTCTGTAACAAATATGTTAGTCTTTAAAAGTGCCACAGGATGCCTTGTTTGTTTTTTTAAAAATAAAGTTTCCTATGGAGTGATATATATTGCTTTATCATTCAAAAATGCTAGTAAAAGCAGCACCGTACTGAACACTGGCACAGTGACATGCAGATTCCCAAAGCACTAATAGATGTGAGAGAAAAAAGAGAGTCTCATATCTGCAGTAGCAGCAAGCCTTGCTAAACTATCTATTTCTAAACTACACAAAGAGATGCACACAAAATCTCAACCTCTGGAATAAAGCAGATAAGAGAAAAATTTATCAGGATATCTGTAATAAATTGTTCTTTTGGGGGACATTGATAATAGGAGAGAAAACTCACTATATGCTCAAAGTGCCCATTCTACATTTTGTAGGCATATTATTTTATTGTATGCTTAGAGTCCTTTAATCCTTCATCCTGTTTACAACAATTAATGTGTAAATATATAAAATGTATGTGTGTTCCTAAGAAATCATAAAATCCAGGGAGACTCTAGGGAAATGAATAGTTTTTAATTGAAAACTAGACTAGATCACTGTATAAAAACAATTAGTCTGGCTTCACATCATAATATTCGCACATTTCCAGCTGCAGTTTTATATTTGTAATTTTTTTCTTAATTCACTGAGACTGGAAGCTCAGCTCACCACCAATGTTTAGGGAATCCAGCAAAAAAAACAAGGAGTTGTGTGGCACTTAAAAACTAACAGATTTATTTTTCACATGAGCTTTTGTGGGAGAAAATCCCACTTCATCAGATGCTTCGAAGATGGGTGAACTCGAGACTGTGGGTTCTTTCCCCATTACAAAACATAATTTGACTTCAGGCTTCCCAGGGTTTGAACCTAACAATTGCTCTGATTTGCTGTTACTGTATGACCTGATCCTATGTTTTACACCCCCTTGCATTTATTTTCATTCCATTCTGTAAGTTCACCCATCTTCGAAGCATCTGACAATGTGGGATTTTCTCCCACGAAAGCTCATGCAAAAAATAAAGCTGTTAGTTTTTAAGTGCCACACAACTCCTTGTTTTTTTTTTTTGTTTTTTTTTTGCTGGACTAGACTTAACACGGCTATCCCTTTGGAAATAGGGAATCCGGGTCACACAGAGTCAGAGGTGTTACCTCTTCTATAATCAAACATATGCATGCTAATTAAATGTGTCTGGGAGAGTCATAGCTAAGCATTTAGTTCAAGAGAATGTGGGAAAAATTTAACCTCCTAGTGAGGGTGAGAAAACAAGTCACTTAGATTATACAGTCAATACACAAGTGACAAGATCAAAAGCCAGTATTTGAAAAGGACATTTTAAAATGACTTTTCTAGGGAGGATCCATTTTGCTATAATGAAAATAGATCTGTGTGCAAGGCCAAGGAGATTGCGCTTTTTGTAACTATGTCAGCTACAAACAAAAGATAAGATACCTCTTCATAAATATACCCAGTAGTCTTAACCTAAAGTCTGGTATAAGCACAAACTTGCACCAGTTTAACTAAAGGAGTGTTTTAAAATTGATTTAGAATGTATCTGCATGTGGAGTTAATCAAGGTATCAGTAAATTAAACACATTTTAATCAATGCAGCACAGCACTGTGTAGAGCAGTGGTTCCCAACCTTTTCTCTGCCGTGGCACACCTTGATACCCTCAAATTTTTCGAGGCACACCACCATTAAACTCATGAATATTCAAATTAATTCAAACTACTTATGAATATTCATGAACCATGGCACTGTGTTTTAGAAATGCTACTATGTGGAGTAGTAGGGGTAGCAGAGCAGGGGTAGCAAAACAGAGGAGGTCATGAGCTGTGTGCAGTGGCATGAGTGAGAATGGGGAGCAGAGAAGGGCAGGGGTGGCAAAAGAGGACAAGGGCAGCCATGTGGGGAACAGCACAGGGGTGGCAAGAGAGGAGAGAGGAAGGGAGAACAGCAGTGGTTTTGTGGGGGGCAAGGGAGAACCTGGGGAGTGGGAAAGTAGGGCAGGGGAGCATGGCGCAGCACCCACTTCATCCTTCTCCACAGTGCCTCCCTGCCACCCAGGGCAAATCCTCACCCCACTGCTGCTCCCTCCCACTCCAGTGGGTCCCATCCTCCGCTTCCCCAGCCCCCTTCTGCCTGTGATGGACCCTCCCATCACTGCAGGGGCCAGAACCAGGCCTCCAGCCCCCAGCTATCCCCCCATACACAGCCACCCAACCCCCCAGCTACATACACCCCCAACCAAACAGCCATTCCACAACCCCAGCTACACACCCTCTGCTACACATCCACTCCCACCCACCTCTGTTACACACACACACACACCAGCCCCACACAACACCCAGCAGCACCTCAAAGCCCTTACCTGGGCCGTTTGCAGGCTGGCTGACACAAGCTGCTCCACCCTGCAGGGGGAGATTCACACACTCCCAGCCTCCCGCCCCTCTCTGCTGGCTGGGTTAAGGTGGAGCGGGGTTTAAAGTGGAGCCACTGGAACTCTGTGTTCCCGCTGCTCCTGCTACTTTTAGGGGGACCCCTGGAACTCCATGTTCCAGTGCCTTCCTCTATTTTTAGGGGGGCTGGAATGCTGCCTGCCTAAAAATAGGGGGCCCCGGAATTATGTTCCAGTGCCTTCCCCCTTACTTTTACCCCTGGCTTTTCCCAGACCTGCACAGCCCACATGCCTGGGCTCAGCAGGGAGGAAACTTTAACCCTGGCTCTAGAGGATGCTCGCTGCACACTTTCGGTGTTGCTGCGGCACACCAGTGTGCCCCGGCACACTGGTTGGGAACCACTGGTGTAGAGACTTGAGGTTTGTCTTCACTGAGAAATTATCCAGCATCACTAAACTAATATAATTATGTTAGTATAGTAAAGTGGGATAATTCCCCATGTGGACACTCTTATTCATAACAAAAGTGGCCTTTTTCTGGGTTAGCTTATGTGACTTTTAAACGGCTGTTGTTACCATGATTCAGTGTGCCTATCTGGAAAGTTAAACCAGTATAGCAATAGTAGTGTAATTATATCAGCACAGTAATACTGGTAAATTTCCCCATGTAGAGAAGTCTTGGGTTTCAAATGTGAAGCAGCTGAAACTAACGCACATACAATCACAGTGTATAGTCTTATTTGTTTTAATTATATCACTTTATTTACATAGCTATAAATTATGCTGGTGCAACTTACGGAGGACACTAAAAAGTAATATGAAAATTTTATTGTTTTTCAGAGCTTATTCTATATTTCAAGATTTCAGGCAGCAGCATCAATATGGAACAGCAGGGAGTTAAACATTCAAAATCCTTTTAGTTTTATCTATTGTAAATTATCTTCTTCTTAATTTTAATTTCTCTCATTTTCCCCATATATAAGATGGGCTTGTATGATGAGTGACAAATCATCCAGTATATTTTAGAGAGGTGGTGGGATATCATGATAATTTTAGTATATCATAATATTTAGGATTATAAAGAAAAGACAAGGCAAGACAGCTGCGTTTTGCTCCTGACATAGAAAGATAGATCCAAGGCCAGTAATACCTTCTCCTGGAACACAGAACAGGGACATTAAGAGCATTTACAACAGAGTGGCTCATCCTGTGTTTAACAGCAAATACGCACACAAAGTACCAGCCTGAGGGTCTTTGTAAGTATGTTAATTGAGTGTCACCTGAACATCACAGGTGAGTGGGAAGACCAATCTATTTAAGGGAAGATACCCAGAAAAAAGACCTTCAGAATGAAAAAGGTGGAACGACAAAAGTGCCAGAACACTGTTTTTTCTGTGAACCGTGTAAGTAGAAAAATAAAAGAAGAGACAGTGATTGGGTAATTTAGCTTAAGACAACACTCTTATTCTGAAAAACAAATAAGGAGTCTTGTGGCACTTAAAGACTAACACATTTATTTATTGCATGAGCTTTCGTTAGAGAAAATCCCTCTTCGTCAGATGCTGAACCTACGTATCTTTAGACAATCAGATATATTTAAAATCCATCTCTTTTTTGTTTCAAATAAACTTTGTTTTACAAGGTATTTGGTTCTAGGTTTTGAACTTCCATTGCTGAAGGAGAAAAGCAATTCCATATCTTTACTTGGAGAAATCGGTAAGGTAACAGTTCAATAGTCTAGATCATCTACTTCTGTACTGGCCCAAGAAAGGGCAAGGAATGTGGGACCCTCTCCTTGTGCTGCAGATGGCAATGGTAAAGTGACACTGAAAGACTTATGGAAAATGCTGAGACACCAAAAAGAAACAACAGAGAAATGTGACTCTGTAGATTGTCACAGTTCAAGGCAACTGACCCTATATCAACTGCACTTGTATTCTCTCTCCATGATCCACCACTATTCTTCTGGCTCCTCAGCCATCAACTATCCCGTGTAGATACCAGTGTTTCTCCCTCTTCTGAGCTGGTTGTTCCAGACTGCACAACTCCCTGCCTACACTGTGATATCCCCAGTAAGCCAGACTGCCTAAAGGAACAGTGTCCCCACCACTTTCTCTTTTAGGCTACATGCTCTTCTTCTCTAAGTTCAGTAAGAAGATATACCGTTCACTTTATCTTTCCTTGGGAATTCAGGGAAGCCAGCATCTTGCAGGATCAGACTATCACCAGCTCTAGTTTCCCTTCAGTGAACAAGACAGCTTATTTTAAAATTTAATTAAATATGCAGCCAGCTCAATATTTAAATATTCTTGGCAGTGTTGTACCAGAAGATTTTGACACACCAGATTGAGGCCCATCCTGTGTATACATACAGAGACATAAGTGGCCACAAGACACCCCTTAACTCCCCTGCCCTGCCTTGTTATATTATGGATCGAAGCTCAAGGGTTGGAAACAAACTTTGCAGAACACCTGCTTCCCCTCCCACACCAAGGCTATGTCTACACTTGCAAGTTAGTTCAAATTAAGGAGGCTTAATTCAAACTGACTTAGTCCCTGCCTATACGAGGCTTTCACTAGTTTGAATTAAGGAATTCCTTAATTCGAACTAATGAAAGCTTATTTCGAACTAGTAAGACCTGCCCTTTAGGTAGAACTAAGTCCTTAGTTCGATCCTTAGTTTGAAGTTGGCACAGTGCGGACATTTAAGTCCACTTTGTTAGTTCATATTAAGGGCAATTAATTCAAATTAACAAACTGGGTTAAATCGAATTAACTGTAATTTGACTTAGTCCACATTGTTAATTCGAACTAAGAAGTCTGAATGTAGTTTGAACTACATTTGAACTTATTAGTTTGAGTTAACCAATTCAAGATAAGTTTGGGAAGTGTAGACATAGCCCAAGTCAGCAGAAGAGATTAGGCTTCAACCCTTTTCCCCAGTGTATCAGACAGTGTAACTTTGCTAGTGGGCAGGAATGTTTGCAGTTTTGGTCCCAGAATATTAAAGCAACAAGATGGGTGAGGTACAATCTTGCATTGGAACAATGACCAAGTTCTGCTGGGGGAGCGGAGAAAGAGAGAGAGAGAGAGACACTTTTGATCTTTTGAGTTTATACAGAGTCCTTCTTCTGGTCTGGTATGCAAGAGGCGCATAAACAACCCAAAGTTTTGGGCTATGGTGGTGTGTGTGTTTCAGCTGATCGAGGGTGACTAGGAGGCAGACTTTGTCTCTGGGCCAGATCTGTAAAGTTATTTAGGTGCCAAAAGATACAGATAGACACTTAGTGGAGTTTTCAACAGGGTCTAGGCATCTAGGTGCTATAGTAAACCCTGCTCATTGCCTATTGCCATATGCAGCCACCGAAATAGCTTTAAATATCTGGGCTCCAGACAAAATCTGCCTTCAGGTCTGTTCCTGGAACAGTGCAACTACATACGACACTATACATAGAGCTAGTGGGAAGTATTTTACGATTGTTAATTAAGGGCTAGATCCTATATGACTGCAATAAATGAGAGTTTTCACATTGACTTACTGGGAGGGAGCATTGCTGTGAAGTAAAATATTCTGTGTTATCATCTGTGTGACAGATACAGCATTTTCCTATAATATTTTGAGAGATCTTACAATATTCTGTTTATGTATCATTGTCGGCTTGTGATTGTATGTAATTCCATGGTGAAGGGGAGCAAAGTTCCTTCAGGAATTAAGTTTAGTGCGAGGTGATTAGCCACATTAATTCAGGTTGTAATGCTTCCAGAAAGGTATAACTGCCTGCAGAGCTTCTGGTTTAAACTGGATTGGTCACAGACCAACAGATAAAGAAACAGCTTTTGGATAAATAACCCAAATTTAAACTGATTTAGGGCTTGCTTTCTAATCCAGCAACCAGATAGGATCTTCTGTCCAAGAAGGGGCCCCTGCCCTTTCTGGGAAGGCTTGGAAGGACTTTAGCCTACTAAGGGCCAAAAAAACTGATGGGTGACCTCTGGTAAGCTTTTTACAATGCATATAAGAATTTTAATTGCCTTTATATGATTTCTCTGTAATGCTTTCACCTTTGGAATAAATGTGCTGATAACCATAAGAAGAAAGATCAGAAGATAACTGTAAGAGGAAAGATCAGAAAACTAGGTTGTCCACAACAACATATAATGGACAGTTGTTTGATGGATGCAACAGGCACTTATTATTGCAACATTTTCAAAGTTTTGTTTGCTTTTAAAGTTTCTAGGAGTACTGAGCCAGATTCTAACCTAGGTATCTCCAAGTTAGTAGAGCTCCTCTATATTTATACTGGTGGAGCAGATTAGAATCTACACCATGGTCATTGCTAAATGTACTATTTTGGGCTATGCTGGCTTTAACAAGAGCTGTGCATACATGAAAACAACATGCCAGATACCTCCTACTGGCACCTTTGCAATATTTTGAAGAATGTACCAAAAAAAAAAAAAAAAAGCCAGGAAACTGTTGCTATGGGATAACTAGAACCTAGCTCTACACAATCATTTCCCAGCTCCCCTCATTCTCCATAGCACAGAGGTTAGGTGGGTCATGGCTGGAGATTCTTGTGCTTTTGTGATCTCAGACTATGTGGTGGGACAGTTGCCATACAACATAAGTTACAGCAACTGCAAGGCTGCTCTCATTTACAAAAATGACTGATCTTGCCTCCAGCTGCCTGCAGGATTGAAAAAATAGCTTTAAACCACCCTTCTTCCCATCTTTGGGAACCAAAGATAACTAATATACTTCCTAAGATCTATATGTTGTGTTTTTCTTTGCTTTAAAGTTGACTACTTACTGCTATTTGCTTGCTTTAGAAATAACAGAGTTAAGTGAGTTAGTTGAGTAGATACTCAAAAGAGTAAGAGAAAGTTTTATGTATAGACTCCAGTGAACAATTACATAATATTCTTTCAGATGGTTTTCCTTCTTCAACCCCCACTCAATATTTTCTTTTAATCCATAAATTATTTTCTTTGATGAAAAAGCTAACATCTCTTTAGGTTTTCACGTTATCATCATGCTAATGAATTGTATTTGCTTGCTATGGCTTAGTGAAATCTATTATAAAACCTATATGAAATATAATTATTAAAATCCCTGTTTGATCTTCTGCTTGTTTTCCAATCCGCTCTATCACGTCTTGAGCTCCAACTGAATTAGCTGTAAATTTTAGCATTACACAACATTTTCCTACTTATATTTTTTCAATTGTAACCCAATTTCAATTATATTTCATGTAGACAGACTTTTGGTAGAAATAATATTCACCACAAATATCATAGCTCATGATGCAGGCTTTTGGAATTTTAAAATTCACTACCATGTAGTAAATTTCTTGATTCATATGTGAGATTATACACAGGATTAGGCCAACTCTTGCTTGCCTTACTCATTACTCCTGTAAATAAGGAAAGCAAAACATAGTCCATAATACTTGTCCTGTATGTTCTCAGTCTTGAAGATGTAACAATATAAAGTCCTGAACAATACAAGCACATTTAAAGTGTTAAAAATCAGCCCAGTATCTTCTAAAAGTAAAAAGCACTAACAGCAGGGGCTGTGCTTTACACTACACCTTGGTTACTGATATTTATAATGTTTACTGTTAGCAATGATAATAGCATGAATAATCTTAACTCAGTGACCTGCTTTCTCGCCATCATCCTAAATTAGAATCTGGCCCTAAAATCAATAGTTACTCATCACAATTGTGTGACAACACAGATCGGTAACTTGTAGTGCAATTATCTGATTTGCCAGCAGTGGACGCTGTTTCACTAGTTATCAACTAAGAGCTTGCCAGAAAGTCTGCCAGGCAAGTTGTCGAATTTCTGCTTTTACTTTTGGCAGTGGTGACAGACGCAGGATTACCTGTGCTAAAGAACGCCTTAGAGATATTCGGATTTTTATTCTGAATTTGTATGTTTTCAGATAATGTCTCTTTGTAAGGAACTGGCTATTTTTAATGAACTTGTTTTTTTACTGTATACTGTCTTGTTCAGATAGAAATACTTCACTGTTTTCATTTTAAACCCTAACACGTTTTCTGTGTTCAGTGGAACAAAGTGAAAGACCCACCCCCAACAAGCATGGGCAGCTAGTTCCAGAGGGGTAGTCGAGTTAGTCTATTTATAGATGGGGAGCTCTTTATATATGGACAGCTAATGAAACTGCAATCCTTACATGTGTCTACCTTATACTTCTTTCACAAAAATGTTTTTTACATTTGATGAAGTGAACTAACAACCTCTATCCTGCACATGCACTCTAGTACGCAATACCAACGTTGATCAGCCAATATGTTTCTGTTTTTCATAATGAGATTACTCAAAAATCAAATGGCACTTTTTTCCCAGGACACATACCCTGGCAGACCAGGCACCAGCAGGAAGAAGACAAGCTAGAAGAACATGTCTGTGAGGGACTGGAAGGGGTATGAGACAGGCAGCAAGTGGATGACAGAGAACTTGATTCAGGATTTATTTCATCATGTGCAAGAATGTCACCTCGGCTTGCACATTGGATAAACAGGACAGTCTCTGTGCAAAAGAATAAATGGACACGTCTGACATCAGAAATAAGAACATTCAAAAACCAATAAGGGAACACGTCAATCTTCCTGCTCACTCCATTGATGATTTCTAATAGTTGTGCTCATACAAATGGATAATAAATCGAAGGTTCAAAAAGAAACTGCAGAATTGAAATTAATAGGCAAATTTGACTCAGTTGGACTCAGGCCTGAATAAAGACTATGGGTTCTTTTCCCATTACAACAGGTAATTTTGCTACGCTTGTCCCCTACCCACCTCCCTGCTAACTGCTGTGCTCCGCTGTTTGAATTCTAACAACTGCTTTGATTTGCTGTTACAATCTGACCAGATCCTATAACTTATTCTCCCCTGCATTTACTTTGCTCCCATTCTGTAAGTTGAGTGTCTGATGAAGTGGGATTCTCTCCCACAAAAGCTCATGCAATAAGTAAATTTGTTAGTCTTTAAAAGTGCCAACAGATTCCTTGTTTGATTCAGGAAAGCATACTGTTCAAGAGAGCACTTCAGCATGTTTTAGTGCTTTCTCAAATCTGTCTAGAGTGCACAACTGAGCAATGAGAAGTGAATCAACTAGAGAAGAGGGTGATTTTGGGACATTTTTTGCAATGCTATGGAAGGATTAGCTAGGGATGTGCAATTGGTAGCAAGCCTGATGGGTAAAAAGTGTTGACGAACTGAGGAAGAGCACTGTAAGGGTTTCATCATAGATTATAGGACCTATTTGCTTAAGAAGTATTACAATACGTAAAGAAATCCTCTTTTAATCTCAATATTCAAATAACACTTTAAGACCCCATATACATTTCTATTCTGCTGTTGAGACTATTATATACACACAATTATCATTAATAGAGTGTAATATTTTAATAATATAATATTTTGGCAAAAATGACTGAAGAGTTTTTTCTATATATCTTAAAGGTCTTCCAACAAAGTGTGTAAAGTAGAGATCCAAAAAGTCTGCTGCACTAATGCTCTCTTTACTACAACAGATTTTTTTAATATCTGTTTTACACACTGTATAGTCAAACTCTCACTGAAGAGTTTTTCAGTAATTTTGGACATTTTAGATCCCATTTTGACAATATATTGTATTATATTTTTAACTTGTTTCATCCCATTAGCAATCTTTAGAATCTCCCTTCTCTCCTCTGATTCTTCAATTTCCCCTCTTTGCTCTGTGTTCTGTCATGTTTACTTTTGAAATTTAACAACCCTCTACTCTGTCTTCCTCTCACAAGTTCTCAACACAGCCTCTCTTTTATCTCCTCTCTTCATCAAGAAGAGAACTACACTGCATAACTATGGATATGTCTATTCTGACAGCGGCAAATTCACTGCCATCAGTGCACTCTTCTGGGTTCAACCATGAAGACATCAATTGATCTCCAGCTCAGCACTGTAACTCCAGTCCTGTAGCTGGAGTAGTGCTAAGTCAACCAGATGGCATTTCTGGTTGCCTTAGAGCAGCGTGAATAGGAAGGTAAGTGGGAGTTAGTAAGGTGATGGAAGATACACAAAGCATGTTACGGACCCTGTGTATCTCCCATCACCTGCTACCGAAAAGCACTGTGAATGTAGACTAGGGCTAAATCAGTGATGTGTGAAAGAACCATATCCTGCAGCCAACATAGCTTGCCAGCATTCCCTGCCACACCCCCAAAACAGATGCAAATATGCCAAGAAAAGAGTGCTTCTGTCAACATAGCTAAGGGCAGCAGGGCCAAATTAACTGTCCCAACAGCCTACGGCTGCCCTCCACCATGGCCCCCCTGCTGGGGGCCTCTGCCTCCCAGCATGGCAGCCTGCAGGTGGGCCGTCACTTGGGGGGAGGGGGTGGTCTGGTGCCAGAGGGCACTCCCACTCCAGCCCTGCTCCAGCCAGTCTGCCCCCAGGGGACGACCTGGCTGGCACATGGCAGTTCTCCGACATAGCCCCTCAGGGCTCTGGGCCCTGGAAGAGCTGTGTCACAGGCCATGCCTCATGCTAGCCAGCTCCCCCAGGTAGTGCAAATAGGTGATGGCTCACCCTGGCCCTAGGGGCAGACCAGCTGGCCTAGGGGCAGAGCGGGAACACAGAGCCCAGCCTCTGGCTCCAGGGCTCCACCCTGCTCAGCACCAGCAGGCCTTGGGGTTGTGAGTGCTCCTGCCCTGCCCTGCCCTGTGCTGAGTGGGAGGGGGCAGATTATTGCAGGGATTTTCGGTACTGGAACCTGGGGGCCCCCTTTTGGCCAAGGCCCAGGTATTCAGCCCAACTGATTATACAGCCCTGAAGGGAGGTCTACGCCGCAGTGAGATTTCAGCAGCAGTTGAAGGGAGATATGCCAATTATTTAAAACACCTTGTGTATCTCTGTCAGACTGCCTACTGCCTACTTACTGTGGTGTCTTCAGCACACTGAGTCAACAGGAAACACTACTCCAGTTGCTGGGGTGGGCTTCAGTGACTGATTTCCTGACTGACTGAGCAGGTCTTCACAAACCTGATTAGTGGAAGACTAGCCGTAATGCTGGTCAGGGAGGTGGTGTTATTATGCAGGGCTGTCCCTATGGGGTGGCAAGAGAGGCAACTGCCCCAGGCCCCACGGTTCCATGGGCCCTGCACTGTCCTGCCATGAGCGAGGCAGCGCAGGGCTGAAACCGCTGCAACCCCACAGCAGCGCTGTCCCTTGCCCCCTCCCCGCTGCTTTCTGCTCAGAGACGAAGGCAGTGGGGAAGGAGAGGGTAGAGTGCAGAGCTGGCCTCTGCTCCCGGATGGCTCTTCCCCTCATTCCAGCAGTGAAGCAGGCCAGTCCAGAGGCTGGGCTTCACTCTGTTGCCCCTACCCTGGGCCCTGGAGGCGGGCAGGGACGGCCCAGAGGCGGTATGGCAGAGTGGAGCCCAGCTCCCAGACTGGCCCGCACCCCGCCAGTGCAGGGAGGGGCAGGACCCTGCACAGGCTGACTGGCCCCAGGCCTCGCACCCTCCTGGGGATGGCCCTGTTACTATACCAGAACACTACGTCTGTCGTCATACCACAGAGGGCTCTCCTAGTATTGCTGTACCAGTGTAACTCTAGCAACAAAGCATCTCCAGCATAGATAAGTTCTGCAACCTACCTGCATACACACACATACACATCCCCTACCTCTTTTGGACAGAGCTGTTGTACATAGTTCTTCTTTTCATGAAAACATCTTCAGAAGAAGGGAGATGTTTAAAGAATGTGCATGAAATCCTAGGCCTATTGGCATCAATGGCAAAATTTCACTGAAGCCAAAGTTTTATTCCAGACACAAGAATTGCATGTGGTGTGCACACAATATATTTTACAAGTACCTGATGAAGCATCGCTTACTCTTTGCCACTATCAAGAATAGTGGGCTGCAAACAGAATGTATGTCTTTAAAATGTTATCCATCTGTAAAGTCCATCTAATTATTTGTGTTTTATCTACCTGCCCTATGGAATTTTTCAGTTGTTTTAAACAGCACATAATTCATGATCCACCTTACAGTGGTAAAGCAGTTTTGTTTCTCTATTGATTTTTATCTCTTTTGCAGATAGCACATCTTGCAGCACGTGCATGCACACACATTCCTCCTTTTCTTCCACTTCTGAAGTATTTATTCACTATTTCTCTATTGTTCTTCCAGAATTCTCCCCTGCCAACTTTATATCTAGAGATTCCTCTCTACCTTATTGCCTCCAGTCCTGTTCTATTCATACATGCCCACCCAGCTTTCTTTCTAGTTCCTATTACCCATCAAAATGCTACCTCCACTGTGATCCTGTCAAGTTATTTTATTGAATGACCACAACCCTGAACAAGAGGTAGGCAGGACAATGTTCCATACTCAAAAAGCTTATGCTTATGTATCTGAATTCCTGTTTAGGAACCTAGCCCTCAGCTGTTCTTCATGGGTTATTTTTTCCTCCTGCCTTCTGGAGATACGCCTTTGAGATGCATTTGCTGCTGCAGTACTTCAACAGTATCAAAAGAGTAGGTCTATGGGGAGATTTTCAAAGGCATAAATTGAAGTTACGGAAAGTTAAGTGGGAGCTGGGGACCTGTCTGTCCTTGTGTCTTTCAATAGAGCTCCCTAAATCTCAATGCTATGTGAGGTGTTCCTGGTTTTGCACTATAGTGACACATAAAGATGGTTTGCAGTCATGCTGGAAAGTCATAATGAGTGGGGTACTGCAGGGATCAGTGCTGGGTCCAGTTCTGTTCAATGTTTTCATTAATGATTTAGATGATAGTATAGAGAGTACACTTATAAAGTTTGCCAATGATACCAAGCTGGGAGGGGTTGCAAGTGCTTTGGAAGATCAGATCACAATTCAAAATGATTTGGACAAACTGGTGAAATAGTCTGAGATAAACAGAATGAAATTCAATAAAGACAAATGGAAAGTACTCCACTTGGGAAAGAACAATCCACTGCAGACATACAAAATTGGCAATGACTGGCTAGAAGGAGTACTGCAGAAAGGGATCTGGGTGTCATAGTGGACCTCAAGCTAAATATGGCTATGTCTACACTAGCAATTTAATTCAAATTAAAGAGCTTTAATTTGAACTAAATTAGCCCATGGCCACACTAGCCTTTCCTTAGTTCAAACCAAGAAATTCCTTAGTTCAAACTAAGGAATGCTTACTTCGAACTAGAATTACCAATGGTTAGTTTGAACTTAGCACTTAGTTCTACATGGTCCTTGCTAAGGCCCCTGCATGCATGTTAATGTGTGCAGGGTTCATACCTTGTGCACCCTGATGATGTGTATTAAGTTTGTTAATGTACTTTTCTCTAGTCCTACTCCAAAGGCATCTAGATCAATGCCCGCCAAGGAGCAGTTAATGTGTGTCAGGGTGGACAGTCAGCCCACAGTATGGCAGTCAGTTATGGAATAGGTCACAACCCAGCTTCCTGTAAATCTGTGACTCAAGGCAGCTACCTGGCTTGCATATGCAAGAGTGGCCTCTGCATTCACCTCCTTTTGTCAACAGTATAACACACCTGAAAAGGTACCACCTGAAGGCTGTCAGGGTGGGGGCACCGTTAGTTATATCATGGACTGAAAACTAATTAAAGATGTGGTCTGAGGAGCAACCCTTTATGGTTATATGGTAATCATACATTTGGTCCTAATGAGTTCCCTTTGACCTTATTGTATCTCAGGACAAAATGGGTCAGAACTGCAACGTGGGTTCTCTTTTCCAGATCAGAGCTTTTGTTTTTAAACCTCATCAAATGCCTCTACTGATCACATACCACTCCAAGTGTTCATTCATCTCCTTTACCCACTCCAGATCTGCATCTGAAGCCACAAGCTTGGTCCTGTAATTTATGGAATCATAGAAAAAGTAAGGGACCAGGAGAAATCATTGAGCGCAGTCCACTTCACTCATGGCAGGACCAAATACCCTCTTAAACCATCCTTGACAGGTGCTTGTCTAACCTGCTTTTAAAAACTTCCAATGATGGAGATTCCACAATCTGCCTAGGTAACTTATTCTAGTGGTTAATCACCCTGACAGTTAGTAACTTTTTCATAATGTCCAACCTAAACCTCCCTTTCTGTGATTTAAGTGCATTCCTTTTTGTCCTATCATTGGCAGTCAAGGAGAACAATTTTCCTCCCTCCCTCCTCCTTGTCACAGCTTTTTAGGCACTTGAAAACTGTTATCATGTCCCCCTCAGTCTCCTCTTTTCCAGACTAAACAAACCTAGCTCTTTCAATCTTCCCTCATAAGTCAAATGTTCCAGACCTCTAATCATTCGTGTTGATCTTCTCTGGACTTTCTCCAATTTGTCCACATCTTTCCTGAAATGAGGCGCTCAGAACTGGAGGCTATATTCTAGTTGAGACCAACTCAGGGCAGAGTAGAGCAGAAGAATTACCTCTCATGTCTTACTTACAGTACACTTGTTAATACATCCCAGAATGGTATTTGCTTTTTTTGAACAGGGTTGCATTGTTGACTCATAGGCTATATCTTTGCTAGCCAAAGTTAGTTCAAACTTGTTAGCTCAAACTAATAAGTTCGAGCTTAGTTCAAACTAACTTAGTCCACATTGTTAGTTCGAACTAACTGCCTTAGTTCGAACTTACTAAGTTTGAGTCTTTGCTGTACTTAGTTCGAATTAACATTCCAGCAAAGGAAGCCCTCAGCCTGGCCTGGCCACCTTAAGACTCTCCCTGGATGATTCCAAGAATGAGGGGCTCCCCAGCATGGGCAACAACCAGTAAGTTGATTTCCCTGCCTCCCATCCCTCTCTGCCCTTGTTTTCCTGCCCCTCTCCTTCCTTTTGTGTCCTATCTTCACTCCACCTGCCTCATCTGGCTCCCTTTCTCCTGTGTATCTTAACTCCTCCACTTAGTCTTCCTGACCTCATCTCCACCCTATGTCCTAGTGCTTCAGTCATCCTGCAGGCTGCCCCCCCATGTATCTCCCACCTCACCTAACCCCTGTCCCACTATTCCTATTCCCCAGAGTCCTGTCCTACCGTGTCCTCCCCATGAATCTGTCCCTGGGATCCTGCTACCCATGCTACTTTGCTCTTGTGTTCTGCCCCATCTGCCTAATGTCCTATCGCTCCCACCCTGTCTATCCAGGATTTGTTCTCTGCCCCTGTTTTACTAGCTCACCTCTCCATCTGCTGCCAATGTTCTAGTCCACCCATTTGTTCCCCACCCCATCTTGAATCCTACTCCATTTGGCCATTGTGTCCTGGCCCCCATCCCCACCCTGAATTTAGACTCCAGTCCTCCTCTACTATCCCTCCACTGTTTCACCCACATTTGGCATGCTTCTCCCTCCTAGCCTCATGTCAGACTTACCACCGACAATGACTCGTCTCCCTCAGTTGCAAAACCTGGCTCTGTCAAAGCTTTTAGTCCAATAGCAGCAGAATGACATTTGTATGACCTGTGGTTTAGGTTCCACTATGACTCGCTGTCTCTCTTTACTTACTGAATGATAAGCACACAACAAACCCTCCATACCAGTGTGGCCTCAGGAGCTAGATAAAGGGCCAGGCACATAAGGTATTAAGTAAAATTAGGCCCACTGACAGCATTTCTGGGCTCCAGGGCAGAATTGTCAATGGCCTCACCTAGAAAGGGACAGCTGAGATCCAAGTATGCTTCTGCTGGAAGTTTTTACTTATTTATTATGCATCATGCAGACCCTGAGCCAGCTGCAATGAGGTACCTGCTACTCTGCTCCCCAGGTCCCTTGGACTCCCCAGAGAGATTACTAATGAAGCTGGGGAACCTATTACTGCCTCCTCATTAGGGGTTAAAGTATAATATGGTGGGCCCTGGAACTCCTCTAAATTTCTGGGCAACCCTCATGCAGGTCAAGGCCCCACTTCCTGCAGGTCCGGGCCCCCTTCACCCATGCCATCTACCACCCCCCCAAACACCTGCTCCCCTACCCCAGTTACTACTCCCCAGCCCCCATCTCACCTCTGGTCCTCCAAAGCTTTCCCCAACCCCTTCCCAAGCCTCCCATCCTACCGCGGTCCCCCAACCCTTCCCCAACCCACCACCATGCCATGCTACCTTCCCCTGCTGTCCCAGGCAAACCCCTTCCACTGCGTCCTTTCCTCTCTGGGCTGGCTCACCTGTCCCTGAACCCACTCCTACCCGCAGGGCCCCCTTACCTAGCCAGCATGTGGAGCTGCCCTGACCGGGGCTGAGGTTCCCACCCGGAGCCTGCTCTGACTGAGGATGCTCAGAGGCTCTGAGAATCCTCAGTCAGAGCGGGCTCAGGGAAGGAGATTTAAAATCTCACAGGCCCAGCCTGGAGCAGCTTCCTGCCCTGATGGAATGCCCCAGAATGGTGTTCTGGGGTCTGCTATTTTTAGGGGCTCAGTGTTTGGCAGGCCCCTAAAAATAGAAAATGAAGCTGGAAGGCTGCATTCCTGTGCCCACTATTTTTAAATGGTGGGCCCTGGAACACAGCGTTCTGGCTCCATTTTCTATTTTTAGGGGGCCCAGAATGCTGAGCCCCTAAAAATAGTAGGCCCCAGAACACCGTTCTGGTGCATTCCGGCCTACTTTAACCCCTGCTCCTCAGCCACCTGGGACCCTGCATGTGCATAAGTTTGTCTAAGGTAAGGGGCAAAAGCATGAATGTGGGGACCTCAGGGAGAAGAAGAGTGTGGAGAAGAGGATATGTATCTCTCTTCCCACCTACCAGGGTCCTTTTAAACTGCTAGGCCTCTGTGTAATTGCCCCTTTTCCTCCCTGCATGAACAGGCCTGACTAAAATACATTTTTAAAGCTTAATCCACTTGTGGAATGTCTTTGATATTCACATTTTAAACTGATTGCTACAGAGCACTGTGCGCTAAAAATATCCTTGGAAACATGAAAGGCTTGGTTGCATAACAAAATCTTGTAGCAGATAGAGGCCAATTTGCCACCGAAGTTAGTTCTTATTCATTTATTATTATTCTGAATTTCATAGGGAAAAAAAAAACCCCTCAGCTATGGATCAGAATTTTATGGAAGACAGGAAAAGCCTATTTTCTAGTGATCTGCTCCACATTGAAAATTAGATTTGAATCAAGAATCACATGTAATCTACCATAACCTACTAATTTATTCAAATCGTAAACTTTTGAGGCAAGGACCATTCTTGTGTTATGTTTGCAGAGTTCCTAGTATAATGGAGTCCTAATCCACTTTGCAACTTTTAAGCACTATTATTGTAATGCAAAATATTATTGTTTATAATAAAATCTTTCACAGCAAATGAATTTACTACTCACTTCAAATAGAAATAAGTAGATAATCAGGTACTATGGTGACTACATATAAATAGATGAAGTGAAGTTGTAACCAGAACTGGTTACAAATTTATCAAAACTTTTTTTAACATAATGGAAATTTTTAACAAAAATTCAATTTTGATCACAAATTTTCAGTTGCTAAAAACAAACAAAAAAACCAAGTGTTTTGATGAAAACGAAAATATTTTGAAGAAAAACAAAAGTTGTTAATTTTCATTAGAACTGTTAAAAAGAAATCTCACCACCAATATTTGTAATATTGTTAAGAGTCAGCAAGTTTGATTTTTCCCCATTTTAAATGAAAGAGAACAACTTCTCTGTCAGCTGCAGTAGAAATGGAACAACTGTTCTTGTGTTCGAGAAGCAGCAGTATATCATCCCCACATGTATTTCACTGACACTTATCTCCACCTATTTCAATACCCTCATGCTTTGGGGTATTTCAAATCATGGCTCTAAGTTCTAAGAAGATACCATAACTAGAGCCCTGCATGGACATGAAAAATCTGGATCTGGATCCAATCCGCATCCACTCAGTGTCAGTATGTATCTGATCCGTGATCCGCATGCCATGCTTTATATGCATCTGCATCTGCACCTGGGTTTGTGCTCACTTAGTCCCCAACTGGCCTTTGATTGGCTCATTCTCCACATGGGCCCCATCTACTTTTTCCTTTTCTTATTTGTGGTTTGTGCGCTGTGCTGTCAGAGATTTCCTTGGCCAATTGAATCTCTGATTGACTGCATGGCACGTGAACCGCAAACAAGGAAAGGAAAAAGTGGGCAGGGCCTGGGTGGGGAATGAGCCAAAATTAGGCCGGTTGAAACTGAGGGAGCCCATCCAAAGGGCAGCATGCTGACTGACTGTCAGTCTTAGAGACTTTGATTGGCTGGCAGACTGCAACCAGAACTGAGCTGGGATTGGTTGGAGTGCTTCCTTTGTTCCTCTGTGTGCTGCTGACCTGGATCACAGCAGCAGCTGCAGTGATCGATTGCATCCTAGGCAGATAAAAATAGAATTTGCATCTGCACTCCAATCTGCAACAAGGGGTCTGTGTATATCTGTTTCTGCATCCACAAATGCAGATACCTATGGATATGAAGCAGATACTCATGAATTTGCAGGACTCTAACCATAACTTTGGGGGTGTGAAAGGAAAACATTGTCATAAGTCTCTTTCTTGATTCATTTTTCCCAAGAAGTTCAAGACTTCAAGAAGCCACCTAGTTTAGCCCCTCCATGTTGAAAAAGGATCAGATAAATTTTGATCATCCCTAAGAGGTGTTGAATATAGACCAAACCTCCAATTTATCAAGGTAATTTTGAATTCTAATCCTGTCCTCGAAAGTGCAAGCCCTCCCACAGTCAGGTGTCATTGACAAATTTTATAAGCAGCCTCTCTGCTCCATTATCCAAGTCATTAATTAAAATATTGAACAGTACAGAACTCAGGACAGACCCCTGCGGTGCCCTGCTATATACACCCTCGCTGTCTGACTGCAAATCATCAATAATGACTCTTTGAGTATATTTTTTCAACCAGTTTTGCACCCACCTTATAATAATTTAATCTAGACCACATTTCCCTAGTTTGCCTCCCCAAGCTTCCTAGTATGAAGAGAGAATTTTTACACTGCACCATATTTTGGGATGGGGCAACCTGCCCACTTGTGACTAGCCAGCTCAGAGGGTTAGTTTGCATAGGGGAGAAAAATGACCCCACCTCTTCCAAGCTCCCTTTAGAGTTGTATTTCCTGGAGTGCAAAAAGGGAACACTGCAGGATTGCCAAGTCCTTTGCCATTTAGAGGGGATGGTGAGGTAAGAGTTGTTTTCAGCCTTCCCCACTGTACAGTCATACTAAGCACAAGAGCAATTTGGTCCAGAAAGCTCAGAATAGCCTATATACTAACACAGTGGTTCAACCAGTGTGCCACAGAACATTGGTTTGCCATGAGAACTGTCCATGTATAACATAAAATTTGGTACAAAGGTACTGAAAATTGATGTAAAACAAACATTGTTTTATCTTTAATAATATTGTAGCCAACCAAAATTACAACTCACAAAACTCATGAAAATTAATCATCAAATTCAAAGAGAGGAATTGGTCTTTCTACTCTAAAATGTGAATGTTCTAAACACAGGTGGCCAAAACGCAAAATTGAAATTACATGTATTTTTTGTGGTAGACTTGAAACATTAATACATTTGATCCTTCTTTAATTTGTTGTGTACACTATGTTGCAAACCACTCTAGTGAGACTGTAACCAAGTGGGCATGCCATGGAACTGCTTGTCTTATTGAAGTGTACCATGTTCCTGAAAAGCTTGGGAAACACTCTACTAGCATACACCTACGAGATATGTTGTCGGCATTTATACATGTGGAGGAAAGGCTATAAGATTAAAATAGGGTTCCCACTCAGAAGATGGAATGGGTAATCCAATAGCTCTATTCTGCATCTACTACAATTTTCTGCCACTATGTTGTAGTTTATCCTTCCCTCTTTGACTCTTTTTCTTTTTGGAAAAAGTAGGGCCTAAAGGAAGTATGATTCTCAGGTATAAGTAACTCATATATGAAAACCAGTAAGGAAATTATTTTCAAGTATTGTCAGTGCCTCTCAGACTAATCAAAGGAAAGAGCTGTTTCTAGCTTTCAACAATTATTAATTAAAGCCTTGCTTGAGTATTTGAAAACCAAGCAAGGAAATCCTGGATATTGCAGATGAAATAAAAATAGAAAAGCTTGGTTTACATTTCCTGGAGATTATTAAGGTGTTTAAATTTTGTCACATACCTTGCTGTAGCTAAGAAGAATGCTAATTAAGATTATGTAAAAGTTTTAAGATGTATGTTTTAAAATGTTATGATTATCAAGCCTTACTGACTTTGACATATGGCTTAACTGAGAGTAAATATAAAATTTAATTTCACATGTTGCTACTTGAGTATTTCTTGAGTATTTGGTGATGTTATGGCCTTCAGAATATCTCTTTACATGGATTTCATTTTTTTTCCTGTTGCACTTAGGTCAGGATTCTGCTTAAACAGCCAAGAAGCTCAAGGTTCTGAGCAGGTACAGTATGTACCAGGTATTCATTAAACAAACAACAGATAAAAACTAAGGGTAAACACTAGATGGTAAGAAGCCCATATACTTCACCAGCCATGACTGATGTGACTAGCTGAGAAAAAGCAAAACCTTGATTTCTGAACTAAACTTCTGTTCTTCAAATAGTTTTCATTCCAAACTTGAAATGAACCCCTGGTGTAACTAAATAGTAACTAAGCAAACTCACTTGTTGAATAGTGTTACATTTCTTATAGATCTTGATTTAAACTAATCAAAGTATCTGAGGGTAGACACCACAAAAGGAAAGTCTTCTTGTCATTACTCATGTAATGACCATTATTTATTAACAAATCGTGTAATTACTCTAAATTCTAAAAACTAATAAATTGGATTATTTTTCTTCCCCTTGTGAATATGCTGATTTTTCATTTATGAACAGACAACTTCCTTTTGTGTCAGGTGGTTGTAGGTTGAGTTGTAGTCTGTTTGATGTGTAATAGAAAACAACAGGGCACAGGAATTAATCTATTTACTGGCATAATAAAAGATGGTAAACTATCCATTTTAATTGATATTCACTTAAAAAGTAACTCCTACTCATATGGAATTGAATAGATTCCATTTCTGACTACTGTGCAGCCTTTTGTATGGAATTTTTGCACTTTGCTAAAGCCTTTGTTCCTTAAGGCACATACCTTGACTTCACTACAAGGCTTGATAAGGTGTAATAGAGGTTGAAGCAGTAGTCACAGAGCAGAGGATCATCAAATTATCTTACCTAAACAGTGAGGAATGCTTCAGGGGCAACCAAGATGCAATTACTCCTGCTGCTTGATATAGAAGCAGCAAGTATCTCCCCATTCAAACTGCTGAAGGCAGCAAATGCACAGATGAACAGGGCCACAAATACCAGAAGGATGTGGACAAACTGGAGACAGCGCAGTGGAGAGGAATGAAAATATTAGGGGCTGGAGCACATGGTTTATGAGGAGAGGCTGAGGGAACTAGTTTTGTTGAGTTTGCAGAAAAGAAAAGTGAGGGGGAATTTAATAGTTGCCTTCAATTGCTTGAGGAGGGGGGCTCCAGGAAGGATGGAGCTAGGCCAGGAAGGATGAAGCTAGGCTCCATGGAAGGATGGAGCTAGGCCACGGCAACACCCAAAGTGTGCTGCAAGCATTCTGGAGATCTGCAGTTAAATTACTTAATTACTTATGAATTACTTACTTAATTACTTATGAATATTCATGAACAATGGCACAGTGTTTCAGAAATGCTTCTGTGTTGGGTAGTAGGGGTAGCAGAGCAGGGGTGGCAAAACAGGGGAGGTCAGGAGTTGTGTGAAGTGGCAGGAGAGAGTGTGGGGAGCACAGCAGGGCAGGGGTGGCAAAAGAGGACAAGGGTAGCCATGTGGGGAACAGCACAAGGGTGGCAAGAGAGGAGAGAGGAAGGGAGAACAGCAATGTGGGCTGTGCATGGCTGTGAAAAGGCAGGGGCTGAAGTAAGGGGGAAGGTTCTGGAACACAGTTCTGGGGCTCCCTATTTTTAGGCAGGCAGCCTTCCAGCCCCCCTAAAAATAGTGGAAGGCACTGGAACACGGAGTTTCAGGGGTCCCACTAAAAATAGCAGGAGCAGCTGGAACACAGTGTCCCAGTGGCTCCACCTTAAACTGGGCTTCACCTTAAACCCAGGCAGAAGAGAGCTGCGAGAGGCTGGGAGTGTGTGAATCTCCCCCTGCAGGGTGGAGCAGCTTGTTTCAGCCAACCTGCAAACAGCCCAGGTAAGGGCTCGGTGGGGGGGCTGCTAGGGGTTGTGTGAGGAAGGTGAGTGTGTGTGGCAGAGGTGGGTGGGAGTGGATGTGTACCAGAGGGTATGTAGCTAGGTTTGTGGGGTGGGTGTTTGGTTGGGGGAGTTGTTGCTGGGGGGTGGGGTGGCTGTGTGTGTGAGGATGTATCTGGGGGTTGGAGGCCTAGTTCTGGCCCTTGCAGTGTAGGAGTGTCCTTCACAGGCAGCAGAGGGCTGGGGGAGGAGAGGATGGCACCCACTGGGGTGGGAGGGAGCAGCAGTGGGGTGAGGATTTGCCCTGGGTGGCAGGGAGCCACTGTAGAAAAGCAGGAAGTGGGTGCTGTGCCATGCTCCCCTGCCCTACCTTCCCACTCCCCAGGTTCCCCCTGCACCCTCCACAAAGCCACTGCTGTTCTCCCTTCCTCTCTCCTCTCTTGCCACCATTGTGTTGTTCCCCACATGGCTGTCCTTGTCCTCTTTTGCCACCCCTGCCCTGCTGTGCTCCCCACACTCTCTCCTGCCACTTCACACAACTCCTGACCTCCCCTGTTTTGCCACCCCTGCTCTGCTACCCCTACTACCCAACACAGAAGCATTTCTGAAACACGGTGCCATTGTTCATGAATATTCATAAGTAATTAAGTAAATTTGAATATTCATGATTTTTTAAATTGTGGTATGCCTTGAAAAATTTGAAGGTATCAAGGTGTGCCATGGCAGAGAAAAGGTTGGGAACCACTGAGCTAGGCTGTTCTTTGTGGTGACCAATGACTGAACAAGGAGCAATGGCCACAAGTTTGCAGTTGAGGAGTTCTGCACTGGATATGAGGAAAGCCCATTTCATTAGGAGAGTGGTAAAGCACTGCAGTGGGCAGGGGTGTCGCTGCCAGGGGTTAAAGTAAGCCTGAATGCCCACTATTTTTAGGGGCTCAGTGTGCCAGAGCCCCTAAAAACAGAATATGGAGCCAGAACGCTGCGTTCCAGGGCCCACTGTTTAAAAATAGCTCACCCCGGAATGCAGCGTTCCAGTTCCATGTTCTATTTTTAGGGGCCCAAACACTGGGCCCATAAAAATAGCAGGCCTTGGAGTGGCGTTCTGCTGTGCTCTGGCAGGCAGGTGAGGGGGCAGGGGCCAGAGGCATTCCTGGGGGGCTCAAGCCCCGTCCCAAACCCCTCCCCTTCCAGGGCCGCCCCAACCTGAGGCCTGCTGCCTATGGCCCAGCTGCACCACCCAGCTGGCCTGGGGCCTAGTGCTTCCCCCAGCTGCGCCACCACCGGTGATTGGGTATTGGGGGCAGAGGGTGGGGTCCAGGGGCCCCCCAGCATGGGAGGGGGGCCCACTGGTAAAGGAGCATTCTGGGGCCCCCAAATTATACTTTAACCCCTTGTTGCTGCCTTGAAAGAGGGCTCAGGCCTGAGCAACCGCCTGCCATGCAGGCCCTCCTGAGGCCCAATCCAACTGTGGAGCCTGATCTGGGAGCTGGAATGGCCTTCACCCTCCTGCAGCCCGGCCTGGATCTGGTCCCTGTCACTGCCAGCCAGCGGCAGGCATCCCTGTGGCCCCAGGCCATGCTGCCTGGGCTTGGGAGGGCTACCCACAGTCCCTGGACGCACTGCCTGAGTTTTATGGGGAAGCTGCCTGCAGGCCCCCAGGCTCCACCACCTGATCTTGGGGAGAGGAGGAAAGCCGCACACAGTCCCCCTGGGCCATGCAGCCTGAGTCTAGAGGGTAGGAGGAGAACCGCCCGCAGCCTCCTGCTGGCCTGACCCCAAGGGGGGCTGATCCCCCACCACATGGCCCAATCTCCCTGCTGGCCTGACCCCAGGCCCAGAGGGACTGAAATCCCAGCCAACCCCCACCATCCCACCCCCAGCACACACATTATAGTATTACTACTTACCTGGTGCTTGTCCAGGGCTGTCAAAGATGAGTCAGTCACTTGCAGGGCATGTAGACAGTGTCTGCCTGCAGGAGCATTTAAAGTTCCCTCTCTGCCACTGCCCTCGCCTATGTGACTCAGCTGCCCATTCCAGGGCAGGGTGGCAGCTGAACTCAAGCAGGCAGACTCACTGTGCCTATGCCTGCTGGGCAAAAGTTAGTGGGGGGCTGGACCTGAGGCTCAGGGGATTCATGCCCCCAGGCCCTATGGCAGCAATGCCCCTGGCAGTGAATTACCTAGGAAAGTGGTGGAATCTTCAGCATTAGGGGGGTGTTTTCTTCTTTTTCTTTTAAGGTCTGGCTTGACAAAGTCCTACATGGGATAGTTTAATTGGGGTTAGTCCTGCTTTTAGCAGGGAGTTAGACTAGATTAGTGGTTTTCAAATTTAGGGTCAGGACCCAGTACTGGGTTGCAGACCCTCAGACACTGGGTCACAGCACCCCCTGCTGCTGCCACCAAAAGACTGGAATGCATTGCTCAAATGTGCAATTGTCAGGTTGTGGGTGGGCATAAATGATTTTTTTCAACTGGGTCCTGAGAATAAATGTTTGAAAACCACTGGACTAGATGACCTTCCGGAGTCCCTTCCCACCCTAGTCTTCTATGATTCTATGAATTTCAGCCAACTGATCTTTTACCCTGTGGGGGACTGGAGGGCTGCTGAGTATGTGAGCTGCGTGCCTTGACTGTGACTTAAGGGAACACTAATTCTGCTAGGGTTTTTGTGGGAGCATGTTGGAGAGCAATGACAAAGAGGTTGCCTATGTCCTCTCTCCTTCTACATATACTGATGTGAGACAGAACAGAATGTTCATTTCTCTTAAATGTCAGTGTAAAATAAGAAACAGGTACAATGAGCACAGGAATGTGTGATAGAAAACCAAAGGTAACAGTTAACCTCACAGATTTAGCACAAAAGATCAAGACCAGTTATGATGCTAAATATACATTATTGTGTTGTATCATTGTTCTTAAGTGGAGCTAATATTACAATGATAAGCTCAGAGTAAGAACTCTGACAGATGGGCTGATCAGAAATAAAGTCCTCCACCCCAACACATTGTGTATAGCTACCTCTTTTATTTTACAAGGTAAAAACTGAACCAAAACAAGCTACTAATGTAGTATAGAATTAAAATCATAAACATCTTGTGATTTTTGGTGTCTTGCTATTTAACTGCCCAGTCTGAAGTACCTTGAAGGGGCCTGATTTTCAGAGGAAGGGCACTTTTGGAAGTTTCGGATATGTATGCTTAAGAAATATTAATAAATAACATGGTTCTAAGTGCTGTAGTAAAATCACAAAGAACAATATTTTTAAAAAGTAACCTCCTGCCAGTTGGAAAGCTCATACTATCCAATTTTTAAAAATTTCTTAGGATGATTAGAACTTTAAGTCTACCGACAAAATTACTCTTTCCCCCCAAACTTTTAACACTTGCCTCTGCCGGCTTTATTTATACCATGAGCCAGTTTAATCCTTATAAGGCTCCAGTGTACATCCATCAGAGAGAAATGGTGAATAATTTAAAATTTTCCTTTTTTTTTTTTTTTTGGAATGCAACCAGAGAAGAATGCAGATCTGAGAGCTATGCTTGCAGACACCTTAAGTGACCACAGTTGTAAACTTTCAAAGTGTTGATTCACTGCAGCAGAGGAACAATGAATATACCTTCCTCTGGCTTACCTAAACATGCTGAAGTGGAAGTTTTATGATTTATTATCTGTAAAAAGGAACATCTTACTTTGTCTAAGACTCACTGCATCCCCAAAGGATATTCATACTGATACATTTGAAATATAGTGCATCTCTGCATTATTGTCCATAGCAGTACATCTTACTACAACTCTTTGTGGTTATGATTTCACTTACAAAGCCCTCTACTCCTGTGACTGCGGCATACCATTTAAAATAATTTTATTTCATTTCACTTTAATCAAAATTATAGAATTTCCACATTATAATTATAAATTAAAGAAGTTTCCTTCACACTATTTTGAGGGATTTTGTTTGTGCATCTCTGTGCCTCCTGTTCCTGCCTGCACCACAACAGGACTGCGGAAGGCAGTGCTAAATTGACATTTGTCCCCTCTTTTCTTCAGAGCTATTTATTATTGTACTGATGTCACAGGAAGGGAGGCAACCACAGAGAGGTACCAAAGGAGTAATCAAACAGCACTGGTACTTATTTATGAGTTCTCTCCCAATGAATGGAAAAACAGCGCACTTCAATTTGATTAGATGTTCTTGCAGAGTTGCTATTCTCCATTTCTACTCTAAGAAAAGGGCCAAGCAATCCTGTGTAGCTTTTCCCTAGATAGTAATATGCACAGTGAAATTCAGAAAAATCAAGTAATCTGGCTGTATCTGCAACAAATTTATGGCAGACAAATTTTAGGATGGGCTGTTCTGGTTGTTCAATGATCACCAGAAGTAAGAGCTGGTTGACAGAGATCTCTCCAGTGATGCAGAGGCTTCTAAACATTCCTTGCCAAATTTCTTTGTTTAACATGAGCAGAGTATCTCTTTCACCCTGAGTGTTGTACAGTAGTAGGAGAAGAGGGATAGAGTCAGACTTGGGTAATTATTGCTCCTGAACATTAAAACACTTTCAAATTGGGAGATGGTATTTGACTTTGACACCTCAGCTAGTCATCACAGACATGGCTTCACTACTGTGGCATGAACTTACAGTTTCTACTCAAGACCACACCTCTAGTTATATGTACCCTGCTCCTACTTAGACAGACACTATGGTGATGATGAATGTGGGAGAAATACCATAATAGATCTATTACAACCTGTTTCCAGCCTACACTACCCCTCCATATCATAAGTGACATGGGATTTAAAGCATATTTAACACTACCAATGAATTATAACAGCACTACAAATTACAACTTCTGGGCAAGTATACCCTACACAGTCCCTACCTCACACAACTGTACCCACTTAAATATAGCCTGGTATGCTAATCTTAATGTTGACTTAATAGTGGCGTAAATTACACATGAGGAGTAAATGGTAATGTAGCGTAGTGAGGTAACTGACTCCAATTTGTCATGAAAAACAATCTCCTTCAAAGAAGTGAGTCCCCACCTAGAATATTCATTCTGTGATGGATATCTCAACACCAAAAATATATAGGCAAACCTTTTCAGCAGTAGGAGCTTAACTGTAGACCCGTAAGTCCATATTTAGGCATCTGAGGGCAGGATTTTCAAAAAGCAAGCTGGGATGTAAATTCACAGCACATTAATGTGCCACAGTCTCTCTGGTACACACTGAAAATTCCCTAGTACATTGTGCTTTATTCCACTTTAAATGGGAATGGGTCAAAATGCAGTAGGGAACTTCTGATAACAGCCAGGGTCAACATGGGCACTACAGTTCAAGCACAACACAGTAGTCTGCTGTAGATTTACGCCCCAGCTTGCCACACACTAAATGTCTAGATAAGTCCTAAGGGATTTAAGGGGCACAGTTTTCTTTGGCTCAGTAACTCTGCAGTTTTGCTTATTTGTTAAAACATCTGCAGTGTTTTGGCAGAGGTGATTGGGCAACATTCATGTTGAAGCAATTCTCATGTATGTAAAGCTTACTAACTTTAGGATCTTTGACTATGAAAAAGAATTGCCAGTATAGAGATGTATAATGCCAGTATTCTATTACAAAAGTTTTTACAAACATTTAGAAAGTTTCATTAAAAACTGTAATGTGATGAATGAAAACTTTCCTTTTAACATACCGGTATATAAAGAGAAATATCTATCATTATGGAATATAGCAGGAGTGCTTTAAAAAGAAGCTTTGAAACATTCAGTAAGGATGAATGAATGCTTCAGTGAACATGTCCAAATTTTGATCTGTAGGAAGAGAAGCTTATATTATGAACAAGCCAGAATGTTTGTACGTTAGCATGGGTTTGATTTGTTTACTGAGCAGTTTTCTCAATTATTTTGAAGATTGGAATTGGATAATCAAATTGTCTGTGAAACCATGGAAGCAGAATATTAATGAGTAACAATAGCTTCCTAAATTTTATTTTATGGCTTTTTAATGTTCTTTCATTTCAGCTTATTATACAACAATTATTGCAACAGCACTTACTATTTATGTATACCATAGTTTAAAAAGGGCCCAAACCTTGGCTACACGGACATTTATGGCAAAACTTCTACTGATTTTGATGGGACTGGGATCAGGCCCAAAATAACTTACCCAGCCCAATACTTCCAGCCACTTTTTAAAAAACCAACTCTCTTTTGACCTGTGATACAGCATTCTCTTTCCATGGTTTGCTCTGGTTTTCCCTTCAATATATTAGAAGTGCACCATTTGACCATATCATACTATGTTTTCCCACAGGGAAAATGAGACACTGCACAGAGCTGGTTCTTGCCCTCCCCTCTCCACACAGGGCCACTCCCACCCCCTGCCATTCCACCATGAGGGACCAGCCCCAACCCTCACCGTCCCCACTGCCCAAGTTGCTTAAGGCTAGTTCCAACCCTCCTTGCCACCATATCCATGTGGCCCTACCCTCAGTCCATCCTGCTACCTGAGGCCAGTCAGTCTCTGTCCCTGGCTCATACTGAGACAGATCAAGCTGCTTGCCCCCCTCTGTATGTTCCTCTGTTTCCTGCCAGGAAGGGGAGGTGTCCCCAGTCCTATACCTGCCGCAGCATATGTGCCCTAGCACAGCTATGCTGCCCACTACACTGGGGGTTTGAGCCAAGGCTTTTCCATTCCCCATGCATTCTTGCCCACCCATGTGGGAAGAGGTGGAAAGGCTTTGCAGAATTTGCTCTCACATTTCTATCCATGATGCAGCTGGCTGGTGCAGGAAAGTGCATCTCACACCTTTTTATTCAATACCACTAACTCACAGTAGCTTTGCAAGTCTCACAATATGTGATGTTTTCCTAAAGTGCAGCTCTTGGAGTCACTATATTACACAAGAATCTCAATATCTCTTTTCAAAACAAAAACAAGGAGCCCTGTGCACTTGAAAATTATCGAATTAATTAAATTAACCAATTTAATTAATTAATAAAAAGTGCCACAAGGCTCCTTGTTTGTTTTACCGAACTAGTAGACTAACATGGCTGCCCCTTTGGAACTTGGCAACATGCAAGGAGTCCTGTGACACTTTTAAAGGTTAATAACTTTATTTATCAGCCGAGCTTTCATGGGAGAAAATCCCACTTCATCAGACTCTTTGAAGCATCTGACGAAGTGGGATTTTCTCCCACAAAAGCTCATGCGATAAATAAATGTGTTAGTCTTTAAAAGGGCCACAAGACTCCTCATTTATTTTGCTGAACTAGTCTAACATGGCTACTCCTTTGGAACTTTTTTTTTCTTTTTTAATATCTCGTCCTCCTGTATGCAGAGAAAAGGCTGAAAACTTGAACCCTAATGACAAACTTCAAAAAGCAAATAAACAGAACACAAAGATTTGAAAAAAAAGCAAAACAGATCCACAAATCAACATCTCATGATTTTTAAATCAATTTTATTATTTTGAACACTCAGGGTAGCAATACTAGTTATAAGTACCAAGACTTATTTCATTATGAATATGATTTCAGAAAATAGAGGGATAATGCCAACATTTTCTTCATGTGGAGGTGGGGAGCACACATATTTTATTTAAAAAATACCAAGGAGTCCTGTGGCACTTAAAGACTAACAAATGTATTTATTGCATGAAGTTTTGTGGGAGAAAATCCCACATCATCAGACCCTTTGAAGATGGGGGAACTTACAGAATGGGAGGAAATAAATGCAGGGAAGTATAAGTCATGGGATCAGGTCACATTGTAACAGTTATTCAAAGGAGTTGTTGAGATTCAAACACTTGGGAACAGCACATAGAGGAAGGGGAGGTGAAATCACCTGTTGTAATGAGAAAAAAGTCCAAAGTTCCTATTAAGCCCTGAATAAATGCACAATTAATTTAATTTATTTAAGCCACATTGCAAAATGGCAAGATTGCTATTTATGAAGACTGGGATAGGTCATATAAGCAAACAATGATAGCACCCAGCTCTAATTACTATTCCTCTTAACTTTATTCCACAGTTTAATCTGTGATTACTTGGCATCTGGAAACTTACCCAAAATGTAAACATTTAAAAAGATGACAAATACTAGCACTCAGGGTTTCATAGTGAACACTGGCACATATTAGGAATCATTCAAGCGAAGAATCTTAAGCAACACCCTAGATGTAAATGGCTCTGAAATTTGGATAGAGGATGAAGGTGTGGAATGCAAATTCGGATATCTCTATATCTATATTAGATTGACATAAAACCTCAGAACCAAGCACTCCTGAGTGCTGAGGGATTTCGAGTCTTGACCTGGAGGTTAAGGATAAAAAGAAGAGGGGTGAGAACTCCTACCTGCTAAGACGAACAATTCAAAGATCATATTTCAGCAGTAAAAGAGTCACTTGGTGGCAGGTGAAACAGACCGGGAAGACTTCAGTTAGCATTTTCATAATCTGAAGGGCCCAACATTTGACTTTCTACAAAAATGGATGATTCAAAGATAACCGCCAATGCTGGAATTAATAGAGTGCAGGAGCACTATTGCAGCAGCACGGAGTCCTATTAGCTCCATCAGGGCTCTGCCTGGGCATTGCAGTCTGTCTACTCTAAATACTTTCAACTGTAGGACTGGAGCTCTGAAAACTAAAAGCTTGGCCCAGGCTCATTTGGGACTATCAGCCATGATAGCAGTTATGTAAGAACCCAAATAATGTCCTCAATTGTCAGTTCAGTCAACTGCTAACTGTTATATGTTGCGTGTAACACAATGTTTTCGGTCAGTGAAAATGGAAGCTACTTCAGTTTGGTTTCACATAAATACAGCATAGATTGGTTTACAAGCGATTGGTTTACCTGCAAATTCGTTTAACACAAACTAGCATCATGTCCCCCAAAGCTACCAATTTAACACACAGAACTCGTTAACGCATGGTATCTAGAATATTGTGTAGCGCTAAATATATGCTCAATGTTTTCATGGTTAAACAAACATTAACTCTTAAATTTGTTTAAATAATTGTATTATGTGTAGTGATTTTTTGTGTATTTTTGCATATTTTGTGTTTTAAAAATCAGAGTATGAATTAACATTTAGATTTTTAATTTTGCTAAACAAAATCCAGTTACAGTAACCAGGTAGTCCCCTTTAAGGTACACCTACTGCACTCTGCATGGATTTATTTCAAAGATACAGTATTTTAGGAGATTTCAACATGGTCCCGTTTACACATGGTCTGTTTACACACGGTCCTGATGGCTTGTCTCCCAACGTCCGCGGATTAACAGGTCTACTCTGTAGTAGCCAGAGCTTTAAGTTGAGATCAGGTGGTTCAAGGTTTCTGCCTCCAAAAGGCTTTTATTAATCTTTAGACAGCTGCTTCTCTTATTGCTTGAAAGGATAACACAGGTTCTGGTTCTGCTGCATGCTGTCTTAAGTACAAGCCATCCTTTATCTTTGTAAGATATCTAAATACTTTATGAGTAAATATGTACAAATTTCATAGCCTCTGTAAACTAAGTTTGGAATAATGTGATTATTTACAGGCTGGAGCACATGAGAATTTACTATACATTCCAATAGCATCTCACAGTTAGATTTACTGACAGTGAAAAGAGAGCAGGAAAGATGGAAAAACAAAATTTTCAAAACTATTCAGTTGTATCTACAATCTCCAGTCTTTACCCATCTCTACTTGGAATGAGAACATTTCCAAAAAGCTATTAAAAGGAGCCTGCAAGTAGAGAATTCACTATTTTTATTGCAATGAAAATTAAAAAAATACATTTCTGAAATATTCACTTTGCTTTTGTTAAAAAAAGTCTTGGCAATGGCCATACACATAGCGCTTCATGGAAGAGTATTTAATCTCTAAGTTCCATATAGTACACTGTAGAGAGCACTAAAGAAGGTTCAGAGAATTATTACAGGGGCCCTGAGGGCAACTGAATCAAAATTTTTACGTTATTTTATAAAAGTATTCATCTGATTTTAGGCTAAACAGTCTTGCTTTTCTAAGTTTTGTTCCCTGTGTAGTTCTGAGATAAAATCTGATGAAGTTTTGTCAAGTACAGGGCGAACAATGCCATTCTGAAGAATGCCTTGCCCCACATGTGCCAGCATGCCCTCACATGCACAATGTGTGCAAGGTTCTCAAACTGGGGTTTAGGATGATTCAAAAAGGGTCATGAGGTTATGGGATGGGGGGTGGGGATTGTGGGCTGCAAGTCATCATGCAGTGTAGAAGTAATGGTGCTATCAGGGGCATTGCTCCCCTGAAAAAAAGGTAGGGGCTCAGGCCCAGGCCCTGCCCTCTACTGCATGGCCCTGCCCCTGTGGCCCAGTCCAGCTCCTGCCACTGCCAGCCGGCAGCAGACAACCTGGGCTTGGATCCAGCTCTTATTGTTTGCCACTGGCCAGCAGGCAGCACCTGGAACCTGATGGGGTCTGCCTGGGCCACCTGCGGCTGGCCGGCAGAGGCAGGAGCTGGATCAGAGCCTAGGCCGCCTGCCGTTGACCAGCTTGAATCTGGCTCCTGCTGCTGTCGCCCAGTGGCTGGTAGTCTTGGCGGGCCCAATCTGGCTCCAGCTGCTGCCTGCCGGCCAGCGGCAAACAACAAGAGCTGGATCCAAGCCTGGGTTGTTTTCTGCTGGCCATGAAGTAGAGGCTGGAGGCAGGCTGGGCCAGCTATGGCCACCAGCCACTGGCCAGTAGTGGCAGGAGCCAGATGCAAGGAGTGGGCAGCCTGGGCTCAGCTGGAGTTCCTGCCATTGCTGGCTAGCAGCAGGCAGCCCTGAGCTGGCCCCAGCTGCTACCAGGGCTAGGCCGGAAATGTTGGGTGGCTGGATGGGTGGGACGCTGCAGCCCATCAGGCCCTATGGCAGCGATGCTCCTGGGTGCTGTGGTATGTGGAGTTGGTGTTGGAGTTATCACAGACTGAAATATTTTCAAAGGGGTTCCCAGAAAATACGTTTGAGAACTTACTTGTCCCAGGCTATTAGAGAAACCAGAGAAGACAGCAAACCAAAAAAAAAAAAAAAACCAAGCAAAAAAACAAGGAGTCATATGGCACTTAAAGACTAACAGATTAATTTTTCGCATGAGCTTTCATGGGAGAAAATCCCACTGCATCAACAAAAAATAAATCTATTAGTCTTTAAGTGCCACACGACTTCTTCTAGTGAGAGAGACAAGATTTCAAACTTAGGGATCTCTTCTTCAGGCCTGGAAAATCTTGTCAGTATCATCACTAAAACCAAGGGAAAGCAGATCCTTTTGCTCACAGGGGTTTGCAACCTGTGGCTCTGGGGCCACATGTGGCACTTTGGTTGTCCTCTTGCAGCTCTGGGCATCTGGCTCCCCTCCTGCCACCAGGGGACTCTGTGGGTGGTCCATTCCTGGCTCTGGGCTCCCCCTTGTACCACTCCTGGTCCCACTCCGCCCCAGTCAGGAGACCCAGGGGCAGGTGCCCTAGCCCAACTCCCAGCTCCCCCATGAGGAAGCTGCATGAACTGCGAGTCTCAAAAAACTGCTATTGGGGGAATTTTTTAAAATAGCTCTTCTTGTCTAACAACTTTATTAGCGTCTTCAAGCATCTGACAAAGTAGGATTCCCTCCTAAAAAAGCTCATGCAATAAATAAATCTGTTAGTCTTTAAAAGAGCCACTAGACTCCTTGTTTGTCTTGTATGTAGCTATGATACTCAGCTACTTAGTTTTGCCTATCCCACTGTGCAACTGCATGCGGGGTGCTTTGGGAAAGGTTTGCATTGCTTCATGGGACAGACACAAAGTCACATGATGAAGGTTTATGAATCCAATCATTCCATGGGCGTCCTATTAGATTGACAGCCATTTTTCAACTGCCTGTCAACCAGACTGACATTGTTGAGAACAAAAACACACGGAGCCCACAGAAGCATGTGTGTGTGAGAGAGTGCGAGAGAGAGTGTTGGGAGAGACTGAACATGTTGACTTGCTATCTCTAAGTTTAGACAGCTGCCGGAAGCAACCAATCCTGAGGCAGAAGTAGTGCACAGAAAACTAGTATTCCTCTGTCCCCCACCCCAGCTCAGTGAAGACCAGAGGAGAAGAACACACCAAAGTCAGCCCCCACCTCTCTCCCTGGCTCTGCATAGCACATAAGGGGTTACCCACCCCAGCAGCAGGCTGCCCTGCTTGCCGCTGCAATCCTAATGCTGGAGAGAGCAAAATTCCATGTTAATATTGTAATTCTGTGACTCCCTCCAAGTTCTCTCAGAGCACCCCCTCCCCAGATGCCCAGAAAATCCACCCTCACCCTTATAGTCCTTACAGGAATATATTTGGTGCTGGGAGCTGCTCAGTTGGGCAGTAGCTGTGTGAAGCCTTCCATGCTAAGCAATTTCAAGACTCCCTGGAACTTTGGAAGGGGAGGGTCACATACCCATGTAGCTGGATGCAGGATACTGGAGTTCAAAACAGTGAGCAGAGTGATCACAGTGGGCATTGTGATGTACCTCCTGGAGGCCAACTACGGTGATGTAATGAAGACAGCATCTACGTTGATACTTTATTGCTCTAATTTTGCAGCAAAAAGCTCTATACTTCTCATTGAGGTGGTTTTGTTTTGGTGGCAGAGCAGGGGAGTTTTGTCAATGGGACAAGCATTGTATTGTGTATACCACCACCACCACCACCACCAATTTTGTCAACAAAAGCTGACTTTTGTTGATAAAACTGTGTAGTGTAAACCAAGCCACGTAATCTTCTCAGATCCAAAGAGCTCTGTTAAGTTCAAAAGCTTGGTCTTTTCCACCAATAGAAATTGGTCCAATAAAAGATATCACCTAACCCACCTTCTCTCTATTATTAACTCAAATATTTCAAAGTCCAGAATAACAGTACAAGAAATTAGATATAGGAAAGGGTGCATAACAGAATGAAATTCCATTCTGGTTTTTCTCCCTGCAAATCAAACAGAATGGATGCTGAAATCTATGACGATATTACAAAAAAATCAAAAAGAGAAAAGGCAAGCTGATCTCTGTGGTGATTTATCATTCCCTACAAAGCACTGCTTACAAAATAATTCCAGTGCTTTCACCACAATGACTTGTTTGGAACACCAGACAGTGCTAAGAAGAATAATGTGTTAATATATCACTTCTGATATGTGTTTCAAGTTGGAAAGCTTTGCTAGCCATTTAAATTAGTAAACCAAATTTTTTCAAGCATGAGAAAGGCAGTTGTTCTCCTTGAGGAATAAGTCTATGCAAGTATCAAGCTTTAAAATAATGGTTCCCAACCTGCAGTCCATGGACCACTGGTGGTCTGTAAAGGTATTGCAGGTGGTCTGTGGGGGTGGGGACAGATAATGTAATAATAATATAATCCCATATACCTCTCATGTATCATATTCAATGTTAACATTATTCACAATGCAATTTGCTTCACAAATATCCTTGTGTAATAGCTGCATTTTTAATACCCCTTGATATGTAAGTTTGACTCTTGTCAGCCATAGCCTATATTAAAAATGTTTAAAATGGCTTGCTTACATGGTGGTCCACAAAAGCTTTGATAATGATGCAGTGGTTGGGAACCACTGCTTTAAAACAAATTCATTCTGAGCATCAGAATATATTAAAAAAGGGGCATTTTTTTCCATTATGTTCTCATAATTCAAAACAAGCTCAACCAATTTTCTTGAAACTTTCCAAATAAACTTAGCTTTGGGTTAAGGCTAAGAAAAAGAAAAGTCAGATCCCGAAGGAATGCTTGAAAGAGTTACCATTACTACCAGCCCAACGTTTCTTCTGTTATTGCTGATTAGGTTCCTCCATAGCTGGAAGAGCTAATTGACTAAGTGTCATTGGCTGTGTTCACACACAGGCATTATTTTGATACAAGTTTGTTAATTCGAATTAAGGAAAAAAGCTCAAAGCAAAATAGCAGTTTCAGGCAACAGTTATTTTGAAACAAGTCACTGTTGTTTCGAAACAACATGTTCGGACGGCATTGTTTCGAAACAATCATTTCGAAACAACATTGTTTCGACCCCACATGGGGTTTAAGTTGTTTCAAAACAACACCGTTGTTTCACCGTGCGTCGTGTGAACACGGTATTTCTTATTTCGAAACAACCTCTGTTGTTTTGAAATAAGAGTGCTGTGTGAACACAGCCATTAAAACTACAGCAATAACTACATTAGAAAAGAATGGCTATACATTTCTATCTTCTGTATTTTTTTAAAAAAGATCACTTTGTGGTTCAACTCTATGAACTTTCTATGAAAAAGTCCTCTATGAATTCTTGCTATAGAACAGTGGTTCCTGGCCTTTTCTTTGTATGGCACACCTTGATACCTTTAATTATTTGGAGATCAGGGGTTAAAGTAAGCCAGGACGCCCTGGAATGGTGTTCCAGGGCCCCCTAAAAATAGAGAAATGCACCAGAATGCTGCATGCCGGGGCCCCTAAAAACAGACCGCACCAGAACAGTGTTCCGGTGCATTCCCTCAGGGCCAGCTTAAGGGGTTGCAGGCTGGATTTAGGCACAAGCCAAGTAAGCCATGGCTTAGGGCGTCGCATTATGAGTGGCCTCTAAATATGTCAGAGATAACTAAGAAGATTTATCATTAGGTATTTGATAAAGCAAATAAGGCTTTTTGCAAGATGTACTCTTTATTTAGTTGTTTTTTGTTGCATCTTTCCCTCTGTATCTATGCAAATAATGATTTATCATTTAGTTTTTCATTACTCTTTCTGTTATAATGTAATGCACTTTCATTCTCTTTATTTTTTATGGCATTGGGCCTCTGAATCTTGACATAGCTCAGAGCTTCAGCATGTCTTAATCTGGCCCCGGGCTGAAGACATAATTGATTGAATTGGTTTACAGCACTCAGAGAGGCCCAGCAGATCTTTAGGACACTCTCATTTCTTTTTTTCTTGCAACCATAATGGATATTTACATATAAAGCAAACTAATATCTCTGACTAAGCTGCTACTATTTAGGCTATGATAGATGGAAGGAGAAGAAAATACATTTCTACATAAAGTATTTGATTAGGTTCAAGTAATGCAGACACATTTTTCACCTTACACAGACAGTACATTCCCCACACCACCCCCAAGAGACATAGTATGTAGCAGGAATTGCTTTGAGAGTAATCATGTGAAGTGAAGATAAAAATCTGAACAGTCTGCCTATGAGATGTGTTTATGCTGTGCCTATAGTTGCCTACTGCTGTTCAAGTTCCTTTTCACTCTGTCTGTCACATAACATTTAAGTCCTGGCCGAAACTGTTACCTCAGCAAAGGCAAACAGCACTGAGAATTTGAATATATGGTCCACCAACATGAACTAATCCACAAAAAGACAGCACAAGGAGTGGAACTCAAGACCTTCTGCTCCAAAAAGACTAGATTCTTCAGGCAATGGATCTTTGCCAGCTAATTAACCTTCAAATTCTTTGTGAGCTAGCTACATTTTATTGCCCTTATTTTACAAATAGGGACACAAGCCATAGAGATTGAGGATACCTTAAGGTGGTCACTAGCTATGGATGCCTTGCTTGTGGGCAATGAAAATTAGTTAACACTTCTAAAAAAGACTAAATGCCTAAGTGATTTGCTCAAGACTTAAGTAGTAGTAAGTGTAACGGCTAGATTCAGAAAATCTTAGTTAAAATCCCCGCTTCTCGTGCTGCCTATCTACGCTTTTTAAAGAACAAACATCTATCTACCAACTGGTCACCAGAGGAGACAACATGCATAATATAGACTAATTTCTAAAAATGAAAAGTTTCAGCATATAACTACTATCCTGCAGAAAAATTAGTTTTCTTTACAATAATAGTCCTCTGCTTTGTTTGCAACTCACACAATCGTTGTGTTAATGCTTGAGATCTGAAAAATTAAAGTCTACAAATTTACTGAAAACAGAGGTCACACTGATTACCGTAATTTTATTGTGAAACTGAAGTGCTGGAAAAGTAAGTATAATTTATTTTAACCCTTAGTTTTTGTAATCCTGGATTTTATTTGTAACATATAGAAAGTAAACAAATTAAAACCTGATCTAGAGAGACAGATTTTAAATATTAATGCATGCAAAACTGCACATACTCTCCCTGCCCCAACAACCATCTTTTAAGTTTATGCAATTGAAATGCATATACTAATGCTCAGGTACTTATATGCAAATATGGTTAAATGTCTACCTGGAAACCAGAGCTACATCTTGTATCACTGTTTCCTAAATGGTGGGTTGCAGGAAGATTGTGGCTAGGTCTGATGCAGAAGGGAGACCCTGGAGAGAGCTAGGGATTGGAGGGTGAGTCTGCCTTTCACTAAGTCAACAGTGGTGGCTCCTGTCCCACAGGACTAGGCCTGGCGTCTTGCTCTGTGCATCGCAAGCTATTCAGGTTTGGCCCAGCCATTCCTCTGTCATGAAGGAAGACTATCCAAGCCATATTTGAGTGGTGCTGCAACCAATGAGCCCAGCTGGGCCCAGCCTCATCAGACAGGAGAGCTGTGGGCTTTCGCTCCAAACCACCCACATCTTCCCTACACATTAGGTGAGGATTAGGATTGTGGTGGCAGGGGGCAGAGACAAGTGAAGCTGCAGATGGTCAGTGCACCCTCAGCAGGGCAAGGACAAGGACACAACAGCAAAAGAGAACGATGGTGGCCTAAAACACCTCTTCTTTATCTAAGCTACATTGATGACATCTTCATCATCTGGACTCATGGCAAGGATGCTCTTGAAGATTTTCACAGAGATTTCAACAATTTCCACTCCACAATCAAATTGAGCCTGGAACACTGCACACAGGAGATCCACTTTCTTGACACCACAGTACAAATTAGGGATGGACACATCAACACCACCCTGTACCGAAAACCTACTGGTCAGTATAGTTACCTATATCCCTCGAGCTTCCATCCTAAACATACCACATGATCCATTGTCTACAGCCAAGCCCTAAGATATAACCACATCTGCTCTGATCCCTCAGATAGAGACAGACATCTTGAGGATCTCTATCAAGCATTCTTGAAACTACAGTACCCACCTGGGGAAGTAAGAAAACAAATTGACAGAGCCAGATGGGTTCCCCGAAGTCATCTACTACAGGAGAGGCCCAAGAAAATAAATAATCAGAAAAAATCAGAAAAAAAATAAAATCAGAAAGGCCAAAGGACAAATGGAGTTGCGACTAGCAAGGGATGTGAAGGATAACAGGAAGGGGTTCTACAAGTATATCAATAACAAGAAGAGGATCAGGGATGGTGTAGGTCCCTTACTGAATGGGGCAGGCATCCTCATGACAGAGGATGAGGAAAAAGCTGAAGTGCTCAATGCTTTTTTTACTTCAGTTTTCACAAGCAAGGTCAGCTCCCAGCCCACTACACTAGGTATGGGGGACTGGGGAGAAGAAGAGAGGCCCTTGGTGACAGTAGGTCAGGTTAGGGACTGCTTAAAGAAACTAGATGTGCACAAGTCAATGGGGCCGGATGAACTGCATCCGAGGGTGCTGAGGGAGCTGGCTGATGAGATAACAGTACCGTTGGCCATTATCTTTGAAAACTCGTGGCGAACGGGGGAGGTGCCAGAGGACTGGAAAAAAGCAAATATAGTACCTATCTTCAAGAAAGGCAAAAAGGACGATCCAGGGAATTACAGACCTGTCAGCCTCACCTCAATCCCTGGAAAAATCATGGAGCAGCTTCTCAAAGAATCCATCCTGAAACACTTGGAGGAACGTAGAGTAATCAGGAACAGTCAGCATGGATTTACCAAGGGTAAATCATGCCTGACCAACCTCATCGCCTTCTATGATGAGATGACTGGATTTGTGGATGCGGGAAGAGCCGTTGATGTCATATACCTTGACTTTAGCAAGGCTTTTGATACGGTTTCCCACAGCATTCTCATTGGCAAATTAAGAAAGTATGGGTTAGATGCATAGACTGTAAGGTGGATAGAAAACTGGCTAGAACAACGGTTTCAGCGTGTAGGAATCAATGGCTCCATGTCAAGTTGGCAGGCAGTAACAAGTGGTGTGCCCCAGGGGTCGGTCCTGGGGCCAGTTCTGTTCAATGTTTTCATTAATGATCTGGATGATGGGATAGATTGCACACTTAGTAAGTTTGCAGATGATACCAAACTGGGGGGAACGGTAGACACCCTAGAGGGCAGAGACAGGATTCAGGGAGACCTAGACAAACTGGAGCAGTGGGCCAAGAGGAATCTCATGAGGTTCAACAAGGATAAGTGTAAAATCCTGCACTTGGGACGAAAAAACCCCATGTACTGCTACAGGCTGGGGAGTGATCAGCTAAATAGCAGCACTGGAGAAAAGGACCTGGGAGTCATGGTGGATGGGAAGCTGGATATGAGTCAGCAGTGTGCTCTTGCTGCCAAAAAGGCCAATGGCATACTGGGCTGCATCAGAAGAAGTGTTACCAGCAGATCGAGGGATGTGATCATTCCCCTCTATTCTGCACTAGTGAGGCCACATCTGGAATACTGTGTCCAGTTTTGGGCTCCCCACTACAAAAAGGACATGGACAAATTAGAGAGAGTCCAGAGGAGGGCAACCAAAATGATCAAAGGGCTGGAGCACAAGCCCTATGAAGAAAGACTGAAGGAACTAGGCTTATTTAGCCTGCAGAAGAGAAGACTGAGGGGGGATTTGATAGCAACCTTCAACTACTTGAAGGGTTGCTCCAAGGAGGAGGGAGCTCGACTGTTCTCGGTAGTAACAGAGGGCAGAACGAGAAGCAATGGTTTCAAGTTACAGCTGGGGCGGTCCAGGCTGGATATTAGGAAAAACTTCCTTACTAGGCGAGTGGTGAAGCAGTGGAATAAGTTGCCTAGGGAGGTGGTGGAATCTCCATCTCTGGAGGTGTTCAAGTCCCAGCTGGACAAAACACTGACTGGGATGATCTAATGGGAGTGGTCCTGCTTTTTTTGGCAGGGGGTTGGACTAGATGACCTTGTGGGGTCCCTTCCAACCCTATGATTCTATGATTCTATGAAAGAAAACAACAGAACACCACTAGTCACCACATACAACCCTCAACTCAGACCTCTGCAACAGATCATTAAGGACCTACAGCCTATTCTAAAAGATGATCCCTCACTCTCTCTCAAGCCTTGGGAGACAGACCTCTCCTTGCCTATACACAGCCACCCAGTCTTAAACAGATACTCACCAGCAACTACAGATCTAACAACAGAAACATTAAAGCAGGCACACACCCCTGCAACAAACGATGCTGCTAAGTCTGCCCACATATTTGCACAATAGATACCATCATAGGTCCTAATCAAGCCTGCTACTCCATCAAAAAGCTCATTTATCTGCTCATCTACTAATGTGATCTATGCAATCACGTGCCAGAAATGCCCCAACACCTTATACATTGGACAAACTGGATGATCCCTGCGCAAAAGAATAAATGAACATAGAGCTGATATCAGAAATCACAAAACAAAAAAAACCAGTTGCTGAGCATTTCCATCTTTCTAATCACCCGATAAATGATTTATTAATGACTATCATCAGAGATGTGACTGGGACAGCGAGACTTCAGAGAAACAGCTGAACTCGAATTAATATGCAAATTAAATTCTGTGAAAGCAGGACTTAATCGAGACTATGGGTTCTTTTCCCATTACAAAAGGTAACTTGACTTCAGGGTTTGAACCTAACAACTGCTCTGATTTGCTGTTACTGTATAACCTGATCCTATGTTTTACACCCCCTTGCATTTATTTTCATTCCATTCTGTAAGTTCACCCATCTTTGAAGCATCTGACGAAGTGGGATTTTCTCCCACGAAAGCGCATGTGAAAAATAAATCTGTTAGTCTTTAAGTGCCATATGACTCCTCATTTTTTTTTTTTTGCTATGATTTGATACCTCCTTGTAGTGTTGTCAGGCGTCCAGCTTTTAACTGGAAGATTCAGTCAAAAAGAGATCCCATGAGTGTCTGGTCAGCATTATTGACTGGACACTAACAGTCCAGTTACAGGAGTGACTGCAATCAGTCTCCCTGCTGAGAGGACAGGAAGAGCAGTACTGACTGCTGGAGCCTACAAGAGCTGTTCAGTTCACTTTCTGCCACCTGACAGACCTGGCTGGCTGACTCCCAGAACTGGCTCCAGCTCTTTGGCACAGCAGTAGGTACCACCACCCTGTTTCCTCCCTCCCCTCTGTGTCCTGATTTCCCCACCCTGGCCCCTCGCTCCAGGGACTGATGACCCCACTCTGCCCTACCATGCCACAATTGCCCCCACTCGAGCCCCTTATTCCTGGAACCAATCCTTCCTCAGCCCTCCTGTGCCCTGACTGACTCCACCATCACCCTGCTGTGCTTAACTTCCCGGACACAACACTCAGCAAAAGGTGTGAACAAACTGATACTGTGTGTTAAGAGTCTTTCTGCTGCTGTAGACAGGTTACTGACAAATTGGCCTGCACTGAAATCTTACTTGGTGAGCAAAGGAGAGGAAAAAGTGAGCTGCACAATATACGCCTTTCTTTCTGAGCAACAGGACATAATGTCTGAAGATGAAACTATTACACTTCCTGCACTGTCATCTACTTGTGCAGAGTATTATGAGCCAATTTACCACCACCACAGAGGTCCTTGAAAGTGATTACATTCAGGTACTGTACACCATATTGAACAAGCTGAGAAGAGAAATTCAGAATTGATGAGAGGCTTCCATGGGTACCTGGTGATAGTTTTTGAAGAACAAGCAGAATATGTTTGTTGGAGATCTTCGATGGGCTTATGCATAATGTACGGCACCTGGAAAAGTGGTTTGATTTCAGTGAAAAATCTTTCGCTATGTTGTGTGCACCATACAATCTGGACAGACAGTTTGAGCTAAAATGAATTGTTCAAGAGCCGCAAAGCACCAAACTTACTTAAAATTGTGGCACTTATGCTTGCTATATCACTCAGCAATGCATCTGTGGAACACATTTTCTGCTTTATGAAGAACTTATCTTTCTCTTCCCTACTGTAAGTTTTTTCTTCAGTATAAGTATTTTCCACTTTCTGGCAGCTGACGAAGTGGGACTTCACCCATGGAAGCTAATGCAAGAAATAAATTTGTTAGTCTTTAAAAGTGCTAAAGGACTCCTTGTTTGTTTTTCTGAACTAGACTAAGACAGCTAGACCTTTGGAACTTGTGGACCTATGAAGAATGCGTGGCCTAATGAAAGGAATTGGCTCCAAATAGACAGGATGAAAACTGACTATATGTGCAAATCAATGATAAAATGATGTGCTGAGCTTGCTGGAGTTCTGAAGACAGAAGTACATAAGGACCTTGTAGCAGCAGCTAGAAATATAAATATGTAGCTTCAGTTGCCACGCTTTTGAAAGCTCTTTATGACTATGATTTTCTTGAACTGTTTTTGCTTTATTTTGTGTTTTAACTTCTCCTGAAGTATAAAGAAGATGCAAAGTTTGCAAGAAATGATTATGCAGCATCTGGTGACACATCCAAAAATTTAAAACTTGGCACTTAACTGTATATTAAAGTGCAGACCTGAAAGCAACCTTGTTTTCAGAGTTTTTGTGGATGCTCAGCATCTCTGAAAACCTACTTACATTTCTTAAAGTATCCAATAACGATGCCAAATTGGCACTGAGATTTGAAAGGTTTTACCTAGATCCTTTAGATTTGATAAATGATTAGGTTTCAATATGCCTTTATTGATTCTGTTCTAATGCCTTTTTATATGTGGAAAAGTTGTCATTAAGCATTAACTTTGGGTTTTATGCAAACAGTATTGCACAGATCAGGTCAAATCAAATAATGAAACCTCAACATCATTTTCCTAAGAATGATGTTACTGGCTCTAATTTAATTATAAATTCATGGGGAGATTAAGTGAAATCAGGAACAGTTCAGTATAGTTGTACATTGAAAGAGGAAAGAATTGGAAAGGAGAGTATTAAAAGGTTCCAGCATTCCAACTGCACGCTTTTTATGGGTCAGAGCCCAACCACTTTGCCCAGATTGGGCAGGCTTCTTGCCAGCTCTTCCTAGACTGGCCCTGCAGATGGCAGATAAATCCCAGGAGTGGGGAGGGGAGCAGCTGAGGGGAGGGAAGAGGAGTGCAGGGATAGGGTCATGGGGGAAGAGTTGGGGCAGAGGCTAGGCCTCAGGGGGACAAGGGCAAGGTAGAGGGCAAGGCAGAGGTGTCTGGTTTCCAGCAATTAGAAAGGTAGCAATCTCACCTTCTCTCCATGAATTTAGGTCTTGAGTAGGTCACAAAAGAAGACAAAAGGCCATTGGTGGGTCACCTTTGTTTAAAAAAGAGAAAAAGTAGAGGTGGGAACCACTGCTCTATGGGCTGGCCCACAACATTTTGGCACCTGAGGCAGGGAGCTCAAATGAGGCCACTATGTCCCCATGCTTGGGCCAAAACTTTGAAAGGTCTCACAGTTTTCTATACTCTAGGTCCTAGTTGTGCTCCCCACCCTCCTCACCCCTGCCAGTCTGGCACCTGAGGTGACTGCCTCAGTTCACCTCACGTAAGGCCAGCCCTGTCTATGTCACCCCTCTTCTGGTCAACAGATGTCATTAGAAGATGTGACAAGGAAAAACAGAGAATATGGCAGCAACACTCCAGCTTTGCCAGGCTCCTGGAATGACCCAGAGGGGGGTCCGCATTGCAGCCAGGTGTGTGATTCAAAGCTCATGTGGCCATAACGATGCTTGCTTTAATCTAGCTATCTCACTAAGAACAGGAGCAAGGACCCAGCAGGCACAGGTTTCAGCATAGCTGTGCAAGTCCATTTCACTTCTGGGTATATATACTCTCTTGTGCATCCCTTGCTACTATTTTTAGTGAGTTAATTAGATTAAAGTAAGAATGGGTATCACAAGCTACAAATAACACTGGTTGCAGTAGTATAGACTTGGCCTAAGAGCCACAGAAACCATAACATAACTGAGAGCAGCCTTGAGACTCTGTGTTGCACCTGAGGCTGAACTGGCTTACTGCTAGTCCTAGACTTGCACAAGTACAAATGTGTCCTCCCCACACTTACCCTTTACCACTCACAGCTAGACCAGAAGAGCCGAATTCATGTGAACTTTCTGTAAAAACAGAAAAAGCCCTCTGTCTCCTTATTTGACTTTCCAGTTGTATTCCTTCAGTCACATTGTGGTTTCTAGCTCTTATTTTGTTTTCTGTTTTTACTTGAGTCTAAAAAATAAATTAAAAAAAAAGTGAAGAAACTTGTATTTTATTTTTCTACTGTGAAAACAAACCCATCATATTTTTCTCCAGATTTAAGTTAAATTCCACAAATATTCCTATATTCAGTGCAGAAGCCTGAATAAACAAATGGCAACTGATGCTGTCAAGATCACAAACTTGTGACCTGGAAGACAGTGGAAGAAACAACTTCCAGGAAAAAGAGCCCTCCCAAACATTCAGTTTCAGGAACCAGCTGGAATCTGATCCTCAGCATGGGAAAGCTATACTCCCACCCAAGATTAGGGGAAATATCTGCATTTCTTCCAATTCTTATCTGATGTGGGATCCCATAGGTTAGCCAGAAATTGTAAATTAGAGCAACCCACATAGTGCTCTAATTTATACCAAGGCCAGGGCAGTTTGCAAATGAGGGGCTGCACTTGCCTCTTAGATGCCTTTCTACCTTAATTCTGTAGCTATGGATTTTAAATGTTTTCCTGAATACTGTAGGTAAATTTAAGGTGAAAGACTGTACAGTATCTTAAAATAATAATTCTAGAACACTTAATGAACTATGGGCCTTTATAACGTCTCTGACTTGCAATCACTAAAGGAAGGCTATGTAGATACTGCCAGACGTGAACAGCTGCTTGGACTTGCAGGTCCTGTTCACATCTGTGAGATCTGGTACCTGCATGGATGCCTATGCCTAAAAGAGAAAAAGTGAGGGATTTGACTGTTAACGAAAAGTCAATGGTCCACCAGAGCCAGAATTAATCTAATTCTTCATTTCCTTTCATCCATTTGTTTATTTTGATCTTTTTCAGCTCATAATTAATAGCCATGATTTGATAAATGGTTTGAACTAAGGAAATTTATTCTAATTTCAGTGTGGACAGATGACATTGTTTGAGGTTTCGAGCTCCATTTCAGAATGAAAAACAAAACTGAGCTTGAACATCAAAATAAACCGTGTTTAGAGTACACTAAAAGCTACTTTATGATCCAAACACCATCTAGCAAACTAGCACAACATGTCAGCTGGAGCGCATTAGCAATTCCTATCTGTCAGAATAGTACTGAAAGATACAGTAAGTGGTTTCTTAGGCAGCTAAGATCCAAATATAGTTGCCAATTTTACTGTTAAGAGTTTTGCAATTGTCCCAGAACTACAGGTGAGGGCACTAGAAGCACACACACACATAGATATCCTTAAGACACAGTAAATGGAAATGAATTTAGGATACAAGATTTTTTTTTAAATGCCTAATAACAATATACAAACTGATATTTATGATTACAGAGAAGACAGGTGCTTGCTTGTTGAAAAACTGATTAAATCAACAGTAAGGATCTAAGTTCCAAAGGGACTGCCGTGTTAGCCTAGTTCAGTAAAACAAACAAGGAGTTTTGTGGCACTTGAAGACTAAATAAATAAATCTGTTAGTCTTTAAGTGCCACATGACTCCTTGTTTGTTTTAATAAGGACCTAAGAGGTTATCTCCAAACATTCTATCTCACTGTTACTTTTTCACTGCACAAGTCACTGTTCTTCATTCTAACAGATTCATGTTCTATACAGATATACTTTGTGCAAAGACTACAGAAGGAAAAAGTCAACCTTGCCCAATTAATCACTCATGAATCAGGAACTGCCACAGTAAGAATGCTCGCACAACCTTAAAACTGCCCAATTGAGCATATGCATCATAATATAGTCTTTAAATATATGATCAGATGCTATTTTTCAAACATCATGCAGTGTTTTCCATAAGCTTTCCTAAATTAATTCTTTAACTAATTTGTCAAAGGTCCCAGTATCCATATTATTATTGAAGTATCTTATTTTGCAAAGAACATGGTGTTGTACAGAAAGTGTAAATTCATGGTTTCATCTTTAAATAGGCCTCCAGTGTAGAAATACAACTATTTTGTGTTTTCATATCACCTGCTTTCAAACGGCCACAAAGTTCCAATTCTAGATTCTTTTTTCTAAATTTTAGATATATTTTGTTTAAAATCCTATTTAATGGTTTAGTGAGGGCGTTTCTAGGGCAGAATTTATATTACCATACTGATTTGAAATACACCTTTAATTTCTTTAGGCATAATCTTTCATGGGCTCCAACCCACTTCATCAGATGCAGTGGGCTGCAGCCCAGGAAAGCTTGCGCTCAAAGAAGTTTGTTAGTCTTTAAGGTACCACAGGACTCTTGTTGTTTTTGCTCTACACAGACTAACTGGCTACTCTCTGGAACAATTTTATTTGGAGAACTAAACTGATTTTTCTGTAAGTTAAAACAGTAGATTTCCAGGTTGGAACTACTATTACTTGATTCAATTAAAAATGGCCATAAATAGGCATTTAAATAAATAACCTGATTTCCAAAGGGTCTCAGGACTCAACTGCTCCCACTAAAGTCAATGAAGAGTGACCGGGTACTTAAAAATTAAGTCACTCAGTATGTGATTAAAAGCCCATAGTAGTCGGTGGGAATAGTTCCATTGACTCAAATGGGCTTTTCATAGGGGTCTTGGAGTTAAGCTAACTTTTAGGCAACAGTTTTTGAAAAATATTGGCTAATATAATTTTCATATAATTGACATTCATAGATCTTGACTGGGTACACACAATAGAGCATAAGACTACAAGATGCTGCAAAGATGCTTTATTGTACTGTATTTGAGAAACAGCATGAGATAAGTAAAGAATGTACTACAAAGCACATGCACATATAGTAGGATCACACATAAAACCTCAAGTTTAGCATTTTCTGATTTGAGTCATTAATAGTCAACACATAAGGAATACCTGACAATATTAAGAAAAATCTATACATCAATGATGAAATCAAAAAGAGCATTCTGTCCAGAGCATGCAAATTCTGTAATCTAGAACCATTTGGCTATACACTCATGTCCTTGACCAAAGAACTAGAACTCTGCTGTAAGTTGACTGAGACTACAGTGAAACTTTAGAACTCTAAGTATTTAACACGCTACTCCCTATAGCTATGTCTACACTAGAGGGCCCAGCTCAGGCAAATTGACTTAATAAGGTTGACTTATAGTTGACCTTATTAAGTTGACTGAGAGAGCCTCCATTTGTTTAAGTTGACTTAAGCTAGAGGACCCATTTAAAGTCAACTTTAAAGGTACCCTCAGTATCATAAACGCAAGGTAGAACAAATGGTTTAGTATAAGAAGCTCGTGTATATTTTAAAGTGGGGCCCATTAAGAGAGGGCTAATGTATTACAGATTTTTGTAACAAACCAGAAATCCAGGACTCTATTCAGCCCATGATTTTTAGTATCAAGAGAAGAAATGAATTTAAGCTCACAGGATCAACCTTTGAAAGTGTTGTGCAGGATTCCTTTGAGGATGAAAACTGATAGATCAGCTAAAGAGTAATTGCTTTGTGAAAAACATTCACTTAGAGGTGACAGGATGTTTTTGTCTTTCATCATTTTCCCAGGGCCTGCTCAAGGGGCTGTGGCGCCCCGAGCCAGCTTTTGCTTTTGTGCCCTGCCCCTACAGTGGTGGAACCCAGCCTATGCTCTGGGATGGCTCACCCCACACCCAGAGTGGGGAACAGCCAGCCCGGCGGCAGAGCGGGCCAGTATGTGGGGCAGACTCCACTCTCCCACCTCTCCTCTGGACTGGCTGTTCCACCCTTGGGTGGGGAGAACTGGCCCAGGGACAGGGTGAGAGAATGGAGTCCACCTCATGGGGTGGGCCGCTCCACCCCCCAGGGTGGAGTGGCTGTCTAGGGGAGAGGTGGGAGCACGGGGTCCAGCTTCTGGGCTGGCCCACCCTGCTCCCAGTGTGGAGCCGCAGCGCCCCAAGCCAGGTCCTCATTGGCTTATGGGGAGAACCGGCCCTGCATTCTCCTGTATGAGTTCATTCAAGGTTGTCTAGTTTCACCCACGTAGTTGTGAAACTGGGGCATTTATTGCATAGCTGAATATCATGGGGTATGTCTCATACGTGTAGAGGATACACAGCTGTCCACTTGGGGCAGAGTCAAAAACTTAGAAAACCCCAGTGTTAAATCCTGACCCACTGAAGTCAATGGGAGTTTTGCTATTGACTTCAGTGGGGCCAAGATCTCACCCCCAGGATGAAAGCTTTTATTCCTCAACTTAACCCTAATGAAATATCAAGTCTTTGGCATACTAAGTCAGATTGTGTGTATTCTTATATACAAATATGTTTGGTAATTCTTATTTTTAATTTTACAGAAAATTAATAGAAAATGAAACTTGTTATTTATGATACTTTTAATCTTGGTATGCATTTGGGAGCTTTCCTCTGGTCCATTAATGAGTCACAAGAAAAACAGACTACAGACCACTGCAGGAGGTAGAAGAGATTAGACATAGTCAACTCAGAGTACTTCCTCAAAAAAAAAAGAAAAAACCCCACCAAACTAATTATGTTTTAGAATTCTTAAATGCAGCAACCCTAACATAACAAAAACAGAGAACAGAAGGTTACAAAACTGCATTTGTTTTTTCATTAGCAAGTGGAATATGTATTTAAATATGCTGTATGTGTATGTAGACACACAGACATATATATTTAAAGATTAAAAGCAAAACATTTTGATCCAGGAGAAAAAGGCAGCAAAGTTGCTAGCTTCTCAACTTCAGCCACAAAGAGGTGATATAGATTATTCCTTTAAGGACACTTATGGAGTATAATTACTAAAAAACTAAAGTGCTCATGTGATATTTATAAAGCTACAAATAATCATATCCTCTCCATATTGTAGGTGATCTTATTCAAATGGATAAGTGATGCAAATGTTGCAATATAAAATACTGCTAGCTTCATAGTAATGCCTAATAGCAAATTATATAAAAAAATACAGCTTTCACTTCTTATGGAAGGAATTTATTAAAGAAAGAGTAAGGATTCATTTGAGAAGTATTTGGAAAGTCTCATATAGAACAGAACCAGATAGTCTGGGCTCTTTTGAACTTTCTTTATTTCACTACTTCTCTTTGGTATTTTTATTCTGAAACTTGAGCTTCCTTTTAATTTGAGTTTGCCTGGTGTTGAACCCACAGATCTGATGTATTCTTTACTATTCCTGAAATGCAGAACTAATCTTAGTGTTAAAAGCAGAGCTGTAACTATGCATGTCGGCACCTGAGGCACATTCCACTCAGAACGTGGCCCTTACAATGAGTGCTGCCCGGAGTGAGTGGTGCGGAATGTGCTCTTTGATAGAGCGGCTCAACGGAGCCACTCCAGGGTGCCCTGTTCACCCCACCATAGTTACAGCCGTGGGTAAGACAATTTATGACTGGTACATATGTCGTCTGCATGGTTTCCCTGGAAGATTTTGCAAAAGCTATCCAAACATCAACGGCTAATTTAATGTGACTTGCTATGCACATTCATTGGAAATACATGTCTGAGTATTGCAGTTGTTCGAACTGCATATATTTGTTTGGCTCATAAGGAAATGTCTGTAAAATATTTTAATTTTCAATGAAAAATAAGAAATTAGAACTAAATTTGTTTGTGTAGAAACACTTGTTCTCTGTACTTCTACAGACTTACACTATTTAATAGTTATAGACAAAAGGAATAATATTAAACCATTAATCTAAATATTTTAAATCATATTACGAGCTGGGCTAAACCCTTGAGCTATTAATTCAGCCCGTGACAAAAGTCTAAATCAAGATCACAACAATAGTAAGAGGTGTTGCTGGTAGAATGAAAGCTACATGCTGTTCTTTAGGAAGGAAGGCATAGCTACAGGAGTAACCATGACATGTGACATGGTCAGGCCGGAGAGGAATGAGTTAGAAGATGATCTGGTCCCAATGGTAGGGGAAGGGACACTACATTGCAAAAATACTTCTGTAAACCAGACCAGGAAGGAGCCAATGCCATGTCCAAGTCAGTTTCAGGCCCTTCCCTCAGGATACAAAGTATGGGACAAACAGAAAAGAAATTTTATGCGATAAATACATTTGTACATTTCTAATCTACCTGGACATTCTGTAAGCAAAACAAAACAAGACAACCATGCAAGTTATAGTACTTTAGCAAAAAAACTTCAGAAACAGATTACAATATGAATCTGCTGAACTAGAATTCATATGCAAACAGGATACCATGACACTGGGTTTGAATAGAGATTTTGAATGACTAACTCAGTATGAAAGGTGATTTCTTCTATATTACCCATCTCAGCTCTTACTTTCCTTTTCCACACTATTTGAATCAAAGCATCTTGTTTATGTTGCTGAGATAAGCTAGCAGACCATCTCTCTGGATCTGTCTAAATTGACCCTGTGACTCATCTTTCTCTGTATGTATAAATCAAATCGAGTCAAGTTCAAATTGAATCATAGGGTTGGAAGGGACCTCATGAGATCATTGAGTCCAATCCCCTGGAGCTTGACCCCAGGGCCCTTTGCATATTAAGCAGCAGTGCTAGCCATGCAGCTAACATGCTAGATTTTCCATTTCATACATCTGCTGAAACATGATAAATGCATTTGTTGGTCTTTAAAAGCATCATTGGGCTTCTTTTTCGTTTTGCAGAGAAGAAAGCAATTGTCCTGACCAACACAGGCCAGAGTGCTCAGAGGCTTTTTCCTTGTCTCACTGGGCCCTGCTTCCCTACCCCCATCCCCATGAAAGAGGACACTGCCTTATGTTCCTTCTTAGGTCACATGACAGCAGGTAGTCTGTAATCCTTCTCTGTCTGTTTTATCATGTGATAGCCTGCTTTTACAACAAGTAGTAGTAGATGATTGCTTCTGAAAAGAACCTTGTTGCCACCCTCCTAGACCAAGGGAACCCTTCTGGAAAAAAATTATGGATTCAAAGGGCATGAAACAAACTAGGTTCTATAAGTGCTTAAAAACCTATACTGTTAAGAAGAAATTATATCTTTGTCCAAGCAGATAAAAAGCGATAATTAATGCTTTCCAAACTAAAGTATACCTGTCTAACCATTACTCCACCCTCCACCTTGCTCCTCTCAGTTTATTTCTTATTCTACCTGTTATATCTGTGGTAGCAAAAAGGACAGGGTTTGTTTTTCTTACATATTGCTTATGTGTTTTTGCATCACACAATGGGTTGCTGAATCCCTGACTACCTGCCTTATGAACTATCATAATACAAACATCAATTATTAATATTAATTAATTCCTTTTATGGAATTCTGTAAGATGATTAAAAAATACTGTAGAAAAATTTTCATGCTCTATTCAGTTTTATAGAGAAGAAGGTGCCAAGACATGGTGAAAGACAAAGGGAACACAAAAGTTGGGAGAGAATACATAAAAATAATTGACCATGAATAAAATAAGGACAGACAACCACTGTGCTAAGATTCCTGGGGACTGGAAACAGCCAGCAAAAATAGTTGTGACAGGGATCTATGTTCTATTTAATCATAACACATCCATTTTGTGAAGAAAATTCTATCTAAAAATTACTATTTTTCATAGAGCTGTTCCTTTAATAATGTAGCATAAATTAATAATACAATATATTTTAAATGCATTTCATTTTGAAAAGCTTCAGATACTGTTACTATAGTAACAGAACTCACATCCTGAATGCATCTTCATTAGCGGCTCTTAATGTAGTAAAGCTTCCATCACCATCTGGCCTTGGCAGCTTTGTTGCTTGAGTGAAAATGCTACTGAATAATAAAAATAAATGGCCTGCTTTTCAGAGGGCTAAGAATCCTCCGTTTCCATTGACTTCAGTTTCAGATGCAAGTTCTCAGTCAGAATCTCTGCAAGTCAAGTCACAGGACTTGAATGACTTACGATCTTGTTGGCATCTTGCACAACAATCCTATTCACTGAGGGTATATCTGCAGTTTCTGTGGTGACCGATGCAAGAGAATCAAACGAGAGGGTCATATAGACCCATTTTATCGATCCCAAATGGCCCCTCTGGTTGACACCAGTAATCCATCTCCCCAAAATGAGTAAGGCGGCATCAAGAGGATAAACACAGAGCCATGAAGATGCTGAGGCATGATGTAGTATGCTGTGGCAAGCACTTTGATGGCAGATTCACAAATTACATTATGTAGCTTGTGTATCTTCCGCTTACCATCAGTGGCAGTGTAGACCGGGCCTGAGTTTCCAAGTTTGTGAGTTCCTCAGTTAGCTTTGTGTGTGCAGGGAACATTTTTCAAACAACTCAAAAGACTGAAGTTTTTCCACCCACCTTCACATGCATCAGACTTTGCATACACCACTTCAGTTATATCAAACAAATGACAAAAGGTTATATTGTTATAAAGACAGAAGAATTTTACTGCCAAATATCTCACATGTGGGGACTGGAAAACATTTGGCTTACACTTTAGTGTAGGAGTCAACTGCCCTGAAGAGGCATTAGATCACAGCCTCAATATGCCAGACAGAAATAATGAAATCATAACTACTAGTGTACTTACAATAAGATAAGGGTGCACAAAAGAAATGGAGAAGTACCCTCAAAATATAATGAAGATGGGCAAAGCTGGACTGGTGTGAAAACAAGAGTTACTCTGACCTTCAGGCTCCCTTTTATGTGAGCACCAAGTAAATATTCTACTATCCCATAATGAGTAGGCCAGATTATAGCATTGATGTATTCAGCTTTTAGTGTCCCCTCATTTAAGAAGCCATAAACCCAGTGAAGGGTATTTTGACCTTCCAGCAGTTCTACTTTTGTTTATGTTGTGAAATGACAATATTGTATTTGTGGTGCAGAGAAACAAGCCCTTCAGCACAATTTATCTTGTTTCTAACAAGAGGTTGTGTGCATGAGCCCAGAGATGGGCATTTGATAGTATTAAGCTCAGGAGTTCAGAGTTTTGTTTTGTGCCCTTGACAATTACTATGCAACTTCCTGACAAGTTGTCATCTTGTCTTCTGTTAGACTTCTCATTTTCTCTTCTACAACTGCTGAAAATAAACAAAAAACCAATCAAGGGAAAATAGGCAAAATTAGTGAGTATATGGACAGTAGACACCCACTATAGAGTCTTTTGTATAAATGTATCCACAGTAAACCACCATCACATATGGGAAGCTGGCGAGCAATAAAGACAGCTGTCACTAAAGTTTTGAGACTGGTGTGCAGAAGCCTGAGATATTCAGAACTCACAGCTGCAGAAGAAAGAAATTCACATAAATTTAGAGCACAGTGAAGAGATCGTGGCCCACTTACCAACTGGTTTAAGGACTACCATCCAGTAAGGATAGATATGGATTGCAAGATTTGCATTACAGCTGGTTGAAAACTTTCCAGTGGAACATCTTTCTGTTAGAAAATGCTGATTTGATAAAAATCAAAATGTAGTGGGAAGTTACTGATTTTGTAAACATTTTTCATGAAAAATTATTAAAGAGCCTCATCTGATGAGGTCCAAGTGCTTCATTTTGACAGCATCATTTCAATAATTATTTTTATTATAATAGCCACAACTAAGCACTTTGACATTATCAAAACAAATACTTAAGTATTATTCATCATTTTGAAGTTTCTGAAATGGAAACTTCTGAATTTTCATTTCATAGGAAAATTTCAAGTTTTCTTTTTGATTCAGGACAAAACAATATTTTGAAATGCTGGAATTCCCCCAGCACAGAATTCCCAGTTTCAGTCAGATCTCCTGTGAGTGTCTGATATTGAATTTAGAAGGTGATCTCACATCACTAGAAGAAAGAAAAAGGTGGCTAGCAAGTTACTGACATCAGAGATTCATCTGGTCATTGTTTTCTCTATATGTCTAAGACTTCTGCCTTTACACAAAACACCACAACTATCACAATCAAGAGTTTCACTCAAGAGTAGATTAAATCTAGTGTCTAGTAACTAAAAACTAACAAATGTATTAGTAATTTAGTAAAGCAATAGACTTGTAAATTTGTCAGTGTCACTGAGACTGTGTAAGTGTTCACCAAAAGATCCCTTCATACCTTTCCCTTAAGCTCTGGAACAGAGTTTATAGAACGTGAATGCTGAGTGTACATACCCTGCCTGCCTAAGCTTCATGTATGATATGAGGATACATACTTTTTAAATCCTCTCCCATCCACCACTGAAAATGTCCAGTTCATCCTTGACTCTGCACTTAGATTGTTAGGCATGAGGACTGAACTGGGCAACACTCAATACACAGTGACAAGCTCCAAAGGGGTAGCAATGTTAGTCTAGTTCAGCAAAACAAACAAGCAGTCCAGTGGCACTTTAGCAAATTTGTTTATTGAATGAGCTTTCATGGGAGAAAAATCAAACTTTGTCAGATGCTTGATGAACTGTGATTTTCTCCTACGAATGCTCAATATGATATATAAATTTCTTAGTCTCTTAAAGCGCCACCAGACTCCTTGTTTGTTTTACTCACTGTATAAAAAGAGAATATATCCAATAGTACAGAGCTCTCTATTTTAGCAGAGGATAGCAAACCAAGAGCCAATGGCTGGAAGTTGAAACAAATACAAACTAAAAATAAGACCTTTTTAATTAAAAAAAGAGAAATCAATCTGTGGGAATAATTAATCATTGGAATAGTTTCCAAGGGAAGTGGTGGATTCTGCATATCCTAAAGTGTTCAAAAGAAAACTGGATGTCTTTCAAGAGTATATTGTCCGGGGATGAGATTTTGAAAAGTGCTCAAAGTGATTTAGACCCCAAAATCCCATTAAAACTGACTTGGGCACTTGGGAGTTCAGGTTTCTCTGAAAGTCAATAGGACTTAACAGCTTTTGAAAATTACACCCTTGGTCAACAAGTTACTGGGCTTAATGAAGAATCACTGACTGAAATTCTATGGTATGTGTTATGCAGGAGTCACATTAGATTATTTTCAAGGTCCCGCCTGGATTTATAAACACACAAATAATTCCAGTTTCCATCATTGTGTCAGAAAAGGTTGATAACGCCCATCCTGAAGGGCAGTTTGAAGTCTCCTTTTGTGGACTTGCACAATCAAGCCTAATTTGGAAACTTCACACTACAATGCCTGATCCCATGTCATCAACTAGGGTCATTCTGGCTGGTGCAAATGTCCTCAGTAGACCATGTACATTAGACTGAAGTCTCCTTCCTGCTGTAAGCATGGTATAAAGGGGACTCAGCTTGGGCCAAGATCTGGCCCTATATTAGGTGCACTTTATAAATAAATAAATTGATAAATAGATACAGAGATAGAGATACAGTACTTGCCATGAGGAAAAAAACACAATGTCTGAAGGAGGGAATTTGCAGGGCTGAAAGCTATGACAAACATCTTTGAAACTAAACTAAGCACATTTAATACGCAAATCACCGAGACAATAAGGGCCTGATCCTGAAAGTTGCCAAAACTCCAAAGCACCTTCAAACTATATTCCTTAAGGCTCATTATCATCAGTAATACAGATTGTAAAGGGCCAATGCTACCCTATCATTGATTTCAGTGAGAGCCAAGAGTGCTCAAAATCCCTCAGGTAAGCCTTTAGCAAGGACCCCATAGTCTGTTTATTATTAATGTCACTTCTCAAAGTATGACTGCACTTTAAACTGCAAGTGTTTTTCCTATAATGCACCATTTGACATTCTGAAAAGATATGAGAAATTAATAAAATATGAGTTAACATTTGCTTAATAAGACTTAAGGAAAACTTCCTAACTTTAGTTTAAAAGTATTTTGAAGGCCTTTAAGGAGGAAGTAGTGGGTTTGGTGTCGAAGCTGGGAGGAAGTTGTCTGTGAAGTTAGTAATGATGTTGCCCCAAAGACTATCTAACTAACTGTTTGAAAATAGCATGAGCTGCTTTATGAACAGAAGAATGTCATCAAGACCAGCAGTTTTCCTTTTGTCTCCCTTTCAAGAGAAAGAAGTCTTTGTTTCGTTAGATTATTTGCTTGAAACATCACTGCTGGCAATTTTTCCATATTTGGTATTTTTGGTGTACATTTAGCTTATTTATAAAATCATACGGATTAGATTTATAGCTCTTTCCAGTGGACACACACAGTAGTCTCTTCTTTTTAAGGCACTCTCTACCACCCTCAGCATCCCCCCTTGACATATTTTATAAAACAAATTTAACAGGAAATATTAATAATTCAGAAAAAAAAGAGTGATATCGATAAAACAGTCAGTACACTAAAATCTACACATTTCTTAGGATAAAAGGTAGGAATAAAATAAATTAACTATGGGTTAGAAATGAACTCAAACTTAAAAAAGCTAAAATCCCTCATGCTTTAACCATATTTCCAGCTGTGAAAGATTAAACATCTGTCCCTTTTGAGACCATCAATTCTGCTTAATTGTCTGGTATAGGTGTTCAGTGATGCAAGAGATTTCCTATCAAACAGTAATATTTACATACATTCCATACACAATTTGGGTACTTTGGGCACTAATTTCACCTTGCTTTTTATAAAACACTGCATCATCACTCTAAAGCTACAGCTGATGTTATAGTAATTTCTATTTCTCTCGTTCCATTTTACACAGCCGTTACAGCCACAAAAGATACTAAATTGTCTTCGAAAACAAAATCAAATGCTGAGGCAGCTATGTCACACCACTGAAAGCATGCTGTTTCTGCTACATGGATTGACATATCCCTGCCAGAAATCTGTTTTCCATTAAACCAAAACCTATGACACAGTTAAGATTCCATTTTCCTTCTCAATAATCCTCCTTTTTTTCCTGATCTATACTTCATTATGATTTTCCCCTTTAGCTTTAATGTCTGCTGTAATTCGGACATTAGCAACATGATACTAAAGCTGCTGAGGGCATCTCAGTGCAACTACACAGAATCACAGAAGATTGGGGTTGGAAGAAACCTCAGGGGGTCATCTACTGATGTTTCTCAATGACCAGCCCATGGACTGACATCAGTCCTTGAGAGCTCCATGACACAGTATAGAACAGCAGTCCCTGTTAAAGGTTGAGAAATACTGATTTAACCTAATTCCCTGCTCAAAGCAGGACTAACCCCAACTAAATCATCCCGTCCAGGATTTTGTCAATCCAGGCCTTAAAAAACTATAAGGATAGAAAATAAACAAGGAGTCTGGCTGCACTTTTAAAGACTAGCACATTCATTTACTTCATATGAAATGGAAACTGCAGTATATTAGTCGTATATAAATATTCTGAGAAGTGAGAGTCACAATGCAGTCTGTTAGTCTATTAAAGCAAATGAAACAAGTTGTTTTGATTTAAACAGTGTGGATGTGGCCTTTAAAGAACAATAGATGAGAAGCTGAGACTGTTAAGAAGGTGAAGTTACCTTTTGTAATGAGTTAGCCTTTCTAAGTCTGTATTCAGACCCAAGGTGATGGTGTTAAGTTTGCATATGAATTCCAGCTCTGCAGTTTCACTCTGAGGATGGCAATTCCACCACCTCGCAGGTAACCCATTCCAGTGTTTCATCACACTCTTAGTGAGAAAGTTACTCCTACCATCCAACCTAGACCTCCTCACTGCAACTTGAGACCATTGCTCCTTGTTCTGTCTTTTGCCACCACTGAGAACAGCCTAGCTCCATCATCTGTGGAACACTCATTGCTATCAAAATCCCCGTCACTTGTCTGTTCTGCAACCTAAATATGCCCAGTTTCCTCAGCCTCTTCTCATAAGTCATGTGTTCTGGCCCCCAATCATTTTTGTTGTCCTCTGTTAGACTCTCCCCAATTTGTCCACATCCTGTCTGAAGTGGGAGATCCTAAAACTGGCCACAATACTCCAAATGTGAACTCATCAGTGTTGAAGAGAGGGGAATAATCACTTCCCTTGTTCTGTTGGTAATGCTCCTACTAATTCAGTCCAACATGCCATTAGCCTTCTTGGCAACAAGGGGACACAGCTGACTCACATCCAGCTTTTTGTCCACTGTAACCCCCAGGTTCTTCTCTAGAGGTTCTGCATTGCCAGTCAGTAACAGTGTACATGATTCTAAGTGTAGGCTCTGCACTTGTCCTTGTTGAACCTCATCAGATTTCTTTTGGGCAGTCTTCTAATTTGTCCTAGGTCACTGTATTCTATCCCTATCCTCATGTGTATCTACCACTTTCTCCAGTTTAGTGTCATCCATGAACTTGCTGCAGGTGCAATCCATCCCATCACCCAGATCATTAAGGAAGATGTTGACTAAAACTGACCACAGGACCAACCCCTGGGGCACTCCGCATGTAACTGGCTAACAACTGGACACTGAGCCATTGATCCCTATTTATTGAGCCCAATGATCTAGTCAGCTTTCTATCCACATTGTTAGTCAATTCATCCAGCCCGTGCTACTGGAAAGGTGACAGATTCCAGAGGGGTAGTCGTGTTAGTCTATTTCAGAGAAATCAAATAAACAAACAAAAGAGTCCTGTGGTGCTTATTTATTCCATGAGCTTTTGTGGGCACGATGCCACTTCACCAGATGCATGAAATGGAAAATGTGACAATGTTACCTGTATATAAACATACAGAGAAGGATGGGTTACAAGGTCAATTTAAACAGATCTAGAGGAATTGCTAGCCTATCTCAGCAAAGTAAACAGGCTGTTTTGTGTCAAGCAGTGTGGAAGAAGAAAGCAAGAGCTGAAGGGCCACCCCAGTGTCCCACCTCAAGGTGGGAGGAGGCTGCCCTTTCAGAGTTGGTGCGAAGCTGGAGTGATGGTGGGTAAGTGTTGGGGGGGGGGGGCAGGGGATGCTAGGCCAGGCTGAGTTGGCTCTTCATGGGGGATTGAGAGCCCAGGAGGCACCCCTCAGTACCCCCTGTGCATTGTGATGTCCCCTCCCCTCCACCAGTGGGGGTAGGAATGAGGCTCCATTGTCCCGGCTGGGCTGGAGCAGTAGAGAGTAGGGCCTGGGAAGCCAGGGCAACTCTTTGGGAGGGAAAGGGGGCTGAGATGCAGGAGGTTCTGAGTGGTACCCCTCAGCCTCTCCCCTTGTCCTCTCCCTACTTGTGGTGAAGGGCCAACACAGCCACCCTCCCCTCCCCAGGTGGGGGCTGGGATGGTAAAGTTGCCCTGTCCCTGCCAGGGCCAGGCAGCAGGGCTGCTGCAGCCACATATCCCCCACTCCTCCCAGATACAGACATCCCCCCCTGCCTTGTGTGATGGGGAGGGGACATGAGGAGTTGCAGGGGTGCAAATGTGGGCTTGACCCCCAGGAACCAGACACCCTGAGTATGACAATGGCATACCATAAGTATTTTGTGACATCCCTTCTCACACAATACTGTCAAACAGGAAGATACCATGTTCCAAGTGGACCAAGTCTCTGTTAAGACACCCTTTAGAGTGAAGCCACCCACACTAAAAGCTAAGAAATGGTCACCACTTGACTTTAAGGTAAGAATAACTCTTCATGTATTAATTCTGGGAAACTGAGAGAGACAGATCTCTGTGTCATTTATGGGAAGGAACATTGCCAGTCCCTCAGCTATCCTGATTTTTAGTTAAATGTCCAACCTCCACAACTACAAATGATAAATATAATGAAGCAACTCATAGATTTAGTCCAGGACATACATATTTCATACAAGAACTGAGAAAATGCCGTTTTCTAGACTTCTTCACAAACACGTTTTCTTTTAAGCAGACAGTCCGACTGAACATTCGTGTCATGCCTATGCAGAAATATTACAAAAAATTTCAATAATATTAAGATTGATGGAATAAAAGTAAGTAACTTTTTTCTAAGTGCCAGCAGGAAGAGTCATAGATATAAAACTGCTAGATCTTAATTAGTTCTCTATCAGCTTATTTCATTATTTTCCATAGCACAGAGTCATCATCAAACTCAAATAAAGCTTTGGTGACTGATTGTCTAGTGTGGTATGACAGCTTTGCTTCACATTACAGCATGAACTTAGCCTTATGCTACCCCAGCTGGAATGGAAAGGTCATAACATTGAAAAGCGATCTTCTGGTGACATCAGCTGGTAGTGGAGGGCTCTTATGTCACTTCCTGCTCCCTGCTGACATTGTAGCAGGGAAAAAAGTAGGACTGTCCAGAATACACCTATAATCAGCCAATCCATAAATTAGATCATCCTGAGGTTTGCTCTATACCACAACAATCTCAAGCAGAGGCAGCACCAGAATTAGGTCACTGAAAGACCACTTTTAAACCACATTCACACACACATGCTCTGTATAGATTAGTTAGTCCAATCATCTGGCCCCTAATGTACAGTTTCCAATATGAGTATGAGCTGGTTGCCAACTAACATTTTTTTTTAAAAAAAAAAACTGTACTGGAAGAATGTGTGTGTCATGGAGGACATCATAAAATTTTAGTTGGAAGAGTAATGTCAAAGCTTTAACAGTACACTTTCATGTACAATCTTGTTACATATGTTCCATAATTCATCACTGTAATGATGAATTTGAGAACATTATGACTTTCTGTAACTTATTAGTGTATCCTTACCCCTTGAGCTGTGATCTGCTAAGCCAGGCCACCTTAAGCCTGATCAGAATTTGGATGGGGGGTCACCAAGGAAAACCTAGTGAGTGACAGAAAGGAGTGATGAGTCACTGGATAGCAAACTTCCTTCAAAATTATTAGTGAACCAATAACCCAGAACAGTGTTGGGGGGGGGGGGACACAAATGTGGTGTATGTTTCAGATCCATAGCCCTGACCATATATGATGCCCATGGCACACTTTGTTATGTGACCAGGCTAAACTCCTGTAAATTTTAATTACATTTTTGCGTACTTAATTTCACCTTGAAGTTTAATTCTAATAAAGTGTTTTTCACTTTCTCTCCCCAACAATGATGCTGACCATTCACTTTTAGCCATTATTTTGTGAACATATGCCAAGACCTCTAGTAGGTTAGAGAGAAATGCTTTTCCTTTACAGAAACCATGCTGGCTTGTCCCCAGAATCTCTTGTTTATCTAGGTGATTTATAAGTCTGTTATTAATTATGTCAGCTAGTTTTACTGGTGCTGAAATAAGGCTTGCTGTTACCACTCAAGAAAGAAAAAAGGTCTCTGAAAACATCCACTCAGCATGCAGCAGTCAAAAAAGCAAACAGAATGTTGGGAATCATTAGGATCTATCTATCTATATATCGATATACATGGTATGCCAACGCCTCAAGTACTGCATGCAGATCTGGTCATCTCGTCTCAAAAAATATATAGTGGAATTAGAAAAGGCACCACAAAGTACAAGAAAAACGATTAGTAGAATGAAAGAGCTTCCATGTGAGGAGAGATTAATAAGAATGGGACTTTTCAGCTTGGAAAAGAGACTAAGAGGAGATATGATAGTCTATAAAGTCATGACTGGTGTGGAGAAAGTAACTAAGGGAGTGTTATTTACTCCTTCTCGTAACACATGAACCATTTCCACACAGCTAATAACCTTTACGGGAGCAGAAGATTAGTTAGCATGCTTTCTACTCTAAGCCCAAATTGGAGCTTATATTTTAGGGGCAAAAAGTTCTTACGTAAAAGTCATCTCAAGGAGTGTAGCATGGGACTGTACTTCTTGCTTCTAGAGCAATGGTAACGTTGACACCAATATCTCTGATCCCCTTGTAAAGTCTTTCCTGAAATCCTTGACAGCAGGGGATAAGAGCTTCTAATTTCTCACATAAATTCAAATTCACTTTTGTCCTACATATCTGATTTACCATGGATATCCCAGTAGACCTAGCAATCAAGCAACAACACAGATAATAGCAGCTTTCTGTCAAGTTCTTGTTATCTAACCAGATTAATCATAGGTATGGCTGAATGCTACAGACACAAAATCTGGAAGAAATGGCAGGTTTATCAACATACTATTGGTAGCATGAGTGCCAATTCTCAGGGCCACACATGAAAGGTCAAAATCACTTCCACCTTACCTCCACAACTGGACCCAAGTCCAAAGTTTTAAGATGAGATTGAAAAAACAGTAAATAAAGTGAATGGGAAGCCTATTTGGTGCTGATCAATCCAAAGATACAGAGGGACTATATCTAAGACAGAGAGTGCAGTTGCTCTTAGTGTGCTGATACAGACAACAAAAATGCAGATTATTGCTTACTGAGGTGGTATCCTTTATGACGTGAAATAAAATGGAAAGTAACACATTTCATAGAGGCCCACCAAATAGACTTCACATTATCACATGGTTTCCATCATCATGAGCCAGATTTAATTGGTAACTATGAGGTGAAGAAAACTCTCTGTCCCATTATCAGCCTCTTGTGCATCCTGACCTGTACAGCCTACTTCTTTTGAATGAGTATCCCAAAAATCCATTATCAAATCAGTGTTTTCCTATGAATCAAAGATGACTTCTACATTTGTAAATAGATACTGTTTTATATAATGTTTAAAATGAGTATACACCAAATAACGTAGATATAACAACAAGGAATAAAATTCATTGAAGTCAGTGGAATTACAGCCTGGATAAATTTTGGGGACTGAAATTGTAGTGGCAAGAGTTACAATAAATGTATTTTACCAGATCATGGAATGGATGGCCTATAGAGACATTTCACAGTTGCACAAAATTTTTGAAGTAACTATCCAGTTACTCAAATATGCTTTGACATAAACAATGGCAAAATTACTAGGTATAGACATAGATTACAGCTTAATTAATTTCTTAGAGAAGTTAAAATAATCATCCATTGTACTGCAAACAAACATGGCTCGTGTAAATACATCACCTGTAAAAGGCAGTACTTTAATTAATCAAATTAGTTTATTTTCTTCTAGATATTCCATACTATTATAAAACCAGTAAAGAATTGGGTCTAGTTTGTATCATAAAAGTTACACAAGGAAAATGTCACATTTCTTATTTCACGTCATGTGCTTATCATGTCATCTGTGTGCCTGGTACTGTAAGGAGAGGGGGGAACCAATCATGCACAATCTAAAAGAGTTTATCTAGGTTAACTATGGTAGTTAATGGGTAGTAAGATTTGTGGAGTTTTACAAAAGTAAGATTGTGTATGTTCATACAGCAAACTTACCCAGGAAACACCAAAACAAAGTTCTCTCAGTATATTTGTATTAAATGTCTACTTAATGAAAGAAATATGCTACAATGACAGATGAGAAAGATGAACTTTATTTTACTTCTTGGATTTGATGAGCACAATGACTGTCTTTTTGCTGTAAGTTTATACAGTGCCTAGCACTATGGGGTTCTTGTCTATGACTGAGGCCCCTAAATGCTACAACAACACATAATGAATAAAAACTGAAAGACTCCTTTGTGCAGTTTCTGCTATTGTGGACCCACCCTCTTATTTATATGAAACATAAATGAAAAGGCACAACGTGTCCTCAATTCTGTCTTACTGTAAAGGTATTTCCATGATTATTTTCTTCGGAAATATACAAAGTCAATAGCATTCTTAACAATAAAGTTTTTGTTTGCCAATACACAGCGTGAAATTCTTTCTCAAGCAATGGCTCAGCACAAAACCTCCTGCACTGTATAGGACCCATTTAGGAGAAGGGCCAGTAAGAGATGAAAAAGAGAAAGCAGAACTAAGGCCTTTGATGGGAAGGACAGAATGCAACAAGTTATCGAAAATGGCTAGGAGACAGAACCTTTTGCAGAGCACTAGACAGAAGCTTTAGAAGTGGAGACAAGAAGGAATTTGGGCAAACTAATTTGTGGACAAATTAGAAAGAGTCAAGTGGAGGGCGACAAAAATGATTATGGCACTGGGGCACATGTTTTATGAGGAGAGACTGAAGGCGCTTGACTTATTTAGTCTGCAGAAGAGAAGACTGAGGGGGTTTTGATGACTACCTTCAACTGCTTGAAGGGGTGCTCCAAAGAGGAGGGAGGTAGACTATTCCCAGTGGCACCAGAGGACAGAACAAGGAACAATGGTTTCAAGTTGCAGCTAGAGGGGTCTAAGCTGGATATTGGGAAAACTTTCTCACTAGGAGGTTGGTGAAGCACTGGAATGCATTGCCTAGAGAAGTGGTTTGATCTCCATATTTGGAAACTTTTTAAGACCTGGTTGGATAAAACCAACGCTGGCTGGGATGATTTAGTGGGAGCAGCCTTCTTTTAGCAGTGTTTAGACTAGGTGATTTCATGAGGTCCCTTCCAGCTCTAATATCGGTGCGTTACTTACCACTAACCATCCTTCTTCTCACATACATTCAGTTATAGGTGTCTACATGCCCCAGCGTACAGTAGCTCAGAAAGTCTTCAGCCTTAGCCTGTCAGGTTGGGGCATACAGCCAATGCACCCTCTGTGCCGTGACTGCAGTTATATATGTGACTATGACCCTGACCCTTCCAGTCCCATATACCTTTGCCAACTCTGTTAGCGGAGATGGTGGGAGGGGCCTGAATGTATGTGAGCAGCCCATCTCGAAGAAGGACGGTTACTGGTACGTAACCCACAGTTCTGCTTTGAGTGCTGCTCACATCATTCAGTTACAGGTGACTGCTAGCCATACTCAGAAAGTGTGGAGGAGCTACAGTCTGCTCACACTGAGTACAGCTCTGCCCAAAGCGACATCGTCTCTAGCCTGCTGGGTGATGACGTAGTGTGTCGTAAAGGTATGCACTGATGACCACGTAGCAGCCCTGCAGATCTCTTGGATCAGGACCCTGGCAAGGAAGGCCGTTGATGACGCTTGGGCCCTCGTAGAGTGGGCTTTATCAGTCCCAGGAAGGGGCATATTCAACCTTCCATAGCAGTCTTTAATGCAGTTTACAATTCCTTTGAAGATACACTGTGCGGATACTGGGAGACCTCTCTTGCATTTGGCGACCACCACAAATAATTGGGAGGTCTTGTGAAATGGCCGAGTGCACTCAATGTAAGTCAGGAGTGCTTTCCTCACGTCCAAGGTATGCCACTTCCTCTGGTTCTCCATAACCTTAGGGACTGGATAAAAAATTGGCAGGCAAATTTCCTGGTTAAGGTGGAATGGGGTGGCCACCTTAGGGAGGAAAGACAGGTGGTGACATAAGACCACTTTATCTGGGTAGAACCTCGTATATGGGGGATCTGAGGAGAGGGCTTTTAGCTCCGAAATCCTCCTAGCAGAGGTGATTGCCACTAAGAAGGCCACCTTCCAAGACAGGATCAGCAAGGTGGTTGAGTCCAAGGGTTCATAGGGTGGCTCTGTCATCGCCCGGAGTACTACATTCAGGTCCCAAGGAGGGGTGGGCTTATGGGGTTGGTGAAAAAGTCTCTCCACCTCTTTCAAGAATCTAACAGAGGTAAGGTGGGAAAAAACTGAGTGCTCATCCACTCACTCGTGAAGAGCTGAGATTGCTGCTAAATGGACTTTCAGCAAGGAAGAAGAGAGCCTTTTTCTCTGAGGTCTAACAGATAGTTAAGGATTAGGTGTATTGGTGCTGATAAAGGGTCTACACCTTTGTCTTGTGCCCAGATGGAGAATTGCTTCCATTTGGCTGCATACGTGGACTTGGTAGATGGTCTGCTACCAACCAGGACCTTCTTAACCCTGTCTGAGCAGAGCCTCTCCTACTCACTGAGCCAGAGAGCCTCCAGGCTATCAGGTGTATGCAGCCCAGGTTTGGGTGCCGAAGGCATCTGAGTCCAGCATCAGGAGGTCCGCCCGCTGTGGGAGGCGGAGTGAAGTCTCTATGGATATGTCCTGCAGGAGTGTGAGCCAATGCTGTCTGGGTCAGTCTGGAGCTATCAATACCATGTTCGCCCCATCCATGCTGATCTTCAAGACAACCCTCTGTATCAGGGGAACTGGTGGGAATGCATACATCAGGGGTCCTAACCAGCTGATAAGGAAGGCATTGCTGAAGACCCCCCCACCTCCCAGCCCCTGAGGGAGCAGAACTGGGGACGCTTGTGATTCTGCTGTGTCGCAAATAGGTCTATCTGGGGTGGCTCCTATTTGTCTATCAAAAGGGAAAACACCCTGTCATGGAGAGACCACTTGTGGTTTGCTAGAGGCTTTCTGCTGAGTGAGTCCGCCAGCCCATTGTCCACCCCCAGTAGGTGGGCAGCCACCAGGGTAAAGTTGTATTCTATGGCCAACCCCCAGAGTTTTCATGCCTCCTCACAATGCGATGGGGACCGGACCCCCCCTTGCCAGTTCATATAGAGCATGGCTGTGATACTGTCCATAAGGATCTGGACTGACCTGCCCCATATCTTGTCCAGGAAGGTCATGCAAGCTAGTCTGATGGCCCGTAGTTCCTTCACATTTATGTAGAGAGGGCAGTCCGTGTGCAACCAGAGACCTTGAGTACAGAGTCCCCCAGAGATATGGGCCCCCCACCCTAAGTCTGAAGCGTCCGTTATTAAGGTCACTGAGGGCCTGAGCTCTCTAAATGGGATGCCCCTCGTAGCGAAACTGGGATTCCTCCAAACCTGAAGTGTCCCCAGAGCGTCCTGGGGAAATGACAGTACCTTGTTTAAGGTATCCCTCTGTATGTGGAATACCATTGAGAACCAGACCTGGAAAGGCTTCATTCTCAGGCGTGCTGTCTGGATCGTGGAAGTGGAGGCTGCCATGTGACCAAGTTGCTGCAGGCATCGGCAGGCTGTGGTCACGGGGGATGTCTGCAGCTCCATGCTGATGGTGCAAATGAACCAAAACCTTGATAGGGGCAGGAATGCCAACCCTTTGTGAGGGTCCAGATGCACCCCTAAGAACTCTGTGTTCTGGGATGGGTGGAGTTTTGACTTTTCTCAGTTTATGCAGAGGCCCAAGCACCTGCAGAGCCTCACCACTGCTCTGACATGACGCTCTACCTAAGGCCTCAATCTCCCAACTATTAACCAGTCGTCTAGATAGGGGTAGATTCTTATGCCCCATCTGCACAGGTGCACCGTGACCGGCGCTATGCTCCTTGTGAACACCCTGGGGGCCAAGGAGAGCATGAAAGGGAGAGAGGTGAACTGGAAGTAGTCTTTTGCCACCCTGAATCTTAGGAATCACCTGTGGCGGGACCATACGGCTATGTGGAAGTAGGCGTCTTTTAGATCGAGGGCTGCGAACCAATCCCCGGGAGACAGAGATGGGAGGATCTGTGATAGGGAAACCATGCGGAACTTTATTCTCTTTATGTGTTTGTTTAAGGATCTGAGATCTAAAATGGGTCAAAGGTCCCCATTGGGTTTCGGGACCAGGAAGTATCAGGAGTAGAACCCTTTTCCCTGCTCCCACTTGGGGACCCTTTCCATGGCCCTGAGGGAGAGGAGTTTTTTGCATTCAGTCTTGATCAGGTGGAGCAGCTCCAGGTTCCTGAGGTTTGGACGAGGGGGCAGTTTTCTGTCCCGAGGAATCGAAAGGAACTAAATACGATACCCCTCCGTGACCGTCTCTAGGACCCACTGGTTTAATGTGACGTTGGCCCCGTGGTGTATGAAGCGGTGCAAACAGTTGGGGATCGACTGGGTCATGGGTTCGCTGCCCTCACAGTAACCATCAAAAATGTAGCTTCCTTCCCGATGAGTGTTCGGAGGCCTGCGCACACCTGCCAGACTGTGGGGCATCGGACTTCTCACTCTAGCTTGAACGGGCTTTGTCCTTGTCCAAATCCCCAAGATGACACTGAGGAAATTGGAAGGACCTTGGGAACGGGCTCTGCAGTTGAATCTGTTGTTTCAGCTGCTGAGGTTGTTGCTGTAGGAGTTGATAGGGTTTCAGAGAATGTCTGCTAGGTTGTGGGGTGTATATCCCCAGCAACCGGAACGTGGCTGGAGTTTCGCATCCGTGGACTCAGCAAAGAGGTCAGGGCCTTCAAACAGCAGGTCCTGAATGGTAAGTTGCAACTCTGGCGGCAGACTCAAGCCTAGGAGCCAAGCCGAGCAGCACATTACCACAGTTGATGCCATTGTGCAAGCAGCCGTATCTACGGCATCCCATGTAGCCATCAGAGCATCCCTGGATGCCATCTTCCCCTCTTTGAGCATCGTGTCAAAGTCCCTAATTCCTTGGGAATAATGTCACGAAAGCCTTGCATTCCTTGGGAATAATGTCATGAAAGCCTTGCATGGCACTCCACAGGTTAAAGATATATCTTGTCATGAGGGCTGACGGGTCTAGGGAGGAGTGTGGAGAGGAGGCCGCTGAGCAGTCCTTGGTGCCAGATTCTGGTGCCGGTGGTGGGTCGCGGGTACCAGGGTCACCATAGGCTTGGGTTTCTTCAGTGGTACTGGAGCCAGGTCCAGGGACCATGCCCGCACCTTCATGGGGGCTCGCGGCGTCAATGGTACCAAGGATGGTCCCGCTCTCAAGCCACCGAAGGGTTGGTTTGGTCACTGAGGTGGCCGGCACTGTGACGGTACCAATGAATGCATTGACCGAGACTTCGAACTCGGCGCCAAAGGGCAGTGCTCTGGTGCCCGGACCGATTGGGGTGCTGGTGGAGCACTCACAGCTCGGGCGGCATCAGAGACATGTGTACTGCTTCCAGCAAGGGAGCAGAAGTGCAGCTCTCTATCTTTGCAAGTTCTCCGTTTGAAGGATTGGCAGATAAGGCAGATCTACAAAGCACCTGACAAAGGGGGATTTTCCCCCAAGAAAGCTCATGTGATAAATAAATTTGTTAGCCTTTAAAAGTGCCACAGGACTCCTTGCTTGTTTTGCTGATCTAGACTAACATAGCTGCCCCTTTGGAACTTGTCCATTTAGGGGGATTTCAATAGAAATTCAGGACCTGTCTGATATTTGTGTCCTTTAAAATCTCCCTTTACTGTTTTTAAACAAAAATGGTAAGATTTTTTGCACATGACTTGCTCTTCTAAGAGACTATTTAATGTTCACCCTACTAAAAACAGTAGTGGCTCTGAGCCTTGTTCATATCATTCTACCATGGGAGGAGAATGGATTTTTATACAGGCTGTTTCTGATTTCTTGGAAATCATATTCACATTCCTATCAAGCAGTCAGCAGGGAGAGTAATGCTTATACTCTGTATTTAAGATGCTGGACCAGATTCTGCTCACCAGGATAAATTCAGAATAACAGGATTAAATAGCTACTGAAAGCAGAATGTCATTGAGTGTATTTACCAAGCGAGCAAACAGAACATAGTTCTTAAATTTGTGCAGCAAGAGATTAACCCAGATCATCTCTAATCTATTCAGGAAAATCCTTTCACCTTTTTGTCATTACTTGTTTCATTACTTAGACTCAGCCTCGTTGTTTTGAAGAGTACTCTCATTTCAGACCCATTACCTCATTTTCACAGCTCTTGATGGTCGATGTATTATGTGAAAAAGTATTTGGTATAAAATGGCTTCCTGGATTGAAAGGCTTAAAAATGCCTTAAAAAGTACAAAATGGCTATGGGCTCTGACCCTGCACAATCCTGCTAGTGTTGCAGATTCAGTTTTCAAAGCAGTCAAAGTTATGTCATTAACATAATGACAGGGACAGAGTTTAAATTAACTGCTGCTAAATTGTTGGGAAAAGGAAACCTCCTACAAACAAGTTCTCCTTTTACATAATTCTTGATTCTCAGGAGTATAACTTACACTCCAAACCTACCCACCTCATGGAGTTTCTGAATTGTTAGAGAACCAGAAACAACTGTGCACACACATAGAGGAAAAGTTCCAGACAGTTTTTTAATACACAGAATAAACTTATATTTCCTCAGAAGTATTTAAAGAAGAGAGAATAATATCTCACCCACCTCACTCAGTCACTAGCTTTTAAACTGGTAGGGCACTTGCCAGTCTGTTTCAGGGTTTGCACCCTCCCCTTCATAAACTTTCTGAGGGGGGAAAAGAGGAAAGAAACATTTTACAGGAAGCAACTCATCTCCCTAGCTAACCTGTCACCTAGAAAAAGCCCATTCATTTTAACTCAGATGCTCATTCAAATTCTTCCATGTGGCTGATGTTCAGTCACGCAGGGAAGAACCCATTATTGAGTTCAGATGTCAAGCCTTTGATACCGTCCCAAGAACATGACTGGAATATTCTGACCCTGTGGAGGACCTAGCTCTAGATTTAATCCAGCATTGTACAGTCACTAGAGGGGAAAATCAACCTCCCTGAGTGAAAGAGACTCTTGCCGCCACACGTCCATGCATCAGCAGCCACAGAGCCTAATTTTGTCTGGAACGGAATGCAAGTTACACTTAACAACTTTCTAACACCATTGAGGCAAATCCAACAAATTGCTGAGAACCTCTTGGATGTGTCCTAAGTGCTTTAAAGACTTAGCAGAGTCAGTGAATGAATATTGAGGGCCTTCAACAATTGAGAAGAAATATGCAGAGGTATGAAGATTCATGCCATAGAGATAAAACCAAGGCATAACAGCATCAGTACTAGTCATAGAGTCTCAAGGGGCTAATACTTTCCAAAGTAGTTAAACATTTTGCCCAAAAGCAGGAAACTCCACTCCAGTAATATTATCTTCTTAACTATATAAGCCATGAAGATGCAGCAAGGCAGACAAATACTTAGAAACCAAATGTTTGCCATCTTATGAGTAAAGCGACACAAGTAAAAAAAACTTCAGTTAAAAACAAGAACAAATTTATTAACCAAGTTGAGGAAACAATAGCCCATCTCAATGATAACATGATTACTCACCTGAGTAAGGATTCACAGGGTTGAAGGTCTAGTTTATTATTTTCACAAAACACATATACCAGCCTGCCATTTTCTCTTCTATTTTTTTTTAACTTAGAAAACTGAGGCACAGTATTGGAGGAGTTTTAGAACTAAAGTTCATTTACAACATACTAAATCTTAAACATCTTCTACCCCCCCAAAAAAGCCACAGGATATGTTTGGGTTTTTTTTTTTCTTACACTTGTCCAAAGATTTCATTAACACATACATCTGAGGCATACACATTCCAAACCATCATGGTTATGGTTAACACTGATTTTGTAAGGGTAATTAAAGCAAGCAGCCTACAGACTGAAAGGTAACACTAATTCATGCTCAATCATAATCCGTTCTTTAGGAATGCCATTTTGTAAAATAAATGATCCAGTTTTTAATTTAGCTGATAGTGATTAATGGTATTCATAGAATCATAGGGTTGGTAGGGACCTCCTGAGGTCATCTAGTCCAACCCCCGACACAAAAGCAGGATCACTCCCACTAAATTATCCCAGTCAGGGTCTTGTCCAGCCGGGCCTTAAATATCTCCAAAGACAGAGATTCCACCACCTCCCTAGATAGCCCATTCCAATGCTTCACCAATAGCCTAGTAAGAAAGTTTTTCCTAATATCCAGCCTCGACTTCCCCAGCTACAACTTGAAACCACTGCTCCTTGTTCTGTCCTCTGTTACTAGAGAAAACAGCCAAGCTCCATCCTCCTTGGAGCATCCCTTCAAGTAGTTGAAGGTTGCTATCAAATCCCCCCTCAATCTTCTCTTCTGCAGGCTAAATAAGCCTTGTTCCTTCAGTCTTTCTTCATAGGTCTTGTGCTCCAGTCCCTTGATCATTTTTGTCGCCCTCCACTGGACTCTTTTTAATTTGTCCATGTCCTTTTTGTAGTGGGGAGCCCAAAACTGGACACAGCATTCCAGATGCGGCCTCACCACACCAAATAGAAGGGAACGATCACATCCCTCGATCTGCTGACAACGCTTCTACTGATGCAGCCCAGTATGATGTTGGCCTTTTTGGCAGCAAGAGCACACTGCTGACTCATATCCAGCTCACCATCTACCATGACCCCCAGGTCCTTTTTTACAGTGCTGCTACTTATCAGATTGCTCCCCGTCCTGTAGCAGTGCATGGGGTTTTTCCATCTCAACTACAGGACTTTGCACTTGTCCTTGTTGAACCTCATGAGATTTATATTGGCCCACTGCTCCAATTTGTCTAGGTCTCCCTGAATTGTGTCCCTGCCCTCCAGCGTGTCTACCATTCCCCTAGCTTGGTATCATCCGCAAACTTACTGAGTATGCAATCTATCCCATCATTCAGATCATTAATGAAAATGTTGAACAGAACCGGCCCCAGGACCGACCCCTGGGGCACACCATTCGTTACTGGTTGCCAACTAGACATGGAACCATTGATTCCTGCATGCTGAAACCATTGATCTAGCCAGTTCTCTATCTACCTTACAGTCCACACATCCAACCCATACTTCCTTAACTTGCTGACAAGAATGCTGTGGGAAACTGTATCAAAAGCCTTGCTAAATTCATGGTATATCACATCAATGGCTCTTCCTGCAACCACAAATCCAGTCACCTCATGAAATAAATCAATTTGTTAGTCTTTAAGTGCCACAGGACTCCTTGTTTGTTTGCCCAAATGTGGACTCCATCCTTTGGCATTTGATTTCTCAGAGTTCAAAACCAGGCTCTCTGAGTCAGGGGTGGCCATGTCCTCATATTCTCCTCTATGTGTAGATGTTTGCTAACACCAGGTTTACCTGACAGGCACCTCCTGGTGATGTTAATGGAGAACTACTCAACTGCACATCCATCTGGTGACCTGTGTGCCATCTGTCCCAGTCTCTGTCCAGTGCCTGCACTCTCTGGCCAAGGCGTTCTATTAAGTTCTCACTTCCAGGGAAGGATCTTATCCAAGCAGCCAACTCAATGTCCCTGACCACCACTAGTCCTGTAGCCACCCACTGGCAGTCCGGGGAGACAGGAAGGGACTTGCAACCACTCACTTCTCTGGGTCCCTATAGACCACACCTTGGCACCACCTGACCCCCAACACAGACTTTCAGGTCCCCTGGACAATGTCCACATATCCTCCAGGACCTCTCACCATTATATCACTCTTCTGAGCTTTAGTTTCCTCAGAGCACCAGCAATCCACATAGAATTGACCTTGGTCCTGCGTCTTCCAGCCAGACAGGCAGCACACCCTCCCACCCTTACTGCCAGGGGAGCCTGCCCAGAGCTGTAGCTGAAGCACTCTTTTAAACAGGGCTCCTGGGTCCTAATTGGTTCTTCCACTGTTCGCTTCAAGTGGCTGCTTGTTTCACAGGGCTTTTAACTCCTTTTTTTCCTGGAAAGAAGCCACACTGCTCCCCCAACCCCTCTCTTGGGGGCATTTGTTGTGTGTCCCTAAGTCATAAAATTGCAACCATTTGGACAAACCTCATGATTGTAGCTGTCTTCATTGTCTTTTGCTGTTCATAATAAAAAGAACAGGTAAAACTACTTACTGCTAATAAACAGTCAGTAAAATTCTCAGAATGCTACATTAAATACCGAGTTTACTCATCTCATGATTAATATTCATGTGTAAATTTATTACAATTAGATTTGTTTTGCAAGCTATAGTACTTAGATACATTTAAATAAATTGCCTTCAACAACAGAGGAAATGTAACTTAGCAAGTTTCTTGCTGGGTACCAGGAGTTTGCCAAAAAACATTATAAGCAGGGCAGTATGTAACCTCTCATGGAGAATCATCTACAAGGAAGAGATTAATAAAATCAGTAAACCCTGCAAGTTCAGTTTTTCCCATTATTTCTCAGAGTGCTGCCACTTCCATTTCTAGAGAAGATGCAGCTCATTTGTAGCAGCAAGAATAATGACAATGAGGTGCTATTTTGGAATTAAATAAAAAAGAAATCTATCATTAATTAAGAAGAAAGTTGACTCAGCTTTTTTATAACCTGTACATCTATGTCTATGTATACACAACATACCACAGCAACACAGTTGTTGTGTGTGGTCAATCACTGAAGCCACTAGAGAGGTTCTCCTGTTGCTGTAGTTGACCAAGGGGTGGAATTTATGCCTTCCCCTGATTGGTCACTCTCTGCTTCTCTGCTGAAGCAGGAGCCGGCCCTGGCCAGGACTCAGGGCCACTGTGGCAGCAGCCCTGAGTCCTAGTTGGGGCCTGTTCCTGGCTCAGTGGGAAGCAAAGAGCAGTGACCGCCGGTGGCAGCATCTGGCCCCAGCCAGGGATGTGGAACCGCTGGTGGCAGGATCCAGGCTTGGTCAGGAGCCAGGGCTACTGCCAGCACCAGGAGCTACATTGGGCTGGGTGCGGGGGAGCTGGATCCTTGGAGCTGCCTTCCCCAGGGCAAGCTCCAAAATCCACCCACACCAACCTCCCTGAGAGCAAGAGCTAAGTCAGCAAAAGAATTCTTCCATCAACCTAGCTCTGTCTACACAGGGATTTCAATCAACATAGCTGTGTTGCTCAGGAATGTGGGTTTTTCAACTAAGGGTACAGGAAGATACCATTCCAATGTGCAGAAAGAACAGCAAATATGGAAGGTGCCCAGCGTGGTTTAACAGAGAACTCTATGGTGAGCTCAAAAACAAAAGGGAAGCTTACCTGAAGTGGAAGCTTGGACAGATGACTAGGAAGGCATATAAAGATATTGCTCAGGCCTACAGGGATAAAATCAGAAAGGCCAAAGGCCAATTGGAGTTGCAGCTAGCAAGGGATATGAAGGCTAATAGGAAGGAGTTCTTCAAGTATGTCAGTAACAAGACGAGGATCGGGGATGGTGCAGGTCCCTTACTGAATGGGGCAGGTATCCTCAGGTGGATGATGTGGAAATGGCTGAAATACTCGATTCCTTTTTTACCTCAGTCTTCACGGCAGGGTCAGTTCCCAGGCTACTACACTGGGTAACACAGAATGGAGAGAAGGAGAGCAGCCCTCAGTGATGGAAGGTCAGGTTATAGTGCCTATCTTAAAGAAAGAGAAAAAGGAGGACGTGGGGAACTACAGACCAATCAGCCTCACCTTTAATCCCTAGAAAAATCATGGAGCAGGTCCTCAAAGAATCCATTCTAAAACACTTGGAGGAAAATAGAGTGATCCGGAACAGTCAGCATGGCTTCACCAAGGACAAATCGTGCCTGATCAACCTGCTCGCTTTCTGCAATGAGGTGACTGGATGTGTGGATACAGGAATAGCTTTTGATGTGATGTAGCTCAACATTAGCAGAGCTTTTGATATGATTTCCCACAGCATTCTTGTCAGCAAGTTAAGGAAGTATGGTTTGGATGAATGGACTGTAAGGTGGATAGAAAGCTGGCTAGATCATCAGACTCAGTGGGTAGGGATCAATGACTCAAAGTCTAGTTGGCAACCAGGAACTAGTAGAGTGCCCCACGGGTCGGTCCAGGGGCTGTTCTGTTCAACATCTTCATTAGTGATCTGGATGATAGGACAGCCTGCACGCTCAGTAAATTCACAGATGATACCATGCTGGGGTGGGAGGAATGGTAAACACACTGGAGGGCAAGGATAGGATCCAGGGAGACCTAGAAAAATTGGAGCTTTGGGCCAAATGAAATCTCATGAGGTTCGACAAGGACAAGAGTGAAGTCCTGCACTTAGGATGGAAAAATCCCATGCACTACTACAAAAAGGCCAATAGTATATTGGGCTGCATCAGTAGGAGTGTTGTCAGCAGATCAAGGAATATGATTATTCCCCTCTATTCGGCGGTGCTGAGGCTGCATCTGGAATGCTCTGTCCAGTTTTGGGCTCTGCATGACAGGAAGAATGTTGAGAAATCAGAAAGAATCCAGCAGAAGGCAACAAAAATGATTAGGGGGTTTTGGCACATGACTTATGAGAGAGAATTAATTAGACTTATTTAGTCTGCAGAAGAGAAGACTGAGGGGGGATTTGATAGCAACCTTCAACTACTTGAAGAGGTTCTTCAAAAAGGTGGAAGCTAGGCTGTTCTCAATAGTAACAGAGGACAAAACAAGGAGCAATGGTTTAAAGCTGCAGCTGGGACAGTCGAGGTTGGATATTAGGAAAAACTTTCTCACTAGGAGGGTGGTGAAGCATTGGAATGGGATACCTAGGGAGGTGTTGGATCTCCATCTTCGGAAACATTTAAGGCCTGGTTAGACAAAACCCTGGTTGGGATGATTTAGTGGGAGTGGTCCTGCTTTTAGCAGGGGGTGGGACTAGATTACCTCATGAAGTCCCTTTCAACCCTATGATTCTACAACTCTATGACAGTTGAGTTGAATTAAGAATGGCCTAATCCATTGTAAAACAATGTATATAGTATAAGTCTGTGGAACAAACTCAACCCAAAGATAAAATTACAACAGAGCAAGTCAGCTGACACATTCAATAAAAGTAATTCCCTGTTCCTTCCTGAAGCATGGGTAAGTGAACAACTGTGAACTTTCTGGAAATTCCCCATCTTTAAGCATCTGACAAAGTGGGATTTCCTCCTGCAAAAGCTCATGTGATACATAAATTTGTTAGTCTTTAAAAATGCCACAGGACTGCTTGCTTGTTTCATTATGAAATGAACTGCTTTGGGAGAGCTGAATAGAATTTCCAAAGTTGATAGATTATAGCAATTGGTCAGGTAACAAAAAAGTTTGCATTAATTACAAGACAATTGCACCTTTTAAATGGAAACTTGACTATAGCCATGCATTGCAGAAGAAATCAATGAAAATTAATAGCAACTTGCTGTTCCCAAGGTATGATTTAATAATCTTTGTATGGTCTGTAATGAATGCCTCTTGCTCAATTGCTGTGACAGAACATCTAGGTATAAATGATCTGCATAGCACAATCAACCTTGGTAGCAAAAGAAAAACAATGCATCTGGATTTTAGAGAAGAAAATGGAATGTTCTCCACTGTAGGATTATACTAGGAATTAGTCATTTAGTTTGTTTACCTTGAACCATCATCCCTCACCTCAACTAGTGGAACCTGAAGAAACTGACATCATCATAGAACACCTCACTGCAGTTTCCTCTTTTCTTACATGTAAAGCTACTTCAACTACCTGGACAAAGATACTACTGTTAAACGGCTTTTTGTATTTTGTGTTAAGGGTGCAGTTAAACTCAAAATACCCAAAACATAAGTTTTGTGATGTGCTGATGTTTTATCATTATTGAAATAAAGATACAAGGCAGAGGAGTGACCAGGCCAAACCAGAGAGGGGCCCTTGTGCAAGTGCACCAAGCACACACCGATTGATTTCTTTGGGCACAGTTGTACCCATAAAGTACAGCTAGAGCTATCCTTGCTAAACCATGTTTAAATCTTGCCAATTCTTTCTGTACAACATATCTAAGGCCTGGTCTACACTGCTGCCAGTGGTTGATGAAAGATACACAAGTTATGTAAGGTAGCTTGCTTATCTCCTCTGATGTACTCACATTTACCTAGTGCAGTGTCTTCACAGCACTGTATAGTCAGGAGATGCCCTTGTCTTGACAGTCTTACTGCTTTCAGGGGGGTGGATTACAGGCCTTGACTGCTGGGCCTATTTGGTCTCCAGTCAATTCTGCTGCATGGACCACTGTGGAGTTAACACTGTAGACATACTGTATGATGTGGTCTTTCCTATCCACCCATACAGCTAAAACTCTTGCCCAGGATCTCAGGATCTCATACCTCAGTTGATACACCCATCTTTCTTTCTGGCCTTAACAAATATAATTTTGCCTTGTTTGTATCCATTTAGAATACTGCTACAAAGATCATTTTCCTGGCCTGCCACTTTTAACGATGTCACCGTTCCACTGGCTCCCTTTTTTCCATTAAATCAAACAAGCTGTCTGTTTTCATTTTCAAGGCCGTTCACAGCCTATTCCCACCCTATCTACCAGCTCTCATTCACTTTCCGCATACCATCTTCCACTCTGATTGGCCCATGATACCATTCTCCTACTACCTACTAAATAAATTTTCATAGGGCGTTCCTGTAAATGTCCGCAAACATAAATCATGATCCTCCTTCAAATACTTCTTTGCTGGAATATTTATGGAAATTTTGATAGTGGTTAGGCTGTAGTATACTGACAACACAGCCCATCATGCTGACTGATACTGTCTCACTTTTATCCACAACTACGCATCAGTCTGTCTGCATCTACCCATTGTCTCTTGTGTTATACTTGAATTATAAGCTCTTTGAGATAGGGAAGTCTTTTTGTTCTGTATTTCTACAGTGCCTTAGCACAAGTTCCTGGTCCTGCGAAGCTGGGGTGCTGCAAGGCAATAGAGTAACACAAATTAAAAATAGCTTGGTTTGCAAGATACACAGTGATGGTAGAATCTAGATTAAGGTGATTGCAGTGGGGCTCTGCCCATATGGAACTTCTTGAAGGATTGGCATTTAAGATCATAGACACTCTGGTCATCCATTTTTGGACTCTAATGTGCCACAATGATGACCCAACTAGCTTTCTTAAGTTAAATGGAATTAAGTGGACAAGAGGACCCTAAGGAAGACTACAGAACTTCAGCAAATGGTGCTGGTAGCTAGAAAATATTTCCTGTTGAGTAAGTGTACATGCCTGCCTGGTGTATCTGGAGAAATACCCTGGCACAATAGAAAAAAACAACAAGAGTCCTGTGGCACCTTATAGACTAAGAGATTTTTTCAGGCATAGGCTTTCATGGGCTCCGACTTACTTTGTCAGATGCATGATGAAGATGCCTGATGCATATGATTGTACAATATGGGGAACTATGAAGTTGCTAAAAAAATTCCTGATCACTTGTAGCCATTAAGGACTGACTGGAATTTTCACCAGTGCCAAATTTTGACTAGAAAATAAGGTCCTGACCAAATTTCAATTCAAATAGTTGTTCTGTCCACTGAAATTCCCCTTTCAATCTCAATTGGATACAGTATTCATTTCTTACCATATATTGATGTGTGGTGATAAACAATCACTGCATTTTACTTTTGAGATGGTGCCCTGTAATGGTGGCTTCTTTAAATAAATAAAGAAATCCCTGTGTATTTTATTTTGCTAAAAATAGTGTAAAGTTTCATCCTGAAGAATAGGAGTAAAAAATAAGTAACAACAGCATGTCTGCACATTACAGCACAATTGCACTGGTCTATGAAATTTGTACTGTACATGGTACCTTAAAGATAGCATTTTGCTTGTATTAATGGAAATATGTGTAAAGTGAAAGGGGAGATAGAATTCTAAACAAATAACAGAAAAAAACCCCCAGAAGCTACTTATCACTGATCAGTTCATTACAGATACTTATATGGAAGAACTAAGCTTTTGATTGGAGGAACCATTGCTGGTGCGCATGCTTGTATCTGCATGTGTGCACATATGCATATGCCAGAAAGACACATAGGACAAGCTGAAGTACCACAGAACAAGGAGAAATAAGACAGAGAGAAGCAGAAGAAAAGGCAAACACACACCCTGCATGAGTTTGGTGTTGTGAGCAAGGGAGCCATCTCCTGTTTTCAAGTTCCTTCTGTGTTAGGAGCAGAAGGGGTTTGTTCATTTCTGGTAAATAAGAGTGCATCAAAGTAAATAATACTTCACTGTTAATTTTTCCTTCCAATTGGAACAACCTATAAGGCCACAAACTTCAACTAGGAGATGGGTCAAAAGGAGGTAACAATGCTTTTTGAAAGATACCTTGAGAGCTGCTGAAATTGAGAGCTCGCTGGAATTAGAAATTCCAGAGGAGTAGCCGTGTTAGTCTATTTCAGCAAAACAAACAAGGAGTCCTGTGGCACTTTTAAAACCTATTACATTTATTTATCACACAAGCTTCCCTGGGCACAATCCCACTTCAGATGAAATGGAAAATGTAGCATGTTAGCTGTAAATATATACATACAGAGAAGGATGGGTCACAAGGTCAATTCAAACCAATCCAGAGGGATAGACTGCTACCTTATCTCTGCAAAGTAAACAAGCTGTAATCTCAGCTCTTGCTTCCAACTCTTGGGTTTCCCCCTCAACACTCTTTGAATCAAAAAGAGCTTGTTTAATTTGCAGATATAGGTCAGCAGTCAATCCCTCTCGAACTGTCTGAATTTACCTTGTCACCTGCCCTTATCTGTGTGTGTGTACACACATACACACACACACTTAACATGCTACCTTTTCAGTTTCATTCAGCTGATTAAATGGGATTGTGCCCCTGAACGCTTATGCAAAAAATAAATTTTGTTAGTCTTCAAAAGTGCCACAACACTTCTTGCTTATTTAGTAACTGCAACTGCACCAATATATACAACAACTATAATAAATTCTTTTAAAAGTATTTCATACTGTAGATTTTAAGTCAGATGTATCATGATAACTTGAGAATAATCAGTAATTCTTTGGTATAGCTGGTTCACATTCTATTATTACAATATGCGTTCCTGCAACTGTTGCCCTTTTTCTGACATGATTTGTCTGATGCTGCTCTTCATTTTTACTATTATTTCAAAGGACATGTGTATTGCAGTATGTCTCTGTACTATTTCAGCAAGCCATTGAGATACACAGCTACTGAATATGAAAGCATTGCCACCGGATTAATAGATTGCTATTTGTTTTCTCTAAGAAGCAATTGAACCATGCACTGGGATCTTTTAATCTTACTCAGAAAAGCAGTACTGAGGTACAGATAAGATTACAGCTCCCAAGCTGCCAACATTACAGTTACATTTTTAAGTGCTCTGCTTGCCTCAGAGAAATGCAACTGTGATAACAGATATTAGATTAACAGGACAATGCTGAAAATTATTGCACTGTTGATGTGTAACTCATTTTTTCTAGTTAACAATGCTGTTTGAACACGTTAAAATCCTGCAACTACTAGAAATGAACCTGCAAAAATTCATAGCTACCTTTTACCTTATAAAATTTGGTGGTTTCCAGTGATTTGCTCCAGCTCATGAAAGCAGTAAGTATGAAATTCTGTTCTGGTTTCCGATTCTGAACAACCTTATCTGGTCAAAATTAAGACATCTTCTGTTTTGGTTTGGAAACAATTAGATACGCAAAGCCTAATTTTTGAAGGCCCTCTAAACTAATTACATCTTTATTGTTTGTATTTTGGTGGGATTACATAATACAAGTTTTGTGTAATTGTTTATCAGAACTACATTACAAAAGTAAAATACTTCTTCCTTGGGTGTAAACTACATCATTCTTCTCCCAGATTTTCATATTCTTTCTTTATAAAGAGGCATTATTTCCATGGGCCATGCATTTTTACAGCATGTTCTGACATGCTTTACATCTAGGATATGATTATTGCTGTATCACAGTCTCCTACTCATTAATTCTATTCCAGGAAGATGAAGCATCTTTTATGGCCAGCATATTCGTTGCAGACTACAAGTAAATTGAAATTCTCTTACCAAGGGACAGAAATATTCCACATGCATTTAAACTGTGAGATGCACAAATATCACGCATTTACATTACTAAAATGCACTGGCATGTCATACTTGTGCCAGAAGCAAACAGTCATAATTCTGAAAATACCCCAACACGCACAAAATTCCATTCATGAACACAGACTAGCAAGAATGCTTTCTCAGTTTGCATTCATTAGCTGAATTAATTAAAATCAATTATAGTTCCTGTTTATTAGTTATTTAATCAATCCTAGGTGAGCAAGAGAAAATCATAACCTCTCTCCAAATATATGACATTCTTTCCAGCCCAGGTGCGAAAGGCCAAACGTTTGAAACACCTTTTAATGTGTATCAATGGAAAAAGTCTGAGCCTTTATTTTACAGTGAATGGTTATCAACAAGCCATAACTCAAGGGAAATGGCAGTGTTTAAAATGGAAGGCTATGTCCACACATACATCATTATTTCAAAATAACCCATTCTGAAATGACTTATTTCGAAATAAAGTCCTTATTTCAAAATAAGTTAATTCCAATTAACAGTTTGTTCACTCGAATTAAGGGAAAGCCTGCTTTCGAAATAGCCATTGTTTCGAAATGATTATTTCGAAACAAGGCCATTCAGACATGTTGTTTCAAAACAGTTGTTTCGAAACAATGGTGTTGTTTCGAAACAACGTGTCCGAACACCGTTGTTTCGAAACAACCATTTCAAAACAATGGCTATTTCGATTAGATGCAAGGTTTAACAGTTTCAGAATAACGGTGCATCATGTGGACATGCCGCTTCTTATTTCAAAACAACCTCTGTTGTTTCGAAATAAGAAGCCTATGTGGACATACCCGAAGTGTTCTAATGGCCTCTGTCAGTGATCTACAATTTAGCATTTAGTTTTTTTAAAAGGCCACATAGTAAAAATAAAACTAAATAGTTTTATAAGCTTTATTGAAATATCACCACAGTCCATGATTTGTGTATATGACATTATCCCTGTAACTTAGGCTTCCATGCAAGACTCCAGTTTGGACATTAAAGATCTGAGGTAATACCTTCCAAAGCACCTGGGTGACTTAAGCACATACCCTAGCTCACTTCACTCAGGCATCGCAATACTGAGCTCAGCAATGCCTAAATAGCTTTAAAAATCTGTTGCAGCATAACAGACAAGGAGTCCTGTGGCACTGTTAAAGACTAACCAATTTATTTATCACATCAGATTTTGTGGGTGTAATACCATTTCTTCGGATGCATGAAATACAAACTGCACCGTGTGAGGTATTCCATTTCATGCATCTGAAGAATGGAAGTTCATGCGATAAATAAATGTGTCAGTCAAGTGCCAAAGAACTCTGTTTTTTTTTTTTTAATTGGTGCTCATTTATAGCATTTCAAACAATTAGAAAAAGATTCCTTAGGTAGCAAGTGTGTCAGTGTTGGAGTTAAGGAAAAAACAGTAATGAGCTAGCGTAAGAACAAAGATTCTTGGTTCACCCATCTCTTCCTTGATCAATGCAGTTAACATTTCACTAAACTCTTATCTACTTCCTCTAGCGCCTGCACGGTATTTTGGCTGACCTCTTTTCGACTGTTTAGTTCATATTCCTGCACTGCAATAAGCCCTTTTTTGTTGTCTTCTAGCTTTTGAAATATAAATCACTGAAAGGAGACAGGCCCTTTTCTACTGTCATCACTGGAGAAACCTGAGGATATAGTAGTGTTTATTAATGGCAACTGCAGATCACCCTTTTGCCTCATTCTTGGCCAAGTTTAAGGAGTGGGAAAGAGTGCATGGAAGAGAAAGAGGCTGCAAGAAAGGCAGCAGGAATAGTAGGAGTTGCAAATGGTTTTGAGGGAAGCAACTATGCCATTTCATTATAAAAGTGTCTGTGTGCCATAGCTAAATCAACCCTAAAAGCTAGCATTGGTGTTGGTTTGATTGTACTCAGGCTTTTGCTAGCGTCTCAGGGACTGGGAAAACCTTATACGAAAACTGAGCTATTGTAACGGATAAATGCCATCACCGTCAACCCTAGACCTAACAAGTTCAAGTGACTGAATCACCCATCCGTGGAAGCAAGCAGTGGATTTAATACTTGCTTATCTGACAATGTCCTGAACCTTAGATTTTTGTCTTGGTACAGGATACATGGAATCAGATGGGCAAGTATCGCTCTATCTATCTCCTTTAAAACAGGGCAAAAATTCATGTAAGGCAGGTCTAGAGTGAGCACTTCTCCTGCTTAACAGCTAAAAAGGGGCCAACTCATCTGCATAGGCTTTGTATTTGCATGAGTACAGTTAGGTATTACCATAACCTCACTATGTAGGTGCAGGACATGATGGTAAATTCTATATTGGTTGATTTGATCACAAATCTTTCAATACCTGTATTTCAACTAACGAGGAAAAATGAAATATTCTTTTTATGATATGTTACCCTTTGATTGTATAACAAACAAGGAGTCCTGTAGCTCTTTTAAAGACTAACAGATTTATTTATCGCATGAGCTTTTGTGGGAGAAAATTCCACTTCGTCTGTTATTTCCCTCATTTTCAAAGCATCTGATGAAGTGGGATTTCTCCCATGAAAGCTCATGCGATAAATAATTCTGTTAGTCTTTAACAGTGCCACAGGCCTCCTTGTTTGTTTTGCTGAACTACACCAACATGGCTATCCCTTTGGATTTTGATTGTGTAAACTCTGTTTAGCCTATTTGTTGGAAAAGTCGCCATCAGCAACACAGAACTTGAAAGAGTAAGCAACTCCACTTTTGAGTCTTGTGAGATCAGAGAAAAGGGGGTGGGGGTAGCATTAGCTCTGCTAAAGAGCAATGCCTCAGGCAATGCCTCACACCTTGCCCATTGTTAAAAGAGACTTGATGACTCCTTGTGAAGGCTCTTTTGTTATTTTGATTAAAAGAGCTACGTGTGGTGTCCTGAAGTCTGGAGCTGAAATCACTGAGGACTGAAATCCTCTAGAATCACTGGAGACTGACCAGCAGGTGGTGCCAGCAGCCAGCAGGCAAAGCGAATGGATAGTGTGAGAGGCCAGCAGAGGGTGTGAGTGACCATCAGGTGGTGCCAGCAGCCAGTGGGTGGAGATGGTGGACAGGCTGTGGTGTGAATGGATCCAGAGGTAGCAGAAGACAACTGGAGGGGAGGGCTAAGGGTCTCCCCACCTTTTTGAGGTAGATGGGAAGACTATGATGGCCACTATGATGGTCAGTCTGAGGGTAATGGAGAAGTGAGGGACATCCTCTACATACACAGGGGTATAGTGAGTGCTGTATTGGGAATCCTGTCCTGCACTGATTCTCCAAACCAGTCCTGGTTTTGATATTGCCTCTACATATTCTTTTATGCTACCATTAAAAGTTCTATATGCAGGGAAGCATTACCCCTTTAGGGTGTCCAGGGGATAGTGAGACTGGGTTGGGACTCGAACTGGTGGGTGTTGTAATACTGTTTGGAAACCCCTAGATATAGAACCCGGCCCTTGCTCTGCCATCTCACCCTGGCAGAAGGGTTACATTAATAAATGCCAGTTACATACTGTATGTTCACCAAAAGCACCATTGTACTTCTGAAATTGTGAACATAAGAAACAAGTCTTTACAAGTGCCACCAAACTCCTTGTTTGTTTTGCTGAAGAGTATAAGAATACTTTCATAGTAAACAAGCATGACGCTAACTCATTAATCTGTTATGGTTGATTATTTATAGAAAACTAATGTCTAATAAGACACCTGACTTGTATATTATCGTTAAGCCTTAAAGTCTGGACTAAACCTTGTTAAAATTGGTGAGTATAACTGCCAGTCTTCATAAAAAACAATTACACTCTTTTATGATACCATGTGATAAGTCAATGGTTCTCAAGCACAGGTACGCAGATGTCTTCTAGGGCAGTGATTCCCAACCAGTGGTCTGCAGACCCCCTCAGGGGTGGTGTCACAGAGGTATTGCAGGGAGTCTGTGAACACACAGCCTAAGCACGTGGGCTGTGTAGGGCCCACTGAAGAATATCTTGACAGCAGTGCCACTGCTCCCTAGCTGGGGCACTGCCACTCTGTGGTGACCTGTGGGGACTAGATCCCACCAGTGGTGCCGCTGCTCCCCACCAGGCTGGATCTTAGCAGGAGTGCCACTGCTTCCCAGCCAAGGCTGGAACTCGGTGGTGGCACTGCCACTCCACAGCAGGGGCCAGATCATAGCAGTGGGAGAGCCTCTTCCCACCCACAGCTGGATCCTGGTGGCGGGAGTGCCTCTCCCCGCTCGTGGGGGCACATAATTTTTTTTTATTTTAAAAAGGGGTCCACACACTTGAAAAGGTTGGGAACCCCTGTTCAAGCAGGTACATCAACTCACCTAAATACTTGCACAGGTTTACAACAGGTTATCCAAAAAGCACTAGAGAATGCAGTATGAACTGAAATTTCATACAGACGATAACTTTATACTGTTCTACATAATATACACTGAGATGTATGTAAAAGGATTTATTTGAGAATTATATGGTAAAAATGAGAAAGTATGCAATCTTCAGTAATAGTGTGCTGTGACACATTTGTATTTTTATGTCTGATTTTGTAAGCAAGTAGTTTTTAAGTGAAGTGAAACTTGCGCATGCACAAGACAAATCAGGTTCTTGAGAAGGGTACAGTTGTCCAGAAAGATGGAATGCCACTGTAACAGCATGTACCTCTCTGGAAGCCCTTTGAAGTGCAGAAGGTCCTCTCATGTCCTGGATGACCTTCTGGATGGTAGTGTGATTGTTAGGTGGGTTCCAGACTTGGTCTATATAGCCCTCTTGCAATATCTGTTAGAGAGTCTTCCTTTTTCAGGAAAGGAATGTGGTGGGTGGTGCTAAAGTAGTCCAGAAGGAAAGGAGAAGATATCTCTACAACCCACAAAAAAGCTTGGGCTTCCGCATTCTCATGAAAGGTCTAAATATATCAATAGTCCTTGGGAGGAATGTTTATCCCTTGCATATCCAAACAACCAAAGCTGGGTCCCATATCTTGAAAAGAAAAGTCTAGAAAAGAAAAGATCAGCCTTTCCTTTCTTTTTATTTCCTCAGAGAGCTCAAGCACCTGTTGCTCCCAAACAGTTTTCCCAGTACTTCTTGAGAGCTCTGTGCATTAGTTGTTTGCTCTTCCATGCCACCCAGCCTGTTCTATGATCCCCCCTTTTAAGGATCTGCCCTTCTCCAGGAAGCACAGCCAGGATGGGGCTGATTAAGCCCCCCAGAGGAACTCTTTAATCTGTTCTTGATGGGTGGGGAATTACCCTGCTACAAACTAGACAGCCAAAACAAAAGCAGCTTCCACCCAGACCACAGGCATATGTCAGTGGCCGAAACAAGAGGCACGCGTGGATAGCAGGAATTCACTGGGTATTCTTTGGTGGAGAAGTGTATGTATGTCTGAGGGAAGCAGGAGAAATTGTAGAGGAGCTGAAAGAGAAGTAGCAAAGTCAAAGAGTCAGCCAGGATCAGCAGTGGGAATGTGGCCCTGCAAACTGCCTAAGGAAAGCTCTTTTGAGCCAAAGGCTGGCTAGCAAATTGCTTGGAGCTGTGAGCAGAGAAACTGCTTCCAGTTGTTTGATTCCTGCCATGCTCAGAGTAAAGAATTTGATGTACATTCCCTGTAAATATACAGGATTGCATCAAAGAAACACCTGATTCCATCAACAATTTTTCCTCAACAACAGAACATGCGAGGCACTGAATGTTGGCTAACCATCCAGGTTAAAAAGAAGTAATGTTATGTTTAAGTTACACATCTTAAATACATTGCATTTTATCTGTATTTGGAAGGAGAAAACTTTTACAGGAGTTTAGATTAGCATTGACATATAACTCATTGTTTACAATTCTGAGTAAAAAACCAGGAAGACAAAGAACATTAAGCACTGTAGAGGATTCACACATCTCTATGGAATAGTCCTGTCACATCACTTTAGTAAACTTCTACCACATATCAAAGAAATCACAACATTACCTATAAAATCTATAGAGGCAGCCAGATTACTGTGTAGGAAAAAAGGAAGAAAAACCCAGACTATGAAAGGAAACTTTTTCACGCTGCAGCTTTTCATGATGAATTGAGAGGGGGGGGAAAGCTACAATTAAAAACTAGTTAATGGCAAAGATCTGAGTGCATCAAGTTAAACAAGTGTCAGCATGCCCTAAATTGTTTAATATTGATAAAATCAACAAAATAATGATACCATAGTTGAGGCTACAACTCAGCATAAATCCTGTTTAGGCCCTTTCTCCCCATATTTACTCTATAACTTGGACTATAACATTGTTTTGGCCCAACAGCTGCCAGATTTTCCCTGAAGGCAAAGAGATTTTTTTCTACAAAATGTGAAGAGTTTTTGTTCAAATTGTTTTAAGTTCAATTTTATCAGAAGTATTAAATAATAATTTTTGATCAAAGTCCAACAGTATTTAGAGCTCCTCTCCTCAAAACTAGACCGTTCTTACTCTTCAAATGTTCGCTACATACAAGTCACTTAGAAAAGTAGTCCAACAGCTATATTTGAACATGGTAATTAAGCACAACCATTAGGAATTGTTATATCTTATTATAATTGTGCATGTCTGCACATATGCTGCCCTTTACCGACTTTTGGCAGGTAAGAGCAGTTTTTCCCATCTGTGGGCTTGTCCACACTCGTGGAAGCTTGTAATTCAATCTTAAGCTGTTGAATTACAGAAGGTGAACACAAGTGATCACACAGCAAATTCCTTGGCTGAGTTCTCCTATTTCCACAGCTCAATGACTTCCTGATATGCATTGCACTGTGGGTAGTAGGCACAGAGGCTTGTGGGGAAACAGTCATCCTGTGCTCATGCCTCACCCATTTTGCTAAGGAAAAATAAAGCCGGCAAAGCTTTCCTTGCTGTTTCTCTGCTGCAGGCACAACAGAGTGGCACAGTGCTGCATGCAAAGAGAGGAATTAATTGAAAACTTTCCAGGGATGCAGGAAATGGAGGAGCTATGTTGCTGAGGTGCAGCATATTGAAAAAAACAAGAAAATCAAGATTAGACCTTCTCTCTGACTAAACAAATCTAAATTTGAATTGTAGATTTCAATTTCAAAAACAAATTTTCCACCCCAAATTAAGACAAAAAGGCAGCTCTCTGAAATTTTCACTAACTGATGATTTCAGACAGAAGTAATTGAAATGAAATGTTTTACTAGACCCAAAGTATTTGTTTCAATTTTGACCTTTTAATTTTTGAAATCCTTTTTAGTAAATGTTAACTAAAATTCTAAAACAGTATTTAAAAATAAAGAATGTCATTTAGAAAAATGTTCAAACAAGATATTTGAATGACTTTAAAACTTTTTTCCAATTTTCTTCTGAATTGGGAGATTCACTGAACCTGACTCTTTCCTGTGAACAGTTTTGGTTTCAACAAATTGGCATTTTCAGGAGGAAAATACATGTTTTATTAGAAAATTCCCCTACATTGTAGCTGGTCAGAATTTCATAATCTTTCTACTGCTTATGGCTAAAAAATTCCTCCTATTACTCAAGTCTATTATTCTTGAGCGGAAAGATCAGAATTCTACTGGGAGATTATGTGTAGCTTCTCAACAGCTGTGTTGGCTCATCATTGCAGGACAGTTCTCAACAGTTTTCCTGCAGAGTACAGGAGAAATTTGTCAGTCACCATTTGACTGACAGTTCATCACAAGTCAAGGTTACTTTAAAATAACATTTCACAGGGTCGCTTTGGCTCAGTATATGCTTTATAGCATTCCCAAAAGAAAAGAGAGATGCCTCCTAAAACCCACTAAACTGTGCAAGTATTTCAAGAGAGGCGGAGCCAAGACCAGAAAATGCATGGCTCTCCAGAGGGCATACCTTAATTTCTGTTGCTAGACCCACAATGGTAGAACTAATAACTTCTATATAAAGTTTAAATTCTAACATTTCACAAGACTAAAAACCTACCACTTGTAAGAGAATTCTTCCTGGTCTCCAAAGGGATATACATAATTTGTTTCACTGAAATTTTTGAGACATAAGACCTTAAAATCGTGACTCCCAGTTTAGAAACCTGTTACATGGCATTTATTTTTGGTATTATCAGTAAGGATACAATTTTATCATGGAGGTCATGGAAGTCACAGATTCTCTTTGTTATTCCCTATATGTTTGGCTCATGATTTGAGCACTCTCTCACAGGGATGAATTCTTGGTCTCCTATAATCTCAGAATCATTATTATCAGAATTTTTTCAATAAAACCACAAAAAATGATTGCAGTAGCCTGACAGCTAAACAGGATATCTTCATCCACCAAACTCACTTGCAGAGTGAGGAGAACACAAAGCTTTATGTTCTTGACTTTGAAATGCACAGGCAACTTCACTGCACCCTCATCAAATAAATGTTGGAGTTAGTTTGGTCAGTTTTTATATGCTGGCTTACTAAAGGTATGTCTTCACTGACGGTAGCTAATTCGCTGCCATCAGATCAAGCTGTTGGCTCAATTGAACAGCACTGAAGACCTGTTCAGTTGATCTGCAAGTCCATTCAGTTAACTCAAAAGGCACATTGCAGTGGAGAAGGTGCATTAAAGGGAAGTTAGCAAATTGGCAGGAGTGACATAAGTTACTCTGTGTAGCTTGTACAATTCCCATCAACTGCCACTGGATTTCTTGTTAAGCGTATATTAAGTCTGAATCTATTATGGAGCGCAAACGGAAGAATTAACCAAGTTCAACTTTCACACATCAGGGAAAGTTTGCTTAGCTAGTAGCAGGAGTGTATGCAAAAATTAAACTTTGTCGCCCTGTTGGAAGGTGGGTACATTTTGTGCCCTGCCCTAGGAGGAGCTTGCACTCTCCCCTCTCCCTAGAGAAGCAGTTTACTCTTCCCTTCCCTTCTTTCTCCATCCTAGCCACAGGAGGATCAGCTCACTCCCCCTCTTCAACACCGTGGTCCCTTACAGGGAAATTCTGTGCCTCTAACAATTATTGGGGGGACCCAGGCCCCCAATTCTGCCCCCTCTCCCCCCTGTACATGCTCTTTGCTAATAGCTGAAAAAGCCAACTTTTTACTGATAAATGTACTAAGTTTATATGGTGTCACAGATAACATGTGGATCCTCAACCTACAGACATGCAAATAAAATTGATATACTTCACTATCTGTGCACTTGAGCAATAATAAAAAAACACTGCTGAATCACATGGATATAAATCAATACTACCTAAGAAAAGAGCTCAAGTAAACATAATAAAGACACAGAAAAAATTCAATTAATACAAGAAAGAATTAATCTTGAATATACTTAGGTCAAATGTATTTACTGTAACAAACATAAAATTAAGATATTTATTTACTTTGACTCCTTCATTCGGCATTTACATACTGTTAAAATTAATCAATAAAAAGTATATTGCTTTACCTAAATGAACCGGAAAAATTCAATTTCTTAGCTTTCAAAGCTTTAATTAAGGGGCAGGATAGGCCTTTGAGCTGGTGATTTGCAGTGTACCATATTTCAAGAAAAAAACATTCCCTTCATTTTGTCCTAAACTTTTAGTATAAGTTACAGAATTAAACAACTAAAAGTAATGCACAAAACAGTGTGTCTGCCCAAATGCTATAAAACCACCAGGCGTAACACATCCAAAACATAAGGAGTTATTGATTCATGTGGGAAAAATCAACATACTCATCACAAGAGCTTCTCTTGGAAGGAAAGCAAATTCAGATCATCATAGCAACAATTAATACATTACCTGAGAAATTTTATTTCTGGGCAAAAGAAACAAGAACAAGCAGACAGATGACTCTGAAAAGAATATATGTATGATACAGATGAAGACAGAAATTTAGAGTTGCATTTTTTGTATTATAGGTTCAAAAAAGCCAACAATGCACTCTACATTAATTTGAATCAAATGTACTGTACCTGCAAAAGACTTTTAGATTTCTCATCAGAATTGATTTGATTGACTTTCTGGAAAAGCAAGATCTAGAGTGTGACATAGAAGATCAATTTGAAGCCAAGTATTTTCAGGTCCCAAAAGAGAGGTAAAAGAATAATCATGGAAAAGGACCACTGTGGACAAACATGGACACAGAAATACTCCCCCAGAAATAGTGTGAGAAAATGTGAATCATTTCTATGAGTCCATAGTGTGCCTCAATTTTCCCCTATACTTTGCACGGCTTCATAGGATGGTGGAGGGATTAAGTCTGCTTTCAGGGCACACTAAATTTTAGCCTACTCTATACTTACCAGACTTTTTGGTGGCAGTTGATGGGAGATATGCAAGGTATGTAAAATACCTTGCATATCTGCTAATGGCTTACTAAACCACTCCTACATACTAGGATAAGATGACCACAAATGTCTTGTGGTCAGCTTACAGCAACTCTAGATTCGGGGCTGGAGTTGCTATGGTGATTTCTGGTGCAATTCAGTGAATTTACCCTGATTGCTGAATCACACCTGGAAGATCATGCTGATGGCAACAATTTTGCCACTGTCAGTGTAGACCTACCCTAAGGTATAGGTATGTCTGTTACCTCCATCTCTGGCTGGAATGACTAAAATAAATAAGGAACTGACTGAAACCAACCCAGATCAGCAAGAGGTCTAGAAAGACGACGTAAGCTCTAATGTCACGTATCAACACCCTCAGCAGGGAATCTAAGCAGAGACAAAGAACAAAGGGCACAAGAACAAATGACTGAGATGTAAACTGGAGGAATAAGTGTGAATTTTGTCAGGAGTTCTCATGCAGGACAAACTAAGGAAATTAGAGACCTTGGAAAAAGAGCTCACTACAGATGGGCTGGTGAATCATGGGGGGGGGGGGGAAATGGCCATACTGAGTCAGACCAATGGTTCTTCTAGCCCAGAATCCTGACTTCTAACAGCGACCAATGTCAGACGGTTCAGAAGGAATGGACAGAACAGGCAACCATCGAGTGATCAGTCCTCTGTCATCCAGTCCCAGCTTCTTGCAGTCAGAGCTTTAGGGGCACTTAGAGCACGAGGCTGCATCCCTTGTCATCTTGAATAATCTTTGATGAACCTATCCTTGACAAATTTATCTAATTTTTTTTAACTCAGTTATTCTTCTGACTTTCATAACATCCCCAATAGCAAGTTCCACAGGTTATCTGGATGTGGTGGAGGAAGTACTTCTTTATGTTAATTTTAAGCTTGCTGCCTCTTAATTTCATTAGGTGACCCCTGACATGGGCAAAATAATACTTTCGGTTCATGATTTATAGAGCTCTACAATATCCTCTCCTTAGCTGTTTCTTTTCTGAGGATGAACAGTGTAAATCTTTTAATCTCTCCTCACATGGCAGCCATAGACCAGGGGCGTCACTGGCACCTGGAACACGGGGCCTGTGCCCCGAATCCTGGCACCAGTGCCCCGGGTCCTGGCAAGACCCCTACCTCTCCTGGTCTCTGGCCGGATCTGGCCGGAGATCCGGGGCCCGGCCGCCCGCGCTGGCAGCAGCTGTTTCCAGCCCCTTCCTAGGCTGGGTGGCCCCGCGGCCACGGCTGCTGCTCCCTGCCCTGTTCCCGGCCGGGGGCATGGCCTGCGGTCAGGGGGCGGGGCCTGGGCCAGTGCCCTGGGTCCTTCACCAGGGCAGCGACGCTCCTGCCATAGACTAATAATTTTGTTGCCTTATTCTGTATCTTTTCCCAATTCTAATAAATTATTTTGAGATGGGACAACCAGATTTGCATGCAGTATTCAAGGTGTGGGCATCCTCTGGAATTATATGTTGGCATTATGATGTTTTCTGTATTATCATCTATTGCTTTTCTAATGGTTCCTAATGTCCTATTAGTTTTTTGACTGCCATTGCATATTGAGCAGATGTTTTCAGAGAGCTACCCACAATGACTCTAAAATCTTATTCTTGAGTGGTAACAGCTGCTACTTTGTATGTATTGTTGAGATTATTTTTTCTGAAGTGCATTACTTGTCACTCGCTTATACTGAATCTTATCTGCCATTTTCTTGCCCATTCAGCTAGCACTGGGAGATCACTTTATAAACATTTTCAGTTAACTTTGGACTTAACTATCTTGAATAATTTAGTATCATCTATAAATTTTGCCATCTCACTATTTATCCTCTTTTTCAGATGTTTAAGAACATGTTGAACAGCACAGGGTCCAGAAAGTATCATGGTGGGATCACACTATTTACTTAATTCCATTGCAAAAACTGATCATTTATTCCTATTTGTTTCTTACCTTTTAACTCATCCATGAAAGTTCCCTCTTATCCCATCACTGCTTATTTTGCTGATCACCCTTTTCATGACAGATCTTGGCAAAGGCTTTTGTAAAGTCCTAGTATACTGTAGCAGCTCGATCACCTTGTCCACATGCTTGTGGACACCCTCAAGGAATTCTAGTAGACAGGTAAGGTATGATTTTGCTTTACAAAATCACTGTTGACTCTTCTCTAACACATCAGCTATGTCTACACTAGGAAAAGTTAGTTCAAATTTGTTAATTTGAACTACTAAGTTTGAGTTTAGTTTGAACTAAACTCAAATTTATTAGTTTGAATTAATAATGTGGACTAATTTGAACTAACGTTAGTTCAAATTACTCCACTTTGTTAATTTGAACGAACTGCCCTGTTCAAACTAAGCGTTAATCCTTTTCTACATCATCCTTAGTTCGAACTAATGATTAAACTAAAGGCTTAGTTTGAACTAAGTTTTCATAAATTTGAATTAAGGAATTCCCTAGTTTACACTAGACTTTCATTAGTTTGGACAGGTACTAAGTTAGTTCAATTAAGCCTCCTTAGCTAAGACTAACTTGAAAGTGTTAACATACTCATTGTGTTTATCTGTGTGTCTGTTCTTTAATAGTTTCAATCATTTTGCCCAGTATCAAAGTTAGCCTCATCAGTCTACAGTTGCCAAGACTGCCTTTGAAGCCCTTAAAAAGCAAATCAGTGTTATATTAGTTAACTACCAATCGCTTAGTACAGAAATTGATTTAAGCGACAGGTTACATATGACTTATTACTGTTTAGTTTAACAATTTGTTCCAGAAATCTCCTCTATTAAAACCTTAATCTGGGACAGGTCCTAAGATTTATAATCTAAAATGAATGGCTGATGTGTGGGAATCTCTCTCACATCTTCTGTGGTGAAAACCGTTTCAAAGAACTGATTTAATTTAGCTTGTTGTCAACACCCCCGTCTTCTTTGAATGCTCTGTTAGCACCTTGTTCATCCAGTGCTCCCACTGATTGATTAAACAAGCTTCCTGCTTCCGCTGTACTTGAAAAAAATTATTAGTTTTTGCATCTTTCGCTCTTCAAATTCATTTTTGGCCTGCCTAATTATGTTTTTACAATTATACTTGAGTTTAACCAAAATAGACTATGCTTTAACCTTTATTTTTTAAGGGCTTCCGATTCTGCTCTGTTTTGAAAACACTGCATGGGTGTCACTGCACATATCTGCTGACATGCATTTGTCCCTTAAAAGTGTACAGCTCTCTACAAGTTGGACTCACTCAGCAGAGGTCATGGCATGAAGTAGGAGTGTTGGAAGCCAGAAGCTCAGACTAGAATATGGTGAGGTTGTGTGGCCTACCTGTAAAATAGAGTCCTTTGAGGGTTTGGAGACGCTAGAGGGGTTCCTCCAACAGACTGATTAAAAAGTGGGGTGTAACACTGATCCTGTGACAGATTGAAACTGTCAGGATCTGTTTCCTCCCAAAGGGTGGTGGTGGTGTGGTGTTGGGTGTTTTATTATTATTACTACTATTATGAAACACATGGTCATAATCCTCGGTACTGGGTAAGACCAAGACCTGAATATATTTTTCAGGAGCTAGATGCAACTCATCTGCTGGACAAAATTAGGGTGTCACTCTGCAACAGAACCAAAGGCTTTCTGCTCTTATAAAGCGATGAAAGCCATCCACAGCAGTGACCTCACCTCTACCATCAAGAGACTTGTGGATATCTCTTCGGGCCCAGAGACAGCAGATACTGGACTTCAGTGCCGACAAAGAAGTTGTGAATGTATAGGCTTAGTTAAAGGGTGATTTGGAGCAGGGCACTGTGTTATTTAGTGTCATGGGCAGCCAGGACCTTTTCTTGACCTGAAGGCTTCAAATTAATCCTAGCCCTACAACTCTGGCACACAGGATGCAGGAGAGAGGAGCTCTAGCAAGTGATCTTTCTGAGATGTTGCTGTTTGGTTACAGGAGGTTCAGCTGTCCTTTGCCTAACAAGGATAGAAATGCGCAACAATAGCTGTTTCTGCATATGTTTTCCATTCCTCTGGACAGCTAGCCAATGCAGTGGAAAAGTGTATTAATGCTCACCACGATGTCACAGGAATTCTCTGAAGAGATCTGCAGGAAACCTTCCTGAAGATACTTGCCAGTCCTCCGTCAGAGATTCCACAACAGAGCTGCTTTGTTTCTTTCCTCTTGCAGGAAACTTTCCCACACAAATTGGCAATTGTTTGTGCAGGAACCAAAGCGGCACATAGGCAAGCAGCATAGCAACCTGGTTTGAAGGTGTTTGCATGGAAAAGATGAACCCTAGTAGCCCTGTTTACTCTCTAATGGCCCCACCTTTGGAAAATGGCACTATTTGAAATTTTGTCCCTATCTACTGCTATCAATACCCCCAAAAAACCACACAGAACCTTTCCCTAGTGTGACTGGTCCCTCCTCCCACGCACAACTCACAATTCACCATGCCTGAGTTGATCTTTTACCTGTGCACTTGCCAGGGGACAGTGAGAAAGAGGTGCATTTTAAAGTAATGGATCACTGCTGTTAATGCACTGACCAGGGCCAACTCAAGGGCTTGTGGTGCCCCGAGCTGGCTTTCACTTTTGCACCCAGGGTGGGGAACAGCGAGCCCAGGGGCAGAGTGGGCCAGCCCCGAGGCCAGGCCCCGTTCCCTCACACCTCTCCTGGGCTGGCTGTTCCACCCCCAGGGGCAGAGTGGCTGGCTCAGGGGAGAGTCAGGAACACAAGGCCCAGCCTTTGGGCTGGCCTGCCCTGCCCTCAATGTCCCTAAGCTTAAGGTATCCCAAGCCAGGGCTTCATTGGCTTATGTCTAGAGCTGGCCCCAGCACTGACAATCCTGTTTCTGTTCATTGTGCTTTTACAGATGTTCCGCTCCACCCATGCTGAGTACCTGTGGCTGATAAGAAAACGGTCATGGAGAAAACAGAAAGACAATGTTCCAAGAACACCTCCAGTCCCCTGAAACAATGAAAGGAAAAAGGGCATGGAGACACACGGTGTCCAAAAGAAAAAGGACTGATAGGCAGGACAGCAGGAAAACCCAGGAGCAACTGACAGCAGGTCACAAGTGCATGATAAAGAAGGAGCAAAGGCAGCTGCTCTCATAGGCTGTGTTCACACACAGGGGGTTATTTCAATACGGTTGTTTCGAAACAACTTGTATCGAAATAACGCCTTATTTTGAGACAACTTAATTCGAATTAACAGTTTGTTAATTCGAATTAAGGAAAAAAGCTCAAAGCGAAATAGCAGGTTCTGGCAACAGTTATTTCGAGACAAGTCACCGTTGTTTCGAAACAACATGTTTGCACGGCGTTGTTTCGTCCCCGCATGGGGTTTAGCTTGTTTCGAAACAACGGCGTTGTTTCGAAACAACGGGACCCATTGTTTCGAAACAACCATGCGTCGTGTGAACAGCCTAAATTTTATTTTGAAACAACCTCTGTTGTTTCGAAATAAGAGGGCTGTGTGAACACAGCCATAATGCTTCAGACTGAATTCATACATGCTCGCCTTAGCCCCACAGCCAATACAGAACTGCTTTTCATGCCCTCTCCAAACTTCCTCCATACATTCCTATCAAACTCCTGGCCCATTTTAGTATCCTGTTCACACCACCTCTTCAGGAAGCTTCCAGAATGATGATAAGACAAACTCATCTGTCACAGCTCACACTGCCCCTCACTGCTTTCTCCCTTCCAGCCTAGCTTTGTGTGTGTGTTGTGGATAATTGTTTTTTAATAGAAACATACTATGTGAAGAATAAGCAATCTTTGTCTCTTGCACATGGTGGCAGCAGCTCACATCGATACACAGTAAAAGCTGGCAATCAGTCATATCATGTTAGAGCACTGTTCAAAGACACTTTATGGTTGCTCATTGTCAAAATGGCTTCCTAAAGTCTCCCAGATTTGAATGCGCCCTGCTATGCCTAACTATCCTAACATTTGATTGTTCACATTCTGTTGCAGGTTGACCTGCTTTTGTACTGCACCTAGTGGTAAACTTTTCAAGCTTAGCTTTACCAATATTATGGTGCACACAGCTGGCAGGCATGGCAATATTTCCCTTATTTAGGTCTAACCTGCCATAAAGGCATTTCCTATGAGCTTTTAATCTGCCAAAAACACATTTAATGGTCTTTTGACCTAAAGATGCATCATTCATCTTCCCTGATAAACTCACACTGTCAGTGAAATGCCCACAGTGATCCACAAGTGCATGCAGTACTATAGAGAAGTACCCCTACTTATTGGTGTACTCTGTTGCAAGATGGTCCAAGACCAAAATTCAAGTGTGTCTTCTGTCTTCTTGCTGCAGTTAAGGAATCCCATTGCTGCAAAGCTATTCACTATTTCATAAATATCTCCAAGACTTACAGTCCTCCATAGCAGAATGCGATTAATGGTCCTGCATACTTGCAATAACACAGCTCCAACAGTGGACTTCCTGACTCTAAACTGATTATTGGCTGACCAGTAGCAGTTTAGAGTTGCCAGATTCCACAAGGCGATCACCATGCACTTCTTCACTGAGAGGGGAGCTCTCATTCTCCCCTTGAGCCCAGGGCAGGGATGAGATTTGCACAGAGCTCCAAGAAGATGGCGTTTTGCATTCAAAACTTCTCATAGCTGCATAATGATGGAACCCCACCACTCAGTGCTTGCTTCATGCACCCAAAAGTGTGGTGCATTGTGTGTAGCTGCTCCATGAATCCAAATAGTAATCTAATGTTTGTTTGCATGGCACACAACAGGTCACATACCTCATTTTCCTGTTCCACCTGGAAGCTCAGGATATGTTGCACAACCAGCTGCAATATGTTCAGAACACTGACAACAGCAGTAAAGAGCAGTGCAGGATCCATTCTTTCAGATAGAGATGGTGGGCACTCAGGAAACTGGGGCTGTTGAAAATTGCCACGAAACACACTTGGAAATCCCTGCATTGACAGGACACAAATCACTGCTCCATTGGACACTGATCCCACACTCATGCTGGGCTGTAGTGGTCTCCAGCCTCCAGATTGCAACCTACTTCTGAACAGAAGTTGCGGTTAAAACCTATGACTGTTATGCCATCTGCTGGTGAAAGACTGGAGACCACTGAGGTATTGCAATCGCCTCCATCTTCCCACAATTCCTAGCAGCACAAAGTAGCAAGTTCCAGGGTGGGATAGTTGGTCACAATGCACTCGCTACTCTTACTGTCAATGCTAGAGCACCAACTACAGCTGTGCTTTGGTGACACAGTGAGTGCTCTGTGGTCAGGAAAAAAGCATTGTAAATATAGTATTTTTTTTGACCATCACTGTAACCTGCATTGACAACACTGTCTAATATAGACAAGGCCTAAGTCTCTTGAAAATGTAGCTGCAGAAACCTCTCACTCTCCTCACATGTTTTGTCATCTGTTAATGCTATAGCCTCTCTGTCTTCATGCATTTTGTAAATGTTATGACAATTTCAATATACATGGCTGGATAACACTTTAAATTATATTTACTTGCTGATTTTGTGTTTAATAACTAATTTCAAGAGCAATGGAACTCCTACAAGTCAATAGGTGTTCCTCCTTAAAGCTATCACAATTGCTCACTCGGGGATTTTCCAGCCTTTAATAATCTAATGTTATTTTTTAAATCCTAACATTTATGTAGCAGGATTTCAGAGTAAATATCTGGAGTTATATCAAATTTCAATACAGAATTTTGCTTAGGTACTCCAGCTCTGATCTTATGTATGCACTTCTCCTACACAGGTCAGATATAGTCTATTTTTTTGTTGTTGTTGCTTATTGGTTTCCCCTATTATTGATATTATCTTTTTCTCTTCTGTCCTAGGTTGACAAGAAATCCTCATATCAGAGCCTTTGTCTTGTACATGATTCTTGTATTCCCCTCCACCCCAAAAGTAGCCTGATGTTTCATACCTGCTGCATGATCACCCTGTCCAGAACAACAGAAATGGATATTAGGCTTTAGTAGTTAAAGTTCATGTGGATCAAGATTTTTAAAAAGAGCCCAGCAGGCACAGTGTGGACAGGTTTTCAAGAAAGCTCAGCTTCAACTAAAGCATCCAGATTTTCAGAAACGCTCAGCACCCTGAATTTCTACTGAGAAAACTCATTTGGCACATCTTTTGAATGCCAAAGTGAAACTTTCATCATTCAACATGGTTTTCTATAACCAACTTAGTCCAGCATTTGTCACCTTTATTGCTGCACGCGACACAGAATTTCAAAAAGAACCACAAGAAATTTGACTCTCTTTACATCATTCTGATTATCAACTTATCCTATACAACTTTGGATTCTGAATATATTCAACACAGTAAAAAATACTTTGGTCAATGCTCATTTTAAAAATATATAAAAAAGAAATATTTATTAAACTCCCATTTGTTTTCAGCTTTTGCATCCTTATGATGTTTTAAAAAGTTGACAACATGCAGTTTTTATTTTCATCAAAAATTGGCAGTGAAATGTTGAGTTTTTTAATTTAAAAACTGAATGTACCCCATTTGGGCATCTATGAAAACCTGAATATTTGACAAACCTGATTTTTTTTAAAAAAAAATTATTTAACAACAACAACAACAACAACAAGAAAGCCATTTTTCCATCGAATAAACATTTTGATGGAAAAATATTTGATTAACTCAACTCCGAAAGTTAAGGATCCAAAATACGGTGATCTAATTTTTCAGCATTTCATTCTAAACACCAACAATAAAATCCAAAGCATGAAAACAAAAACAAAAATAACAGTCATCTACTTTCTAAAGATTTCTGTCATGTTAGTTAAAGATTTTGATTATAGTCAAAATGGAAAAGAGACTTTCTTCTAGTTTTGTACTAGACCAAACATGAATCTGTTGATAAACTATATACCTCCTGGATTCAAATCTGAAATTCCATCACCATTTCAAAATAGCAGAGATTTGATGTTCAGTCTTTATTACTTATAACTGATTTAATAGAAAAATCTTATTCTGCTATGACAACCTGTTATTTCTTATTGCTCCTCCTATTTGTTTTACTGCTCCAGAAGAGAGAATTTGTATTGGGGAATGTTTCCTACTCATTTTCCAGAAATATAATTAAATGGCTATAAAATGTGGTGTTAGTATTGTTTTGAAATCACATCATGTCACGTAATCTAAAAACACTAGCAGTTGTATTCTCTTATGTTAATACTGTTGCCATTTTGACCCCAAAATTTAGTCACAGTTGTGGCCCTGAGCATGTTCCAGTGGAGAACAGAAATTGGTCATTTCTTTGATGCAATTTTATTTCCTTACAAAGAATATATAAAAGTCCTGTGCTTCTGAATGCAAAATAAATCAAACAGCAGGAAACAGCTTCTTTTGCTCACAACTCCAAGAGTGGTCTTCAACCTGCACTTCTGAAACAAAAAAATTTTTGTCAACAGGTTTCTGCTAGTTAGAAACTCTGCTTTCAGGTGCTCCTTCCAGATTTTTCTGTTCCTTTGAGTCATTCCCAATTTTCCAGCTTATGTTTTACTCCTCCACATCCTTCCCCCACCTAAAAAATACTCAACAAAAAACCTGCCACCCACATAATCCAAAATTCCTGGCATGATCTGTTAGGCCTTGTTTTAGTTGTGGCTTCTTAACTGCCTCACAACTATCTTAAGTGCAGTGCATATTTATACATCAGTTTCAATGTTCAGTTTACCTCATTCCATAGCAAGGTTAACCAAGCTCGTAAAAGTAGCATGCCATTAGTCTGTAAAAGAAAGCTATTAAACTTCCATTTTAAGGGCTCTCTTAACACTGCCCAAAAGTGGTAGAATTAAATCCTATTGTAAAATGCTTAAAAAAAAATAGGACACACTGTATTGTTATGCAGTGGTGCAAAGTCTTTTTTTTTTCTTTTTGCAAAAATGTAGCAATGTTTTAATCTCCCTTGAAGCTGAATCTATGATTTAAGTAACCAGAATAAGACAAAGCTCAATTTGGCCTCATTTGCTGGATCATTTTATTGTTAGAAAATGCAGAGAATTATAATGTTTGTGTACATTTTCTTATACTTTTAATTAGAAAGTAACAGGGATATTTAGAAAAAGATAAGGATTAATGATGAAAAAGGCAAAAGGTAGGGATATTATCAATATTTTTGTCCAAAAGTAACATATCCACCAATACAATGAGAAAACTGAAAACCGTCATGAATAAACCATACCTTTGAGAGTTAAATAAATCTTAAGTTCAGTAATTCATTATGAAT
>ML681993.1:6040294-6105868 GCA_007922195.1 Podocnemis expansa | reverse complement strand
AGGACACTGCAGTTGCGGGCTGCTGGGGCTTTGTAGGAGCAAGAGTTCTGATACAAGCGTGGAACAGATACAGGGAATGTGGGGAAGCTGCCTAGGAAAACTGTAGAGGAGTTTGGGAAAGAGATGGTTGCATGTAGGGTGCCTGGGCCAAGGCCAGAGAAGTGAGTAGGCAGGGGTTAAAGTAAGCTGGAATACCCCAGCTCCACTGTTTCAGGGCCCGTAAAAATAAAAGAATGCTCCAGAATGGTGTGTTCCCCCCCAGGGCTGACTCAAGGGGCTGCTGGCAGAAGCAAACCCAGCTACCCCTCCCCTCTTTTCCCAGTGCCTGCGGTGACCCCACCCTTATCTGCCAGGCCTGGGTGGCATGCACAGACCGGAGCAAGACTCGCACCCGTGTCCCCTCTTGCCAGCTGGCCAGTGCCACAGCTGCAACCTCCCTATCCCACCCCAGCCCAGCTCCTCAGCCACATCAGTGGCAGCCATGAGTCCCTGCACACCCCTTCCCTGCCCCATCAGGTAAGGGGGTTCTAGGGGGAGGCAGTCAGGCAGCTGGTGGGGAAAGGGCATGGGAGAAGAGGGTGGAAGAAGGGGTAGGGAAGGTGGGCTGGGGAGGTGTGGAGGGGGTTGGAGGGTTGAAGGGGGTGGAGTGAAGATGGGCTGGAGTGGGGAAATAGGGAAAGAGGGATCTGATGGGGGTAGGTGTTTCAGCGGCAGTAGCTGAGGTGGAATGCAGACATTTTGGGGGAGAAGTAGCTCGGGTGGGTGAAGGGCACCTGGAAATTTAGGAGGGTTCTGAGACCCACCAAAATTGTATTTTAACCACTGTGAGCAGGCCTGGGTCTTTCCCTGGCTCTCCCAGACCACCAGCAAAGTGGCAGTGGAACTGTGCAGGCAATGGAGGGTAGAGTGGTTGTGCAGGGATAATAAAACCAGCCCCAGAAGGGGGTGTGGGTGGGGAGTATAGACAGGTGCTTAGCTGGAGGACTGAGCTGCCAAAGAAAAAGCGACAGAGCACAGGCTGCAGAGAGGATGTTCACTTGAACATCCCAAAAACACAACCAGGAGGCATCTGTCGGGCTACCAGCCTACCACAGGATGGATATGAAATAAGAAATATCTCGTGAGATCAGTCATTTTTAGATCACAAACATCATTTCTATTACTTGTCTATATAAAAAGATGTGTATGCTTAAAGGTCAAAATGGTGTACTAAGCAAGTCTTAAATTGTGTTACTGTTGATTTCATACCATTCTACTCAATGCATATGTACGGTTGCTCACTGTGTAGTGATCAATGGCTTGATATCTAATTGGCAATTGATAACAAGCAGATTGTGCCAAGGGTTGGTCCCAGGGTCAGTTTTGTTCAACATCTTCATTAAAGATCTGGAGGATGGAATGCACTGTACCATCAGTAAATTTGTGATGACAGTAAGGTGGGGGGAGTGGTAGATACACTAGAGAGTAAGGATAGGATAGAGAGTGACCTAGGCAAATTAGAGGATTGGACCAAAAGAAATCAGGTGAGGTTCAACACGGACAAGTGCTAAGTCCTGCACTTAGGATAGAAGAATCCCATGTACTGCTACACACTGGGGACAGATTGGTTGGACAGTGGTTCTGCAGAAAAGGACACAAGGGGGTGACAACGCACAAGAACCTGGGTATGAGTCAACAATGTGCACTTCTTGTCAAGAAGGCTATACAGGGCTACATTTAGTAGGTGCATTGCCAGCAGATCCTGGGAAATGATTATTTCCCTCTATGAAGCACTGGTGAATTCAAATTTGGAGGATTGCATCTAATTTTGGGGCCCCCCACTACTGAAAGGACATGGACAACTCAGAGGCTGACAGAGGGCAACTACAATGAGTAAAGGGCTGGATCAGTGGATGTATGAGGAACGGCTGAGGGAACGGCACTTATTTAATCTACAGAAGGACAAGTCATCAGTACTGTGATAGCATCCTTTAACTATTTGAATGAGGGTTCCACAGAGGATGGAATAAAGCTGTTCTCAGTTGGCAAATGACAGAACAGGGAGTAGTGGTCTCAAGTTGCAGTGGGGGAGGTCTAGGTTGGATATTAGGAACAACTTTTTCACTAGGAGGGTGATAAAGCACTGGAGTGGGTTACCCAGGGAGCTGGTCAAATCTCCTTCCTCAGAAGATTTTAAAACCTAGCTTGACAAGGCCCTGGCTGGCATGATTTAATTGGAGTTGGTCCTGCTTTGAGCTAGGGGTTAGACCAGATCAATAGTTCCTAACCTGGGGGGTGCACCACCAAAGAGTCCATGAGACTTTAGCAATATTGAGATCATTTAGAGCCCCCCCCCCAGCTTTATGCCAGCCAGATGCAGCACCCCACCTGGCCCTGAGCTCTGTGCTGACTGAAGTGGAGAAGCAGGCCTCCCCAAGGGTGCAGCAGCCCCATCTTCCACTGTGGTTGGAGTGTGGGACCAGCCCCACACCTGTTAGGCTCCCAGCTGAATAGGAGTAGCCCCACAGTGGTGGGAGCCTAGAACAGCACAGCCGACCCACCAGAGCCTGCCTCCATTATCCTCAGTCCATGAGGGACAGGCAAAGGTTGGGGGCCATACAGGGCATGGGGTGGTGGCTGTGCCAGTGAAGATGTAGCTTCTTATTCAGGTAAGAGTAATCAGTATTATTACCATAATCGTTGCATGTGTTCAAAGCGGTTGTGTGTGTTTATGGCTGAAGGGTGAGAGGGCGTGTGTTTTACCTAGTGTTAATTAGTGGGGCTTTCACTTAAAAACATTGCAAATCACAGGATGACCTCCCAAGTTCCCTTCCAACTCTAACAGTCTATGATTGTGAAGTGTTACTAAAATAGAAGTACCACATTTTAAAATCTTACTGGAAAGTGAAATTCTGTTTATTGCAGCATTAGGGCCAAAATCATTGCAGCATCTCTGTCATAAAGAAGCTGTGTTTTGTATTTGGAATTACTATGCAGAGCATGATGTTAATTTTAAAATTTGATTTGTAAATATAATTTTCATTTGAGCATACAATGAAAGATGTACTTTAAGAGCCTGTGTTCAGCCACTTAGCAAAAGGCAAAATACATTTAAATACATTACTTGAGAGTTTTCCATAGCAGTGGCTGAAAAACATCCATTACTCCAAAAAGAAAATCCTTTATTTCTCTGTAGCATTGGAGCTAAAAAGCTAGGCCACATGCAGAGAAGACTGTGAAAAGGACTACTTTAATCACACATTAATACATGATTTTGACCAGATAATGTGGTTTCTCACCTCAGCTGCACAAACAACATGTACGCTCTGATTCAATAAACCTCTTATATTTAAAAAAAACTACCACCCATTTATTGCCTCTGTCTCCACAGTGCAAGTACTACAACTGATTAATATCAATAAAGTCATCTCTAAAAATATCCCAGCAAATGGTTCATGGTGAGGGAGCCTGCCACTCTGCTACCAAATGCTCTGCATACCAAGGGACAGGTCTGCAGTGGTTTTTCCAAACCCCGGTCTATGTGAGGAGGGGAGAAGTTGGGAGCAAGTCTCAGCAGCACCCAGTTCACTGTCTCTATCCTGTACAGCACTGGTTCCCAACCTGTGGTCTGGGGACCCCCAGGGGTCCGTGGACATGTTGCAGGGGGTCCACGGAGCCTCTCCCTACTGGGGCTGGAACCCAGCTACAGCGCTGATGCTCCCCGCCAGGGCTGCCTTTCCCCTCCCGTGCCTGATCCTGGCAGGGGGATGGGGCTGCAGCGACTCCCCAGCAGGGGCAAGGGCAGGGGGCCATAGCTGCTGCGGCTCGGCTTCCCAGTGGTGCAGGCCATGCTGAAGGCAGTGCTGCTCATCGGTTGTCTCAACGGCACCACCAGAGTGATGCGGGCCAGAATCTGCCCACGTGGGCCAGATTACATAAGCAGCTGGGGGGGGGTGCAATTTTTTTAAAAGGGGTCCCCAGGCTGAAAAAGGCTGGGAACCACTTCTGTACAGGAATCAGGTGTTTCCTGGCAGAACTCTGTGAGGCATGTGACCATGCATGTCCTGCCATACATCTCCTCTGCACTGCATCCTGAGGATGAATCAAGTTTACCCGAACAGAAAAGGAGTGTGGGGAAGGAGGAGGATACATGTGACCCTGTGTGTTTTACCCACCCTTTGATTGGTGATTCCAGAAATCAAGTAATTTTGGAAACATTTGTAGCAACAGCAGCAATTTCGAGGAAACACCAGCCCTACTTATGAATATTTTGATAAAAGCCACTTTAAAATATATCACTTTTGTCTGAATATTTTACTATCGTTACAAACAATAGCTAAAACTATTGAAAGATTAGAGAAATTTTATGTTTTACTTTGTTCATTTGTCAACATTTTAGGACTGTTCCAAAGCCTGTAGATGTTAATGAAAAGACTCAGCTGGGCTTTGGATCAGAACATTGTTTTGCAGTGAACTTAACTCTCGCTCAGCAATCAGTTTCATCACAGATACACACAGAGCAACATGGAAAAGAAATGTATTTTTTATAAAACAGAAAAGAAGCCTTTAAATCATAGGTGATTGGGGTTGGAAGGGACCTCAAGAGGTCATCTAGTCCAATTCCTTGCTCAAAGCAGGACCAAAATCACTAAAGTTGGCAGCAGACCTTAGAAGCAGGTGTAATGCCTAACACTACTTATTTTAGTTTACTGGATTTTGAGTTGGTGTCCCTTGAAATTAATTTCCATGTATTCACAATAGCATGTTTGGGTAGTAAAATAGCATGACTAATTTTATGTATATAATACCCAAGACAGCAAGTTTGTGCCACAGCATTTTTTTGCTTATAATTCTGTAGATGGTACAGAAGACGAACAAGTTCCATAATTTAAGAGTACAATCTGAAAGAAGCTTGTCTTAGAATTCAAAAATACAGGAGAAACATTTGATCCAGTAAAAGAAATATACTCTGTAACCAGTTCCATTTTCAGTCCATTACATCTGTGTTTAAGTTGTTGATCATTCAGCAGGGAGGTTTGCCAGTCTTGTACAAATCCACTACACGTCCTGGCTCAGTTTAATTATGCATTTAGTTAAAAATGTCATGCAGCCCTAGAATGCACTCATTAATGCTAAATTATCTTTCTCTTGAAATACACCCTGCCTATAGGCAGGGGGTTATTATTACATTATAAATATACACTCATTAACATTACCACTACTGGAAAGTCTAGAATTATAAAAATGTTAGCTCACAAAAGAAGTATTTCTGCTCTCTATCCAACTGTCAGTGTTTAATAGAAGCCATACAATAGAAGCCTGGGTATTTATCATCATTTATGCATATTCCCTCTCAAAGCTTTTTAAAAACCCTAGCTGCTTAGTACCATTTTTACTGAGCTCTTACATTTTACTGAGAAAATAGTCACACTTTAAACTGGGAAGACATGGAAACTGTCTTTTCAGTCTGGTAAGACTTGAATATTTGAGATCAAGAACTCCTTCAATTTAAAATTACAGGTGCTTCTGCAACCTACTTCACTTGGGAACATTAGTCCCCACAACACAGTCATAAGTATCACAACACAATAAGAGTCCGTAAGACAGCTAAGTGGTTTGGATTCATGACTCATTCTCTAGTCTCACACAAATATTTATGTCCACATTAATGAAAGTGTCACATCAAAAGTACCAATGAGCACAACAATGTTTCATATCTATTACTATCTTATCATTAAGACCCAGGACTCAGATCCATACATGGAGGGAACCCTCCTTGTGCAATGTCCTACTCCTGAGCAGAAGCTGAGGTAGCTGCCTCCGTGCCATCATCTTCCTAGATAGATAATGCTTCATGGGTACAGAGAGATTTCAGAGCTAGATGAATTTCTGATTCTGAGGTCTCCCGGAGTGCTCTCCCTCACATTTTCCTTTCCCTTCATGTGCAATACTGTAATTCTCCTGCTTTCTTATAGGGCTCTTGGCTATAGGAGCCCATGTATCAATCACTGCTTACTCAGAAGGTGTGAATGGATTCACATAACTGTGGTTTTTCCTTTTGGAAGTTTGTGACCAGCAAAACGCTACATAAGAAAAAGGATGTGAAAAACCAAAACAATGTACCCATAGAGCCCTTACTCCAGATCACTATCCTCAGGGGGGATCTGAATCTCAGTCTAATCCCCTCCACACACACCACCTCTAGTCCTGAGGGCCTGTTTTTAAATCCTGCCAAGGTTCCTTACTCTCTCAGTTTGTGTACTTGGATTTGCTACTCAAAACCAGTCTGGCCAAATTCATGGGGGATCAGAACCAGGGAATCAAAGCGAATGGTCTTACATTATCTCTCCAGTATATATCTCCGTGCAATTCCTCACCACCTTACTACTGAATTAACTCAATAGATGCATACAGCAGACATCAAATAGCCTGATCAAGATACCATAAACTCTTGTCTGTTACAACTATCAGGCAAACAGAGAACATTACTCAAATTTTTTCAGGCAGCTTCTAATCCATCTCAGGGTCTGTTTGGGGAGACAAAGCAGACACAGGGCCCCTGAATGAATTGTTTGCTTCCTCCTGTACATCTCTAGGAGTTCTTAAGAGTTGTTCATCTCCTTGATAGGTCCATTGGAGAAGAAGTCAAAAGAGGAGTCTATGGGCATTACCTCCCTCCCAACCCCGTCCTGCAGATTTGCTCCTTGAGCAGATGATCTCAGCGTATGTCAAATTCATGTTATTAAAAATTTAGCAGATTACCATCTGCCATACGGTAAGCATCAATTTAAACTTGTCCCATCACTATCAATACCCATTTGTGACAACCACAGCACAATTGTTCCTTGCTAAATATAAAAACAGCTTTTCTGTGAACAATACATTACCAGTGATGAAATTACTTGGGGTGACTTGAAATGAGAAAACAAGTCATTTTATATACATTATAAAGGTTCCCTTATTCTCAACTGCAAGAAATAAGGCTGCAATCTTCTATTCCACTGTGATTCAACACTGGGGTCAGAATAACTAACAGCTACAGTTTCAGCATCATGTAATTTGTTCTAAACCCTGTGTAAACAATACCAAAGAAGCAAAATAAAATAAACAGAAGCCAGAAATAATTCCTTTATGTGGGCATCAGGAAGGACACAGAAAGAGCACATCAGAAAAAGCACACATGAATACTCCATTCATGTATGTGTATGTTCTATATGAAATTTTTTAAAAAAAAAATATAGATCTCTGAGCATTGGTAAAGGTCCTCCTTTCCCATTCAGGACAATAAGATTTGAATGGTAGCTTGCTGTAATTGTATTCAGAATGGTATTGAAGAGATAGGAAGCAGAAGGTTGGGCCACACAATAAGCAGCTCCACAGCAACTGACAGTCATGGCAAACTTTGTGTTAAAATAAAAAAAAGTGCCATGTCCTGATTTCCAATAATTTTTATGAGTGATGACTTGTGAGAACCAATGGCAGTCCATAAAGGGTGTACAGGATGGAACTCAGGAAAATTTTCCTGAGTTTCTTACTATGCCACTTAACTCTGAAGTGACTGCATGGTAAAACTAATGTGTGTTTAATTCCTAGAATCACAACTTTGGGTATTTTGCCCTGGCAGCAGACGTTATAGTGTGCTTTGCGAGAACAAGGTTAAGCCCTAGGATTGTCTCTCTGGGGCCAGGCCTTGTTGGAGAGGCTCACCACAGGAGTTTGATCCACTTCTGTGGTTCAGGTCTCCTCCACAGCCAGCTCCACCTGACCTTTCCCTGCTCCTTAAAAAGCCTAGGTATCTAACTGAACATCACCTAGTTCTGCTCCCTCTGGCAGTGGCTGGAAGACAATCAGTTAATCCCATACAGGTTAAGCACATCTCTAATTTGGTTATTTACCTCCTCTAGCAGGTAATGGGGGAAGCCTTAACATAAAGGCCTCGGGTAGACCTGTAACACAGACAGACCTAGGCATGTGTGCCCAACCATCTTCTTAATAGTTCACAAAAAAAGGAGGTCATACATGATCTATGTCATAAGCTAAGAACTAGCAGATTGCATGGTTATTGTGAGATGTTTATATAGGACAGAATCTTAGATTATGTAACATGTAGGCTACCCTGTTCCAAACATGAGGAGAGGGCATCAAAGAGATGAGCCAATCAATATGAGAACAACAGATATTCATGGAGACAGTCTTTATTTGCTGTTTGAATTAGATGTAGACTGGAGATTTACAAAGACAAAAGAATCCTAGGGGATTTCTTGGAAGACGGGGCACTGAGCTAAGAGACAATAACTTGTGACAGTGTCAAAGCGGAAGAATTGGCTCAGGTACTTCCATTATAGAGGAATGAGTTTGCCACTAGGAGTTCTCTTATAAAAGGTGGATCCCAGTTTTCTGAAATGGACAAGTGCTGCAGGAAATAACCAGATGAGAACTACCTCATTAGACAGGAAAGGAACTTGGTATATATTGTGTTTTACGTTTTACTTTTCAAAGCAACTGTATGCTTCCAAATCATTTTACTTGCCTTTATTTTAAATCTCTAGCTTAAGTGCCATTAAATAAACTTCATTTTGGTTTTACTATACACCTGTGTAGGTGCCTTGTGCAAAGGAGAACACTGAACTAGGGTGAAAGCAGTGAACTGGGATGCACAGTTTCCATAGAGGTTGTGGACTGCTGTATAGCATGGGTGTCCAGAAGACAGGGACTGAGCACTTGTGTTGAGATAAGTTGGTACCAGGGAAGTTTCTCTCAGTAGGGCACAGCCAAAGTCAGGGTTCCCTGTAAGCAAGTGATAGCACCATGCCCCTCAGGAAACATGGAGATCACAGCATCTTGTAAGTCTGTGTATCCATCTTAGTTTTAGGTTATTCCGCCTGATAGCAGGGTGTACTTTGAGGGCATGGTGATCAGGGAGTTGGCCATTTCAGGGCAAAGTGGACTGACAGAGATAATTGCACGTCAGCACACTGAACTCCATGTGCTGCAATTAAACCATGCCAATGAGTGAGACTGTCCATGCCCCAAGTAACCTTTCTTCTCTAGTAATCCTCCTCCTACACCTTGACATAATTTATACTGTATATCCTGTATCCCAAACCCTCATGCCATAAGTGATATCCAACATCTGGAAAAGGACTATGATTCTGTTACCATAATGTGAGGTGAGTACAAATCAGTGTTTTCTGTACCTGGCTGCTCTAGAAATACCTCAGAACTCAATCAGATGTTCAAAAGGCCCACTTTACAAGAAGCTTTTCCTAACAGAAAAAGAAAACTTTAATAGCTGGATAGGCAGAGGGTCGGTAAAAAAAAAACCCATCAATTATGGGGTAAAACTGATGAACCTTGTGTCAAGCAAATATTTTGTACTTAATCTAAAAAACAGGAAAGTAATTTCCTTGGCTGAAAAATGTGATTTAATATGCTTCAAAAATCACTTGAAAGCATCTAGTAAATTCATAGATTATTGGAGTAGAAAGAGGGGAGAGGTTCTCTCTCTCTCTCTCTCTCACCCCTCCACACCCACACACCCCCCAACACAGATTTTTAACATTATAGGAAGTTCTCATGTAAGTGAACAGTGTAAATACTTACACACAGCCAAACGTTGATCCATTTCATCCATTATATGGCACTATTTATAAACACAGCTCTATAGAATAATTAACTAAAAAGTACTTTTTCAAAAAAACTTGATAAAGATAATTTTCTATAACTAATTGGCACCAGTGGAGTCTAGAAGTCATCGTGTCTACCTTTGCCCATATCAATGCAATGGGTTACTTCTTGCACGTGGCTCTGAGTCACATCTAAGATTTGATCTGGGGAAATGGCCCTGAGTCATGTCTAAGATTTGATCTGGGGAAATGACCTCTTATTCTTTGAGATCAAAATCTATTAGTGGAAAAGAGAGTAAAATTTGTGTTCTCAATTACTATGAGGGTCTGTGGCAGCTTAGCTAGGAAGAGCTATGATACAACAAAAATTCCCAGCAGCTATAGAAGTAAGATTTTCAAAGACTGTAAATTTTAATCAGAGTTGGCATGAGATAGTAAGATGATAACTTTCCAAATCAATTAGAAACTAAATTACCCTGAATACTTCTGGTATCAATGGATGGTTAGTGAATGCTTTCTGAATAATAATAATAATAATAATAATAATAATAAAAAGAATAAAAAAAGGGGAGTCCTGTGGCATTTTTAAACACCAACAAATTCTTTCTCAAGAGCGTCTAGATAATAAACTAATTGACAATTTGAGCAAGATCATGTATTTCACTCCTTTATAGTTCTCTCAACAATAACTTCTTTTACTGCTTGTATAAATCCTCATGAAAGATATTCCTTATAGGAAGTTACTTTTAAGCTAGCAATTATTTTGATTTTATTTGCCCCAATGAGTTGTTCTGTTCTGGAAATACTTTTTTCAATTTAGAAAATAAGCCAGTTTTCAGCATGCAAGACATTGTGCAATGATAATTATTCTTTTTCCCCTCAGACTTCCCCCCACTATTTTAAACATTTGTACTATTTTTACTTCAACAGACTGAACACACTAATAATCAAAATGATTGTGCTCGCAGAATTGTGCCTCTAAATTTGGATATAGGGAAAAAAGGTGTAGAAAGACTGCACCTATGCAGGGATGGATCATCCTTAGTTATAGATGTGGTCCCTGAATTGGACAGGAGGCCACAGAGCCCACATAACACGCATTCAAAAATCCACGGGGGAGATCATTCACCAGAAGGTGCTGGGATCTGGCAGAGACACTGGGGAGCAGGAACTAGCATTGGAGGGAATACTGAGGACTAAAAACACTTTTGCAGAGGTGGGGCCTATGGTTTTTGTGAGGGCTCTATGACTGGACTCAGGACACTTCTACAACACTCAGAATGCCCCCTCTCAGCGAGACTTGGCATTGTGGCTCTTGCACTTCAGTGTTTCCACAGTCTGCTCCAGCCTGCTCCAACTCTAGAGCTGATTGGGTCTTCCAGCCAAAACCACTTTAAAGTGTTCAGCCACCTTCCTGGAGCCTGAGTCCTTTAGATGGTTTTCTAACTTTTTTTCTCAGGATCCAGCAGAAAACATCATTGATGACTGCAACCCAAAAATTACATCTGGAGTGCATTATTGAAAGTCCAGTCTGTGGATGGCAGCAGCAGGGAGCACTGCAACCTAGTACTTGAGAGTCTGTCACCCAGTACTGGGTCCTGACTTATGGTCTGAAAACCACTGCTTTAAATAATGTCCAACAGCAACACAGAAGAGAGGAATTTTCAGTAGAGCCAAGCTCAGCACCCAGCTCCCTGCCTTTCAGTGCAGATGAAAAAGCCTCCCTAAATGCTCACTCACAGGAAGCTGGCCTCTGATCAGCCCATTAAATCTAGACCAGTGCTTTTCAAACCTTGGCTTGGGACCCAGTACTGGGTTGCAGACCCACAGGTACTGGGTCACGACACCCCCTGCTGCCACTGCCAAAAGACTGGAATGCATTGATCAGTGATGTAATTGTTGGGGCACAGGCATAAATGATGTTTTTTCAAGCTGGGTGTCGAGGAAAAAAGTTTGAAAGCCACTGATCTATACGAGGCCCAGCCTCTTACAAAGGGCTCTGATCAACCAGAGTCTTCAAACAGCCCTAGCTCTCAACCAGACTTCTTGTCACCAGCTCAGAATTGTACGTCTGCTTTACTTCCCGTAACTGTGGAGCTTTCCATGTCATAAGTCAGGTGAAGCAGAACTGGGCTATGCAAACAGGGCTGTCTGGTCCCAGGCCTCCTGGTTCTTAATGGGGCAGGATGGCTTCTTACAGGTCAATGTTACCCTTAATCCAGTCATAGTTGAAGTGCCATGCCATTTTCCTGGCTAAACAGTTCTGTTACTGGCTATAGTTCTGTTTGCTATCCTTATCTGTACATTATTTGACCCCCTTGTGCTAAGTACTCTAAAAACAGGGCTCAGTGGAGGAGGGATAGTTTGTCTCAAAGAGCTTAGCAGTGTTTCTCATTATACATACAGGCAGGACGAGATTAAGACATGCTGAGGCCCCATACTATAAAAAATAAAGAGAAAAAGGTTTATAACAGAAAGGGTAATGAAAAAATAAACCATAAATCATTATATATAGAGAGAGAGAGAGGCAAAGATGCAATGAAAAACAACTAAATAAAACATACATCTTGCAAAAAGCTTTATTTGTATTACCAATTTCAATAATGATAAATCTTCTTAAGTTATCTCCAACATATTTAGACATCCTTCATAATGTGAGGTCTTAAGCTTATGTGGCTTGTGCCTAAATCCAGCACTCGGTGCAGGGAAATCTTTCCCAGACTATGACTTTCGTAAGCATGCCCACCACAGAGCAATGTTCCTTGAGATAACAGGACAAACACTGCATTTTTCTCCCTATTAACCTGAACAGCTTCTGCAGTGGGGGAAAAATACCCTGTTGAGCAGGTACACATTAATCTACTGCATCCTGGCAAAGAACAGTTGACATTTTATCAGAACAACCACTACCAGATTATAAATCACACAAGTCATAATACCTCAGATGTTGGAGACCACTCTCAGCTGTGTAGGTGGATTTACAAATGTTAGAAGGAGTTTATGTAAATAGAGACTCATACATTACAGCAAGAACAAAGAACATAATGAATGTGTCATCAGCTTGGTGAGCAATGGTTAACTCTATTAATGTTTGCATTCAAGGGCCTGTGCAGATACTTTGACCCCTTTCCATACCAGGAGGAGCTTGCTCTCCCTCCCCCTTCCACTTCAGCCCCAGTGACAAAGGGGTTCTGTGCCCCAGAGGATTATTAATAGGGGGGAGGCTATACCCCTGCTTGCCACCACTTGAGCATGCCTGTTTGCATTACATAGCATAACGAGAAATCTGAAGAGACTGTCCCTGAGCCCCAAAGCCTAAATTATTAATGCTACACACAGCCCTGAATTTATGGGAAAAGGAACATAAAGCTTCTGCTTAAAAACCGCACAACAGTTGCGGAGACCATAAAGAATTAACATAGATGCTTTTGCATTTGGGTAAATTTTCAGCCAGACACATAGGTGTTTAGGGCCTGATGTTGCTAAAACTTATGCATGCACTACACTTTACATTGAAGTAAACAGAACTCCCTATGAAAACTTGTGCAGAAATGATGCTGTAGCCCAGATACTGAGGTGATGGATGCTTTAAAAATGAGAAAGAGGTTGGCAGATGGAATGGGAGAGCTGAGTAACAAACACGATTTTAAAAATGAGAATAGCAGCCCTGCTCCTAAGAGGCATTCAAAAGAATCATCTGAAAATTAGTCTGTTACCATGGTTATCTAGCTAGTGCTGGCTTCTATACTGGAAGACATTGAATCCCTTAAAACACACAGGCAAGAGAAGAATTCACAACTGTGGGCCAGAGAGATGCCCTCTGTCCTGATTTTTCAGAAGTGCAATGAGGAGGAGAATATTATGAACATTACTTAAAGATGTGGTAACTCCCAGACAATTATGAAGAGAAAAGAATAGGGGGAAAAAGAAAACCCAGAAAAGAGACTTGCAGAAACCATAAGAAGAAGAGAGAAAAAAAAAAGGCCAGAGAAGAGATACATGTCATTCATTTTGTCAAAAAATAGATCATCATATTGCTGTATTTTTTGACAGAACATCAGAGTTACACCTGTCCAACCCCAAAGTTTAAAGTGAACTTTCAGAAGGGCAACTGAAAAACTCCTAAATTCAACTCAATATATTTCAACTGAAAAAATGACAGGGAATGTAACAACTTATTTTTGCTCAAGTGAGTCATTAGGACTCAGCCCAAACAGGCAGCAGATCAGTTGAACAAGAAGGTACCCTTTTCACTGTCACTATTCAGAGAAGCCCAGACTTTTAAAGGTAGAGAGACCTGCACTTGTTAAGCATGCAGATACTACAGAGATGAGAAAATGTAAACACCTACACAGACAAAAATACGGATACAACACTTTTTTCCAGCATTAATGGTCTGTATTGAAGCCTCACTGAGCATTTTACTGTTCTATACAAGTATGAAACATTCAAACAACATTCACTGTTAACCATAACAGTAGGAGGATGACGACATTTGGAGGCCCCCATCTCATATCCTTTAACATTATCGACAAAACACTCTTGTTTTGAAAAAGCACAGATTAATCTACACTTTCCATGTTTTGCCTTCCAGGGCCTGTACCGAGTACTATTTTAAAAAAATCATTAGGAGCTGGCTGTTTTCTGTGTGTGTATGTAGGCTTTTCTTTACATTATATGATTTTTCACTTTTCACATCAGCTACTTCAGAAATGAATATTTTCAATGGGAGATGCTGATGAGAGGGATGTGTCTTAAGTCCTGTCTTTCTCATAAAGGTAGGTGCCTAAGCTGGGGCTCCTAGGAGCCATTTAACTCAAATTGAAATCCACAGCCAAGAACTCCTCTCCTAGAGTCAGGTAGCACAGGCTTTCTAGCAGGATCCTAACTCCAAGAGCAGATGAGAAGAATATGCCATAGAACCCCTAGACCTCTGGTTAGTGTGTAGGAGAACCCAGTTCAATTCCCCCCTCTGCCTGATGAAGGGAAGGGATTTTTAGACTGCAAGTCTCACTGTGTGGCACAACTAATATTTATTTAATTGAACTGGAATGGCTTGAAGAAGAGCGATTAAGTGAGATCCACATCAGTTTCCCATAGTTCAGTGGTTTGGGCACTCACCTGAGAAGTGGGGAATTCTTGTTCAACTCCCTTCTCATTTGGCAAAGGAGGGAAACAGAAGTTGGGGTCCTCCCACATTTCAGGATACCCTAGGCTAAAGGTTATTATGGAAACCCCCTTTCACCTCCCCCTAAGGATGTATACTGGATCAGGTCCGACGTGGCAGATGGATGGGGGAACTAGCTCACATTGATGCTTAAATGAGAGGTAAACATCTGCTAACCTAGAGTGAGGCAGCAGTGTGCACAGTAAAAATATTGGTGTCACATAAGCTTCAGCACTGACAGATTTAAGCTGTTTGTGGATGGGCCTAAAACTGGAATATGACGTCTAAAACTGGGGATTAGGTACCCAAATCCATCTCTGTGTCTGGCTCTATTGTCCACATTAAGGCATGCATGATCTTATTTCATATGGAAGAATTGTATTCCTAGAAGAAAAAGCCTTAGGTTACATCCTCAAACTCTATTTGTAGATCACATCATCCAAATAAATTTGAAGTCCTGTTTCTTCTCTGTAGTTCACTGAACTCATATCTGTAACTTTGTTCCTTTTACAATGCACTGTCTAAGGGCTTGTGTTACACTGGGCACCAAAGTAGATTATTGCAAAGCAGTGGTGCACTGAGGCTATGTGGCGCCTGGGGGACAAGTCACATTTGCCTTCCCTCACCCCTGCCTCATGCCCTACTCAGTGCAGTCCTCCCTGCCCCACGCAAGGCAGGAAGAGTCCCAGTGACTGGGACCCTTCTGTTTCTGTGCGGAGGGGGGCATAAGGCACCAGGGGAGGCAAATATCACAGCCCCCAGGTGCCAAACAGCCTTTGCTGAGCTGCAGGGGCCATCTGGTCAGCCCTGCACCAGGGCTGGATTGGAGGCATCTCTGCCCAGCCTGCCTGATTTTGGGGACCCAGAACTGTGCTGGCCCTCCCACCACACAACCAGAGGCAGCAGGGTGGCCATCATGCAGCTTTCTGATGCTTTTGGGGGGTTGAAGTGGGGTAGGACCCACAGTCCAAGCTGCCCTCCCTCCACTCTGCTGCCCACATGGAGCAGCGTTCCCGGCTGGTCAGCCTGCTGCTGGCCAGCCACCCCTCCTAAGGGGTGCTGGAGAGCAGCCAGCACAGGGCTGCTGCTTTCGGGGACAGGGCCATGGAGCAGGCCTGCTCCACAGAGTTCAGGCTGCTTTGCCCCCAGCCGCCACCCCCCTCAGTGCTGAATGGGTCCTCTCCAGGGCCTGGGGGCACTGGTGGCAAAGTGGCCTGAGCGCCACCAAATAGACCCGGCCTCGAAAGTGGCAGCCCCACGCTGGCTGCTCTCCACCCCCAGGGAAGAGCAGTTGGGAACACTGCTCCACATCTGAAGCAGAGTGCAATGGAGGGAGGGCAGCACCTCCCAAAATACCAGGAGCCACGGCACAGCCACCCTGTCGCCTCTGGCTGGTGCAATGGGATGGTGGGGCCAGCACTGGCACCCCAAAATCAGGCAGGCTGGACTGGGACTCCTTCAATCCAGCCGTGGTGCAGGGCCGGCCTCGTGCCCCCTGCAGGCCAGCACTTGGGTGCTTGGCCCTCCCCTGCCCCCTGGATCCATATGCCACTGTTGCAAAGATCCCTTCTGGCCATGGAATTTATAAACTGTGATACCCAATGAACTTCTGAGCAAAGAGAAAAGGGAACAGGTTCTTATATAAAATATATTTGATTAATTTTCTCCTTTCTGATTTCAACAGGGAATGCTACTAGTGTCTACCTTCATTACAGAGTGGTGGCAATTTAAAGGAGTCTGTTGGTATATTTAGAATCTTTGCATGGAGCCTAGGCCACTGGACACTAAAAAACTATTCAGAAGTATTTACAATAAAAAAGTCAATTAATACTGTTGCATGACACTACTCTAGGATTCTAAGATTTCTCTTTCTTATTCTATAGTAAGACCTTGAACAGCCAGAAGTATGGTGGGACTAGTCACCGTCTTAAATTATCAGAGGTTAGCTATAACCCATGTAAATAAAGGCATTTGGTGTGGAACAGCCATTAGCAGGTACTACTGTATTACCATGCCACCTAGAAACCCTAATCGTACTTCAGGAACCTATTGTGCTTGCTGCTGTACGAACATAGAACAAAACACTGTTGGTTGTCCATGAATCTACCTAATCAGTATGGAATTGTTTTTACATAAAGCAGTATTCAAAGATGTTTGAGTGGATGAAGAAGCGGAAAGCAGCATGCTAGCATTCACTAGATAATGCACAAGTTAGGTTACTCCCCTAGAGTAAATGTCACGTCATTGACTTCCAGTGTATTTGCTGATTAGTGTATTCTAAATTAAATACGCTGCAGGCTGCTAATAAATTGCAGCTACAGTTTTACCAGATTATCTTAAGCAATGTCCTACAGCTAGAATTCTGAGAATTAGTTGTTCCAGTAAGCAAGCAAAGATCCTGTTCTGTGTGGAGGAACGCTGAATTACTCAATCCTGCCTGAACAGCTTAGATTCATTCACCATTTGCTTACTGCTGGCTTTTAAATACAAGCATTTACTTTTAAATACAATTGTAAGACACACAAATAGCGAGTATACGAAGGATATAGAATTGTTCAAACCATGTACAAAATACGTTCAAATCTAGCCTGTCATAGCAGGAGTGTCATTGCTCTGGGAAAAGACATGCGGTCCAGCTACCTGGCCAGGAGAGGTAGGCACCTCTGCAGCCGGCCAAGTCCTGGATACCCAGACAGCGGCAGGGCCAAGAGAGGCAGTGGGGCATGCCAGACATTCGGGGCACTGGTGCCGGGACTCAGGCACATGCCCCCCTGTGCCATAGCAAACTGTTTGGATTAAATGCACACAAAAGTGGTATATTTTGGATAAAACGGGATCACTGAATAAAATATATTAAAGATGGATAGTTCTGTTTGAGCTGAGCCTAAGAACTGATGAATGGATAACAAATGGTTTTGATCTTGAATTAAGCAGTGAATTCAATGAAGTGGATGGTACCAGGGATTCTTGCCTCTGATGATGAGATTCTGTTATTTTTCAGTGAAAACAAAAAACTTTGTTTGCATTTTGTCTTTAGATTTTAACCATGAATTGACATCAGCTATAACCTAAGAAGCTAGAGTCTTTTTGAAACGTTGATTAAAGTCTGAACGTTTTGGGAGATTCTCTCTCGTTGCCTCAGGAGCCCTTGATATTAAACTCTTATTAACGAAAACTTCTGTTTATTCAATTTTAAATAACTTCATCTACTTGTAAAAGTGTGAAGGATACTGGTAATGTCAAAGAAATAAAACCAAAACAATAATGAGAGTTTATAAAAGAAACAAGCAGCTATGTCTCCTGTAGCTTGTTACCAAAGAAGTGATGCCCAGCATTTATAAATGCCCTTCAATTATACAGTGTCTTCTACTTGAGATTTCAATGCATTGAACATATATTAATGACATCTGTGAGATTTGGAGAGAGGCAGAAATTAATGACTCGGAATAACCCTCAGGAATAAACAGAGTCTACAGTAAATGGAAAAGGGTTGATCAGCAAAAAAAGCTAGCTCTTGGAAATGTAGGAATAAAGTGAGAATTGCTAAAAATCAAGATGAATTAGTGCTTGCTAAGGGAATTAAAAATAAATAATGAAAAGATTTTAAATTATATAAATGAAGAGAGAAAAAGGAAGAAAGAGACTGGGCTGCTATGCAAAATGGATGAGTAGGAGACTGAAGATAATATTAGTATGGCCTAAAAGCCAAATGAATACTTTGTCTCAGTTTTCAGTAACAAAGGTAAGATGGAATTTGTGCACATATGAAACAAGTTCCCAGAAATGGGTTTTACTGCATTTGGGGAGGCAGAAAATGAAGAGCTTAATGCTCTTAAACTGCAGGAACTGTATAATTTCCATCCCAGGATACTGAAAGAATGAGCACAAGACTGCTAGTCTGGTAGCAAGTCTATTTAATACATCTATATGTGGATAGTACCATATGATTGAGAATAGCTAAGGTAGCACCTATATTTAATGGGGGGGGCAGTGATCCAGGCAGTTATAGAATTGTTAATCTGATCTTAGTAGTACATAAGGCTTTAGAACAAATTGTGAAAGAAAAAACAAAAGAAGTTCAGAGAAATAAATGATAGAAGGAACGTAATGCAATACGGGTTCAACAAAGGCAGCTCATGTCTGACTAACTGGATTTCTTCTTTGAGAAAATAAGTGATTTTGAAAAAAAGATAAAGCAAGTACAGTAGATCTAATATACCTGGACTTGAGAAAATCATTTGACACAGTCCTATGTGGGAAATTATTAGTCAAATTAGGAAAGATGGAGATCAAATACAAGTATTGTAAGGTGGATAAGGAATTGGCTAAAGGGAGAGGGTAATGTATTGTGTTGAAAGATGAATTACCAGATTGGAAGGAAGTTATTACAGGAGTTCATCAAAGTTTGGTGTTTGGAGTAATCATATTCAGTATTTTTGTTGATGACCTTGGCACAAAAAATTAATGAGTGGCACAAAAAAGTGCCAATGAAATTTGCTTAGTACAAAAAGAGTGCTAATTAAATTTGCTGATGACACAAAGTTGGGAGGCAATGTCAATACAAAGGAGGATTGGAATATTATACAGGAATATCTGGATGACCTTGAATACTGGAGTGACAGAAATGAGATGAAATTGAATAGTACGAAGAGCAAAGTAATACACTTCAGATCTAATATTGATAATTTCTGCTAATTGGAAGCGACAGAGGAAGAGAGTAGTGGGAGTATGGGTTGATCACAGGATGACAATTGGACGCTAATATGGCATGGCTGTGAAAAAAGGCAAATGTGATCCTACAACAGTGTTTCTCATCTGGTGCTCTGTGAAACACTGGTGCTCTGCAGACACATTCATAGTCTCATAGTATTTAAGGTCAGAAGGGACCACTATGATCAAATGGTCTGACCTCCTGCATAACGCACTGTTGGTGTTCTGTGAGGCTCCACCAGATTTCAAAATGTCTGAGTTGCAGCAAAGCTTCAGAAGTCTGTGGATGCCTTGTTCTTTTGCTGCAGCTTGGGCATTTTAAAATCTCCTGTTCTTATTACTGCCCATAACAGCAGCAGGAGATTGAAACACGCCGGAGCTGCAGCGAAGCGTTCACAGACACCTAAAGCTATGCTGCAACGCAGGCATTTTGAATTTCTCACCACTGCTACTGTCCGTAACAGGGACGGGAAATTCAAAATGCTTGAGCCACAGCAAAGCTTCAGGCATCTGTGGAGGCTTTGCTGCAGCTCAGGAGGTTTTCAATTTCCTGTTACAGGCTCCTAGCCATGGAGAGGGGAGGGAGAAGAGCCACATGGCAGGAAGAGTGGAGGGAGGCTGGTGAGAAGAGCCATGCTAGGAGAGGGAAGAGAGAAGAGGGAGCTGGGAAGAAGAGCCACAAGGCCAGGAAGTGGGGAGGGAGCCGGGAAAGCTGGGGAGATGTATTCCCCCACCCTTCAACTCACCCTCTCTCCAGCAGTGATCCCAGCCACCCAGTCCTGCCTTGGGAGGGTGAGGCAGGAAGCAGCTAGCTTCCATCTTCCTCAGGCAGAGTGTAGCAGGAAGCGGTGAGGAGGAGTTTCCTCAGCCAGTGCTGCGCTCATTCCTTGTCCTAGCTGAGGAGCTTCCCTTTCAAACCCACGGTTCTCCTGCCCATTTCCAGAGAACTTTGCCATTTGTTAGCTGTGAATAAACTTTGACATTAGGGCTGCTGTGCCCCTTGGTAGAGAAATATCACTAGCAATGAACTTTGAGCAAAACGAAAAAAACAAAATAAGTTAACTTTTTCATGAAAAAGACAGTGAGTGAAGAAACAAATGTTGAGGAGTCAATGTTGTCCATGTATTCAGGAAATATTGCTAGTAGTAATAACCCACATGGCTCATCTTCACCAGAATGGAAAAAGAAGAAAGTTATGTGTCAAAAATATGATGCTAACTATATTAAATACTGTTTCACTTCTCAGGACAATTCTCCACAATGTGTTATTTGCTCAGAAGTTTTGTCTAACAATGCTATTATCCCAGCAAAACTTAAAAGACATTTAGACACAAAATACCCCTAGTATCAAAACAAGTCAGCTGATTTTCTAAAAGAAAAGGGAATGGCTTGAAAGGCCAGATGAAATCAATTCATAAATAGGAAATGTAAGCCAAGCAACACTAAAATTTCATTTTTTATATCACTTTGTATTTCAAAAAGTAAGAAGCCTTTTACCACAGGGGAGAATTTAATTATGCCTTGTTTGGTGGATGCACGCAAGGAACTTTTGGGTGATGAGGATGCCAAAAAAATGGGGGAAAAAAATCCCCTTTCTAATAATACTGTCTCCAGACATATCACTATGATGGGTGAAGATGTTCATCAACAAAAAGTAAGAAAATCACAAATGTACACTCTTCAGTTGGATGACTTGACTGATACTGTTAACAAAACTTTGGTACTTACGTACATTAAATATGTTGATTGGGATGAAGAACTAATTAAAGAAGAATTTATGAGCAGCTTTGATTTGCCTAACATGTAACTGGTTCCAAAATATTCCAGGCAATATCTGATTATTTCTCAAATGAAGATTTGAAAATGACTGATTGTGTTTCAGTCTTTACTGACGGGGCAGCAAATATGACTGGGCAGCATGTGGAATTAGTTGCAAAACTGAAGGCAATAGCACCCACTATCCAAAGTACACACTCCATTATACACCAAGAAATCCTGGCAAGTAAATGCTTAAGTGCCAAATTAGATCAAGTGCTAGAAGTAGCTATCAAAACAGTTAATTTCACAAAATCCAGTGGTCTTAATTCCCAGTTATTTGCAATATATGTGATAAAAATGGGGTCTGCACATACCACATTATTACTGCATGCAGAGGTTTGCTGTTGTCCAGAGGTTGAGTGTTAGAAGGCTGTCAAAGCTTAAGGAAGAAGTAACATTGTTTCTGTCAAGCAAAAATTCTGATTATGTTAACTACTAAAAAGACATAGATTGAAACTTTGCTACCTTGTAGACATTTTTTCAGATTTTGAATGAACTGAATTCGTCTCTTCAAGGACCACTGAAAACTATGTTTTACATACATGGGAAAATTGAAGGATTTAAAAAGAAATTGAAGTTGTGGATCAACAGCTGAAAACGACTGCTTTGAGATGTTTATTGTTTTAGTGGAGCTAATAAATGAGGCGAAAGAGAATAATGAAGGTTATAATGTTCCAGAATTTAAGTCAACTGTTGTTAATCACCTGAATGCACTTTGTCTTAAATTTGATGAGTACCTCGCTTCAAACAAAAGTTCCAGAGAGGGCGGTCTGTGGATATTAGATCTGTTCACTGACAGGAAAAAAAGACTTATCATGACAAGAAGAGTTGTTGGCTGATCTCTCTTTGGATAGTACGTTAAAAGTTTTGAAAAATAATTCTCCTCTTGAAACATTTTGGGTTAAAACTCACACAGAATTTCCACAACCGAGTGAAAAGGAATTAAAGGTACTCCTTCCTTTGTCAACATACTTATGTTAAAGTAGATTTTCAGTGGTTACTGAAATAAAAGACAAGCTTGCACATAATGTCAACAATAAGATTTTCTTTGACGTTTTATTCCAAGAATAGATGAACTTTGTTTGCTGGTGCAGTTCCTAAATTCCCATTAAACCAAGTTTAGTTGTGTGAATAATCATTATGTATGTATCTGTTTGTGAAATAAATGTGTATTATATTCATAAAATTGCATTTAATTTGGTTTCCTGAATCATTTTCACAAGAATGTGTAATATGCAGATATTATGAACATTAGAGCTGGTATATACTGGCTTTCACAAGAAAGTTTTCATCAGGTGTTCCACATAAATTAATTAATACCTTTTGTGTTCCCCTGGCCACTAAAGGTTGAGAAACACTGTCCTATGATATATTAGACACGGCAATTCCAGTTCAGAGACAGAATTATTATTAATGATATTGTACAAGAGCACTGGCAAGATGTCATTTGGAATACTGGGTACAATTCTGCTTGCCCGTGTTCAAGAAAGATGAATTTAAACTGGACTTGCAAAGAAGAGCTGTCAGAATGATCAGTGGAATGGAGTGCCTAATTTATAAGAGGAGAAAGATTGCTTGTTTAATTGAGCAAAAAGAAGGCTGAGAGGGGATATGATTACATTCTCTACAAATACATTATGGAGATAAATATTGGGGGGCGGTGAAGAACTATGCTGGCACAAGAACAAATGGTTATAAACTGGCTACAACCAAATTCAGGCTAGAAATTAGAAGAAGGTTTCTAACCATCAGTAGGAGTTGTGGGACAAAGAGCTTAGTTTTAAGAAAGAGATGGACACATTTATGATGAGGGTGCTTGTGACATAGGGGACAGAGATCAACAGACCTGGGGCCTTCTTCTAGTTTATGTCTTATGTTCCTAAAACTCGATCTTCAGGGTTTCAGCTGGCCAGCTGCTGGGGTCAGGAAGTTACTTCCACCAGTGTATTCTGGGCCTTTTTTTAAAATGTTTCCTTCCTCTGAAGCATCACAGATGACCTTGACTGGAGATGAGACACTGGGGCAAGATAAGCCTGAGCAGTGAGATGGCCCCGAGTGTTTTTTATCACTGGTGCTTGACTGGGTGGTTCTTGCTGATATTCTCAGACTGTTACCATGTGTGGGGCTGGAAAGGAATTTTCTCCCCAGTCAGCTTGGCAATGACATGGGGGGGTTTCCACTTTTCTATACACTATGTGTGTCACTTGCCAGAATTCTTCAAGTATATCTCACTTAATTAATCCCATCATTGAAGGGGCCTTGAGCATTGTTGTACCTTAGTTCCTCCTATTTTCTCCCTATTACACATTATATTTGTCTCCTATGGGATGTAATACTCGGGTCTCATTTCAGTGGTTAGGTTTAATGTAAGGGTGCTGGGTAGTATTGGTAACTTGTGATATACTTGATGATGAAGTGGTTCCTTCTTACCTTACGTACTGTGACTATGATTTTCTGGCTGGCCCAAGGTCATATAAGAAGTCTGTGGCATCATAGTATATAAAATTTTCAGTTTTATGATTTAGAATCAAAGCCACATGTAAGCAGGTAGAATTCCTATCCCTTCAAATAAAGTTGACACTCACTTGGTATAAATTCACACTTTCTTTTCTCAGACTTTGGGGTTATCGTGGCAACCCCAGAACATAAACATAAGCCTCCTCTCCACACTGTTGGATTTCTTTGGGTTAAAGGATCATGCCCCTCCTGTCCTAGTGCCGTTAACAAGCTGCATCTGCCACAGGGACAAAATAGAACGTATTCATCTGGGTTTAACTTCCCATTGGATGTTGCAGATCTCTTGCATTTTTTTTTCCCATGAGTGACAGGACTTCAGAGGGTTCTGGTGCTTGTCTCACAATGATGTGAGCAACTGCATCTCCCTCACAAAGCTCAGCCTTGCCAACATCTGTGCTCTCTGCTTGTTGGTCTGACAGAAGGGAAGGGGGCAGCAGGAAGGAGAAGCCCAACAGGGCTCCACTCCCTCCTCTCCACTGAGGAGCACAGACAAGATGGTGCCTCTGCTCTTCCTCCTTCAGCACTGGGTCTGTGAAGGGACAGACGGAGGTGAAGAGGCCCTGGATGGAGGAGACAAAAGCTGCCTCACTCCCCATAGCTCCCAGGCTTGAGGCTAGTGGTAAGGAACCCTATGGAGGAGTGATGCCAGGGAGGGAGCTAGAGGATAGGGACTTAGAGCAGTGAGAGGGCTGAATTGATGGGGGGTTGAGTTGTACTGCCAGGTTCAAGGAAGGAGAGAAGCCCTAGGGGTGGCAGGAGGGGAAAATAATTAAAATAAAATTAATTACTGCTAGCTATTTGGACAATTAATGATGAGGCTTTAAAAATGAATTGAGTGCTATTACTAGATAATACATATATTTATATAGCTATAAATGTTATGCAAAGAATGAAAATTATTTAAAAGTTACGATTAAAAGGATTTAAAATTATTTTTTAAATACTTCAAATGTGACTCAGTTGAATATTTAGGTTTATGAATGTAAGCACTGCACTGAAATATAGAAAGCTCTGAAAGCTGTTTAGTGGTGTGAAGACATTTTTTGCATATAAAGATCTTTGCAGCTCACCTAAAACTTTACTGAAAAATAACTGAAAAACATGGTACAGAGAGAGGGTTCTGTGTTTTCTAGTGTTTGTGCTCATTGTCCATTTTCCAGTTCCATTTTATAGGCATTGTGCATAATGTGAGAGTGTGGAGGTTACTGCAGGGTAGTACAAGTGAGCCCAATCTTACTTTCCTTCACCTGAGCTACAAATAAATCCCTAGAGACCTTTTAGTCAAAGAGCACTCTCTTGCCTACAGTCTGTCTCATTGATTAATGACAACCACAAGCAATCACAAGAACTTACTCAAGTACATCTGGGGATGTTCATCATCTCACATTTCATCCATCTAGGCATCTAAGTCTCCTCTGTTCAGGACATTTGGCTTTCCTGCATCTATAAATGGCTTGTTTCTGGAACCTCTCCCAGTTCCTTCTGTGGTTTATTCCTTTTCAGTCCTTCCAGGAGTCTTTAAAATGAAGCTGTATTAGTTCTTCACTTTCTTTAATCAGGAATCTCTCTAGTTCTCCTTCCTGGACAGCTAAGTTCTGCTAACTGGATTCTCTGGCACTTTTTAAGCAGAGGCCTGCAGCCCTCCACCTGGGACTGAGTTGTGGATTAACCAGCTGTGGGGTCTTGGCTAGCTTCTCCCTTTGCCCGCCCCTTTTTACTGATCAGCCTTCAGAACACTCAGCCAGACCAGCTGTTCCCAGCTGATGAATCCTGGTGTATGCCCACCTATGACAGAAGGACACAGCATTTATGCAGATCCGCTTCTCCCAGCTTATCCCCAAATGGCTGGGTGAGAGTGATGCCTTGCTCTTAAACCTTAAACAAAAAGTAATGGGATTTTCTTCTTCTCTCCCAATACCTCTCTGGGCCTTCTATATATAACTGGACCTTTCAAACTCTTAGAGGGCCAGGCCACACGATAGTGTTGGCAGACCATTAGGACTCCCAAGCCTTCAAGGCAAACTTCCCTATCACACGGATATTTCTAGATAAGTATGAGCTAGGTTTTCCCAAATTTTAACTTTATCACATGATAGAGCTCTCCACTAAGTACTTATGTTACATCTGTGTATAGGAACTTAAATATTCCCACCATCATGGATCCTTTCCTTCTACCCCATCTCTCCATTTTTGAAGGGATAAATTTAAGGGTATATCCATCCTAAAATTTTCACACACTTTGCTCAAAGAGTAAAGATAAGTAAAAAAAAAAAATATCAACTTTTGGTCCAAAGATTTTTAAATTTTATGATATTTTAGGCTTTGACTCATGATTTTTGCTTGCTTGAAGTTGATACTGACATACTGCCACCCTGTTACTACATAGGGTCCATCAGAAAATATGGAAACCATATTTGTTTTAAAGTAAGTTTTGTTACTTTTTTTACCTGATTTAATTTGTTTGATCATTTCCATATAAACTAAACAGATTGTGTCCATGATAATCAAGAATATATGTAGAGCCACAGAAAGACAATGAATCAAATTTACCTTTGAAGTATGTGTTAGTTAATGGTGTGCATCTGTTTTCTTGTACCATATGTAAAATAACTAATTCTACTCAATAGACATTCTTACCACTGTCCAAAAAGACTCCACATGGGCAGTTTGGAACTCCGTCTTAATTAATGTACTTCATTTTGTGTTCTTGATAAAATTTGGTTTAGGCATATGCTGTGCAGGTTTAATTAAATGTTGCAGTCTCAGTTTAAATCCTTGAGGCTTGAGTGGAAAGAAGTCGCAATCCTCTTCTTCTGTGGCTACAGGAATCTTCAGGCAAATTCCATGCAGTCCTTTCTTTCTCCTCTGCAACCAGCACCATGCAGTCAGTCTGCTGGCTAACCAGCTCAGTCCCACAAGAGAAAACTCCTCTGCAAAATACTCCACAGTAGGGAGAAAACATCTTGCAGTCCACTCTTGGCTCACTTTCTCTCATGAACACTGAGCGCATGAGCTCTTCTCATTGCAGCTCTGTAGAGTTACTCCTCTCTGGGTTGCTGCTCTCAGGGATCTGACCACAGCAACAATAGAAAAACTTGTGGAGCATGCTCAAAATGCTACCACTCCCTATTTGCAGAAACTTCTGGTTTCTGGGCAGCTAATTTGCTAAGCAAGGGTAACCCACCCTGAACAGGTCTCTTAAAGAGATAGCCTGTTTAGGCATATGGGTTACATGGGCACTTGGCACAGTCAGTTGTACAAAAAGATAATCTTTTGTTTTTATAAAATTCTCCAAACTGGGGCTATCACAAAAAAGCCACCAGACAGCTGAGTTGAGGAAATTGACATCAGGCTGGAAAGATGCACTTGTATCCTCAGAACCGCACTTTATAAGGCCTTTCACATGTTACTTAGCTTCTCTTCTTTCTGCATGATAATTTGAACCAGTTATCTATGTAGTTTTGCCCAAGTGCAGTTAATGATTTCTAGATTCTGTGCTGTACTGTAAGAACTGAATCACTACCATGAATTGCAAGAGACTTCTAGGGGACACTTTTTGGGGAAAGTTCATATTAGATGATACCAGGTAAGAGCTGGTCTAAAAGGGTGAGATGAGACGTTAAATACTGAAAGCAAATAGTTCTGAAGAGAAAATTGAGCACAGCAAAGAAACTAAGGTGGGGGATTAAAGGGCAAGACCCATGGGAAGAAGAAAGAGGATACAGACTTTAGCCTGGGGTAGGAAAAAAAGAGACAAAAAGCACTGAAACTATAAAATCAAAAAAACCTAGGGGCAGGTGTACACGATAGAGCAAAAGAGGAGAGCATTCGAGGACTTACAATAATCAAGTGTTTATTTTAAAAAAGAGAGTCAGTGGTTCTCTGCCCACACGGACATAATGGCATGAATCAGGGCCATACTTCACACTTCTTTTGGTGCTCTCCAGACAAGGACCTTTGATCCTTACATTAATATAATTCCCTAATGCCCCTCTGAGGATCTAACCCTAAGCCACATGTTACTGCAGGATGAAACTGAAGGATGTTAGAGTGACTCCATCTAGGACTCAGGAGCATACGGCCCCAGTCTGGGTCTCAACTTTCCAGTAACATGGCTCTTGTCTTCATGCCCATCTTTCCAGCAGATGGATTATACTGACAGCAATGTCAAAGAATTGACATAAAAGGGCCACCACTGGCAGGAAGACCCAGACCAATTTAAAGCTAATCAAGAGCCAAAAATCCCAAACCAACAGTTTATCATTTAAATTGAAGATGTAACTTCCAAGCATGTACCATGTGTATTTCTCAGTGTCCTCTAGAGTATTAAAAGTCTCAGATAAATTAGTTTTGTACTCTATACCAGTGTTCATCAAAGTTCAGGTCGTGACCCAGTATTGGGTCGCAAACTCTCAGGTGGTGGGTTGCCAGCAGGGAAGATGTGGGGGAAGGGGAGGGAGGAAAGTGGCTGCCTTGCTGTTGTAACATAGTATGAGCCTTCAGTAGAGAGCAGTGAGACAAACAGGAATGTGAGTTGTTTGGAGTAACAATGAGGTGCTAATTGTTGTTCAAACAATTTCTATGCCTCCTCTCCAAATTAGTATCTTTTCCAGCTTCTCTCATTCATATGAAAAGGACTGAGGTCACTGGGCAAATAACCTTTGTGTTTTTTATCAATAGACCCAATGAAGAAAAGAAAAAACTTTGAGCACCCCCCTTATTCCACCATTTCTGGGATCCTGGGATTGCATTTTTTTTTTTTTTTTTTGCAAATTAGGACTTGCCTCTTTTCAGTGGTCTGAGAACTACCTTGCTTGTAACAAAAATTACAACTTGTAGATTTTAAGAAAAACTCTTTCAAGAGATTTTTTGACTGATAATTAAAATGAGAAGAGAAAAGCCAACTGTTCTTGTAGGAGCCTGTGTTAGAAAGTATGGTATTTTTTTCTACCATTGGAAGGCCTAAGTAACAGAATAAAATCCAACTCAGGGATGTATCTGCTGGAAGGAGAAGTTATAACAAGGTCCCCATCTGAAGGGTAGTGGATAGTCTTGTTGTGTTGCTGCCTTATACACACGGACAGTGACAGGCGTCACAAGACCAAGCAAGGAGGGCTAGCACGCCTTCAATCACAATATTGCGGACAACTGTGTATTCATGGAAACTCATGCAGACTCAGGGAGCAGATGCAGAGCAGAGGTGAAAGTGAAAACCAGAGTAGAAGCCTCAAGAGAAAGGATGAAAGCCATAAGGGATTCCCACTCCCCACAGCCATGGTAGTGTCTACTTGTTTTCAGTGGAGGGTCACTGCATGGTATAGGGGTCCGGAGCTGGGTCCCAAGGAAAAAAGTTTGATAACCACTGCTCTATATCACAGGTGTGATACTTTTTAAAAATATATTGTTTTATTCTAATTGTAAATTATTGTAATTTAATTTATTTTGTATTTTAACATGTATTGTTCTCTATACCACTGATGTGATATTTTTAAAATATAGAATGGTGGCTAATGTTATTCAGCTGAAATAATGTTTTCAGTTTTGAACAGTGTTGTATTTCACATACACAGTTGAGGTTACAAATTGCTCCCCTTTTATGTAATAGTCTCATATTAATTTGTCACTGTTGCACATTTGAAGAGGAGCAGTTAAGGATTTTCTCTGGAGAATAATTCACAGAAAAGAACGTTTTCCTCTTGAATAGTATGAATAAGAGTTAAAAGTTTGCCCATCCTGGTTTTACAGATCATTGCATTTTCTATTATAAGAACCCCAAATCCATGGTTGCTCTTAGTTCAAGGAGTTCCTCAGACAATTCTGGAAGTTCCTTTATCCAGAGACAAGTCCACACTGGAGCCAGTGGGAAAACTCATTAAACTACAATGGACTTTGATCAGATCCATGGAATATTTACACATTTGAACCTGGAGATTGCACCTCTTAAGCCTCACTCAGCATATTGTTAGCTTTCCCAAAATCAAGTTACTGATATTTATAAGTATTTCCCAACAATACACAGATAGGAGTTGCTGTAACACACTGAGAGGAAGTTATGCTCTCTTTCTTTCACACATCCACTCAGGACACCATTAAAACCATAATATTTACAATAATTAAACTTAATGCGGCATTTATCGAGCTCCCCACACTAGATATATGCAATGCCACTTTTATCATAGTAAAGTTAAAATTGTGGTGTGCAGGGGCATCGCTGTGGTAGGGCCTGCCACCCCCCCCCCCAGATCTCTGGCCCAGCCCTGGCAGCAGCTGGGCCCAGATTGGGCCTACCAGGCCTTCCTGCTGCTGGCCGGCTCATTTCCGGCACCCGCTCGGATTTGGCTCTTGATGTTTGCTGCTGGCCAGGCTGCCTGCCGCTGGCTGGCAGCAGCAGGAGCTGGATTGGGCCCCGGGCACCGGATGAGGCCCAGGGGTGGGGCCTCATGGCAGGGGGTGGGGCTCAGACCTATTTTCAGGGGCGCAACACCCCTGGTTGTGTGGTAAAAATTAAAAAAAATAAAGTTATCAAGATTATAATTGTTGTTCACGGTGCATGTGTGGTTGTGACCCAGAGTGGACTGGTATCAATGGGTGGAGGACACACAGGATTTTATAGGGATCTCTTGGGTCAGATATATGCATAATGGCTCACAAAGTGTGGCATGTGAGATCTCTGCTGACAGCCAGCAGTCCAGTGGTCATGATAGTCATTGTGAAATGTATGTATGGATACTATTTAGCAAGTTATTTATCTATATGGAAAAAATATACTCTCAAGATCTTGAAGATAAGGCAGGTCACCAGAAGGTGACATAGCTCAAAAAAAACAAACAAGTAGTCTAGTGACACTTTAAGGACTAACAAATTTATTTATCACATGAGCTTTCATGGGAGAAATTCCCAATATTCTCTTCTTGAAGTAGGTAACTGACACCTAGCTCTGTCTGGTAATTTGTTATGATATTCCTTCTACTGTTTGCCTAGATGAATACTAAAGGCAGTAGCAAAATGAGAGATTCTGAAATCTAAAAGATGAAACAAACAGATGAGAGTATTCTGTTTATGATTAAAGGATCAGGCTGGTATATTTTAAAGGGACAAAGAAACATATGAAATCCTTCACCTACAGCAGAAACCAACAGTGTATCTGTCTCCTAGATGGAGGGTCACAGCCAGTCTGGTTTGCAGTGCTGCAAGGAATTGGGTGACCATTACTCTACAAGACCTGAGGGTTTCTAGTTAATTAAATCTAAGCTCTAGAATATGTGTTATGACTGTATTTTATATATAATCATTTATTTCCAATTCTGCTAGTTGCTGTTACTTAAATCTCTGTACTTCATTAAATAACATCTTTTGAATTCCCTATACACACATCCAGCTTCAATGAGATACGAGAAACAATGATCCAAGTGGCACAGGCAGCTGGGGGATATGGCTTCTTTAGAAACAGTGAATCTGTCAATATCATAAGTGTCCAGTGGACCAGGGGCTGGATGCACCAGTGAGAGGCTTGGAGGGCTCAAGGGCTGTAGTAGTGTGCATATTGCTAACTTGATGAGAGACAAAACAGAGCCTGCAATATGAAGAGGGAAGGGCTTGTTTTGTCTGTGGTCGGTGGAATTGGGGAGCTGACTCACAGCTGGCACAGATCAAGTTTCCTGATGCTGAGCGCAGCAAGGTATCTCACAACCCCAGCTACTCCTGGGAAGCATCACACAGGCCTAAATAAGCATATCCAGATTAATATATCTAAATCCCCCATAGTCATGCTTAAGTATGTTTAATATTCTCCAGAGTCCTTGCTAGTTAGATAAATAGCACATGAAGATTATGATTTTGTATCCAAAGGCAAAAACTGCCCCCAACTGCATCTTCTCTCTTTGAAATAACAATCACCTCATACTTAAACATAGGAACCAACGAACTATGGAGCAGGTTTGACATACACACCCAGCTGAGGGTCGTGACGTATGCACGCGCAAGCACACACACACACACACAAATAGTATGCAAAGACATCAGAGCTTAAATATTACGAGGTAGAAATTGTGGCCAATCATATTAAAGAGCTCTGTAAATAAAATTTTTAGCACGTTTGCTTCATGGAATTACACGTAATAAATAAATTAGTTGCTAAACGAACATGAATCCAAAATATAAAGTCTGCACCTTGCAACTAGCCCTGCAGATACACACCTCTGTACTCACTGACTGGTTTTGACAAAGTTCTGTCCAGTACAGGTATGTATCCATGCACCATAAACTGCAGGATCAGAGCCCAGTGCGAGTATTAACACAGTAACTGCATTCCGTAGGAATGAAATTCAGTCTTTCACCTCCCATCTGAGGCTGCCAATTTGATGCTGACTAATACCAAAGGTGACAGTGATATGTAATGTGGATGCCACTTGAGGCTGGACTGATCAACTCATTTAGAATAACTGGTTGAACAGTCATCAGACAGATTCTTGGCTGGATTTGTACCAGTTGTCCATAGATAAATTTGAATGACTGAGTATTAAACAACTTAAATGAGGAAGATAATGACACTCACTGGATGAAAGTATTTGCATTTAACAAACAAGCTTTCAGACAAAATGTCTTTTTAGAAGGAGGATAGCTAATATTTTATTAACAATCCTGCTGGCATTCTATTGTACTTCTAAAACACAAAAAATGGAAGATGTGCATGAATAGCAGAATAAGACTATAAAAATATTAATTTTTTCCACTATTGGTTGAGCTTGGAACGTGTAGATATAAATCACTCATGGCTGAAGCTCATCAACTAAATTCCTCCAAGTTTTACACAGAAAACACAGCATTAGAATGGCTACTGTCATCTCATACTTTTTAAGGGAAACACTTATGGTGGAGGATAAGTAATAGTTATGGTCAAATCAGACAAAGACCAAGACTTTGTTAATATGACTATCAGTAAACCTTACCTTCACATTGTGACAGGCCAAGGGCTAGTAACTTACCAGTTCCTAATTAAGCCAGTTCTAACAAATTTATTTGATACATTAGCTTTTGTGGGAGAAAATCCCACTTTGTCAGGTGAAGTAGGATTTTTCTCCCATGAAAGTTCATGTGATAAATAAATTTGTTAGTCATAAGTGCTACCAGACTCCTTTATTGTTTTGCTGAACTAGACTAACACAACTACCCCTTTGGAACTTGTCAATAAAGCAGTTCTGTTCACTTTACAGAATTTTTTCCCCCCTTTTCTAAAATACAGCTGTTAAAAAATCTCTATTGAGTGGCAGAAACCCGCTAAGTATGAAAGGAAGAGTAATGATTAGAGCAACAGATGACACACGTGTAAGCTCCAGTGTTGGGACCTGTTACAGTGCATACCATCTGATACAAGATAGTGTGTGGACAGCATGAGAAAGAAACTGCATACTGCTAACGTGTGCAGTCAAGCAAGAGAAGCTACTGGGAGGAATCAGCCTGTGACTGGTCAATTATCCATTTACTGGGATGCAGTACAGTTTTGGCATAGCATCTGTTTCATGTTTAGAAGCATTTCCCCCCATCAGAGAGCAATGAGAACCATCTGTAGCAGAATGCCTCATTACATACAATTTCTGGTTTCTTCCCTAAGAGATACGGAACGTGGATGTTGAAATTCACAACATTGTGCACAAGAGAAAACTATGTTTTTCAAGCTGCAAGCTTGGAATCTTACTATGCAGATTGGAATGTGATAATATCCTTTTCACCTCTGAGCTAACACACCTCCTTGCATAAAACAGGAGTGGACAATGAATCATTTTATTTGCATTTTCTACCAATTCTCGGAAATTGAAGTCCCTTGACGCATCAGTTCAGGGCAATAGGTAGTTTTTCCATATGCTAAACCAAAACTGTCTCCTCTGCTTTATTTCTGCTAGTATTTTATATGGGATATATGAAAAAAACTATAATTTTTTTTAGATGTTTGCAACATTAAACATGGGTTTCATCAAGGAGCATACAGGACTGACTTGTACAGTCATCCAAGATGAAATGATTTCCAAAGAAAGCTACATTAAGCTTCCTTTTAGTGAATAAATAATTCAATCTTCATGCTTCACATTTAAATATTTATACAGATACACTGCTTGTCACAATTAGTCTGATTAAAATATTAAGAAAAAGAGCTGTACATGAAATGAGACTTCACCCAGGAAGAAGAGCTATTTATATAGTTCAGCTAATTAGGTAAAAGTACTGAAGCAATGGAGGTCAAGAAACAGAGCTTTAGCAAAAATCTTCCTCCGGTTCATCCAGAGCAGGTTTATCATCTGGTACTTTTACACTTCCCTGCAAGTAGACTCTAAATCTCATTTGCTTCACATTCTTGCTTACTTGATGATGAAACATTTAAAATATACACAGGCTGATTACGCCCTGAAGCTTAAGACTGTTTTCTCCATTATGACTTTCTTTCACAACATGCTCATTTGACAGGTCCTCTTTACAGAAAGTGAAATATTAAGGCCAGATTTTTCCTTTATTCCAAGGAAAAGAGATGGTAAGGCTTTTCAGGAACCCCTGAACCTCACATTCTATTCAGACAAATAGATACAGATTTTAAGCAAGAAGGGACCATCGTGATCATCTAGTCTGGCCTCCTGCACATTGCAGGCCACAAACTTCATCCACCCACTCCTGCAGTAAGCCCATAACCTCTGGCTAAGTTGCTGAAGTTTCAAAGAATGATTTAAGAGACTTGAAGTTACAGAGAATCCATCAATTACTCTAGTTTAAATCAGAAAGGCTATGTCTACACCTAAAACCTTAGTTTGGACTTGCTTAGCCCGAACTAAGTAGTTCAAAGTCAGTTCGAGCTAACTTTTTAGTTTGAACTAGCTGTGCTTTTTTTTAGTTTGAACTAAACAGAAAAAGCAGTAAGTTCAAACTAAAAATTAGCTCAAACTAAAAAACCGTGGCTAGTTTGAACTAACCACTAGTTCAAACTTATTTAGTTCAACTAGCGTGTCTTTATTGGGCTAGTTCGAACTAAGCAGTTAGTTTGGACTAAATAGCCGAACTAACTTGTCTGAATTAAGCTTTGCTCAGTTTGAACTAAAAATTTTTAGTTCAAACTAGGCAAAGCCTAGTGTAGACAGGCTTCAAATTAGTTTGAATTAAGGCTCCTTAAATTGAACTAGTTTGCTAGGATAGACGTAGCCAAAGTGACCCATGCCGCACTCTGTTGAAGAAAGAAGAGAAATACAAAAAACCCAGAAACCCTCCCCATATCCACACCCCTGCTAATCTGTCTTTGGGGAAAATTCCTTTTCAACTATACGTGGCTATTAGTGAGAACATGATCAAGACCTACCAGCCCAAACCTAGGAAAGAATTCTTCATAGTAATTTGGAGACTTCCCCATCTAATGCACCATCTTCAGCCATTGGAGATATGTACTATAGATGATCCATATGCCATTGTAAGCAATCTCATCATACTAGCCCTTCCATAAACTTATGCTGCTCAATCTTAAAACAAGCTAGGTTTTTTACTTCCACTACCCCTTGGGAAGCTGTTCCAGAACTTTACTCCTCTGATGATCAGAAGCTTGTGTCTAATTTCAAGCCTAAACTTATTTATAGCCAGCTTATAACCATTTGATCCTGTGCCAATGTTGTCCCTTAAATAACTCTCTGATTTATTTATACATACCAATCCCACCTCCCCTCAGCCTTCATTTTGTTATGCTCATCCAACCAAGCTCCTGTAAGTCTCCTCTCACAAGGTAAAATGAACAAGGAGTCTTATGGCACTTTTAAAGACTAACAAATTTATTTATTATATGAGCTTTTGTGGGAAAGAGATGCATCTGATGAAGTGGTTTGCAGGCCATGAAAGCTTATGCCCCAAAATTTTTTTAGTCTTTAAGGTGCCAGAGGGCCTTCTTTGTTTTTACCGTATACAGACTAACACAGTAACCTCTCTGAAAAGGTCAACAAGAAGGGGGTATAGGGCATTACCCTAGAGATCAGAAGTTCTAGTCTTGGAAGTAGGGACTCTTGCCATACTTCCTTTTTTGCTTCGAGTTCTCCACATGGAGATTCTGAACCCTATGTAACAGCAATTCTCTGGGAGCCAGATCAGCAGCCACGCAGGCATGGTTCTACAGCAAGTCTCAACCACACCACCTCCACCAGCAGCAGAGCTGATATCATAGGCAGATATCTGTATATCAAATGGGATGTGGTGGTGCCGTCTTCTGTAGATGAAGAGAAGATGAGTCTTAGAGAAATCACTGGCACTTTAGTGACTGGGAACATTCAGTGACTAAGTTCTAGCTTGTTCAGGTCGAGACAATTAATACTTGGAGCTGTGGTATTGACTATACCTCTGACACATTGACTAGCTTTTACTCATTTCATTTTATGTAAATATATATTTCTATGCTTCTTTTGTTCCTTTCCACCAAATAAAAGGTATTTGTGGTTCCATGTTCTCAAGGTCAGCTGAGTGCTTGCAAGTAGAAAATAACACCTGTGAAAGTGATGAGGGACATTATATTTTAAACTTCCCCAGCCAAAAGGAGTGTACCTCTGGGTGGGGGCTAATGCCATAACTTCATTTTAGAAAAGGATGCCTATGCAGACTGAACCCAACTCTTGTTGCTGCAACTGACACCCGGGAGAAGGCTATACATAACTGCATTCACGTCAAGGGAGTTACACCAGCGATGGATCTCTCTCACTCTGCACAAGTTATGCGTTAGTCAAAATTGCACACAGGTAAACAGAGGGAGTAGGTGTATGGTTTCTCTAAAGTTTGACAAGGAATAAGAGTAAGATGGGCAGTCTGGGTTAGTCAACTCCATCTTCCCCTTATTCATTATATGCTCATAAAGATAATGAAGCTCATTATATATATATCCTGGCCTTGTGTTATGCAGCAGCAAGGAGTGAAGTAACCCCTTACAAACCCACTGCCCTGTAGGTAGTAAGAGAAGGACAGACAGGCAAACTCATACAAATAAACTCCCTACTTACGCCCCAAACAGCCCTATGTGGGCCCTGACCCCTTTCACTCCTCAGAGAAACAGTAGAAGTTGCTGCAGCTTTTCCCTCTGCAAGGGGTTGGGGAGAGAACCTCACTTCCAAGGAGAGAGTTGTATTCATTGGTGGTAGTAGTCACAGTCTGCCCCTCACCCCCACCCACTTAATACACACTGAGGAATGTTCAAACTATTCGTATTTTTCAGTTGTTGGGTTGGGAGGTGACTGCTAAGAACGCTCACTTTCTCCTCATTTATTTTTCCACCACAAACCTTCACTCTCACATTGCAGAAAGTGCCATTAATCATGCTCCATCACAGAGGGTTGCGGCAGACAGCATTGGTACTACTTTAGTTCCAGCTAGAGAAGCTGGCTCCCATCATTCAGTAGAAGGAGATCATCTGGGGATCAGCCTTGGTGAGTGAGAGCCTTAGCTCAGATCTACTCACTACATAAAGGCACAACCACCAGATCTTACGTGCTTTATGGTATTTACAGAGAATACATCAGTTCAAACAGCATGGAACTCATAAGTGACCTCTAACAGAAACTAGCATGCACATCTGATGGAAGAGGTTCATGGGAACCAGGACAGGAGCAAGGAATGTCAGAAGAACTCTCTAAAGAAATATACTTTGCCTAATTTCTGAGCAGCATCCCTAAATAAGAAGAAAATCCCTGAAGACAGCTTCATAGTATCATTTTATTTCTAAAACTTTTAGACATGCTTTTAGCCCTAGTTTGACAATGGTAGACACTGCAGCCCTTTGTTTATCCAGTGTTGTTGTAAAGCAATAGGATAAACTTCCTCACCAAAATGTCTCACCCCTGACCACTACTCATAGGAATAAGAAGGCAGTGCCTTACCAATGCCTGTTCAGTCATTTGCTCAATGTGCTAACAAGAGAGCCAAGAGCAGTGTCACGATCTCAGTGGGATTTTTGTAAGGAAGACAAGTGTCCTCAAGAAAATGAACTGACAGATCATGCAATTATAAAGTAAAACGTTTCAGTTCCTACTGAACCAAGCAGAATTTACATTGGGCACGTGAAAAATCTTCACAGAAAGCTCCTGGGAATTAGGGTTTGATGCTTTCTGTAGCCAATGTATATTTGCACGAGCATTTGTTCCTTGTTCCTGTCTCTAAAATTCCATAAAAAGTACCATTTTTACAACTGATTTTCCTTGAGTGCTGCTTATTCAAAGCCAGAAAGATCTTAATACTCTGTAGAATTGTTTTTACTGTGAAGCAGTAATCTGATGCCACAGACAGCCCTATTTTATAGATATCCCTGGGGGAAAAAAAAAGGTTATGCAAATTGAAAGGAAGGGATTATGAGATTTTAGTTCTTACAGAGAATAACTGGCAAAAAATTAACCATTAGGTACAATCACAAGCTAAACAGACTCACAGGATTTGAAAACTTGAAGTTCAATAGACCATAAAAGTTATTCTTTGAAGATACAAACTGTGGTAGGATTTGAGTATATGACTAGATTGCAATGTAGGCCTAGGGTTAGTAAAGTCTGAGTCAGCAAAGCCTGGATTTGTTAATGTGGGGCTCCAGATCTACACTCAGTTGCAACCCCAGGTACAAATTGTTGAACCCTGTGTCTTAATCTGGGACTCCAGCATTTACACAGCATTATGCAGGCCTCTAACCACTCGTATCGCAGATTTCCTAGGACACATCCAAACTGTGGCCATGTAGACAACTCATACAATCTTCCTGGCTTCTCTACTCCTTGTGCCCCACTCGGCACACACAGACTCCCAGCTTCAGTGTCACCAGTGTTCCTTTTATTGTATTGAACAACCCACCACCAACTAGATACAGTTTTCACAGACCACACAGCCCTAGGTGCTCTACCAGCTCAGCCCATATCAGGGAAGCTCAACCCCAGTTGTCTGCAGCTTACCCTTGGCTGGCTGTTCCTCCTAGCTTCTCTCCTCCTGCTTTCTTCCTTTCTTCCACTTTCCCCTTGATTAAGGCTTTAAAACAGGGGGCCACCCAGCACTCTGCTACAGGCCACTCCAGACCTTTTTTCATGGTGCTTTAGGGGAAAACTTGACTGTCCCAAGGACAAAGTCAGTCTTCAAGTTTCTGGAATATTTTTGGTACACTCCCAGAACACAAGTCTAGTGGGGCTGCATCTATATTGCAAGGAATAGACTTAGATCCTGGGTCCCACCTTGGACTCTCTACTTCCACAAGCTTCTGGGAGCCTCAGTCTCAGCCCTAGTGCAATTTAGGTGTAGATGGAAGGACACTTAGGCCTCAGTCTGAGTTTGAATCCTGGGCTCAAACTGCACTACAGACATACTCAGAGGCTATGTCTACACTACCACAGATTTTTCAAAATAGCTTTTTTTTAAAATAATTATTTCAAATTTATTTCAAAATAATCATTTCAAAACAAAATTATTTTGAAATAGGAGTACAGGGAAGACTATTTCAAAACAGGGCAGTAGTTTTTATTTCAAAATAGTCTTCACTAGACTCTATTTTGAAAACGGGAAAGGCAACGCAAAGTATAGGATCGCTATTTCAAAAAAAGCCATTTTTGCTGCTTGCGATAGCTTTTTTTTGAAATAGTTACTTCAAAATAATCACTATTTCCAAAAAATCTAGGGTTAGTTATTTTGAAATAGCGCTTCATTTTTTTGAAAGATGAATCACCTATTTCAAAATAGCAAAATGCCTGCAAGGACAGGCAAAAAGGTATTTTGAAATAAGCCTGATTATTTCAAAAACCTTTGCAATGTAAACATACCGAGACACTCCAAATCTGCCTAGAGATCTTCAGTGCCTAGTATTTTGTGTAATAATTTACACATGCAAAGTAAACATAAAATGCTCCTATTGTTATCTTATAGCATTGCATAGCCTCATTACACAATGATTAAGTTCCAAAGGGGTGGCCATGTTAGTCTAGTTCAGCAATGAACTGATCCCATGACTTATACTCCCCTGCATTTATTTCCTCCCATTCTGTAAGTTCCCCCATCTTCAAAGCATCTGACGAAATGGGATTTTCTCCCATGAAAGCTCATGCGATAAATAAATTGATTGGTCTTTAAGTGCCACAGAACTCCTTGCTTACTCTGTGATTAGAATTTTTGGTCTAATTTTTGTTGTGTATTTACTAGAACAATTCTCTTCTGCTTATTTAAAATAAAAAATATATATGTTTGAGTCACAGCTTCCTTCATTAATTTCTTTTCATTATGCCAAAAAGTGACCTCAGATGGAAAGTTCTGTGACTATGGTTAACCGCCAGGCAAGTGAGACAAGATTTGTTCAGTAGGAACATGAAAGGACATTCAGAATAATAGTATTCATTGTTAGCTGGATGGAGAGACAATAAAAAAAGGATGTTTTGAAAAGCTCTTTCTCACTTTCTCTCTCTCTCCTTTTAATAATCATTTTCATTTCATCAATTTGCATAAAAAAGCAGCTCTCCAGACCTCATTTCTTCAACACAAGCTCTCCTACATATTCAGGAGGCCACCTTAAAAAGCACATCCATTATAAATAAAAGTGGTGGGTCACTGAGCTAAGCTCTTGAAGCCTTATGGTGCTAACCAATTTTCTCTCCACTAGAGTAGGGAGACAAAGAGATTACAGTCTTGACATCATCTACCTCAGAATTTTCCCTGATACAATTACAGTATAATATTCAGAACTTAAAATATAGTGTTACACCAATATTAATTATGGACAAGAAGCTCCAAAACCATGGGAGCCTTATTCTGACCTCACATCAGTGGTCTACATAGACTGAGTCCTCATTTTTACCAGCAGAGACCACGGCAAAAAAATCAGCCTCTACAGATATATGGAAATGAGCACAACAAAACAGAAAACTGTATCTGACATAAGTGACTGAAACCAGAAACTTTTAATCATCTATCATAAGTAAATAGGACTGTTATAAAGGCCGAAGAATAAAAGTTATTAACTCATTATGAGGCACTGAGCACATAGAGGAACTGAAGTTCTTAGGTCTGTGCTCTGCCTTATGTGGATAGGTACTTGGAGTAAAACAGAACTAAAACCCTCAGTCACTGAGGCTGATATGTTAAGCAACTTCCCCAAGTAACTCTGAAGCTGTTTTGACAGGCCCTGTCTAATCTAACCAGAATGACCTCACCTCCCAACAGAGGGCCTAGGGAAAGTAGAGAATATTCAAGAACCCTGCAGGTACTCCTTTTCATTCACCACTACTGCTGCTGGCCACATTGACCTTCCCCAGTTATTGTCTCTCACAAGGCATATCCTTGCTGCAATTACCCAACTTCTTAGACAAACTAGAGGAAGTACAGAGAAAAGCACAAGAAGTGCTTAGCTTGAGAAAACACTAAAAGGAGCACAATCATATTCCAGTATATAATTGGCTATGGGAGACATAATATTTTTATCTATATAAAGAGTAACTTCTAAGGAGGGAGAGAAATTGGGGCCAGGTCAGAGGAAATGAGTAGCAGAAGAGTGTATAAAAATAATTTGGGATAAACATCAAGGAAAATGTTCTTACAGCAGGTTTCTGAATTCATAGAATCATAGAATGATAGGGTTGGAAGGGACCTCATAGGTCATCTAGTCCAACCCCCTGCCAGAGGCAGGACCACTCCCACTAAACCATCCCAGTCATGGTTTTGTCCAGCTGTCCCAAAGATGGCGATTCCACCACCTCCCTAGGCAGCTCATTCCAATGCTTCACCACTCGCCTAGTAAAAAAGTTTTTTCTAATATCCAGCCTCGACCTCCCTAACCGCAACTTGAGACCATTGCTCCTCGTTCTGTCCTCTGTTATTACTGAGAACAGTCGAGCACCATCTTCCTTAGAGCATCCCTTCAAGTAGTTGAAGGTTGCTATCAAATCCCCCCTCAATCTTCTCTTCTGCAGGCTAAATAAGCCTAATGCTTTCAGTCTTTCCTCATAGGGCTTGTGCTCCAGCCCTTTAATCATTTTGGTTGCCCTCCTCTGAACTCTCTCTAGCATGTCCCTGTCCTTTTTGTAGTGGGGAGCCCAAAACTGAACACAGTATTCTAGATGTGGCCTCACCAGTGCAGAATAGAGGGGAATGATCACATTCCTCGATCTGCTGGTAACGCTTCTTTTGATGCAGCCCAGTATGCCATTGGCCTTTTTGGCAGCAAGAGCACACTGCTGACTCATATCTAGCTTCCCATCCACCATGACCCCCAGGTCCTTTTCTACACTGCTGCTACTTAGCTGAATGTTTCCCAGCCTGTGGCAGTGCATAGGGTTTTTCCGTCCCACGTGCAGGATTTTACACTTGTCCTTATTTGACATTGTCTGCCAAAGGAAGCAATGGAAACCCCACCTGATGTTCAGAGAGTCTGATCCTGGACCCATCTCCTTAACAGCAAAACTCTCGTTGACTTTGATAGTGCACAATCAACCGCAAAGCTAGCTCAGACAAAGCACTAGAAACCACTTTTAAGTGAACAATGCTGCACTACAAAATCCAGTAGACCTCTTCCATTTCTAAATGTCTGTTTAAGTCCATAGAAGTGACACTGGGATTTCAGAAACAATCGTTTGTGATAAAGCAATCTTTTATATAATGCTGGCAGAGATCATAATAGGTCAAGGACAGTATATCCTAGTATTACAGTATATCCTAGTACATCCCAAAGAGTATATAAACTTATCAAGGAATATTCAGCCATCTTTCACCCTCTGGATCTTTTCCTTTTCAAAACCAGAAAAACATTTTATCTTAAAACTTAGAAAGTGATTTCAAACTTCTTGGTTTTATCAAGTTCATGCTATAACAATGTTTTGTATAAATTACAAGTATTTATTTTACAGAGAATTTGTGCAGTCATTTTTCTTTTGAGAAGTTCTCAATAAGGCCTGACTGAACAACCAAGAAAATTTATGCTCTTGACATTTCAAAGTGAACTTCGCACTTGACAAGCATTTGGGAAAGATGGTGCAGAACTTTATGTAGTTGGGAGATAATGAATTTTGTTTTGCATTGTTCACCCTCCCCCCCCCAGTTTTTTCCACTGCAATGAAAGAAATATTGCTCAATGATACAGTCAAAAAGATTCAGATGAATAACTAGGCATTTTCCCTGAATCATTTAATTACCCCCTAGGTGATCTCTATTGGATTAAATTAAATTTTATCAGGTGGAAATAATAACCTATTTAATGTTTATATTTCCTACTATTTTAAAGGTACTGAATGAGGGAAGAGGATGGAAGGACTATACTGATTTGTTATAAAGGGATATTACAACTGTTACAAAAATACTTAGGTGCCTATTAATATTAGCAGCTATGTAACAGGTTTGTGACCAGTGGTGACACCTGTTAATATTCATAAAGGCAAAAGTTAATTTCTGGTACAGTTAGTACTGGAGCTGAACTATAATGAGTATAATTACTGTGTACTAATTTTATCAGAAAGCTACTTGGAAGCTGATGCACAAGTAATTATGTAATGTCATTAATTTTCAACAGTGGTTTGTGTTGGTGACAGTCTATTGTGAAATGATACATCATGGATAATGATATGAGACACAGGGGTGGAGCTACATAAATAAATTAATAATAGAAATACCTATGGATTTCATAAATTCCATTTTGTTGAGCTCAGTTTATTCTAATGATACTGAACCTCCATCATAAAAAGTTTGGTCATAACAAACACATGACTGTCAGTATCTGCACAGTCTCCTGCTGAACATTTTCATTATAGTACTGGTAACATAATGGTTCTATGGTCCCCTCCTGCAGCAATCTGATATTGATCAACAGGAAGAAGAATGTATTAATAAATACCTAACTATTAGGGAAAGTGGTGTCCTCTCTGCTGGAGTCACTCTCACCTACTTCAGTAGATGGTCCATAAAAGCCATTTTCCAACACATAATAAATTTGCAAATACCTAGAAGATAATAAGGTGATAAGTAACAGTCAGCATGGATTTGTCAATAACAAATCCTTTCAAACCAACCTGATGGCTTTCCTCGATAGGGTAACAAGCTTTGTGGATGGGGAAAAGCTGCAGATATGTCTAAATCTTGATTATGGTAATGCTTGAAGATATGTCTAAATCTTGATTATGGTAATGCTTGCATAATATCTTGCATGACCTTCTCATAAACAAACTAGGGAAATATAACCTGGATGGAGCAACTATTATATGGGTGCAACACCAGTTGGAAAACTGCTCCAAGAAAGTAGCTTTCAGTGGTTCATATTAAAGTTGGAAGGACATATCAAACAGGATCCCGCAAGGATCAGTTTTGGGTCCTGTTCTGTTTACTATCTTCATCATGATTTAAATAATGGCAGAGAGTACACTTATAAAGTTTGTGAATGATACCAAGCTGGGAGGCACTGCAAGTGATTGGGAGGACAGCATTAAAATTCAAAATGATCTGAACAAATGGGAGAAATGATCTGAAATTTAATAAAGACAAGTGCAAAGTATTCAATTTAGGGAGGAACAATCAGTTGCACACATACAAAATGGAAAATGACTCCCTCGCAAAAAGCACTGCAAAAAGGAATCTGGAGTTCATAGTTGATCATAAGCTAAATGTAAGCCAACAATGTAACATTACACAAAAACAAGTATCTTTCTGACATGTATTAGAAGAAATGATGGAAGCAAGACATGAGAGTTCTTCAGCTCTATTTCATGCTTATTAGGCATCAACTGGACTACTGAGTCTATTTCTGGGCACCACATTTCAGGAAATGTGGGCAAACTGGAGACAGTCCTGAGAAGAGCAACAAAAAAATTATTTAAAAAGGTCTAGGAAACATGATTATGAGGGAAGATTAAAAAACTGGGTTTGTTTATCTAGAGGAGAGACTGCTAAGGTGGGGGGACATAACAGTTTTCAAGTATAGAAAAAGATGTTACAAGGAAGAGGGAGAAAAAATGGGCTTTTCAACCTCTGAGGATAGGACAAGAAGCAATGGGCTTAAATTGAATCAAGGGCAGTTTAGGACATGGAATAGATTGCCCAGGGAGGTTGTGGAATCTCTATCATTAGAGATTTTTAGGAACAGGTTAGACAAATCCCTGTCAGGGATGGTCTAGAATAGATAATGCTTAGTCCTGCCATAAGTTCAGGGGACTGGACTAGACCAGTAGTTCTCAACCAGGGGTACACAGAGGTCTTGCAGTTGGTACCATCAACTCATCTAGCTATTTCCCTAGTTTTACAACTGACTACGTAAAAAGCATTAGCAAAGTCAGTACAAACTAAAATTTCATAGGGACAATGACTTGTTTATATAGCTCTATATACCATGCACTGATATGTAAGTACAGTATTTATATTCCCATTGATTTATTTTATAATTATTTTGTAAAAATGAGAAACTAGCAATTTTTCAGTAATAGTGCAGTAATAGTGTGCTGTTACACTTTTGTCTTTTCTTGTCTGATTTTGTAAGCCAGTAGTTTAAGTGAGGTAAAAATTGGTGGTATGCAGGCAAATCAGACTCCTGAAAACTGTAGTCTGGAAAGACTGAGAGCCACTGGACCAAACCATCTTTCAAGAACCCTTCCATTTCTTTAAGTCTATGATTCTATAAGCTTCATTTATAATGAAATGGGAACTTCAAGTGGGCTTTCTTCTTATTTTCCCCACATAAATGTTTTCTTTATTGACTACAAAGGAGTAAGGAGGAATTATTCTGACATGATATCAACATGCACGGTGTGGCAGACACCCAATCACTCCCACAAAATTGTAATACTCAGCTGAGACCCCCTAGGAAGATAAAATTTAACGCACCTTTTCTATTGTTTATACTGAATAACATTTAAAATTCACATATTTTTAATTTAGAAGTCCTGTGGCACTTTTAAAAACTAACAAGCTTATTTATCACATGAGCTTTCGTGGGAGAAATTCCCACTTCATCAGATGATTTGAAGATGGGCACCTGATGAAGCAAGAATTTCTCCCATGAAACCTGATGCAATAAATTTGTTAGTCTTTAAAAATTCCACAAGACTCCTTCTTTGTTTTGCTAAACTAGACTGACATGGCTACTCCCTTTGGAACTTTTAATTTAGGGTAATTTTATTGACTTCAGCAGAATAATAAGCAAAAGAATGAGGTCCTGATTCTAATCATATGCAAGTTTTACAATTTATATTGGCCTTAATGAAGTTACTCTTGGCTGACATCAGCATACACCCAAAAAAACCCAATCACATATAGCACAAGACTTTATGGAAGCACAAGCTTTTCATACCAAACTGCTAATAGTAAATTCCAGCCATCTGTTCTCAATAAACCTGAAGAGATTTTTTAACGTGCTGAAGGGATTTAGGAGCACAAATCTTACTGAATGTCAAAGTGATCTAGAAGCGCAAGTCTATTAGATGATTTGGAAACCTCCACTGCTAACGAGAGTCCTTTGGCACCTTAAAGACTAACACATTTCTTCAAGCATAGGCTTTCATGGTCTCCAACCCACTTCGTCAGATGCATGATGAAGTGGGTTAGAGCCAAGAGGATTGGAGCCCACAAAAGCTTACACCTGAAGAAATTTATTAGTCTTTAAGGTGCCACAGAACTCTCATTGCTTTTGCTATACACAGACTAACACAGCTACCTCTCTCAAAAATGCCTTCACTGTTAATGTTATAAAAGAAATTCTCAGCTTGTGGTGTTTCTTTATAAAATTAATGCCTTATCTGGGAAATTGTGGTAGGGAATTTGAGACGGAACTAAAAGAAAGGCTACTAGAAAACACTGGGCATCTATTTCTCCAAAAACCAAATCCAGCATGGAGAGTTTTTGAAGAAGACGGTATCTATTTAGGTCTTTGGCTCTGCCTCCTCATCATTTCCAGGACTATTGCAGCTTGTTCCATCTGTGCCATATATTTACTGTTTTGGTTGATTGCTAGCAGCAGAACTGCACACAGCAGACTATAGTTCTGCCTTAGCATGCCAGAGCATAGTTACTGATGAAAAAAATGTTTTTTTATTAAGCTATATCTGAAAAGGAATTATCGTAAAAATAAAGCCTGAAACAAGATGCTCTGCTGTAGTTTGCGGGTATCTTATATGGCAGCAGATTGCTTGCTATGGAAGGTAAGCATAACATCTATAGTGAAGACTGTTACTAAACACTTGATTGTGCAGCACTGGGAGTTGAGAAAGGGCAGCTTGAAGTGTCCAGTTATTGTCTCCTGGTAGCCGTAGCAGTCCATGCTACTTTGTCCAACAATTACAGAATTTTGGATAATTTTGTCAGAGTTGACACTTTGTTTGCTTCAAGTAAGTAGTTGCTAGAAATTCATATAAGTAATGCAAACTAATGCAATACCAGGGGTGTTGCTGATGCCTGGCACAGGGGGCACATGCCCCGAGTCCTGGCACCCAGTGCCCTGAATGGCTGGTGTACCCCCTGCCTCTCCTGGCTCCATCCCCGGGCAAGTATCCAGAGCTGGGCTGGCCGTGGCAGCACATGCCTTCCTCTTCCAGCCTGGGATCCAGGCCGGACCGCCAGCAGCAGCCAGTGCATCTCCTAGCCACAGCCCCGGCCGTGGTTCAGGGAACAGGCTGGCAACTGCAGGAGACCTGGGGCCCCAACTCCAGATTGGGGTTAGGGGGTGGGGCCTGATCCCCGAGTCTTTTCCCAGGCAATTACACTCCTGTCTATTACTAAATAGCTTCTCCCTAGAGCAATGAAAAAATGTGAGTAAGGTGATGTACAACTTATTTTCAAAAAAGCAGTCTGTCCCATTTTTGAACATCACAGTATCCTAAAGAGTTTAGACAGGAAGATGGAATAGTCATTTGCTTCCATGCTGAGAGATTTTAAAAACAAAAAGATGAAAATATACTGTAAAGTGACAGCAATATAAAATCTTATACATTTGGAGACAGCAGATTATATATTTCACTGCATATGCTAAAAAATAAGCAACTAGAATTCCAAATAAATATGAGTCAAAGAAAAGGGGTTGTCACTCATCTCAACAGATCATATTTGTTCATTCTTTTCACACATATGAAATAATACCTTGTCAAGAATATCACAGATGCCTAAGATCAGTCAAAAATATTGAGATTTTTCAGATCTATTTAATTTTATAGTATTTATTTCTTTGGCTCTCAAGTTAGCTCAGAGCTGAAATGACAACAGCAATTATTACCTATGAATAGTATTTCTCTGAATTGTTTCATCAGTGTTTTTTATCCACATCACAAATGGACAGCCAACACAGGCAATGAATTAGAGAGAAACATTCTGCAGAAGTCACATACTCTGGTCCTGTGGTTCCCAACCTTTTCTCTGCCATGGCACACTTTGATATCTTTAATATCTATGGCACACTGCCATATGGTCTCCAAATGAATTTATGAATATCCATGAGCCAACCCAGAACTCTGATCAGTTGTTCAAAAGAATTACATGGCATGCCTACTCAAGCCTGACAGCACACCTGTGTGCCATGGCCCACTGGTTGGGAAACACTGCTTTACTCCATGCAAACCAAAGTCTGGGACAGGTGGTTATCATTCTAGAGAAGCGATCATTGTGCATTCCCAAGAAGCTAGTATCAGTCTATGAAATAGACTTCTCTTGAGTATTTCACAACAATAATGATTGTGTTTCTCACAGTGTGCACCCAATAAATTTCATTGCATGGCTAAGTCTTTTAGCTTTATCTCATCTGTCTATGTCATGTACACGTGGAAAATGATTGCTGGTGACAAGATAAAAACATTCCCAGAATATACTGTTAGTGGATGTTTTTGGCTAACTATTGTAGGAGAAATTTAATGATGTCACATTTCTTGTTTTTTACTCTAATCCTAAACAAAAAGCATATGACATCTTCAAGACAAGGAGGACAAGAATCAATGGGCTTAAATTACAACAAGAGAGGTTTAGGAAAAAATGCCTGTTGGGGGTAATTAACAAATGGACATTAGAAAAAAAATTCCTGTTGGGGTGGTTAATGAATGGAAAAAGTGGCCTAGGGAGGCCATGGATTCTCTATCATTGGAAATTTTTAAGAGCAGGTTAGACAATCATCTGTTGGAGATGGTTTAAGAGGTACTTGGTCCTGTCATGAGTGCAGGAGACTGGCTTCAATGACCTCTGATGGTCCCTTCCTGTTTCTATGAGTCTAAAATTAGTTAAAATCAGGGGGACTAATACCAAGAGTTTCTGCTTGCAAACCTTTGTGTGTATTTGATTTTTTTTATTTTTATTTTTTTAAATAAATGTGCATTCTTCACATCTATCCATTTGTAGTTGTGGGTACTTTTACAAAAGTTACCAAAACGCAAAACACAGGATTGAAATCATGCACTATTACTTCAGTCAAAAATCTTCCATTGAAATCTTTGTTAAAAAAACAAACCAGCAGCATTATCTGATCCACAGCAAACTCCATAAACTACTGTTCTGCCAATGCTCCTTGTCTGTCAGTGTCATTGTGAATCTTTGCCCTCATGTTATACATTGATTAGGCCTTTCACAAGTTTGTATCATTGGGCAATTTACCTCCCAGTTTCTGATTCCTCTTTCCTGGTCACTGCTAACTGTGCTGAAACAGAATTTGGTCAGACCTCATATTGATCCCTTTGTTATTCTACTTGTTGCATTATTGCATCCAGAATTGTTACCACCTACAAGTACTCTGGATCCTCCACCTAAGCCAGTTACTTTACCCAGTGGCTTGCTCCACAAAATAAACTATCAACCATTCATGATTAATCTTCTGGTCAGTACTGTATAGATTATCCTCAAATCACAATAGTTTGTGACCACTGAAAATACTCTGCAGTTCCTTTCCTTTATGACTATTTAATCAGCTGAAACACAGACTCAGTGACTTGCCAGGATAAAGAAAAGAACCATGGATTAGATATGCAACTGAATTTAGAGACCTGGTTCTAGTCCCAAGTCTTCACTGATGTGCTAAATGGCCTTTGGTACTATATGAACTAGAGCAAGTTATTTAATTGATCTCCTTATACAGGGTTTGACCAAATCATATTTTAAATGTAAATACAGAGGGTTAAAGCCAATCAGTGCTAACAGAATTCAGGCACTCCCAGTCTTGTGTGCAGTCCACTGGAGCAGTGTTTCCCAACCATTTCAGTAGCAAGACTCCCCCTTAACTTCTGAAAGTTTTAATAAGTACCGCAAGTGCCCATGAAGCCTGCAGCTGCCCCTGCACCCCACCCCACCCCCCGCCAGCTGGGAGCTAGGACCAGGGGAAGCAGGTGTCTGCCACACATATCCCCAACCTCTGTGCGGTGTACAACAGGTTCACAACCTGCACTAGATTCAAACATGTACATTAGAGCAGGTTTACTGTCTACTATCAGCTCCTGGGAAAGCTGGAATATAGGCAAAAGTTAGTTTTTTTCATATATCAAAGAGTTTCCAACTCCCCAATATTATGGGGTAACTCAGAGTGTTAGGAGTTCTCAGCAAAACAATGATGATAAAAGTATAATGTGAGTCTTCGGACAATTTTAAAAAAACAAATTTACTCAGCTTTACTCTTCGGACCATTCTTCCATCTTGAGAAAACATTTTCTCAAAAGAAGTGAGTGGAGTGGTTTGGAAGAGGGACTCATTTGCCTCTCTTCCCTAATCCTACTGCTTCTGCAGCTCCCTGGAAGAATGTCTCTCCTCAGGGCAACTGCTCCTGGAGGAATGAACATGATGCTCCCATACTGCCTGCTGAGAGCACTGGGGGCCTGTTGCTATGATGCTGCTTCCTTGATGGATTCCAAGAGCATGAAAAGAAGAATGGAAGAGAGACTTTCTTCAATTTGTGCAAAAAAAGACCTTAAAAACAACTCCTTTCTCTTTTCCATTTGAGGATTGGAAAGGAATTTAAGATTCTTTTCCCTTCTCCTCCCTTGAGTCACTCTCACCAGTTTTAAATTTACCCTCATTATAATTTGTATAAGTACAAATTTAAAACACCCATTTATTAGCCAGTTGAAAATACCCATTTCAATATCAAGGGGCTTACTTCCAATGTGCTTACACACTTAACATATAGCATGTTATTTTAATCAACAGCACAAATATTAATTGTTAAACATGGGTGAAGCTTTGAATTAGCAACAGGTATACATACAGACAAGGTATAATCCCATAATCTCAGAGATGATGTTTCATATTTATTCAGAGAAACATCTTTTTACTCAATGGACATACTGCTCTACCAAAAGTTACATGTATTAATGTCTCATGAGGCTAAATTTATTCTGAAGTCTTTAGCTCTAATTAAACATTGCTTGTGAAGGCATCCAGTAATAGTGTCTTCTCAGAATATGACAAGAAACAATAGAGAACACACTGGTGTATTTTGCAGTGTAGATGCAATTTAGCACATGGAATAAATCAGGTAAACCTGAATCTGATTATCAGCTGTCCATGTAAGTTTGTATATGGACCTCAAAGTATCAGAGAATGCCTACAGCCGACAGTTCAGCATGTCTTCACTAGCATACCCTTGCAAAAATACCAGATTTCTAGAATGACATATGCTGTCAGGTATTCCGATTTTTATATCCCTTCCAACAAAAGCATTCATTTTTATTTCTATGGTGAGATTAAATATTAAAATTCCCTCTCCATTACTGAAAACTGTTTTTAAAAAAAGATATGGTATTGTTCTGCTACTTTACAAAGCGTATGCTGTTTTAGACAAAGGATTTTTATTTTAACATTTGAAAACATAGCCATCCCTAACAATTATGTTGCTTATAACTGCACAGGCTCCTCATTGCTCTTGCTCTTTGTGCAAGGTGTCTGACCACCACTTCTTGAGTTTGTGACCCTTTGCATACATAGCATCTTTGTTTTCTTTCAAAAAGCAATCAAATCAATTAAACAATATCCTAATTGTTCATACAATGGAGAGACATGATTGCCCTGCTGCTAAGTAGGCAGCTTTCATTTAGTCTCTCTAGTTTTTTTTTTTTTGGTTGTTTTTTTTTTGGGGGGGGGGAGGACTATTATGCCACCATGTTTTACTCTCCACTAAGATAATCCCCCTCACAGAGGGTCTTGCAACAACATCAGTTTCCTGTGGTCAGGCTGGTGTTGTTCCTGGATACTTAGCCAAGGTATCTGATGATCTTGGTCCCTTGTAGTCTCAGCAGACTGAATCATTTTGGTATGTGTTACTGTTACTACTGAGATGTCTCTAGTAAAATGTGTAGATGGTTTTGCTGGTAAATTCTGGATTACACATGGTGGTAGCTCATGTGGGATGCTTATCATTGGTACTGGTAAGTTTAATCGCTGCAAAAATCCTTGTTCTGTTTTGATCTCATGTGATCTTGGAGCAACCAGATGAATCATTTCACCCTTATCTTCTTAAGAACTATTATTCCAAATGTTAACAGACATAGTTCCTTCAGGCTTCACAGAGTATTTTTATGCCTTTTTTTTGTTTTGTTCTGTTTTTAAGTCTTCCCTTTTCTTCTTTACCCATTTGTTTCTGAGCTGCATCCTGTTTGATCTTCAGCTGAAAAAGTTAAGCTCACATCTAATGCCCCAACAGAAGCTCTGGATGCAGAATTACAATATTCCAATGGTGTTGCTTTGTCATTTGGATATGCAACAAGAGGTTCTTCCATCACTCGTATTGCTTCTTTTAAACAGTCTCTCAATGATTTTCACATGACATTCTACAAGCCCATTACTTTGTGGATACCTAGGACATGAATTAATATATTAAAATTCATAGTAATCTGCAAAAGTTTTCAAGTCTCTACTCAAAATAGGAGGTTCATTTTGAGTCCTCACTATTTTTCGAACTTCAAATCTGACAAAAATAGCTATGAGTTTCATGATATGGTTGGATATGGCCTCATCAGTATAGCCTCTCGGTAGTTTGAATATGCATAAAAATAGCCAAATAGTCTCTATCCCCTAGGGTAGATATCTAGTCCCACTGTGTCCCAAACATGAGTTGACACATCCATATTTAATAGTTCTTTGGGTATTGTTGGCCTCTGGGTTTGACTTGTATTTACCATATCAATGGAGTCATCATTCATGCTGGGCCAATAAAATCCTTCTTGTGGCCTTCTTTTGCACTTCTCTATACCAAAGTACCCTTCATGGACAGCCTTTAGTGTGTCTTTTTTCTGAATTCAAATGGAATCACAATAATCTTACATATGAGGAGGACACTGTCAGCCAGGAACAGTTTATGTCTGAAAGGAACATAATGTTTAGGCATGAATTGTTATTTCTATCCAGAATACACAGAATAACTCATGGACTACAGCACCTCATCCTCTGCTGTAGGATTTCTTAAGCTGTGGCCATATGTGCGGTGAAAACAGGTCCTAAATATTTTACCACATTGATACAAATATCTATGTCAGTTTCAACTTCTGGATCCTCAGGTCTCTGAGATTCACCCCAGATCAAGGGTCTGCCCCAATAAACAATTTCATGGAGAGAACTGGATGGTATATTTCAGAAACTTCATCAGTTTCCTTTTCAAACTGTGCATATTTGTATTTTCTATTTGTGAAACCACTTGATGCATATTTTACTGGTCCCCAGTCACAGCCTCTCTTTTGGAGTACTGAGCTTAATCCCTCCTTTAAAGAATCTGTGGATGTCTTTGAGTTGTCAAAATACTGTAGCATGGGAGCACATACAGGTAATCTTGTCAATTGGTTGTATTATTTTCATGTTGTCTAGTCTAGTTCCACTCCACACTATTAAGAAAATGGTTTTTCATATTTTTTGCTACAAATTTGTCCAGCCAAGTAAACATACTTATAAACCTTCATATCTTTTTTGTTGTCATTGTTGCTTTGGGCTTGGCATCCTACAGGTACCTTGCACTTTTGCTGTATCCAACCTGACACTACTTTGCTGAGAAGATTTCCCCCAAACAGAGAAGTCCTATGTACATGAATGGGTGCTCTTCATTGTTCACCTTCAATCCTTTATGTTCAGTCCCAGCAAACTGCAAAACTTTCCTCAGCCTCAGACTGTGTTACTGTTATGTTGTGCCCCAGATGAAAATATCTTTGTACACCTTGACACCTTCAGTGCCATCCAATAAGTGCTGCATGGTTCTATGGAATACTTCAGGTGCCAAGCAAATTTTGAAAGGCAGACATTTGAAATAGTGTTTGCTGGAAGGACTGTTAAAAGCACACAGCCATGATCTCTCATGGGTCAAGGGAATGTGCCAAAACCCATCAGATGCATCTAGAATGGTGAAAAAAATTAGTGCCCACCATGTCTCCCAACATTTCATATATGGTCATAAGCGATAATGCTCCCTTCTTATCTTAGCATTTAATTCTAGAGCATCAAGATACATGCAAAAAAAATAAATTACACATTGCTTTTGTATTATCACCAGAGAGCACACACAATCTCTATGTTTTTCAACTCCATTACTTCTACAGTCAAGAGACATTGCAGTTCTTGTGAGGCCTCTCAGAGCCACAAAGACCTTTCTAGCTGTCTATATAACAGAGTTTGCTTCCTTCTTCAAAGGAATCTTATGTATGACTGGCAGTTTTCCCAAGCTTCTGAACACATCTGTTTATTTCTTTTATTTCTCCACTAAGGTTTCGATACCTTGTGACTAGTTGTATTCTATCTTAAACAACTTGTATATCAGTCCCAACTGTTGACTTGATTACAGGCCTCATATAGGTGTTCTCTTCCTAGTAATAACAACAAAGGTGTAGGGCTGGATTTTGGTGTTCGTAGGCCCTAGGCAATTTCACTCCAAAATGTGTATAAAGAGGGGTAAACACCAATTGAATTACATCAACTGACATGATGCACTTCAAAATATTCTAATGCTAAACCACATGATTTTCCTTATTTTTCCTGATTTTTTAAATTTATTTCACTCCATCATAGGCCCTAAAAATTTCATAGACCCTCGGCACTGTGCCTACAGTGCCTAATGGGAAATCCAGAACTGCAAAGGTGTGCTTGGTCTCTTCTTTTTGTGTGTCAGACTGAGCAAGCACCTGCCCACCAGAGGATTAGGGAGCCCACTGTAAGCTTTCAGGACAGTTGCTTGTTTCCCAAATGGGGGCTTGTATTACAAAGTTCACCACAGTCATGCTGATAGTATGCTGGTGCCAGCACCTATATCTATTTTATACGTGATTTAGAGAAAAAAAGCAGGTGACCAAATTCCTTTGGTGAGCGATACAATCTTTTGAGTCACACAGAGCTCTTCTTACTCCAAGCATCACAGCTAAATGCAAAGGTGGAACAGATTGTTTAGCATATATTCTAAGAAACCATTCAAAGCAGAGTAGATGGTTTACATTTAATATCAAATATGATTTGTGAGCCAAGGCCAAGTTCTTGGCTACCTGCAGCCGCTGTTGTATGGCATCAACATCACAGCTATCTCAATGGAGCTATTACCACATTTCTGAACTGCATATTCCTGTTGTGTTCACTGGTTAGCAAAATGGTTGTACTTGTGACACACACTGAACTTTTGCCCAAATGCTGTACATATGTTTGGTTCCATACTTCCCAAATGTTTGTTTGGACAGACCCGTCCACAAAACTACCCCCCTTACCCTACCTTCCTTATAAACACTATTGTCTGTATTACTCTTTTTTTGTCTGTTTCCTTCTCTTGCTGTGCAGTGACCTCCTCCACAGTGTACCCGTAATAAGTTTTGCTTGAAGCCTGAATTTGCAGTTTTGCCTGTTTTGCTGCTTTGCAGATAGTTATGGCTTTTTCCAAAGTCACAGTCTCTCAGGAGACAGTCCTTCAGCTTTACATCATTGCAGCCTGCCAGCAACCTAACTCTAATCAAGAAACCTCTTAGGGGATATCTACTACAGGTAGACCCCCATGGCTGGCCCATGCCAGCTGATTGAAGCTCCTCAAGCACAGGCTAAGGGGCTGTTTAATTGTTGTGAAGATGTTTAGGCCCTGGCTGCAGCCCGAACTCCGAGATCATTCCGCCTTGCAGGGTCCTAGAACCCAGGCTCCAACCCAAGACCAAACATCAGTATAGCATCAATTATTCAAGTTTGATTAAGCATCCAAAAAGATGTGCTCAATCAAACTCAGAATTAGCCAGAGGCTGATTGGCTAAGACCCACCCATGAAGAAGTGTAGTGCTGATTCAACACGAAGGCATTTTGCATTGAATCAGCACTGTGAGGACCCTGTGGTAAGTAGATGGTAGTCAGTCAGAGGGAGGTGTGCAAGGTAGTTTAAATACTTTGCATATTTCCATTTAATTTGCTTCTGAAATTGCACTGCACTACAAACCAGGGCAAGGACTCGTTTATACTGCTCTATATACTATACACTGAAATTTAAATACAATATTTATATTTATTTTATAAACATATTGTAAGAGTGAGAAAGTAAGTAATTTTTCAGTCCTACTGTGCTGAGACACTTTTGTATTTTTATGTCTGATTTTGTAAGCCAGAAGTTTTTAAATGTGGAGAAGATTAGAATATGCAACATAAATCAAACTCCTGAAAGGGATATAGTAGTCTGGAAAACTTGAGAGCCCCTGACATATGCTATTAAGGGACCTCCATTGCTGGTCTATTTATTTTGGCATCAGTACTAAATATTAAAAACTCTTCCTAAAAACAATTGAGTTAAAAGTTTAAGATCACATATTTTATACCAAGAAATGACTATATTCTGTAATGGACAAATCATGGGGAGATAGGAAATATATTTTAAGTTGCACAGCTCTTAAAACCCCTTTTTATATTTAACTGGGGATAGCCAGTTGACTAAAGCATTGATATCACACAAATTCATCCACTCATCTTCAAGCCCACAGTATTTCATGTCTAGTACTTTTGACCTGCAGAAGATGTTGATGGTAGACGGGTAAGAGGAATAAGAGCCAAAACAAAAAGAGCTCTACATAGAGTTCTTGTTTCAAATGGTTTCACAAAAATGATCTGATGTGATTAATCTTATATGAAAAATTTTAATATGAAACCAATTTTCAAAGTTCTCTTTTTTCTACACAACTTTTTGCTAACCATTTCTAACTGGATAACCTGTTGAAAGTAGACAAATTGAATTTATAATATATACTATGTAGCTCAGATGAATCTGAGAAATACATTCAGTTTCATTTTAGCAAACTATATTCATACAGTAGAACAACATTAGCAATTTGCCTCTGACACCTATTTATGTTGTTACTCCAAGGAGTTTAAAACATTCTCCTCTGCTAATGCGCTAAAATCTATTATCATAAAATTTATCTCAGTAATAAGTGGAAGTAGTAGAAATGTTTTGATGTCCATCTGCAGTCTAAAGAATACAGCATTAACTTTTTCAAGTGCTGAGAAAATCAGCTCCAAACTAGAGTTGAAGCATTTGTTTTCATTGCATGAAGTGCAAGAAGGCAAGGTTAGTATTGCAAAAACATGCCTTTATGATAGCCTCTTTCCTCTCTGCTCCCCAGGCTTCAGCTAATTAAAGTGGTATTGAATTGTATAAGAGAACCTTAAGATTCCTCAACCAAATGAATGAATTTGCTCCTTTTATGGGGTTGGCAATTGATCCTGATTCTTCAACAGCCACTATAAAAATAAGTAACATGTACTAGTTCAAAGTTACTTAGCAATCTTCCTGTGACTTAATTCATCTCTCTTCTAAAACAAAACAATATAATGGCACAAGAAACTGTGTTAGCCACCATAAATTAATGACAGGTTCAAACGGATAGTTTACAATTTCAATAAATTCATAGAAAAAGAACAAGCAGCAAAATGGTGCCACTGATAATACCATTCTGCACAAAACACCTAGTGAGCTGAGGTTTGCAATGTACTAAATAAGTTGTTACTTAATCTTTTTTTAAAAATGAAGTTTTATTACAAGTACAATTTGTTTAGATTCAACTGTCAAATTGCTAATTTTTCATATCATCATCATGAAGAATTAACAAACTTCATATTCATTGATGATGCTGTTGTGCCATGAGGTTTAATTTTTCCTCATATTCTCACCATATTGAATTCTTGAAATAACAATGTTTTTTCACTTTGATCAGTGTTCTCTCTCTGGAAAGGTCTACCCTGAGAGCAGCAGCTTCTCCATGTCATTTTGACTTTTCCAGATCAAATGAGTGGTCTGTGAAGATCCAATCAGTTGATTGGGAAGTCAGTCCCTGAAGACCACCCTTTCAAGTGGAGTAATACTGAAACAATGGGAGGACATTTCCTGTTTACCGAGTACAAAGAAATGCTGTGGCGAGGAGGCCATACAACATCAAAGAGGATATACAAGTTACTTAAAATAACCTGTGCAGCCAAAAAAATCACAGTACATGTAGACCAGGGTTCTGTTTTCCTTCTGCTTCAGCGCCTCCACCATCTGTTTGTTGTACCCAGCTATTGTCTTACTCTTAGACTGAAAGATCCTAAATGCAGGAACTATCTTTTTTGTTATGTGTAGTACAGTGTTTAGCCCAATGAAGTAGTGGTTCATGATTGAGGTACCTAGACATTATTAAAAATCCAACAATTAATACAAATAATTCAAAACAAACATCTCGAAAGAACAAAACACTTAACATGGGACATCTACTAAAAAGAATCTATCACTGTAAATATCAAATGTAATCTCCATAAGCATGAGCATGAAGTTTATTCCTGCAGTCCTATGCTTCTCCTGTACTTTATTCCTATACTTAGATAATAAATGGAAACTGAAGGAATACTCATTCTATACTATTCAGTCGGTGCTAAGGATACCAAAATAATGGCAAAGTTCTCTTTAAAAAAAAAATCAAACATTAAATTGCAAAGGTAGGGGACATACTTTTCTCCAGCCTACATTTTATTCTTAAACAGCCTTCACCTTCTAGTCTAGGAAGAATTCAGAACTGATTTGACAGACAAGGGTTCACAACACACACATGAATTCTGGGGGCAGAGGAGTACATGGAATCACTCTCAAACAGGAAGGTTTTCCCAGCAATTCAAGGAGTCTTATGGTAACAATTGCTGCAGAACTTTAATTTCCAGCTTTAAGAGTTTCTTTTCATTAACTTATGAGAGATTCTCAACAGTAACTTATGAACTGGAGCTTAACCAAGCAAGTCTACAGACAAATAGCCCTAGCACTACTTAGGACTTTTGCTCATGACTTTCCCAAGCAGCAGCAGCAGAGGAAAACTGGCTTGGCTTTGCTGTCTTTCACTAGCAGAATTTAGAATGGTGACAGCACGAATTATCGCTGTATTGTGATGCCTCTTGGGAAGTCTATGGAGCAGGGAGTTGGGACCCTCTAACCTCTACACAAGGAAAAAAAAGAGAGAAAGAGAGACTGGTGAAAAGATGAAGTTGGGGTCGTGACCCAGTACTGGGTTGCAGACCCACAGGCAGTAGCTCACGGCACCAGAGCTAAGTGGGGAAGGGGGGGGGCAAAACTGCCTCTCGCTTATCTGCTGGCTACTGCAATTCTCCGGAGAGCCTGGGGGAGGGGGAGACATAACATACAGTAGTATCAGCCTTCAGTGGAGAGCATTGAGACAACAGTTGCTGGAATTAACAATGAGGTGCTAATGATCATTCGAGCAATCTCTATGCCTCCTTCTCTCTGACTCACTGTCTCCCTTTGGGCTTCTCTCATTCATATGAAAAGGACTGAGGTCACAAGCAAGCAACCTTTGAGGCTTTTTAATCAATAGACCGAATGAAGAAAAGAAAAAAACTTTGAACACCTCCTTATTCCACCATTTCTGGGAGCTTTTTGGAGGGCTAGGATGCAATTATTTTTGCAAATTAGGATTTGCCTCTTTTTCAGGGGGTTGAGAATTCCCTTGCTTCCAACAAAACTTGTAGATTTCAATAAAAACCCTTTCCAGAGATTTTGTGACTGATAATTAAAAAGAGAAGAGAAAAGGAAACTGTTCTAGTAGGAGCTTGTGTTAGAAAGCATGGTATTTTTCCTACAGCTAGAAAACCTAAGTAACAAGTCAACCAAAACACAAAATTGTGGACAATTGTGTGTTCATGGAAACTCATGCAGACCCAGGAGCAGAGGTGAAAGTGGAACCCAGAGGGGCTGCTTCAGTTCCTGGGATCTGGCAGTGGAGAAGGGAGCAGGACCTGGAGGGACTTGGACAGGGTCAGCAGCAGAGAGGAACTTCCAGGACCTTTGTTTCCAGCCTGGCATTGGCTCTCTCCTCCTTCTGCTGTCTCAGCACTTCCATCACATTTCTCCAGCTAGTCACCTCCCACTTGAGGCTACTGCATGCAATTTTAGAGACTTGACATACTTCCTTATGTCAAAGAAAAACAGCTGAACCCAACTTGGGTGCAAACCAAACAGCTAATTGCTTTATTGCCAGAACAACAAAAAGAAACAAAACAAAACAAAAAAGACACACTGCAGTGGGGGAGAGACCAGTTAGGTGCTGGTCTCTGCCCCTTAGATGCATTACAGAAACTTTTATAGCTTAACAGCAATATTAACATACATGCACATACATAGGTAAATGTAACAAGATCTAACATTCTCTAATTGGTGCAAACTAATATTATTTCCTTAAAAGGAACCACGGTCAAAGGGAAAAGAATCTCACATAACTTAACAGTGTCAGAGTTAATACCATCTAAGCAAGTTTGATAAGAGAATGTTGAGTATAAGTCAAGGATGTCAGCAAAACTGTTGAAAAAAAAAACCCAGTGTCTAGAGCAGGCAGACACAGAGAGACACTAACTAAAGTCCTGAAGGCTGACAGTTTTTTCATATTATCTCTAATGGCATTTTGAGTGTGTTCTTTTACAATGTTCCCCCTCAGGCCTACTGAGCCATCTGTGTCTTAACACTGTCAGGCCTCAGCTATGGAATTCTTCCACACTTATTTGAGACAGGAGCATGGGATGTGGGATCACTCTCTGTGTGTTCCATGTAGGTGATCTCAGATGTGTAGACTTGGGACATGCAGTAGGAGCCTCAAGAGAAAGGATGAAAGCCATGAGGGATTCTCCCACAGCCCAGCACAGCCATGGTTACTGCTCAGTTTTCTGGCAGCTGCCACCTTTTTTCAGTAGAGGGTCACTCTGTGGCAGAGGGGTCAGGAGCTGGGTCCCAAGGAAAAAGGTTTGATAATCACTGGACTAGGGCATTAGCTGTGGAGCTGGACTGAATTTAATACAGTGCCACAGGCTTCCCATGTGACTTTAGACAAGGCATTTAGATCTCCATGCCTCACTTCCTCAATGGTAAAATGGGAATTTACAGTCCATTCCAATCTTACAAAACTGTTGTGAGCAGACATACATTAAAGATGATGAAACCCATTGTCAGGAGCAATATAAGTGCCTAAAACAAAGAAGGACTCCTGTGGCACTTAAAGACTAACAAATGTATTGCATGAGCTTTCACTGGAGAAAATCCCCCTTCGTCAGATTCTTTGAACATGGGGGAACTTCCAGAATGGGAGGAAATAAATGCAGGGGAGTGTAAGTCATGGCAGGGCTGTAACTAGCAAAGCCCCAGGCACCAGATTTTAGAGGGTGTCGCAGAAGGCGCCCGGCCAGGGGACCCGGCTGTGGGGAAGCCAGCTAGCAGGCTGGTGTGGAAAGCACCCCTCCCAGGGGACCATGCCAGATGGCAGGGAAGGTGCCCTGCTGGGGGACCCAGCCTGCAGGGAAGGTGCCTGACTGAGGAAGCTGGCTGGATGGTGCGGAAGGCACCCTGCCTGAGGACTCTGCCGGCTGGGGAACTCCCAGCAGTAGCAGGGTCTGGATCCACCTCCCCACCGATGGCTGGGGCCAGATTAGGCCCCAGGTTGAGGGAGAGTGCATCTGGTTTGAGCCTGTAAACTGCTCTGATTTGCTGTTGCTTTGTGACCTGATCCTATGTTTTACACCCCCTTGCATTTAGTTTCATTCCTTTCTGTAAGTTCACCCATCTTCGAAGCATCTGAGGAAGTGGGATCTTCTCCCACGAAAGCTCATGCAAAAAATAAATCTGTGCCACACAACTCCTTGTTGTTTTTCCACTGGACTAGACTAACACGGCTATCCCTTTTAAAATTGTAAAGATTCAAACACTGAGGAACAGAATACAGAGGAAGATGAGGTCAAATCACCTGTTATAATGAGAGAAAAATCCAATGTCCCTATTAAGTCTTGGGGCAATGCAACTGAATTTGCAAATAAATGTAATCTCAACAGCTTTTCTTTGAAGCCTTAATATAAGTATGTAAGATAACTTTCGACTTTGCTACTGGGATTCTTCTAGTTGTTCAAACTGATTTCTGGGTTGTAGAGTTTGGCTTTTATCTGACAAGTAGATGTAAAATGTAAGTCCCACCCCAAATTATATAGAATAGCTCCACTTTTTGTATTACTTCATAAAGCACACAAGCCACTGACAGGCTATATATTATTACTGAATCCCTGTTTTCTATTCCACATTATTCATTATTAGTTGCTAGTGTTGGTCTCTTTCAGGAGAGGGAGGGGGTATCTCCATGTCTCTTGATTTTCATAAGGCTATTTTCTCCCCACAAGCTTTGTGACCATGAAAAACAAATTCTATGTCTAAGTGATAACCAGTAGCCAACACACATGATCTCCTATGGACATGATCCCATCACCTTTACGCATGAAAAATTCTGTTTTGATTTACAAGACTAAGTAAGACATCTGACAGCTCACACATGGAAGAGAACAGCACCAAATATGACTTCTTAAGCTAAGTGCACTTTTAAAATATTATACCACAGATGTTTTCTGCCTTTAAATTGCAGGAGTAGTTCTCAGGCCCATGCACAGTGGACATGGTTCTCGTTGACAAGAATGTATGAACAATGTTTTCAAACCCCAGAAAATTAATGTCGTGCAGAATCACAGCTGCAGGTGGCCAGCTCATTCTGCACAGAAGTCTGCACTGTTGTTACATATGCTGTGTAGGTTGAATTATAATGTTAAGGCCACATTCTACCTTTGGCTCACCCACTGATGACAATGATCTCAGCTGCACATCTAACTGCATGCCTACGTTATTTCAATGTATGGCACCTAGCACCTTTACTGGTTCTATAAAATTATGTTGGCATGGAATACAAGATCAGAACACAATATTTTAAATATCACAGTAAGTTTGTTTAAAAATGAATTTTAAGGAAACCATGTGGCAAGAAGGCAGAAGCCCATAAACCATCAGGTAGGTAAATCTGCCCACTGGCTGCTCCAAGCTTTTGTGAAAGATCACAAACTCCGCTTTGAAAATGAAGCTTTGAAAGCAAAAGGACATCTTGGTAACTGGCCTGTTTTGTGACAATATGCGCATGCTATAAAATACCTGCTGAGAATGGCACCTATTGTAGACTGGCATAACACACTAGTATCTTTGTTCCAAGCAACGTCAATCTGCTCCCTTCACCTCATCACTCCTTTGTAGTCCACTTTTGTGAATGTATAACTACCATGTAGGTTGTGACCTTCATCCACAGTCTTCAGTAGGGGGTGGTGCAGAACCAGACTTCTCCAGGGCACCAGGGGTTGCTTTGTGCCTTAGGTGGAGCATGCAAATTGCCTGCTTGTGGCAGTGAGGTCTGCTGCTCCTTCACTCTAGCATATCTGGTCAGCTCTTTTGAGAAGGACAAGAAAGGGGCAAGCTTTTTCCCTGAGCACTTGGGAACAAACAGCACTCCAGACTGCAGGAGGAAAAAGACTCCATGTCTCCCCATGCATAGGGGTTGCATATTATCCCCTGGCCTCCATGGAATGGGGAGGGATTCAAGCTCTTTTCTGAGCACCTGACAGCTGGCCCTCAGCCATGACATTGCTGTATTTAGGTAACACATTGTTTTAAAGGGAAAGTAGATTGAAGAGGGGCATTAATGGTCAGTATTAATCTAGCAAATTCATAAACCAAACACCAGTAGAAAACATATGATGACATTATCAGGCATATTTACAGGGTACATACAAATTATAACTAAAAAGTATACTTTAAGAGGTCTACTGCTCTTTTAAGTACCATTCTGTTTAAGCAAAAGTAGAATTGTTTTGCCTGTTCAAAACTGTTGTATGTCAAAGTGGCTAGGCATATTGAAAGCAAACCTGTGAGTTACCACAAACCAGAAAAAGCTGTACTGAAATCAGCTCTATTTTTATTGCAGTACAATCAAACTCTCCTGCTCAGGCAAAATTACTAACCAGTTAAAGTCCTTTTGGACAGAGCCCTACAAATCTGCAGATATCTGCAGGCTGTGCTTGTGAATTGCAGATTGGATGCAGATACAAATTTAGTGTCCCTGGAGGGCTCTATTTTTGGACACTTCCACTGAAACAAAAGGCTGTTGTGCATTATGTGCTTTGTACTCTAGAGGGCACTATAACAACTTTAATACATTAAAAAGCTAACCTTCAAGAAAGCATTTTTTGTGCATTGAATTTGAATCAATTAATGGTATTTTATGAAAAATGTTTCTAAAGCAGCGTGACATTGTGTGGATAGCTGAGTCAATCCAGTTATAGAAGATTACTGATACATCTATTAGTTGAGACTGTAGCAATTCCAGTCCTGTTAGCAGCTGGATCATTAAATGAGTAATTCCACTGCATAACACATTACAGAACAATGCTCTAATGCCAGCATCAGAAGAATGACATATCACAATCCTTTCCCAGGGTTATTAAATAGAGAAACAATCCATGAACATGAAAAGTCAGATTTTGTATTAAATGCTGCATGCAATTATGTTCAGAATGTTGTGGTATCCAGTGAGCTGTTTCTACTGAGTAGCTCATAAATGTTAAGGCTTAGCTAAATCTTAAATGCTGTCTCTTCCTTCCTATGGTGTAAACACAAACATTTCTTCCAAATTCTATTCCATATTTCAAGTTTCAAGAAGCAGATCTTCCCCTCCCCTCACACTCACAGAAGTTTTAAGTAAATCTCAGTCTCTAGTATGCAAAATTCCTATTACTTCCATGCATTAGTACAGTGGTTTTCACCTTCTGCAGGTTGTGACACACTTGGTGGCATATTATGACCCTACAGGACACATCACCACCACCCCACTACCACCCAGGCTCTCTAATACACTGGCTAGTGGTTGAGAACTGCTACATTAGTGTAGCAGGGGAGAGGGAATAAACCCCATTACTCTGTGAGCTCTGACTGAGGCCTAGAACAGATGTGGGTGATCAGGAATGACTCGCAGCCTAGCCCTAAAAGGCAAAAGGGAAAGGAGGTGGTGGTTGTCCCAGGGGGATATATAGACCTAGGCAGAAAGCCAGGAAGGGAAGGTGTGGCTGAAGCAGGTGCAGCTTGCTGGTGATCCACTTACCACACTGAGAGGAAGCAGACCCACCCTGAGTCTCCAACGGCCTTTAACAAGCCCAGAGACTGGTGAGCTAGAGTTGGGCTGGATTAGAAGTTTTGGGGGAAAGGGTCTGTTGTAAACACATGTAAATAAAGAGCATGAGTGATGGCAATTATTGCTTGGTGAGTCATTTGTGAAGTCCTAGACATTGGGGGCGTAAGACCTAAGGCACCATAGAAGAACAAATGGGATGTGACCTGTTACAGTGAGACATTCGTAGTCACTGAATGACTTTACAACTTCTGAATAAATTAGAAAACTTTTGATAAGAATTAGCTAGATGTATACAATGGTCATTTAAAATTATGGCTTCCCAATGTTCCCTCTAAGGGGAGAGGGCAGCTGAGCAACTCCAGTTGCTCGCTGCGCTCCC
>ML681993.1:6010516-6040194 GCA_007922195.1 Podocnemis expansa | reverse complement strand
CCCCCCCCCAACTTACCTTGGGGCTGGACTGGAGCCAGAGGGCCCAGCCATAACTCCCTGGCCAGAGGAGCTCTACAGAGCATGCCCAGATTTTCTGGGCATGCTCCGTTGGAGCTTCTCTGGGCGGGAGTTTTCAAAACTCCCAGCCCCAGAGGAGTTCTGTGGAGGGACTCCGGCTGCCGGCAGTGCGCTGCCGGCAGCTTTCACTGCGCTGGCGGCTGTGGTGGGCTGTGCTGCAGCACGCCAGCGCAGCTTAGAGGGAACATTGCTTCCCAGCCACCCACCAGCCCACAGTTACTTAAATCTTGATTAGAAATGATCATTTGGGGTGTGGGAAGCTCAGTTAGAGGTCAAAGAACTGGTTAAAATATGCTTAAGATGATGAAATAGAAACTCCTGAGACATTCCTTAGCAATTTACCTTTCCATTGCCATTACCTAGGTCTCTTAGAAACTGGCTTTACCTCCTGATAGTGATGTATATTTTGACATTAAGAATCTCAAGTAAAGAATTCTTCTTAGTAATATGATAAAATACCAGTTATTTCAGGCAGCAGCTATTTCTGGCATAGATACCGCTCACTCACTGACAGGAGTCAAGGTGTTTTCTTTACGCAAATGGTTTCTTTACTAATATGAAAATAAAAGGATGGGAGAGACAACCTTCTTTCTACAACCCCACTGCAGAAGAAGTTTCAGTAACAAGCCTTTCTTCATCTGCACCACAGTCTCATCAGGGATGTATATCTGGGATGTATTTCAGCAACCTACACAAAGAATCCTCCACCCAAGAATTTCTAAGCACTTGTACAGTGGCCAGATCCTTTGACATAAACACTGATCCAGAGTCCAGCAGTGAAGTAAATGAGAATCTTGCTGTCAAAAGCAGTTAGCTTGGATCAGCACTATGAGCTTTATTCTGTCTTCAACACCATTTACTTTTCATGCATCCAAAAGGGCATAACTGCATTTGCACTCATATACTGACAGGCATCACTTCATCACTAAAAATGCAGCAATTTCTGACCTGGATAAGTGGGAAATTATGCACAGAATACTAAATAATGAAAGGAGAAGGAAATTTTGACCGAGGAAATAGAGATTGTCAGTAACTATGTAGTGAATGTAGATACAAACTCATCTAACATTTCTTCTGCAGTCAGGCACTAACTATGCATATCACTGGAATAACAGCAGGCACAAAATCTTTTTTTTAAAAAAGCATCTACAGACAGCAACCTTATATTTTAGCTAGCTAAAATTAGATTTTAAATGCTTATGGATGATGGAAAAATCTTTGATTTCTACAGGAAAAAAGAAGACTATCATTATGTCCCCTGTCCCTGACATTTTGTAGTGTTGTCATTTCATTATTTTTTAATTATGTGAACACTCCAGAGCTAAAGGTAATTTTCATTCACTTTTCCCAAACAGCAGAATTTAAACATTTAACAAAGGTAAAGATATGTAGGGATAGGCACCTCAATACAAAAGACAGCGTTGGAGATGTTTATATATGTGTATGACTACAAAGGACTACCTGTCACACTCACTCACATTTGTTTTAATAGTAAAACCCACATTCTGCTTGTATTGCAGCTATTGTCCACATATAAATAAGATTAGACCATTAATAAAACAAACAGTATTGTTTTATATAGAGAGCTCAAGAGTTAAGGGAAAATAGTCTTCTGACTGCTGCAGTATGCAACTGACTTAGGTGTTGATTCAAAACTCCTTAAAATTATTGTTTCCACTGATTTCAGGGGGCTTTGGCTCCAACTGTCCATGCTAATTGGAATTATGCACAAATATTTACCAGAAATTACTGTGCTTTAGCATTTTATGGACCAATTTTCTATTAATTTATACTGGTGAAATTCCAGTGATTCATCTCCATATAATTTAGAAAAGAAGCATAAAAGCTGTTACCTAAGCAGACAGCCTCAATATGAGAAAATGGCAATAATAAGGGGCTAGTCCCTCATGCACATCTAAAATGTAGGAGAGTCCTTTTCAGCCCAAGCTAGTAAAGTCAGGAAAGCCATACTCAAAAGACGTCTCTGGTTTTAAGCTACTTTTTATTAAAAACTATTGGTACTAGAAAAGGAATCTATTTTTAAAAGGTCCTTCCCTTTCTTGTGATAGGCATCATATGTAGGAGAAACTAAAATGTGACTTGACTTTTCCCAATGTGTTTGTTTTACTAGTGCATTTCAATCTGACTACAAATTGATTAGTCTGTGTCACTTGTGTTACTAGCAATAGCTCAAAATAAAAATGGTTGCAATTTACTTAAATCCAAAAATAGGTTTTCACTGATATTTTTAAGTGTCTATTTAAAAATCCTTCTGACAGGAGAGCCAACATTAGAAGTCTAAAATTAACAGCATCTCTTTAAAATAGAAAGATATGTTTGAAAAAAGTCTTGTAGCAATATGGAAGCTGTGTGTGTACTGTATCCCCTCCAGAGAAAACCAGGGTTTCAAGTACAGTGACAGTGAAATCTCAATAGGAAGAATATTATACTTCATTGGGTAGGGTAGCTATAGGATTTTGCTATGACTGAAGAGCTGGCACTGTTTTCCTGATATTTCTAGATTTTCTTCAGACATGTTTATTGTCAATTGCAGTAGATAACAACACTGTAAGCTGAAGTCTTCATTCAAGATGCAATTTCAGTTTGCTGTATACAGTGCTGAAAATATATGTCTAGAAAAACATATGAACTTCTCATCAGCTGTAGTGCCCCTAGAAGGAAAGTATAGGTTTACTGTTAATAAACAAAACTGGAATTAAACAATGTCTTATTTCACAGCTTTTTCAGTTTTATAAAATTAATTATATTTTAATTAAACCAATCCTTTCAATCACATACTCCATAGCTGTAATATACTAAATAATCCACAGCATAGGGATATAAGAAATATTCATTTTGAATTCACTTAGCTATATATACACTGGTTTACTATATCCATTTCAGGTCAGATTTTTCCTTTTCTTTTTAAAGAAAAAGCACCCTCTGGCATATGTATTAGACCTTTTTTATCCTTTATAGAATTAAATCTCACTCAGCACAGAGGATTATTTACAACATAGAACCTAAATTGCAGTCCTTGCATATATCCAACAGAGACAGAAGAAATTGGTGCCAAGAGACTATAGTCAGAACACTAATCAGTGGTGCTATTGCCTTAGCATAGTGTGATTTTTTTTGTTTGTTTTAATGGTGAAAAATACTTTCAAGTTATGTACAAAAAAAACCCCAACCCTCAAAAGCAAAGGAAGATATTCATTGAGTAATCCACATACCATGTATATGGAAATATAGCCCAGCCCTTTATATTGTTCAACTTAGAGGTTTAGCTGATTATAGAGATGGATTTAAGTCATGGATTTTATTTTCTGATACAGAGATTCATTGAGCTGTAACAGAGAAGAGAGTCCCTGGAAACTAGTTTGCTGGTGGTAGTCTTGTAGGATTAGTGAACTCCATTGACAAGTTCACCGGGAGAGCAGGGTAATGCCTCTAGTGAGAATTCTTACAGTAGGTGCCAGCTCACACATGACACAGATTTAACGTGTCAAGATATATATATTTGAAACTAGGTCTACATGCACACTGGGAGAAACAAAAAGTGTGATACTCTACTAAAGCTGCTTATAGTTGCAAGTAACAGGCAATTCAAAATTCTCACACTTCCAAAATTTTCACTGAGATTCTTATAGAAATGTTAGGGAGTTGTGATTTTTAATGGGATGCCTTCTACCAAAAGAGATGAGGAAAAAACAACTAAGATTTTAAAACTCTTTTTTTAAAGTTAGCAGGAGCAGTGTGTACATAAAGGACTTTCAGACTGAGCAGTAAGACAGATCAGAATTGAAGATAAGTAAAAGAAAGAAGATAAATAAAAATGATTACTAATATTGCAGATACGTAGAATCTCTTATATGCGTGTCCTCAGTTTCAGAAATCAGTCTTCTATTCCAGCTCAAGATCTGATTTACAAAATGAACAGGGATTGCAAAAGGTGTGCTATTATACATTGTCTACAATCATGACATGTCAACACATTCCACTATCAGCAACAATGGGTCCTAGTAAGCAGGTAAATAATTAAAATGCAAAACTCCCAGCACCCTCATAGGCAGGAAACCCACTAACTGCAGCAGATAAAAATACAGTTAACTGTCAATATGCAGACTGAATGGAATTCTGTTAAGGAAAAGAGCTGATGGGCCTAACATTTCTAAATACTACTATATCAACATGAATATCAGTGTTACCAACTTTGCTGCAGATGTGCTTGAAACCCAGTGGCAGGTGGTGAAGCTTTTCAAGAACACTTTTAAGGCAGATGTCATGTCTACTGTGTAGTCTTCCAATAGCCAATTTTACCATTCTGCAATGGGTCTAGAGTGATACAGGTCTCAAATGACTCAAGATCATTTGTGATCATTTTAAAATATTAACTAGTTTGCACACAAGTTTTACCTGATAACAATTATTAGCTTCTAAGTGACTGGCATAGTGTTCCCACATGCCTTGTTTCAAGCAATAATCCATTAAGGCGTCACATACTATAAGAGTTCAGTATTACTTCAAGAGGTTACTGAATGGAGGTTACCTAGTAAGCAGGTATTTTATGCTCTGTACTATAATATGAAGCCTCAGTCTGATTCCAAAAGAAATTAGCAGTAGGCAATACAATTATCCCCAACACTCTAGAAAGACCACTTTGATTGCCCTACAAACAATACTAGGCTTGGAAGGGTCCTTAGGCAAGCTCTGTTTTATATAACAAATGGCTTTGAGAATGTGTGTGTTTGTAGAGAGAGACACACACTTTGTTATTTTATAAGATTTTGAAAAAAACAGAATCTGTGACAAAAGAAGAGGAAGGAAGCAGGTCTCTGTGCTTAATGTTCTAGGCTCTTTTTTCACATTACACAGCAGCAGCAGCTTTTCTAAAGAGAAGCTTAAGGGAAAATATGTCACAGCAGAAAAAAGTTGGAATCCTGGAACCCACAAAATGTCTAAAACAGTGCAATACCTTTATAAAACCTGCCATCCTCTCAAATAAGGCAAGAGCGAAAATCAGCTGAAACTGCTGTGGTTGAGGTTTGTTTGGGGGAAGCAGTTTATAGTAACTTCAATCACTACCAAAGCTAAATGGTTGATCAAGACAGCAGTCTGTACAGAATAAGAAAGACCAATAACAAAGTCACTGTGGCCTGGATGCAGTTTGTTATGTTTTTGCCCAGCATTAGAGATTTAAAATAAGAAAAGCTGATTGTGGCTAAAAATACTTCAACTTTATTTCCAGAACTAATAAACCACAGGTGTATACCTGCCTTTTTGTGGCAAAAATATGATCTCATTCTCATCTTCATTAAGTATGTTTTGACAGATTATTGCAGAACTTCTTCTGACTCTTCAAGACCAGATCTATTCAAGAGTATTCATAGGTTTCCTCCACCCCCTCATCCCCTCCTTTTCTCTCCAGAGGCAGGATCTCCAAAGGATGATTAACTAGAATAAAGAACATGTGCATACTTCCTGCTAATTACAGTTTGTAGGTTGCCATCCTTACAAGTTCATGGATGGTTTCTTCAGTTCTAACAGGTTTGTGAAGGAGCGTGACAGGATGCTGAGCAAGGATTACTGATTCCAGCCCCTGTCATGCCAACTCCCATTTCAGGAGCTGGCTGGAGAAAACCAGCAGCTAATTAGACAAATAGAAGCAGACGCCTGAGTGGGGCTTTATAAAGCAATGATTGTCAATGGCTGTGTTGGGACACACTACTGTATTGCCACAAAGGGGTAAGTGTGCCATGGGGAGCCAGGGAAATAGATGGATTTGGCTGGGGTGGACTGGTGTGTCTCATAGGTGCGATATGCCACCAAGTGTGTTGTGACCTGCAAAAGGTTGAGAACCACTGGTATAAAGTCAGGGGCATTGCTGCGCTGTGGCCAGCAGGGCACAGGCCCTGCGTCTTCTGCAGCGCAGCAGCAGATGCTAGATCTGGCTTCAGGATGCTTGCTGGCAGCAGCAGAAGCTGGCTCTGTCTTCAAGCCTTCTGCTGCTTGCTGGCAGTGGCAGGAGCCATCTCCGGCTTTGAGCTTACTAGGCCGCTTGCCGTCCGTGGCAGGAGCTGGCTCCGGCTTCAAGCCTTCTGCCAGTTGCCGTCAGTGGCAGGAGCCAGCTTGGGCTTTGAAGCTCCTGCTGCTTGCTGGATTGGGCCCTGGAGCAGGATCAGGGCTGCATGGAGGGGCAGGCCCAGGCTCTGGACCTTTTTTGGAGTCAGCAACATTCCTGTATAAAGGGCTGAAGGGAAGGAAGGAGAGAGCTGGGGAGTGGAGGCAGGGAAGTGGCTCTTTCCTCCTGGTTTTACCTACTAAGACGTCAAACTGTGTATGAGAGGACAACTTACAAATAAACTTGCATCAGTGGTACAGAATTAAGAATCTCGACTGGCTTTGTGTGAGAGAAAAACAGAAACAGGGCGGTGGTGACATCTAGCTACAAGGAGATACTGACCAAGGTAGGCAGGAAAGGAGGGGGATTAAAGAACAAGTAATATTGAAATACCAGGTAAAACATCTTGAGTGATTAGTGATGCACTTTTTGTAAAGATGCAAGCTGAAAATACAAAAGTGTTGCTAAGAAGGTTTTTGGGAGTTTGCAATTAGCAGATCCCACTTCCGCAGTCAACTGCTGCAATCTAAACAAAGCCCCAAGATCGGAATCCAAATGCAAAGTAATAAGGCTCTGAACAGCTGGAGTTTCAAAAAGAGTGGGAGAAAAGCAAAAGGAATAAAGCATCTCCCATCAGATTATATTCTGCAAAGAAATTATGCTCTATTTGTAGTCTTTTAGTCCAGAAGTTGCTCTCATGTGAGCAGAGCTTTTTAACCAAAACAAAGCTTGTCTGTCTTCCAATAACCAATGTCATCTGCTGAACTGCATGCAGTGAGTATCTGGCTTCTACACAATCTTAGCCCTTCTCTTACCTTACCCGGAGTCCAGTCCCTAACAGCTAATTTGCTTAACAGCAAAGAGTAACTGAATAAACCTTGTTTTACTCCTTTCTTTTGGATAATCAATGCCAGCTGCACCTATCTCCATTCACTCACAGTTAATTCCCAGTACAGTATAATAAGGATCCCTCTGAATTCCTCCCAACTTGGGAAAGATGGCATTTACCCTCCCCTTGTCAAATAATGCATGATCTCAAAACATCTAATGGTAGGTACAAATGAAGGTGAGCATTTTTATATTTGTTGTGTTGCATTCAAATTTCCTCAGTGATTTTTGTAAACTATAAGTTAGACAAATTGGCAAAATCATTAAGTAATACATATACATGCTCCCATCATTAAAGACTGCCCAGCCACGTAGGTACAATTATTTTATAAAAAAGATGGCAACTTTCAAAGGCAGAAGCAAACCAAATGCACTTCCTGCCCTTCTCTCATCCCTAAAGACCCTAGACTTGTGCAGGCAAGCATTAAAAATACAATACAATCATAAAAAGCAAATGTCTTGATTTTAAGCAAAATGCAAGAAAAGTAAAGGACAGCATTATGTGCCAAAATATTCAAATCCACTTATGTTATAAACAACAACTGATACAGTGAATGAAATGTTAAATTTAAATGTAACAAGGATAAAAGCAATTCTACACACCCAAAGCCACAATGCAATCATGACAATATTGTTTGTGCAAATTGTTGCAACCTCATAGGTTGTAGATTGAGCGCAGGGTCTGCAGAATGTAACAACATCTGCAAGCAAAGCCAATGGTTTAATCTTACAAAAACACAACATCTATTCCTACCTGCCAGTGGCCAGACTCTTCCAAAGAAAGGTGCCTTGACTCTACTCTGCCAATCTAAAGGAATGCTTCCATAACTTTCACGCAAACCACAAAAATTGCAGAAGATATACTGCTAAGGTCTTCCTCAGCAACAGGTGAGCCATAAACATGGAGAGGACGTACAGGAAATAATTTCAATGGTCTGCAATAATTTAAGCTGCTTCCCTCTCCATCACGTGGCATCTTCCACAGGTTTGTATGAAGTGTGACCACCTAGCAATTATGAACAATCATGACAGGGATGGGGTGAAATAGGCACCTATCAAAGACAAAGCTCTGAATAGTATGACTGTCACAATACATTTGGGACATCTAGTCACCTAGTGAGAGGATCCTGTGTTGCCTGGCCCCTCCAAATCAGTGGAATCAAAATTGTGGCATTTCCTTGGGGCTAGAAAGAGAATAAAACTACCAGTACTGGAGAGGAAGCATTAACCATTTCTATGCCTACCAACACCAGGATTCAGTAAAAGCAGTTGTCTTTCAGTACCCATATGTGGAAGGAACTTGGGCAGACTTGTCTTGTCTACTATTAATTCAATCATCTGAGAAAAATTCAAACCTTACATCTAATGTTTCACAACTATATAGATCCACCTGGCATTAATGATCTGAAGATGAGCTGCATAGAAGCTGCTGGTGCGCAGCTCAGAAATGAGAATTCGATTGACAACTGCTCAGCTGGGCCACAAATGATCAGACAGAGAGGTCTATATATGTAGTGACTTTATCTGCACTGGATTCTGGCTCTATTGCACTTTTAAACTCCTGGATGCAATATTTATAAGGATTTAATGGCATTGCCTCCTCCTAAAGCAATCAGCATATCTTAATGGACATGGCTATGCTGCACAGAGTTTATGACCCCCTGTGATGCCCATGAGAAAACTCAGTCCATTGCCTTGTACCAATAGCTCTGAATATCAGCTAGCCTTGAAAGAGCTCCACACTTTAAAGCAAAAACAAAAAAGAAAACAAAAATCAAGACAAGGAAATCAGTTAAGAATTGAAATTCAAGGACTATCCCATTTGACAGAAGAATAAAAGACAAAACAACGCCTTTAGGGAGAACTGAATAGATCTGCCTGATGAAGAACAAGAAACCCATCTGCAAATCATCTTCAACTTTGGGGTGGAATTTTTAAATTTACCAAAATTGTGCTGTTATCTACTATCTAAATCTTCTAACACCTGAAGAATAACTTATGTTATGCTGTATGTATCTATGTGTGTGCTAAATGGTACTAAAAGTGGCATGATGTGGTCATTAACACAGCTGCCTTCTAGGTTTGAGGGCACAGAGTTGAAGGTGAAATACATCTAACTCATAAAGAAATTAATTCACAGCCAGTAACATCTTCAAGAGTCTTTAATGTTTGCTCTTTTCTAAATTATAGAAAAACCTCAACAGGTAAAAAGTTGTTTTAACTGAATGTATGTACATATGGGAAAACAGTTCATCAAAAATAGCTGAAAGTAATGAAATATAATAAATCTCATTGTCACAATAAAATTTCTTATAAATGTAGCTGCGTTGCACACCTGAAGTTTCCAGCTGTGTGCATAATTGGGCATTTTAGCAGTCACTGCAAGTAGCACTTAACAGCTATAAAACTATTGCAAGTCTAACACAGTTGAAATAATACTACTGGAATGCATTATGTCCACGAGACCTAAAGCATTTTTTATAAAATAAATTTAGTCTCACAACAATCCTGTAACTGAGGAACGAGCCCCAAAACTACTGACATCTAAACAAAAATAGAATTGAACTGCAAATGGGAGCACAGATAAATGTACAGACCAGGGCAAGGTTTCCATCCCTTTAAGCATATGCAATATACTTCACTGCTTAATTAAGCACCTAAACTTGAAATTGTGTGTTTGGATGTGCAAACAATTATGATTTATTTAAAAGTATGCCATGCTTTGTTCTCTATTTCCTACAAATTGGAATTACTGAAGGATATGTTTGATACATCATTTGAAATTTTTTTCTCATTTCCATTGTATTAGAAAAGCGATAGAATATGTCAGAATAAAAACAAACCCCCCCAACAAATTAAGCATCATAAAATGGAAAAGTCATACCATAATATCATATGGAGCATTAAACTATACATGCATAACAAATCAACCTTTATCTTATTTTGATCCACTAATAACTATTGAGGAAACAAGCAATCATCGCTAAGGGCCTCACTTCAGTGGAACCATTCACAAGTCAGGATCAGGACGTAATTCTTATACAGAGCTCCTAGGTCAATTGATACCAAGTGAATAATAATAAGTTACCAAATGTTCAGATAAATCCATATTTTCTTCACAAAATACATATTGGAAAAAAGCAGGGCAGAGCCAGAACTAGCTTATCTGGCACCCAGGGCAAGCAGCCCCAAAGGCACCCTCCCCTGATTCAGTGGTGGGGAGCTGTATCCATTCCCAGTCACTGCCAACAGGCGGTGGGGAGCTGGATCTGGCCCCAGCCACTGCTGGGAGGTGGCGAGGAGTCAGATCTGTTCCCAGCGGTGGCGGAGAGCCAGATCTGGCCCCCTGCTGCCTTCCAGCAGTGGCTTGGCATGGGTCTGGCTCCACGCCACCCCAGGAGCTGAATTTTAGAGGGCGGGCACAGAGCTACGGCTGCTGGACCTGTGGCACCTTCTAAGATTCGGCAGCTGGGGCTTTGCCCTGGTTGACCCACCTTAATTATGGCCCTGAAGCAGGGCAAAAAATATCTTCTATTTAGTAGAGCATATACAGTATACTTTCACGATAGGAAGTATTTTAGTTGGAGATTAGACAAGCTATAAGTAAAATCTGAAAAGTTAAAAAGAAATTCAAACTGCGAGACTACGAAGGCAATTCATATCCTTTTGGAGTTTTTTAGAATGAAAGGTAAAAAAAATCTATTAGACATCAATATTGCAACAGAAATGAGCATAGAATGCCACTATATAAATCCTTGGTGACCCCACATCTTGAATAGTGTGTTCACTTCTGGTTACCCCATAACAAAGAGGATGTAGTGGAACTGACAATGGTTCAAAAGAAGAGCAACAGAGATGCTCAAAGGTATGGAATTACTTCCATATGAGGAGAGACTGAAAAGATTAGAGCTCTCTGTTTTAGAAAAGAGATGACAAGGCAGGGGAGCAGAGATGATCCATATCTATAAAAACATGACTAGCATGGAAAAATGAATAGAGAAATAGTCTTTACCTTTTCAAATACAGAAACCAGGGGCACCCAATACAATTAATAGGCTACCCTTGAAGTCTTTAGTATTGACACCAGACTCTTCTGTTTCCTCTCTGATTGATCATAGTTGTTCTCCCTTCTCTTTTCATATCTAAAAGCATTCTTCCCCAACTCCCTTTGCATGGTAGTCATCTATCATCCTGCAGCACCTTCTGCCAACATTTTCTCTGGCGTAGCTCCCCCTGCCCCTTTTTCTTTGCAAGATTTTGTGGGGGATGATTAAATGAGATTTTTTCCCTTATATAGTCCACAGATCCTCAATGGAATACCTACTTTTTTAAGCCCAGAAACTGTACATTGAGAAATCAAACAGAGGAATTTCAACAGAGGTCAGTAATCTAGATTAACTCATCTCTGGAGGAAAAAAATCCCTTCCAGCCTATACCTACATATAAGGACATACAAAAGGCATTCTGAGCAATCTCCTTACGAGTGCATCCACCCTCAGTTCCTTAGGAGGATATCTTAAACATATTTTAAATGTATCCTCTTGGCACTGCTGAAGTTTAAGCGTCCATATTCAGGTGCTAAGGAAATAGCCATTGTATAATTCAAATAGAAGGAAATCTGAGCCTCATCCAACATGAGCCATCTGGCTAATCATGATGTTTTTGAAATGTTGTATCACTCCCTCTGCACAAAGCATGTATGTATTCTATTCTATTCATAGTTCTTGGCTCTTTTCCAGCACCTGCTGTTTAGTTAGGATGACACTGGGAGTGGTCAATTTCAGAGAAGCAGAAAAAACAATCTATTTACCTTTCATTGGGAAGAATCTAAAGCCAAATCTTCACTAACAAATTTGGTCAACCCAGCTACATTGCTTAGGGGTGTGAAAAGCATACACTCCCAGTGATGTAATTCAACCACCTAATAATCAGTACTAGCGATCCCTTCTTGTAGAAGTAGATTAAGTACAGAGCCAGAAGAAACCATCCCATTATTGAAAAGTGTATCTACACTGAATTCTAGAGCAGTTCAGCTAGAGCAGTTTAAAGGTAGACAAAGTCTACTGCACGTTTACAAATTTAATTAGACCTATGATTTAGATAAATGGAAAACTCAGCCACCAAGGAGATAACAGCGATCTCTACAATGAAACACAGACTTTATAACTGCACAGAGTAGAGCTCTAACAACTGAAGACAGAAAGCAAATATCCTAATTATTGGAATTATAGGGAGCATTTAAATAACTAGACAGAACATCATTACCCACGTGAGAATTTAATCAGGATAGTAGCACTAGTGTTCCTTTAAAGAAGTCCCTTTCTTTAAGGACCAAAACATCCAGAAATTGGACTTTAGATCAGTGGTTCCTAACGTTTTCTCTGCCATGACACATTGTACCACACTGTCACTCGCAGTCCCTGGATCCTACCACTGGTGGTGGCCCATGGACCCTGACTAGGGCCGGGCCCTGCTGCCACTGGCAGCATGCTTAAGGGATTGCTGTGGTGTACCAGTGTGCCATGGTTCAGTAGTTAGGAAATACTGCTTTAGGTATCTCCAAAAAGACTTTTGATTACTAATCTTTTTCACGCTTATCAAGGGCAGGGCCGCCTCCTGCCATGAGGCACTAAGGGCCTGTCTTGGGGCAGCGCAGGCTTAGGGGTGCCACAGCACTGCACTAGGCATGGGGCAGGCTGGCCCAGAAGCCGGACCCTGCAATCCCGCCCCTCCCTGAGCCAGCCACTCTGCCCCCAGGAGTGGAGCAGGCCAACCCATGGGGGCAGACTCTGCTCTCTCGCCCTGCATCTGGGCTGGCCATCCCAATCCCTAGGGTGGAACAGCCAGCCCAGTGGAGGAGTGAGAGAGCAGAGCCCAGCCCCTGGGCTGGTCCGCTCCCCCTAAGCCAGCTGGCCAGCAAGCCAGCCCAGAGCAGAGGCCGTGTTCTCCCCCCACTGGAGAGCACAAAAGCAAAAGCCAGCTCAGGGCTCTACGTCTCATGTGACATAAAAGTAAACAACAAGGTGAAAACTTAGTGAAGACTTATGAATTATATGTCAAATTTGGAACCTCTTGAAGTTAAGGGGAGTTTCTCATTGACTTTAGTAAGGCCAGGATTTCACCCAGTGTGTTTATAAAATTCCACATTTCCTCAAATATCAATGTTTCCCCTCCACAAAGAGATCACATTTTGAAATCTTCCCTATTATTTTTTATTTGTATTACTGCACGTTGGCTGTGAAATATCTCAGATCCACTCTCTCTCTTATATTTATGATGCCTAATAGTAGAAGAATCCACCATACATGGTGGTACAAACTGTAGAGACTTGTACTGCTAAATCACTTATGTATATTAGAACATACTAATGTATATAAACTTCTGGTTAAAATTCCATTAAACAAACACACAAGCAAAAATATTTGGCTAAATTTCAGCCAAATTTACAGCATAGGACTGGACCCTATAGCCTTTTCTTATTGAAACTGCCTGTTGAGTTCAACAGCATACATACAAGATGATTCAATGTTTGCTTCTCTCTCTGGTATTCTATGGACAACTAGTGGAAGCTTCTAGATCACAGGCCCTGGTGCTGATGGGGGACTTCAATTACCCTGACAGCTGCTGGGAGGCCAATCCAGCAGTGCATGGGCAATCCAGCAAATTTTTAGCGAGTGTTGGGGACAACTTTCTAGTACAAATGGTAGAGGAACCAACTAGGGACCTTGCACCGCTCGACCTGCTGCTCACAAACAGGGAAGAATTGATCAGGGAGGTAGAGGTAAATGGCAAGCTAGGCAGTAGTGACCATGACATGGTTGAGTTCAGGATGCTGATTAAGGAAAGGAAGGAAAGAAGCAAAACACAAACCCTGGACTTCAAAAAAGGAGATTTTGGCTCCCTCAGGGAACTGATGGGCAGGATCCCTTGGGAAGCTAATCTGAAGGGGAAAGGAGTCCAAGAGACTTGGTTATATTTTAAAGAAACCTTGCTAAGGGCACAGGAAGTTGCCATTCCAATTAGGAGAAAGAATAGCAAACATGTGAGGCAGCCAGAATGGCTTAGCAGAGAACTCTGCTCTGAGCTTAAACATAAAAAGGGAAGCTTACAGGAAGTGGAAGCTTGGTCAGATGACCAAGGAGGCATATAAAGATATTGCTAGGGACTGCAGAGATAAAATCAGAAAGGCCAAAGGACAAATGGAGTTGCGGCTAGCGAGGGATGTAAAGGATAACAAGAAGGGGTTCTACAACTTGCGAACTTGCGAGCTTGCGAACAGGGGACAGCAAACAGGGGAGTTTGAGAGGGAAGGAGTTTGTGAAGCCCCGAGAAGGAGGTGAAGGCGATCCCCTAGCTGAAAGCAGCAAGGGACAGAGTGTGCTTGGGTGAGGGTTTGCTAACTGTGTGTGTTTGTCTGTTTGACTTTTCCCTTACAGCTGACTTCTGTTAGTTGTTTCTTACTGTGGGTGGGGGCTGCTTGCACCATTGTTCCCTGATCACCTTTGTGCACCAGCCTCGATCAGCCTTGTGATCAGCCTTCCCCTGTGTGTTTAACAAGGGGCCAGGCCTGACCTAGGCAGAGAAGGCTTTAAAAGCCAGTGGCTGAGCGACCAGAGGACAGCAAACAGGGGAGTTTGAGAGGGAGTTTGGGGAGGAGTTTGTGAAACCACGATGGTGAAGAGGAGCCGCACTGCTGCCAGCGCCCCTTCTGTCTCTTCTACCTGTGCCTGTAGCCAGACAGACATCCTGACCATAGACATCTCTACCCAGACCCTGGTGTGGACTTGCAGGGACTGCAGCCTGCAGTTCCCTGTCTCCAATGATCAGGCTGGGGAGATGAATCAATGTGACAGGTGCCTGCTGGTGGAATCTCTCAGGAGGCAGGTGGGAGACTTACAGGAGGAGGTGTCTCGGCTTAGGAGTATCCACACCCTGGAGAAGTTCCTCGACAGCATCCATGAGGAGAAGTGCAAGATGGAGGGCACTGACCAGGTACCAGAGACTACTGCCACAACACTGGAGCTGGATGGGGAGCCTGTGGCAGGGGGAGGACACTGGCAGCTGGTTACCTCTGGCGGTAGGCAGTGCTCCACCCCTGCCCAAAACCCACCCTCTGTTGTGGTGAAGAATCGTTATGCGGTGCTAGAGACAGTGAAGGAGGTGGAAGAGGAGAGGCCATGCACCCCCAAGGCTGGGAGGATCACAGCCACCACAGCTAGGAGGAAACGTAGAGTTGTGGTGGTTGGGGACTCACTTCTGAGGGGGACGGAGGCACCCATCTGTCGCCCTGACAAGATCTCTCGAGAGGTATGCTGCCTGCCAGGTGCCCGCATCCGAGACGTTACAGAGGGATTGTCGAGAATCATCCGCCCCTCTGACTACTACCCCATGCTTCTCATCCATGTAGGAACCAATGATACTGCGAGAGGTGATCCTCGGCAGATCAAAGGTGACTTCAGGGCTCTGGGAGCGCGGGTGAAGGAGTTTGGAGCACAGGTGGTGTTCTCCTCGATTCTTCCGGTCAAGGGTAGAGGCCTGAGCAGAGACAGATGCATCCTGGAGATGAACATTTGGCTGCGAAGATGGTGTCGTCAGGAGGGCTTTGGCTTCCTCGACCATGGGTTGCTGTTTCAGGAAGAAGGACTGCTAGGCAGAGATGGACTCCATCTTTCGAGGAAGGGGAAGAGCGTATTTGGACGCAGACTGGCTGACCTAGTGAGGAGGGCTTTAAACTAGGTCTGAAGGGGGAAGGAGACCAAAGCCCACAGGTAAGTGACTATGTGGGAGACCAGGGGGATGGGATGGAACTTGGGGGGTGCCGGGACTGTAACTCCAGGGATAGAAGAGAGGATAGTTGGAACATGCGGGGGGAATCAAATAACCTTCTTAGATGCTCTAATGAAGCCCTAATGCCTGAGGCAGGTGGGGGAGGTCAACACCAAAAGAAAATGCAGGGAGGCAGATACAATAGAATTGAAAATCAAAATGGGAAAGTAGGGCAGTCAGCTGGGTATCTTAGGTGCCTATACACAAATGCAAGGAGCCTGGGAAACAAGCAGGAGGAATTGGTAGCACTAGCGCAGACAAAGAACTATGACATGATTGGGATAACAGAGACGTGGTGGAATAGTTTGCATGACTGGAGCTCTGCAATAGATGGGTATAGACTGTTCAGGAAGGACAGGCAGGGAAGGAAAGGGGGAGGAGTAGCACTATATGTAAAGGAGCTCTATGACTGCTCAGAGCTTCATTATGAAAGTGGAAACAAGCCAGTTGAAAGTCTGTGGGTTAAGTTTAGAGGGGAGAGCAACAAGGGGGATGTTGTGGTAGGTGTCTGCTACAGACCACCAGATCAGAAGGAGGAGGTGGATGAGGCATTCTGTGGACAACTGACAGAAGTTTCTAGAGCACAGGCCCTGGTTCTCATGGGGGACTTCAATTACCCTGACATCTGCTGGAAGGCCAATACAGCAGTGCACAGGCAATCCAGGAAGTTTCTGGAGAGTGTTGAGGACAACTTCCTGGTACAAATGCTGGAGCAACCAACGAGGGGCCTTGCACCTCTCGATCTGCTGCTCACAAATAGAGAAGAATTTATCAGGGAAGTAGAGGTCAATGGCAGCCTGGGTAGCAGTGACCATGAAATGATTGAGTTCAAGTTGATGATTAAAGGAAAGAAGGAAAGAAGCAAAACACAGACCCTGGACTTCAGAAAAGCAGATTTTGTCTCCCTCAGGGAACTGATGGGCAGGATCCCTTGGGAGGCTGATCTGAAGGGGAAAGGTGTCCAAGAGAGTTGGGTGCATTTTAAAGAAACCCTGCTAAGGGCACAGGAAGATAGAATTCCGATAAGGAGAAAGCACAGCAAATGTGGAAGGCGCCCACTGTGGCTTAACAGAGAGCTCTGCACTGAGCTGAAGCATAAAAAGGATGCTTACAGGAAGTGGAAGCTAGGACAGATGACTAAGGAGGCATATAAAGACATTGCTCGGGACTGCAGGGATAAAATCAGAAAGGCCAAAGGACAAATGGAGTTGCGACTAGCAAGGGATGTGAAGGATAACAGGAAGGGGTTCTACAAGTATATCAATAACAAGAAGAGGATCAGGGATGGTGTAGGTCCCTTACTGAATGGGGCAGGCATCCTCGTGACAGAGGATGAGGAAAAAGCTGAAGTGCTCAATGCTTTTTTTACTTCAGTTTTCACAAGCAAGGTCAGCTCCCAGCCCACTACACTAGGTACGGGGGACTGGGGAGAAGAAGAGAGGCCCTTGGTGACAGAAGGTCAGGTTAGGGACTGCTTAAAGAAACTAGATGTGCACAAGTCCATGGGGCCGGATGAACTGCATCCGAGGGTGCTGAGGGAGCTGGCTGATGAGATAGCAGTACCGTTGGCCATTATCTTTGAAAACTCGTGGCAAACGGGGGAGGTGCCAGAGGACTGGAAAAAAGCAAATATAGTACCTATCTTCAAGAAAGGCAAAAAGGAGGATCCAGGGAATTACAGACCTGTCAGCCTCACCTCAATCCCTGGAAAAATCATGGAGCAGCTTCTCAAAGAATCCATCCTGAAACACTTGGAGGAACGTAAAGTAATCAGGAACAGTCAGCATGGATTTACCAAGGGTAAATCATGCCTGACCAACCTCATCGCCTTCTATGATAAGATGACTGGATTTGTGGATGCGGGAAGAGCCGTTGATGTGATATACCTTGACTTTAGCAAGGCTTTTGATACGGTTTCCCACAGCATTCTCATTGGCAAATTAAGGAAGTATGGGTTAGATGCATGGACTGTAAGGTGGATAGAAAACTGGCTAGAACAACGGTTTCAGCGTGTAGGAATCAATGGCTCCATGTCAAGTTGGCAGGCAGTAACAAGTGGTGTGCCCCAGGGGTCGGTCCTGGGGCCAGTTCTGTTCAATGTTTTCATTAATGATCTGGATGATGGGATAGATTGCACACTTAGTAAGTTTGCAGATGATACCAAACTGGGGGGAACGGTAGACACCCTAGAGGGCAGAGACAGGATTCAGGGAGACCTAGACAAACTGGAGCAGTGGGCCAAGAGGAATCTCATGAGGTTCAACAAGGATAAGTGTAAAATCCTGCACTTGGGACGAAAAAACCCCATGTACTGCTACAGGCTGGGGAGTGATCAGCTAAATAGCAGCACTGGAGAAAAGGACCTGGGAGTCATGGTGGATGGGAAGCTGGACATGAGTCAGCAGTGTGCTCTTGCTGCCAAAAAGGCCAATGGCATACTGGGCTGCATCAGAAGAAGTGTTACCAGCAGATCAAGGGATGTGATCATTCCCCTCTATTCTGCACTAGTGAGGCCACATCTGGAATACTGTGTCCAGTTTTGGGCTCCCCACTACAAAAAGGACATGGACAAATTAGAGAGAGTTCAGAGGAGGGCAACCAAAATGATCAAAGGGCTGGAGCACAAGCCCTATGAAGAGAGACTGAAGGAACTAGGCTTATTTAGCCTGCAGAAGAGAAGACTGAGGGGGGATTTGATAGCAACCTTCAACTACTTGAAGGGTTGCTCCAAGGAGGAGGGAGCTCGACTGTTCTCGGTAGTAACAGAGGGCAGAACGAGAAGCAATGGTTTCAAGTTACAGCTGGGGTGGTCCAGGCTGGATATTAGGAAAAACTTCCTTACTAGGCGAGTGGTGAAGCATTGGAATAAGTTGCCTAGGGAGGTGGTGGAATCTCCATCTCTGGAGGTGTTCAAGTCCCAGCTGGACAAAACACTGACTGGGATGATCTAATGGGAGTGGTCCTGCTTTTTTTGGCAGGGGGTTGGACTAGATGACCTCGTGGGGTCCCTTCCAACCCTATGATTCTATGATTCTATGATAAGTATGTTAATAACAAGAAGAGGATCAGGGATGGTGTAGGTCCCTTGCTGAATAGGGCAGGCATCCTTGTGACAGAGGATGAGGAAAAAGCTGAAGTGCTCAATGCATGTTTTGCTTCAGTTTTCACAGGCAGGATCAGCTCCCAGCCCACTACCATGGGTGTAGCAGATGGGAGAGAAGAAGAGAGGCTCTTGGTGATGGAAGGTCAGGTTAGGGACTGCTTAAAGAAGCTGGATGTGCACAAGTCCATGGGGCCGGACGAACTGCATCCAAGGGTGCTAAGGGAATTGGCCGATGAGATAGCAGCACCGCTGGCCGTTATCTTTCAAAACTCATGGAGAATGGGGGAGGTGCCAGAGGATTGGAAAAAAGCAAATGTAGTGCCTATTTTCAAGAAAGGGAAAAAGGAGGATCCGGGGAATTATAGACCAGTCAGCCTCACCTCAATCCCTGGAAAAATTATGGAGCAGATTCTCAAAGAATCCATCCTCAAACACTTAGAGGAAAATAAAGTGATCAGGAACAGTCAGCATGGATTTACCAAGGGTAAATCATGCCTGACCAATCTCATCTCCTTCTATGATCAGATGACTGGTTTTCTGGATGCTGGAAGAACCGTTGATCTGATATACTTTGATTTTAGCAAGGCTTTGGTACAGTTTCCCACAGCATTCTCATCGGCAAATTAAGGAAGTATGGGTTGGATAGGTGGACTATAAGGTGGATAGAAAACTGGCTAGATCAACAGTTTCAGCGTGTAGGAATCAATGGTTCCATGTCTAGCTGGCAACCAGTCACGAGTGGTGTGCCCCAGCGGTCGGTCCTGGGGCCGGTTCTGTTCAACATTTTCATCAATGATCTCGATGGTGGAATAGACTGCATTCTCAGTAAGTTTGCGGATGACACCAAGCTGGGGGGAACAGTCAACACATTGGAGGGCAAGGACAGGATTCAGGGAGACCTAGATAAATTGGAACAGTGGGCCAATAGAAATCTTATGAGGTTCAATAAGGACAAGTGTAAAATCCTGTACGTGGGACGAAAAAACCCCATGCATCGCTACAGGCTGGGAAACATTTAGCTAAGTAGCAGCAGCTTAGGAAAGGACCTGGGGGTCATGGTGGATGGGAAGCTAGATATGAGTCAGCAGTGTGCTCTTGCTGCCAAAAAGGCCAATGGCATACTGGGCTGCATCAAAAGAAGTATTACAAGCAGATCAAGGGATGTGATCATTCCCCTCTATTCTGCACTGGTGAGGCCACATCTAGAATACTGTGTTCAGTTTTGGGCTCCCCACTACAAAAAGGACAGGGACATGCTAGAGAGAGTTCAGAGGAGGGCAACCAAAATGATTAAAGGGCTGGAGCACAGGCCCTATGAGGAAAGACTGAAAGCATTAGGCTTATTTAGTCTGAAGAAGAGAAGATTGAGGGGGGATTTGATAGCAACCTTCAACTACTTGAAGGGATGCTCCAAGGAAGATGGCGCTCGACTGTTCTCGGTAATAATAGAGGACAGAACGAGGAGCAATGATCTCAAGTTGCGGTTAGGGAAGTCGAGGCTGGATATTAGAAAAAAACTTTTTTACTAGGAGAATGGTGAAGCTTTGGAATGAGCTGCCGAGGGAGGTGGTGAAATCTCCATCTTTGGAGGTGTTTAAGGCCCGGCTGGACAAAAATATGACTGGGATGGTTTAGTGGGAGTGGCCCTGCCTCTGGCAGGGGTTTGGACTAGATGTATTAGGTGAATGCTTTTGCAAAGTCCTGGAAAAGCCCCATCATTGGGCTGAATTCTGATAACATAAATGGACACAGCTCCATTGAATTTATCAATTCCATCTGTTTGCATAAACAGGGAATATGATATAAATTCTGACTAGGATTTTGGAACAACAGAAGTTGAGGAAAGACCCCAAATAATGAATTCCAAGTTTTGCAAGACTTGGAATAGAATAAATCGGAGTCAGCTTCAATTAATCTAAGTACATATCAGTCCACGGCTAGATATATTAAATAAAGTTCTTTCTCCATGTGGTGCTGATCCTTTTGGACCTAACTCTTTAGTGCTGTGCTCACTATAAACATAAAGTAGTTGCACAAGCAATTGGGCTCTTTTGTATTAACAGCCGACTCTTGGAGCTAATCCTACTGGTTCTCAGTGTATGAAACTCTTGGTGAAGGCATGTGACAACAATCCTATTTGTACAGAACTAGGCCTTAGTAGCAACATATTTTCATTTTTATTATTTCCATTACAGTAGCACCCTATGGTTCCAATCAGATTTAAGGTTCCTTTTCACTGCCTGTTGTAGAAACACAAAAGAAGATAGTTCCTATCCTGAAGAGTTTACAGGCTACTTTGAAATAAGATGTCATCATTAAGTATGATAATAGGGGAAGGGAGATTAGGGTATCATTAACAAGACCATGTGGTTACAAAAGCACTTTTGCCAGCATTGTAATGATTCCAAGTTACACTGACCAAAATGGAGAAAAAATCATAAAATCAACTTCTGCTAGCATATCTGAGTCACTCGAGGATGTGATGAGGTGTGATTGCTAATCAACACAGCTGTGTCAGCAGAAGCTGCTGTAAATGTATTTACACCAGCAAAACTGTGCTTTTGCCAGTAGAAGCTAAGTCCACATGTGAATTGCTTTGCCAGAACAATATACTAGTAGTTGTACTGGCAAAGTCTTCCAAGGTAGGCCTAACCATTGTATGGTCTACTGTGTAGCCTGTGTGCAGTTCAATTCATAGCAAATGCTAGATAAGATTGCTGTGTGAGAAGCAGTTGAATTTGTCTTCAAACCCAAACCTCTAAAATGAAAGAGTTGCATCTTTCTTCATTGCCTACTAAGGGTAGGTCTACACAGCTTGCCGTTTTCAACAGCAGCCAAAGGGAGATATTACAGTTACCTAAAATAACCTGCATGTCTCCCTCCAACTTCCCTATGCCTAGAACATCCACCATGGTGAGTGAAAAGGAGGGCCCTCCTTTTGACACAGTGCCATTCAACTTAACGGAGTAGTCTTCAGGGAGCAACTTCCCGCTCAGTTGAGCGGGTCTTCACAGATGCAATCAGTCAATTGGGAATGTCAATCTGATGGTGATGATTTTGCCACCATCTGTGAAGACTAGCCCTGAGAAACATGGCAGCCAGGATTCTGATATGAAACCCACAAGCTAAAGATAATACCTAAATCAGCTGTTGTCTGCGAGTTCTTCTAATTAAGATTTGCCATGAACCTCATGAATCAAAATATGATTTTTGCTATTTGATTTGTAGTGGATTTTTTCCTGAAGTTTTTAATATTAATTCTGATTCCTCAACATCTGGATAGGACATGCAACACAATTTGGCTTCCAATGCATGGCTCAATGAATTTCTATAATATTACTAAACCCTACACAAGGCACAATTAATCAATAATAAATATTCTTGAATAAGACCACAGTTAGCAACACATTTCAACAAACTATTGTAAAAAATTAATATGCCCAAAATGTATTAATATAAATGTGCAGAAAGCTTACAACAATGACAACATTCAGAACAAGAACTGATTTAGAATGGGTACGAAGCACACCTCTGGGAGCAGTACAAATATCATTAATGGAGTAAAAGCTATTAGGAAGTCTGAGCCTAATTCATTGTGTGCTACTCTAGTTTTACAAAAGTGCAACTGCCATGTTTCCCAGTGTAGTTGGCAACCAGTAACTAATGGAATGCGCCAGGGGTTGGTCCTGGGGCCAGTTCTGTTCAACATCTTCATTAATGATCTGGATGATGGGATAGATTGCAGGCTCAGTAAATTCATGGATGACACCAAGCTGGGGGGAATGATAGACATGCTGGAGGGCAGGGATAGGATTCACGGAGACCTTGATAAATTGGAGCTTTGGGCCAAATGAAATCTTATGAGGTTTAACAAGAGTAAGCGCAAAGTCCTGCGCTTAGGACAGAAAAATCCCATGTACTGCTACAGGCTGGGGACTGATCGGCTAAGTAGCAGCACTAAAGAAAAGGACCTGGGGGTTATGGTGGAAGGGAAGATGGATATGAGTCAACAGTGTGCTATTGTTGACAAAAAGGCCAATGGTATATTGGGCTGCATCAGTAGGAGTGCTGTCAGCAGATCAAGGGATGTGATTATTCCCGTCTCTTTGGCACTGGTCAGGCCACAAATAGAACACTGTGTCCAGTTTTGGGCTCTGCACTACACAAGGGATGTGGATAAATTAGAAAGGGTCCAGCAGAGGCAAGGAAAATGATTAGGGGGTTGGGGCACATGACTTATGAGGGGAGACTGAGGACACTAGACTTATTTAGTCTTCAGAAGAGAAGACTGAGAGGGGATTTGATAGCAACCTTCAACTACTTGAAGGAGTGCTCCAAAGATGAGGGAGCTAGGCAGTTCTCAGTAGTAACAGAGGACCGAACAAGGAGCAATGGTTTCAAGTTGCAGCTGGGGAGGTTGAGGTTGGATATTAAGAAAATCTTACTCAGTAGGAGGGCAGTGAAGCACTGGAATGGGTTACCTAGGGAGGTGGTGGAATCTTCATCTTGGGAAACATTTAAGGCCCAGTCAGACAAAATCCTGGCTGGGATGATTTAATGGGAGTGGTCCTGATTTTAGCTGGGGGTTGAGCTAGATAACTGCGTGAGGTCCCTTCCAACCACATGATTCTATGAAATTGGCCAAAAGTAGCAGTCAGGATGTTTCTACTTGGGTGGCAGCTTGGGTTCTCAAGCCAACCTCAACTGTGAGGGTCTGAGTTTGTGTAGCTAGTCTGAACCTCCTCAAAAGTCACAATATCAACACTACTGTTTTTTAGGACATTAGCTCAAGTGTCTACCATGCTCCTAGGTGCAGCATAGACATAACCACATTCTCTTGTCCAACTAGAAGAAATAATTGTCCCATATGCTGCAGAATGGATTCATTATCTACACAGTAATTTAAAATGAAGTGTTTTTGCTATGGTGATTGCCTAATGCTAATTCTCTGCATTCTTCTTGATCTTCTTATTAATAGAGGAGCTCCATTTTAACAAAGTCTAGCATTTCATTTTATCCTGTGTTTAGCAGTGTGAATTATCATTCATTCAAACTGTTGGAAATGAACACCAATGAGCTTTATAAAACATAATCCAGGTTTTGAAAGCTGACATAAAAACTACAATGCTTCCAGTATTTATTTGTATGTTACAGTGATATATGCCTGGAAGAAACCTATACAGGCACATTTTAACAATAAGTCAGAAACTTCTTAAAAAAAGGAAATGTGAACTGCTCACTTTCTAAATGACTGGATTGTATTTTGCTTTGAGTACTGAAACAACTTGTTTAAGCCATATTGTGCCTTCTGCTCAGGTCTTAGAGAAGAAAGAATCCTCTATTCATTCTTGCTAGAGGTGCTGTAATTACCCTTCATGGCACACCTGCGTATTACTATATCATATTGTTAAATCCTCCCCCCTCTTTTTCAGATCATCTTTGGGGCATTTATAGTTTGAGATAATTAAAAAAATAGATGTGTGTGATATGTTCCCACTTATACCCATTATGAAAATTGTGCTATTGTTCTTTTAATTGGGTTTTTAATTGTACAGTTGAATCAAATTTATAAGCCAAGGTTCAAAGTTAAAGTAAATAGCTCGAATCGCAGGTGGATACTTTGTCCACATAAATGGCAGCAACACAAGTAAAGCCAAATCAGTACAATTTTTACTGAAACCTGGTGAACCCAGAATAAACACTGCTTCACATTATAATTTAAACCACCTAAAAAATAGACTATGTTCACTTCATTGGGTCAGACTCTACAGAGGATGCTCTGAGGATTCAGGGTCCATACAGAGGAGAAGGAAGCAGAAACTGGCTGAGCTACTTATGCAGCAGAGGATACATGATGTCTCCTCTGCCTGAGGAAAGACTCACTGGGGGTTATACTACAAGACCAGGCTGTGTTATCTTTCTCCACTGAGCACAAACACAGGGGTAGCTCTTGCAAAAGAGTGTCCCTGAAAATGAGGATCCAGCAGAGATGTCTTCCCAGCAATACCACCGAACCCCAAGCGTTTGAAGATTAGGCCCCTATAACTGTGAGAATAGTTGTAGAAACATGAGCTTGGTTTTTTTTAAAAGTAGTTTTTATTTGCCTTCTGGTTTTTTTGAGTACTTAAGGCTCTAATGTGCAAGTTTTCACTGCAGTTGTGAAGACTAGAAGCCTATCTTTTCTGCATGTGAAAGATGAGACTCACATATGATCACTTGATACCAGCAATCCTTCCTTTAAGAAAAAACAGCAAATGCTGCGAGGCTTGTGATAACATTTCAAGAGATAACCCCTATCCCAAGTCTGACCATTAAATAATTCAGAACCCCTGATTCAATTTATTTCTGATCTTAATGTCCCATAATTAGTGACCTCTCAGTTTCTCAGGCCACTCCCACTGAAGCAATCTGTCTTTTAGCTCCCTCACCAATCCAAATCTTGATCACAGTATTTAATTATCTACTTTCTCACATACATTTTGTTCTCTACTTTTCTGTTTAAATAGTAACCCTCCTTCCACACCTGCAGGAGTTAATTATCTATCCAGGATATACATTCCCTTTTGATTGGTAGGGCTACACCCATGTTGCAGGAGAATGGAAAAGAGCCAATCAGAGGGCAGTCTCCCTATAGGTGAGGGTCTTCCCCAGTCCCATAGACAGTCTGCATAGAACAGTCTGAGAGCCCACAGGCTATCCAAAGAAACCATAAAATTGACAGAGCTGTAGCTAATCCTTACAGAAACCATCTGAAGACCATTACATTTGTTGCTTTTAATAATGTACAGATGCTATTAGATAATTAGTACCACTGTGTAAATGTGTCCTATGTTACTGAAGAATTGCTTTAAAAGCCATTCAGTAGCAAATCCTTCTCTGAAAAAGCAGATATTTTAAAACATGAAATGCCTTGACTTGCCTTTCTTGGATTAAAATGCAAAGAAATAAGACAATCTTTAAACATTTTTATGTAGCTCACTATGATCATATCATGTGGCTATCAGGAAATGAAAAGCTTGGCAAACTCTTACGTTGGCCTCGTTTCTTGCTTGGCAATGATTGCTGGGTCTGGACATCTGATGATCCACAGCATGTCCTTTTCCATACAGCACCACATGCCCCTGGCTGTCACCCTACTGAATTTGTCCTACGGAGACAAATGTTGACACTGTATCATGACGTTTGTGTTCTCACTTTTCAATGCAACACCACCGCAAAGCCCAAAATAAATTTGAGATGCTAATTGTCCTATCTAGGACATGCAGAACACAGCAGCAAATATCAGGACTGTCAGACTGTTGTTCCAGTTTCAGGATGCATGGCAATTCACTGCTTTTAACTTCCTATTTTTCATAGGAAAAGATTAATCTGAGAATGACAGAGGGTACAGATCCACTCTATTGATAGGCATGTAAATGGCTAAAAATCTCTCCTGAGTACACTGACTCATAAAAGGGTCTCTGTTTATCACCAGGACAGGGACTAAGCTCAGCCAAGAAGGGAATGAAGGTGAGGTGAGATGGAGAAATGACCCCATCATTGGTCACTGAAAGCAGTCACAAGGATGCTCACGACTCAGTTCTTAATAACCAGTAAGATCACAGGAGTGCTTTGGACCTCATATGATTACTTCTAAAAGAGATGGAGTCAGCAAGGAACCAGACATCCCTCCCCAAAAAGAAGAGCAAAACTCTAGGTTCAGAAACCCCTGTATAGATGATTTTTACACATACATATTGGAAGACAGGTCCATGGACCAGATCCCTCGAGTGAGCTCTGGCCATTGGTGTTTCCAAAGGATTGCAAAATATATCAAAGTGAGGTTTAGGGATTCACAACACACTGTGGAAAAAGTTCAGCTGATAAGAATAGGCTGCCCATGAACAGTATCCCAGTTGCAGGTGGTGAGTCACTGATCGCCATCCAGGTGACTTCAGATAGATGGGGTGAAATGGTGTGTGCTAATAAACTGGATATAGCCCAACCAGAAAGGCTATGGGAAAGTCAAATTCCAGCAGGGTTGGTCCTGGCTCATGGTAGTAAGACATCTGGGGCCTAGATTCTGGGGAGGAATCTGAAAACAGTGATGGGGAAGAGGTGATCGGGTATGAACCACCCTCAAGCAGTAGGGGCACAGGACAAGAACCCTTGAAATACAGTGTTTGGAAACCAAGGAGAGTGCTTAGAAAGACAATTCAAGTCTGGCCTGATTACATACCTCCAGCTATGTCCAGGCAAAGCGACACAGAGCCCCTGGATGGATTGGCAGACTAGTTTTCTCTTAGGTCCTCTCATGGCCAGACAACTAGAGACCACATTGGAGTGGGCAATCTCACAACACAGGAAGCTGCATTTTTAGCATGGATAAAGAGTGGAGATGAATGAGATCCTGAATCAGTTCCCTAGACCAGTGGTTGTCGAGCTTTTTTCTTTGGGACCCAGTTCCAGATCCCTCAACCATGCAACGACCCTCCACTGTGGGCGGGATGGCCCCCCCCATGGGATCAACACTGGCCGCCAGGAGAGTGAAGGGCAGATGCCCCCTCTCTTGATCAGTGCCGGCTGGCAGGGGAGCAAGGGGCAGTCCCCCTCTCTCGCACAGAAGCAGTGCAGACTGGCAGGGGTGTAAGGGGCAGCTGCCCTGCCCCCCCCCCAGGTGCAGCACGGGTACTGCAACCCAGTCCTTTCAAGTTTGTGACCCAGTACGGGGTCACGACCCATACTTTGACAACCACTACCCTAGAACATAGTATCATGGGATAAGCCAGCTTCCAATGATGGCATCAGCCCCAACTAGCAGTGCCTGATCATATTAGTTAGATGGGCAGGGATTGTAGTTTGCCAGAAGCTGTGAGTGAACAGGGAATGGATCACTCAATCATTGTGTTTCATTCATTCCCTCTGAAGCACCTGGCATTGGCCACTGTTGGAAGATAAATTTATTAGTCTTTAGAAGTGCCACCAGACCCCTTGTTTGTTTTGCTGAATTAGACTAACACGGCTACCACTTTGGAACTTGTTGGAAGATAGGATACTGGGCTAGATGGACCATTGGTCTGATCCAATATGACTGTTCTTATATGTGGGACTTAACCAGCCACTGGAAACACACTTATTCAGGGTGGTAAAAGAAAAGGAAAAGATTTGAGAGGAAAATACATTTAAATTTTCACTCTACTATTTAGAGATGAGGAGGAGAATGCTTATGACAAAAAAAAGGGGGGATGACAAAAAATGAAAGACGGCTAAGATTGTAAATAACTGGACTTAAGCTTTTTTCATTTTTGAAAAATATGGTGTGAGAATTGATCAAAGAACACTATCTTTCCCTTCCCAAATCTATAGGACTTACAGCATATGTTCATATCACATAGGCTGCAAGATATGGTTGAGACATGCTATGTAATTTGAAAAGAGAGGTGGATGATGGGTTTGTGTCCTGGGGAAGGAAAGACCAAAGCCTGAGGCCTAAACGCATGACCCCACAACTTTTATTTAAACAGACAGTGGATTATCAGAACTGAAAACCTGGATAACAAGCAGGGATGTCAAGTTGAAAACATGTTTCAATTTGAGTGAAGGAAAGTGTTTTTACTCTTTTTCTAAATGCAAGCGGGACATGTAGTGGGGGAGTGAGGGGTAGCATAGTGTATGTATGAATGTATTCAAAAGGAAAGTCTCAACTTGGTGAAAGAGGGATGGTCATCAGGAACCCCCAGCTGGAGCAGCAGACGGAAATGGAAATGCAGAGAAAACCAATGTCACCAATTAAATTGAATATATTAAGGGGCATGTTGTTGGACTAGCCCATCAAAAAAGATGCAGATTGCATTTGGAATGGCTTCTTTAGCTGGCTTTCAGATCTGACATGAAGGAGAAAGATATCATGTGCAAGCAAAAACAAAAAACATCAAAAAAAAATTAAAAGTTATTAACCCAACTATAAAAATATATAGTTCAAAAGAAATTTAGGAGGAAGTAGCAACTAAAAAGCTGTCCCCTTTGTGAGTTTGCCAAGTTCTGGAACTTCAGCTTCTGCCTCCCAGGGTTGGCGCTTAAGAAGGCAGAAGGAGTATGCAGTTATGCAGCATTTGTATTACCTCTGGGGCTTCTCTGTTAATGACAACATCGATCTGAATTACATTCTGTTGTTCAATAGTCTTCCTTTGATACAACAGCAGTCATGAAACAGAGATGTGGCCAAGAAGCTCTGTTAGCAAAATGTGACATTTCCATAACTCCCTGTCCAATCTAAGGGTTTCAATTTACTGGGATTCCTACATGAATGTTATTACTATTTTGATCAATGTTTACCCATGGGCTATTCTTTGTTGTACTCTGCTTTCAAGAAGTTTAGTACAAAAATGGGCAATTGCGAAGAAAATAAGCCTAAAACTGGTTCATTATCTTGTTTACTCTCTCTCTACAGGAAAATTAGGAATTGGTGGTGACTGTGCACACCTATTAAAAGCTTTTCAGAGATGTTCAGGCACTGTATCCCCCACTGGCCTTTGAAGAGGCACAATGCCCAGTGCAGAAGTTGAGTTAATGGGGAACTGAGTTAGATACAGTGTAGGCTTTACCACAGCTATTCAGAGGAGCTGGAAAACTGAAGGGCACTGATACAGGCTAGAACCTGATTACTCACTTTTGTGAGGATGA
>ML681993.1:5797084-6007340 GCA_007922195.1 Podocnemis expansa | reverse complement strand
GCTTGCATGGGGCCGGCAGCTCCCGCTAAGCCTGGGCGGCAGGAGGCAAAGCGGGCCTCGGCGGCCACTGCCCCCCCCCGGCAGGGGAGCAGTGGGGGTGCCGGCTGCTGCAGCTGGGTCCCCCGCTCACCCAGCCCCTGGCCACCTGGAAACGGCCAGGGAACGTGCAGGCTGGGGCTCCCCTGGCTGCTTGTGAGTGGTGAGAGGGGTGCCCATTCCCCTGCTGCTCACAAGCGGCCAGGGGAGCTCCAGCCCACGCATTCCCTGGCTGCTTCCAGGTGGCCAGGGGCTGGGCGAGCAGGGCACCCAGCTGCAGCAGCCAGCCAAGCTGGCTGGGGCGCCTGCCGCCCCCCCTGTGCTGGGAAAGGGGTAGCGGTGATTTTTCCCCACCGCTTCCCCTTGCCCAGGGCAGAGGGGGTGGCGGGCGCCCCAGCCGGCTTCGCCTGCCACTTCCCCTTGCCAGGGGTAGAGGGGGTGGTGGGAGCCCCAGCCGGCTTCGCTCTTTGTTTCCCCTTGCTATGGGTAGAGGGGGCGGCAGGTGACCCAGCTGGCTTCGCCCTTTGCGTTTCGCCCTCCGTCATTTCGAAACAAGAAAACGTTGTGTGGACATACAGTTTTTTATTTCGAAACAACCAGTGTTGTTCTCAAATAAAAGACTCGTGTGGACATACCCATTGTTCACTCTATGTATTATACCTCTTTCTCCACTCTATATCCTGAGCCTTTAGACTATAAGCTCTTCAGGGCAGGGACCATCTATTTCTCCGTGTATTGACTAGTCTAGCACAATGGAACCTCATTTTTAGTTGGCACCTTCACACTAACATGATAAAAATAACTGATAATCCAAGACACAACTCTCCCCTCAAAAAACGACATCACAGCAACATGCGACAGCTCTTGTATCTTTTTATGATCACAGAGGAGGCTGAAACTATGGCTCCAGTCCTCCCCAATCATCTGCCGTGGATTGACCTCAGCTTATATAGATAGATCTAGATCTAGATTTAGATCTAGATATATTACATTACGTATCTGAATCTAAGATCAGAAAAATATATGGTATTGCATCTATTATTTGAGCACATGATCATATTATTAAGACTATAATGCATGCATGAATGGGGTAGAGTTCAGACTTCCTGACTTTTGATAGTCAGTCTATAAAAAAAACTACATTTAAGGTTATTTTAAGAATTTTACTACTTTACTGTTTGTTATTCTGTGATGTCCAGGGAGACACCTTCTGAAAAAATGTTTTTTTTCCTCTTATGGCAAATGCCCAGAAAATTGTCATACTTGCCTCTGTCAATTTCATCAAGCCATGCCACATCTTTTGCCCATTTTGTCAAAGATATTCTGCTAGAGTCTGCGTATTAACACAACATTCCCCATACCTGATACAAATTTTAAACAACCAGAGCATCAGAACAAATGGATGCCCTCACCTACCTCCTTAAAACTAGACACAGACAACATCCTGTATAAATAATTACTGATAGCAGAGGAATTTGTCTCTGGCATCTTTTTCAACCATTGGAATGAAGCCTTTGTAAACTAATGCTGTTCAGTGTCTCATGGACAGCATGAATGGCAGGCTTTTCTCTTGGAGCAAGCAATCTATTTCCAGCCCCAAAATCAAATAGCAGTGCTTTGGGACAGGTACTCAGTGTACTGAACCCCATCAGCAGACCAGAGGACCAATCCTGATCCCATCGCACAGCCAGAGTACCTGGATTACATGACGGAGAGGTCTGTGTGTATGTATGAGGGGGAGAGAGAAGGAATCCTTTCCACCAAGTCCAGACTATGAATATCCTTAGGGGCATGGAAGTGCTGCAGGATGAGTGGATCATTGGCTATGCAGTTTCCCATCTTATTTCACATACGGCAGAGGATCCTTAATAGAAGAGGAACACCACTGTGGCAGAATGGTCTGTGGAATGGTGTAGGCATTGGAGTCTAGTGAGCCACTGGACCTGCTGCCCTAAGAATATGCCTGGACTGCAGCTGGACTATGATTGCACCCATGTTAGCTTTATCCTAGCTATTGCAGCTAAAATTCAGTGAGGATGCCATGGCACTGGCGTTAGCAGGGGCTGTCCGTCAGGACCCTAGTTACATATTTGCATTGCTAGTCCACACTGTAGCCCCTGCTGCTATCTTCACAATGTGTGTAATCCAAGCTAGTGTGGGTAGAGCTAGGATGGGTATGCCAGCCCATATGGCAATCACACCTCTGACTACAGTGTAGTCAGAGCCTTATAGGCTACTAACTAGTGCAAGATGCTTTTGTGCAGCTGTGGGCCATAAGAGAACAATGTGAGTGAACCTGTTGCATGGGCTTCAGCACTGTTCCCTGCCACTTCATTAACTGGAACCACACAAGTTCTGGGGCCTTGCTCCTCCATTCACTCAGAGGGATCTCTAATGGTGGAAGATTTCTCAAAAGTCCAAGTCAAGCAAATGCAATGGGACTTAACGCTCTTCAATTTCTTAGGTGCTTTAGAATATCTCACTATAAGGGCTAGAGTCTCATTTGTAGTCATTTGTAAAGTGCTTGCATTGCCCTGTCTGCACAAAGTGGTCTTAAAAGGAGCATAAAAGTAGATCATGACCATGTTATATAACCAGTGGGGTACAAAGTGGCTTCAACATAAACATGAATCTGTCCCTCGATATTTAGAGGTAATAACAAGTTCTACAGCAAAAAATTGTACTAATAATGGTATCACCACTACTCTATGCATAATGTAACTTTCATAACATCTTGATAACCAGATGAGTTAATGAGTCCCAATTTCACCTAGGATTTTGTTCTTTTTTTTTTATCTAGGTGTTTCATACAACAGTGAAGTAAACAAAAAACAAAATTCTCTCCTCTATTGGATTATACTTGTTTCATAGGGTTTTCATTCGCTGTACTGCCTCTGTCAACATAGCTATGGTTGCTCAGGAGGCTGCATCTACACTACAGAGTTACGTTAGCATAGCATATGCTACTGTAGCTAACCCACTGCAGTTCCTGTAGTGTGGATGTGGCCTTACGTATCAACACATCAAGTGGGACAGTTCTTCCCAGTAGTGATTAACAGATCTGTGCTAGCTCTGCTCAAACTAGCAAGCTAAAAATAGAGTGGCTACAGCTGCATGGGTGGTGGCTTGGGTTAGCAGCCTGAATGCACTCCTGCCCAAATCCCTAGTGTAGTGTTGCTAGACTGGGAGTTGTAGTGTGAGTTTAGAAAAACTAACAGGAACTATATGTAAGTCATGCTGGCACTGCATAATTGTTGTTTTAATAAGCATTGTTGGATTTTTCACCCTTTAGTCTCAGACTCCAGACTCCCCTATACAACAGACTGGCAAAAAGGATAACTCTTTGACCCCCGAACCCATCTGCAAAGCCAGGATGAGCCTCCAACTGCTTTTAATGTGTGGATGAGGGTGTTTGAGGAGTATATCTTTGAAATTTAATGACAAAACTTTCCGAAGCAAGGATATGTGCTTTGCTTGCTCACTGTCTTGCAACAGAAGGGTAGCATGTATTTCACAATTTCCAGAGGGGTATCCGTGTTAGTCTGTGTACAGCAAAAACAATGAGAGTGCTGTGGCACCTCAAAGACTAACAATTTTCTTGGGCATAAGCTTTCAGGGGCTCCAACCCCCTTCATCAGATACATGGATGCACATCCCTTTCTGTATGATAGATATCATGATATTGTTCTACCTGCATTGCAGAATTTTGTTTTGTGCCTAATGTAAAGGTGGTGGCTCCAGGCTATAAATTTTGCTGGTGTGAATGAAAACCAGGGAAAAATTGACAGACCAGTATGTTGTTAGCTGAAGGGAACTGATTGTCTCATGTGATTATATCAAAATGGCAGATTAAATAATTGAAGATCAACTCACAGAGAAAATAGTTGTGCCCCACAGTAAAGAACACTTACTACCTGAATCAGACCTGACATTACAGAAAGTCATAGCCATTGCCAATTCCACTGAATCAGCTATAAGAGAGGCAAACATAATGAGTCTTGGTCAGTGCAGGAACCATCCAAGCCATGCAACCCCTCTAAGTGTGGATTACAGTAAAGCGGTCAAAAAATTACAAGTACAATGCAAATGAGAAGTCAGAGGCCCAGTGATTTTCAAAGACACAAGGGAAAGTATGTTATCCGTGGTGGATCTACACAGCACCCTACGAAATACACAGGATGTTCTACAAAAAGAGCTCAGTGCAACCACTGCAATGAGACCAGATGTTTTGCTATGGTAGGTTTAAGTGACCACTGTAATCAACTATTATGTATCAATACTGCACTTGATGTTACAGTTTTGAGTGTGGACAGAAGCAGCTCTACACACATTGCAGATAAAATAATATGTACTGGCCATGTTTCTTCTACCACAGGAGGGAAAACCCCAGGTGGTAGAACGAATGTAGGACACTGACTCAGCAGTTTCTATGCTACCCAAAGTGAGTTATTTGCAATACTTTAAATGTAATTTTGGTCTTTGGTAATTTTGTTAAGTGGCCCATGTCCAGCATGGTACTTGATGAACTGCATTCATGTAGATTGGTTGCTTACCTGTAACTATGATTTTTGAATTTTAAAAGGGATAGCCGTGTTAGTCTAGTCCAGTGAAAAAACAGCTCATGCAAAAAATAAATCTGTTAGTCTTAAAGTGCCACACAACTCCTTGTTATGATTTTTGAGACATACTACGCACCTGGTATAATTCTGTATTATGCAAAGGAGTACTCCTATCTGAGACAGAGATCTGTTTCCTGCACTAAGCATCAGATAGTCAATGAGCTCACTGCTTCTACTTCACCTGACATTGCCATAGTGCTACCTCTACTCTTACTGATGACAGCACAGAGGACCACTTTGGCTGTACAGTTGGATTTGTTCACAAAGTTAAACCTCTAGTTAATGGGACACCTACAGGACAGAGGCTGTGCCATCTTCCATTCTCCATCAGGGTGCTATATCACAAGAGCTTAAAGCATTAGAACAGAATGGTATTATTGAAGAGATTGCATTATTTGTTGTACTGAGAGTGGTGACAAAACATAGGACTGTAGGCATTAGCCTCTGAGTAGACTTATTGGGTCTAATAAAACATCATGAGTGACAGCCATTGTAGTATTAGTTTGAGCATCAGCATCACTGAAGCATCAGACACACCCCCTGACTCTCCAGCAAGTTTGAGCTGAAAGCACCACTTGACTCAAGATGGAGACTTTTTTGTATGGACAGGAGTTGAGTGAGGAGCTAACGCTTGAAATATAACTAGAGATGACTGTGCTGTGAAGGTGCGCCCTTAACTGCTGCTCTACATCCCCTGTTCACTCAGCTCACTCCCACCTTAACTCCAAAATGTAGTTTGATGCTGGGGGTTAGTGATGTGCATGGCTTTGCTGTCTTTACTTCCTGAAGTGGGACTGCACTGGCTGCATGGCAGTCAGATACTGCATCCAAGGGGGGATGAACCTGGAACTCTGCACATGATCTGATGCCCATTTGAGGCCACAAAAAGCCTGTTGTTGCTTCAGTGGGCTTTGCAATGGATCCAGGGCTGTCCTAGTGTATTTCAGGCATGGGGAAAACTGCAGGGAACCCAACACAAAGATACAGCAATTCAGTATGCATGCAGCATCCTCCACAGATGCACAGTTGGCTGTCCTGGATGCCATAGGCATGGCTGGTCTTGTTGCTGTGAGTCACTCCACATCAAAATCTGTTATGTTGGCTCCAGCCTGATGGGTCCCCAAAAGTCACACAGCTGTTCATCCAGCCTAATAATGATTGAGAGTTCCTGGTAATGGGAGCAGCTCTTTCCCATTCCAGCTGCCATAGTTAGCTGATGATATCAGTTGGGTGGAGAGTGTGTGGCAATGTCCAGATACATTTACTACTGTGCAGTTAGTACTCGGGTACCCACCAGATATTCCTGAATAGTGGTAAGTGTGTCATTTGCTGTATCTTGGTGATCAGTTTATAAGCTGTTGGGTGGCAGACTATCAGCTAAGCCTGGTAGCCATATAAATTATGTAGGCTTCAGTGTGCCTGCAATAATTCTCAAGTTATGATTAAGCCATGTGTCTATTAGCCCATTGTGGGAAGAGCTTAACCTACCTGGGATCCAGTGTTTTCCAGCTGAAAAGGAGACTGTGAGCGCCACATTATGCTTATTTGCACATTGGCTCCCCAGCTAGACTGCTGCTTTATTCAGAAGACAGTTTCCACTCAAGATTTCTTGATCGACCTTAGAGAGACAGTATTTATAGGTGAGTGTGAATTGTTTGCCAACTGCTAACCATTCAAAAATATATTAAGCCAAAGTTGGCTCTGAGCATGCTGGAAGTGAAAGCCTGTTGGCATGGTCTTTGATGTACTTAGTTTCAGTCTCCATTTCTTGTACTAAGCACCTACAGAAGCCATACTACTGCTCAATCTTCAGTCTTATGGGCAAGCAAATATAATTGCTGTATGTCAGTCACTTGGAGGTGGTTTTCAATAGGTGAATACATTAAATAAAATGGGTGCCAGCAACAAGCCTGAAGTCTAGGCTTCTGGATTCTCCAGATGCTGGTGTTGTGACCTAAAATCACCAGAAAAAGTGTACCATGGAGCATCAGCTCAGTTGCCATGGCAACTCTTGACTCCTGTGCAGCAGATCAGCATGGCAGGTGGCATCATAGGTCACTGTAAGGTCAAAAAAGACTGCTCCAGTTTTTTATCTTAGAGATGTGAAAGACAGAAAACTAGAGCTTCTGTCTTCACAAATCCTCACATCTTATGCCAACAGAGTAAGTAGGAAGCCCCCAATTTAGTATGCAAGTCTGTAATTTATCCTTAAGATTTCATAGAATGTGCTGCTTGAATTCCAGTCTTGCAGTTCATGAAGTAATAACAGTCCCTTCAGTAAAATCACAGGTTGGCAGAGTTCTGGAATACATACAGTTGTCTCGTCTATAATACAGGATATAGAAACCATTATATATCGCCTGTCTCTATTTTTAAGCCATGCATTGCAAACACCTAGAATACATAAATGTTTACACTTCACAATAGCTAGCTCAGATGGATCATGAAGTAGAAATGTCACATGGAGTACAATTCCTTCCTAGATGTTTGAGCAGTCCACCTTGCAAAAGAAATTCTGAAGCCTTTCCCTCTTTTGGTAGGGGGAACGGGGGGAGGGCTCAAGAAGACAAATATAGGGCTGCTTAACTGAGCCTGGTCTTCTCCCTACCAGTGCTTCTAGTCTCCTCCTTTTGTTCCTAGCAGGTGGACCCCACAGGCTAGTGAACCCAGTTGCACATGTTCTATATCCCTTTCTTTTCCTGTCTCTTTGTACATTTCTGCAGAGATGACAGAGAAGAGGAATGTTAGGCTGGAGCTGTCCCGGAGGAGTCAAGGCCCATTTGCCTGTGGGCCTCACAGACCCATGCAGTGGTGTCTCTATTTTCTTTTCTTACAGCTGCTTTGTTTTGTCACTGAGGTAGCAAAGTCTGTTTCCTTTATGCTTAGTTATAGTCTCCATACTACTAGCCACAAGCCACATTTATATCAGCAATAAGCTGAAGCAATTTGAGAATGAAGGAACAAGTGACCCACATTCTTACTCATCCCCTGGGCAAATGCTTTATATTCCCTTAACTTAAAGGATCATCATTTGTCTGGAGAAATAAAGCCCTTTGAAATCAGCATGCTCTGTATGCTGAGTGGCAGCAATGAAGTACCAGAATTCTTAATAAAGAGGACGTCTTAAAATACTTTGCCTTTGTGAACATGCATCTAGGAAACTGTAAAACTGTGAATGAACATTTACAAGAAACTGTGAGTATCCTGCTGCTGCAGTCACACACATACTGTAGGCAGGAAAGAGAAGGGACAAAAATGAATTTGTTTTCACAGCAAACAGCTGTCTCTAGCAGAAGAAACAAAAAAGAAAACACTGTATGAAGAGGCCCAGAGCTGCATTCATTACAGTATTTTTAGATGCTACAAGCATAATTTTGATAAACACTCTAAACTGTGAAAAAATGGTAGTGTCAATGCAATTAAGAGGGTTTTTTTTGTGCATCATCATCAATACATGTGCCTGCTGAGACTATATTTTGGTCTGCACACTGTAGTTACCCTTTGATTAATGATACAAGCAATCAGTAGGGACCACAAACACCTGGGGGATAAGACAGTAAGCAATACAGTGTCATCATTTAATTTCTTCTCTTGACCTACATTAATGACTGAAAATGCAATATTAAGGGCCAAATTCCAGTCTTGGTTAAGCACAAACAATTTGCATTGAAGTAGCTGTTATATATTATTACTCAAGGGCAAAATCTGACCCTGAAATGCTACATGGATGTTATCTTAAAGTAACACAAACAAGAAGGTAATGTTGAGCTTTTAGTTTTCCTTTTAAGGGCTGTAGTCCTCTGAAAGGTGCTACTACTGATTAATCCATCCTTCTGTCTAAAGAGCATTAGACTTAGAAATGTTGGTTCTGGTTTAGCCAGTGAATGGCACAACAGTAATGAGGGGCTCTGGGTTGTTATGCTGTATACAGTTTACTCTTGTAAGAGGGGGCATAGAGGGGAAATCTAATGAACATCTTAGATATCTGTATACTAATGCAAGAAGTATGAAGAATAAACAGGAAGAATTATGAACACTAGTGAATTTCCACAATTAGGATATCAATGGCATCACTGAGACTTGGTGGAATAATGGTTTAAGTGTTAATGCAGACAGAGCTCAACAGGTTAGACAAACACCTCTCAGGGATGGTCTACATAATATTTAACTCTGTCTTTGTACAGGGGACAGGACTAGATCACCTATTAAGGCCCTTCCTATCCTACATTTCTGTGATTCTGCTCATTGTAAGAAAGGGACTGAGATCTGGTCCGAACTCTGACCCTTCCATGACAATGTCATATGCCTAGTCCATTGGGCAAGATCTTAACTTTCATCTCAAACTCTTCTTAGTGTAATACACCCAAAACTGATCAATTCAGGCCATAATCTAGGAGTTCTCCTAGATCAGGGGTCTCAAACTCAAATCACCATGAGGGCCACATGAGGACTAGTATGTCAGCCTGATGGCCACACCACTGAAACCTTTTCATACAATGATATTGCAAATATCGGTAACAACAGCGTTGTTGCAGGCCACAGGAAATAGCTTTAGGGGCCACATGCGGCCCACGGGTTGCATGTTTGAGACCCGTGTCCTAGACAATAAGTTCTCCAATCTCGCTGACAGTAAGCTCTCCAATGATTGATGCTTTCTACAATATATGCTTGGCTAGGATACTCCATCCTAACTTGGCCTGACCTAATTTATTCACAGCTGACTTCAGTTATTCACAGTTGATCACCTCTTGGCTGGACTACAGCAATCCAATATACCTGAGTAGGAAATCTTCAGTACTTAGAAAACTCCAGCTAGGACAGAATGTTAGTACACGTCTTCTCAGGATATCATCCATCCTGTTTTCTGTTCTCTATGCTGGTTTTTCACAGAATTTCTAATCAAGTTCAAAGTCTCAGTCCTTATCTTGGCACTCAATATCCTGAACCAAGGGATATCTAAAAGAGCCCAAAGTTCTAGGATAAAGACAACAGCAACAACTTTTCTCTTTAAGCACATCAGAACTCTACAAGAAGCCCCTAGAAATAAGGATCATCACAAACATCATTGCCTTCCACTCTTACTCTAAGGGTCTGTCTTTGACCTGCCCTTTCTAACAAATTTCTTTAGGTCACTGCATAGACTGTTGGTGCGGTGGAAATATTCCTTGAATCTGAGATGGCGAAAATAGTCCTCCAGGTCACCACAGAATTTTATCTTGTGTGTGGAAGTTGTGGGGCAGAAGGAAGGTCCCTGAGACAACACAGATTCCTCTGCTGGAGTAAGCATGTAGCCTGAAAGATTAACAATGTTATTGGATAGGCTGAAGGAGTCACTCTTGTTGTCCTTTGTGGTGCAAAATGAATACTAAATCAAGGTTTCAAAGAGAAACCACTGAAATTGAATTTATTTCCAAATTTGGTTGCATTGTTTAAGGGCTTAACTGAGACACTGGATTTTCCTCTCATTACAACAGGTGATTTGAGCTCATCTCCCTCTGTATGCTGTTCCCCAGAGTCTGACTCTTTACAACTGTTTTGATTTGCTGTTACAATGTGACCTGTTCCCAAGGCTTACTCTTCCCTGCAGTTATTTCCTCCCATTCCATAAGTTCCCCCATCTTCAAAGCGTCTGATGAAGTGGGATTTTCTCCCACAAAAGCTCATGCAATGAACATATTTATTTAAGTGCCACAGGACTCACTGTTTGTTTTACTGAACTAGACTAACATGCCTGCCCCTTTGGATCTTTGAAGCAGTAAAGTGACTGTTATTCCAGACTCAGAATTTAAAAGAACTAACTCTTTCTTCATAATGACATAATGAGATGGTTTAACCAATATTCATTGGCTTCAAAAAGAGAGTTTGAGAAGTTTTGATTGTTTTATATTATCACTCAGTTTTACTTTCTATAGTCTTTGACTCATTATGATTTTCTTCCTTTTGTGTGTTTCAAACCAGTATATTTCTGATCTTTAGCATGAATTTCCTCATATGTTTATCATAACACTAAGCAGCTGAGGTTCCCCTATACCAAACCATGAGCCTTGTTTGATGTTGGACACTGGCAGGGCCTTGTTAACATCTTTGACTTTTGAGGATTTTATTTCACCTAAATCAAATGTAAATGTCTGGTGTATTAACTTTTCCTTTTACACACTTGTAGGTATAGTGATGGGTGCACCAGTACAAACAAGACAAAATAATTTTTACCACCAAGTTGCCTCGATCAATGATAATGCCCAGCTCTAGATAACTTGGTAAGGAAAACACCGGTGCTCTCTGTACACTAGTGCTTTTGTCATTGCTAATGCTTGTGAAGCTACACAGATGGCTCTGCAATGAGATAAGACAGTGGTTCCCAACCTGTGGTTCCTGATACTATTGCAGGTGATCCATGGGAAAGGGGAATGTAATAATAATATAATCCTGTGTACCTTTTATGTATTGTCTTGGATTATTTGCAATGTAATTTGCTTCACAAATATTTTTGTGTAATATAAAATTCTCTGAATTTAAATAGTGGTGCTTTTGCATGATGTCAGTGTGAACTGATGCTTTTTGCACATTTGGCAGTTAGAACATGGTTCACAAAAGTTTCACCAATGATGTAGTGGTCCGCATAAAGGCAAAGGTTGGGATAGGAGATTCCCCCAGTAAAAGTCTGTAAGGACACATCCTGAGAGAGCACTAAGATCTCTCAAATGCAGGAAGATTCATGTACATTCTGTCTAAGTTACATATCCACTGAGTATGCTCACAATTCATGTTTATTTTCTCCTCACACCAGTCAAAGGCATTAATCCTTAATGAGTATGTGGCTAGATTTATATTCCAATGGAAAACATAATACAAGCACCTGACAAAATTGTGCTTAAATTTACAAAAAAAAAAAACAAAAAACCCCACCACCCACCACACAACTTAAAGCATGGAAAATTTCAGTCCCCAAAGGGCATGTCTGAAACGTTTCAAGTTCCAAAAACAGTCTATAAAGGGTGTCATTTTGTATACTTAATTACGTGGGCAACAAAACCCTATTACCAATGCAGAGCAACCTTCCTTAATCCAAACAAACACATTAATTTGTGTCTCTATGCTTTATAAAGGGGAAAAGAGCTCTTTTGACCCTGTCCAAAATGTTATATATGGAGCCTACAATGCCCTGACTCTACTTCTCTTTGAGTTCTAAAGCTAAATAATGAGCATTTTTGTTTCCATTTTAGATTCTCTCCTAGACAAAGTTAAACAAAAAATGTGCATTTCATCATTCTACAGTAAAAGGAAATTTACCATTTAGAAATAATATGAGGAAAAATCCTGTCCTTTTTGAAGTCAATGTTTTTGCCACTGACTTGAGAGGAGCCAGGACTTTACCTATGGAATGCAAGATACTACAGTGAGATCATTAAGCGCTTCCTTAGAACATATTTGTAGGTCTTAAAGCAGGCATATCCTAGAAACTGGTGTCAACTATGTAAAGACAGTATATAGACTCATCTAGACTCTAAGGTCAGAAGAGACCTATATGATCATGTCATCTGACTTCCTGCGCAATGCAGGCCAAAAAAACCTCATGCAACCCACTCCTGCAATAAACTTCTAACCTATGATTGAGTTATTAAAGTCCTGAAATCGTGATTTTAAGACATTAAAATAGTGAGAATCCACCAGCAAGTAAGCCAAGTCCCACGGTACAGAGGAAGATGAAAAATCCCAAGAGCTCTAGCCAATGTACCCCAGGAGAAAATTCCCTCCTAAACCCAAATATGGCGATCAATTAAACCCTAAGCATATGGGCAAGTTTCATCATCCAGTCACTCAAGGAAGAATTCTCTGTAATAACTCAGGACCCACTCCATTCAACCTTCCTTCCAAGGCCATTGGGATATCCACCACCAGTAGTCAAAACTCAGTCGATTGCCAAACTAGGCTGTCCTATCATACTATATCCTCCATAAATTATATCTCTTTATAGAGAGGATTATTTCACTTCCCTAGAATTTCAAGGAGTCACTTTTCTTTCTCTAAATGTTATAGAGAAAGACCTAAAATACATTGAAAAAATATACAGAATATTTGAGAAGACATCAAACTAAAATCCTACGTTTTGGGGGGAAAAGAAGGGGTGTGTTTTGGGCTAATCTGAGTATTCACTTGCATGATAAATGGCTAATCTGAGTATTCACTTGCATGATAAATACTACATCTAAAGTGAGAAAGTGCCTGGTCTGCTATCCATTACTGTTAAGGGCAAAACTCCAAGTGAGTTAATAATCCAGGATCAAGGTCTAAAGAAGCAAGGAAATTGTTAGCAACTATTATTGGAGAGGATGGCTTGATGTTGAAAACATTTGGTTTGAAATCCCTAGACTCCATGAAAGTACTTTTTTAAATGCTGAGGGGGCAACATAGCTGTTCTTTCTACTGACTGAGATAAGTGGACTTGTATATTGTTTATGATGAAGGTCCTTGGAATAAGACCTTAAGAACTGAGGTTCTGCCTCCTTTGATGGACATTAAATACATTCAAGAATCCTTCTGCCAAAGGCTTTCAGCCAGCTTAAGGTGGAATGCAGGAGCCAGAATCTAGTGGGAAATTTTGATAAAGAACATTGGGTCAAATCTCTATTTTTATTTTTAAAAAAATGCCATAGTTGATTTAGAGTCATATGTAAAACATTTTCTGATCTTATGAGATCAAAAATGATATAAGTAAGAAATTACTACTGCAAAGAAACCACCTTTTTTGGTTCATATTTGAATAAAGGATGATTATATAAATAAGGTGACATTGTTTCTTCAGTTTCCATGTTTAAGTTATCTTAACATACATTAAATGTAGTTTAGGGAAATCAGAAAAAAATTGATCAAGAACTAGTGTCCATAGAAGAATTTCTCAGCACATGATAAAGTTGAATACAAGCATATGTGCTAATACTCATTAAGATACTGGTACACTTTGCTTAAATATACATCATTAGATCACACATTATTTTTTCTGTACAAAGTTAACTGACAAATATTGTTCTAACATCTCCAAACAGATTTTGCAAGCATAATTACAGCATGGCCATATACACTCAAGAAACAAACCTATATCCTTCCATATATTTGATTATCAATTTTAGAGGAGCTTTGAAAATTGTAAGCTAGTAACCTGCTCAAAGCCACTACTGCATCTAATCATAACAAACAGGACTCTTGTAATCAATTTCCAAAGGGATAGCCGTGTTAGTCTAGTCCAGCAAAAAAAAAACAAAAAACAAAAAAAAACCAAAAAAAACCCCAAGGAGTTGTGTGGCGCTTAAGAGTAAGTATTCAATGTGTCAATTAAACCAGCAGTTCTCAACCAGGAGTCCAGGATCTACAAGCCATTTCCAGGGGTCTGCAAGCCCCAGCACCCTGAGGGACAAACTCTCAGTAACTGAATGTTCCCTGGAGCTATAGACAGGAAATGCAAGGCCCAGCGCTCTGCTGGGCTGAAGCTCCAAGCCTCTAAGTGTCCCCATAGGGCTAAAGCTGGGAGCCACTTGCCCTGAGGGGTGAAATCCCCAGGTCTGGCACCCCATCAGGCAGAAAGCTGAGAAGCTAACCCCAGCAACCAACGAGGAGGAAGTCCTGAGCCCCAGTGCCCTGTGGACTAAATCCGAGTTCTGGCACCCCACAGCTGGGAAGGCCTGTGCTGCACCAGGCAGAACCTCAGTGCCCACTCTCCTGCCAGACCATGGGATTTTTATAGCATGTTGGGGAGAGGTCTCAGAAAGAAAAAAGATTGAGACCCCTGAAGTAAACTGTCAGCAGGCAAACACTAGACCAAATGGTGTATCAGCAGTTATGCTTAGAAATATCTTTGGTATTACTTCACAAATTTAGAAGGGATGTCTCTGTCTATTATATTTCTGTAAAGTGAGTACAGCTATGCAGACACATCTGACTGAGTTGCAGAGAGCTTGACAATAATTTTTAAAACCTTCCACATTACATCAGTGGTAAACTCAGATACTAGTGATGACAGTGAACTAGATTGACTAAGAGGGTTGGATTCAGGGGCCATGGGGCCCTGGACTGCCCACTTTGTGGGTCGCCCTGGCCTGAGGCCCCAATCCCACCCCAACCCATTGTGCCCGCCCCCAGGCTGGGGGTTGGGATGGGCAATGGCCCTGGGGCTGCAGTGCTCCTGCCCCCAGGCCGGATGGTCTGCCCCAGGACATCCACTGCACTCCACGGATGGGGCCACCCTACATGCCTCCTGGCCAGCCCCATCCCTTGAGGCCAGCCAATCCAAGGGGTGGGACAGGAGCACCATGGTCTGCTGCGGCCTCTGGTCCCAGGGCTACACCCCAGGCTTGCCAGTGCTGTGCCAGCAAGGCTGGAACAGAAGGGGCTTTAGGAACTGCAGCCTGGGTCCCCACTTCTGGCCGGGGCTGTTGCCCCTAAAGCCCCTGCACTGACCCAGCCCTGCTGACTCATTAGAGCACATTTAAAAGGAGAGGAAGTATCATACTATGAAGATCCAGAGCAGGCTTTCCAAAAGAATTGAGCATAACCTGAAGGGCTCAGAGAATGAGCAGGAGTATGAAAGGAATTGATAGATCAGTCATTACCAACAGAAAGCAGATTTGCAAGGGGGCAGGAACAGTTTGGCTTTCCAAAGAACTGGAGGATGGGGATCAGCTTTCCAGAGTTTGAAGAACACTGGTGTAGTGGATAGCATAAACTGCATGGAGCACCCTGGTTCAGAATTAACACAATAATGGGCAAAACTGTACAAAACAAAAAGCATTCAGGTCATTTTTTTTTTGTTTCAGTTGAAAGCCAAAACTTTCTCCTAAATAAAACATGAACATTTTAGGTCAATATTTTTAACTGACTCTCATATTTCAATGCCTTAATTTTGGGGGGAAGGGTAATGCAATTAGTGACCCTTAAAAGGATCCTGGTTTTTAAAAGGGCCAGTGCTCAGCATTCTGAAAAAGATGCAGTAACCAAAATCATTAGTCAAGTTCACAAATCTGAGCCTACTTCAGGTACTGTACTTCCCAGGGCTGCATCCATAACACATTCTTCTCTGTTAAAAGACACAAGTAGCACCAATAGCTTCAACCTAGAACCAAACTTTGTAAAAGCAAAAATTAATGCTATATGGCTAGGCAGTATTTTAGATGCTGGCATCCAGGAGACAAAGTTGCAGGATAAGACTAGGCAGAGGAAAGCTTTCTGTCTAGATCCACTTTAATCACTAAGGGCCGAACTGCAGACCTGCTAGTGTAATGGTGTGATTTTGGTGAGGAAACATTAAACAACCTCGAGAGGATGTTTAATGGTTAAATGTTGAGGACGTTAAATGGTTAAACAGGATGTTAAATGGGGTGGGGAACAGACAGAGCACAGAATCCCCCACCACCCCCACGCATCTGCCAAGAGAGCTAGCTGCATGTGCAATGGATCCAGTTTATTCGCTTCCCAGAGCAGTGAGGAGGCTGAGAGTTACAATCCCCTTCCCAGGCTGTTCCAAGGGCAACGTGCCAAAGCTCAGCTTCTTTCTTGGGGCACAGTCATGATGCAGCACTAAATAAAAGTTAGTTAAATTATTTCCTGAACTGTGCGGAGCATGGAAACATACACATCAATGAGTCATTCAGCAACACACAGGTGTGATACCTACTTTAATAAAGAAATAATTATATGTATTATATAAATGTGGCATTCATTGAAAACATCCAATAAAGCAGTACAGGGAAAGGATAAAACACTCACCACTCTGTTAGAAAACTTCTTTAAGGGCCTGATCCTAAGGTCCATGAAGTCAGTCAGAGTCTTTCCACTGACTTCACTCCGCTTTGGATCAGGCCCTAGTAGCTAAGACTTTAAGGACCTAGCTTCAAAAAATTTATTAAACTTAGGTGAAGCCACTTATTTCCCCAAAGAGAAGAAAGGGGACATAAAAAAGAAACTCCAAACCTCAACCAGACAAAGCTTATTAAAAACAGGGAAGTGTTAATTTTCCACTCTTGTTCTACACTGAGTTGTTGCTGGTTTCTATAACTTTCAGCCTTTTACTCTGCATGCTGTCTTAAAAACCTTCAGGTATTAGCTTCTGTTTAATCTTCTGAACATGGTGCTGCTTAACTGAATGAATTCCTTGCAATGATTTTACAGAAACATTAAATGGACTCATGGCAGATCAGAATAGAGAACAATGTGTATTTTCCTTGCTAAGGGTCAGACTTTCAGTGAAAGGCAATTCAGTCCAATTACTTCATTGGAGCTACTCCAGTTGATAATCTGGCCCATAATCTGTATTTTTTTTAAACTGTTGCTTTCTTTCTAGGAAAATTCACTGTAACAACCAAAAAGAAAAAACCATTCTATTCCTTGTATGCTCATTTTTTGGATGATTTCCCTCCCTCAAGTCAAACCTTGAGAAATACTGAATAATGTACAAGGATGGCCGTGAACATGAGCATCAGGCACAAACAAAACAAGTAAAACAAACAAGGAGTCCTGTGGCACTTAAAAACTAAGAAATATATTGATTACATAAACTTTTGTGGGAGAAAATCCCACTTCGTCAGATGCTTTGAAGAAAAAAGCATCTGGCGCTTCAAAGCATCTGATGAAGTGGGATTTTCTCACACAAAAGCTCATGCAATCAATATATTTGTTAGTCTGCAAGTGCCACAGGACTCCTTGTTTGTTTTGCTGAACAAGACTAATACGGCTGCTCCTTTGGATCTTAACAGGACAAGGGAATGCACAACAAACTAAAAACAAGTCATTGTCTCTCAAATCTGTTGGCTTAGAGCCCCACTTCTCTAACGATTTACATGCCTGCCTCCCTTTTCAAGGAAAACAAACAAGTAGACTGATGGAACTTTCGAAGACTAACATATTTATCTACTGCATGAGCTTTCATGGGAGAAAATCCCATTTCTTCAGACACTTGAATATGAAGAATTTACAGAATGGTAGGAAAATAAATGCAGGGAAGTATAAGTCATACGATCAGATCAGACTGACACAGCAAATCAATCCAGTTGTTTAGCTTCAAACAGTGGAAAACAGCATACAGGAGGGAGGTGAGGCAAAAGGAAAGCAAAATTCTTGTTGTAATGGGAAAAAAGACCCATACTCTCTATTCAATGCTAAATTTCACTAAAACCCTGACTGGAGACTAAAGCACTTACCTTTAAGCACATATCTAATGGGACCCATGGCGCACACTGAAAGTGAAATACGTGCTTAAGTTCTGAACTGGTATCTTAGTATGGGGTATGTACATTCAATGAAAGGAACAATGGGAAAAACTGGGGGTCATCATAGCATCTTATTAATCTCCTCCAGACTGTTTTAGAAGATTTTTACAGCTGTATGTGGTAAAATGGTGACATGTAAAGGTATTACACAGATAATAAATAAATGTTCCTTTTAATTCTCCTTTACATATCTTGTTACATTAATAAAAACATGAATTGCTAAAAAACTATAATCATTTCCCCTTGTTTATTTTGTAAGTTTATTAGTCAAATTAAAATTAGAAATGAACAAACCAGTTCAGATAAAGTACGACCAGATTTGAAGAATCTGTCACTTGCATCACTGGTAGTGTATTTCAAAGGAAAGATTAATTTGCTATGGGTAACAAATGAAGGGAAATTAGATTTATGCATTTAAAATAGAACCCAGAAAAACAAACATCCCATCTCAGTAACATATCAGAAGAAATACTGTCATTTAGCGAGCTAATCCAAATATCATTGTGTACTGACCTTTGCAATAACAGTTTCTCAGCCCCAAAATAAATGGAAGAAAGAACTGGCTAGAGAATAAGGCATTTAGGGGAAAAAAATCTTTTCATACAAAGCTGACAAGTTCAGCCAAAGGTCAGGTCTCCAGGAAAAATATTTCAAGTAGCTACAGGCATCCTTCAAGCATCCCTTGCAGTAGAACTTTTATAGCCAGTCTTTGACGAAGTGGGATTTTCTCCCACAAAAACTCATGTGATAAATAAATTTGTTAGTCTTAAAGTGCCACAGGACTCCTTGCTTTTTTTAAACAAAGCAAATATTTTTAACTAATTTAGTGTAGGTTCTCTCGAATCTGTAATGACTACAAATGGTTCCACTGATTTAGCTGATTTGTCTCTCCACATATTTATGTATGCAGTGATTAAAACCTAGATGTCTATACAAATTGAGGTCCTTGACTGCAATCTGAAATATCAATCTTTGAAGCACTCAAAAAGATCTGAACTCTGATCCCACAAGGAGGCAGAAAAGGTTAACAGGACCATCTACATACTGAGTCAAAGGCAGAAGAAGAAGATTGCAGTATAATCTGGAACAGTGCCACACAAGCAAAGGATTTCTGTGATAGGAGCCAAGTTCCAAAAAAGGCAGCTGTATTAGTCCAGTTCAGAAAAACAAGCAAGGAGTCCTGTGGCAGTTAAAGACTAATGACTTCATTTATTGTATGAGCTTTCATGGGAGAGAATCCCACGTGGTCAGACACTTTGAAAAATCTTCTCCCACGAAAGCTCATGCAACAGATACATTTGTTAGTCTTTTAAGTTCCACAAGACTCCTTGCTCATTTTGCTGTGATGCAAGGTGACCATTATGTAATCTAGTCCAAAGAATTATCAATGGTTACCTCCATCTAGAAGGCACAAAACACATAACAAAAACTATGCATGAACAGTGCTAAAAAATATAGGAGTAAGTTCAGTTACTGGAGAACAAACTTTGTTAGCAATAGGAAGTCATAGAACTACCCATTGTTATTAATGACACAACAGTTAAGGGGTTGGATTCTCACACAAACTATTGAAGGTTTATTCTAGCAACTACTTAGATTACGTATACTTTATTTAGTCTAGAACCCTTTTGTTTTGTTTATTATGAGCTGGACTGAAGTTAAACCATTTTCCTTCAAGCACAATCTCTTCACTGGTGATGCTGATGGTTCCTTCTCTTGACAGGGTCAAATGCTGGCCAGGCCAATCTGAATTCTCTCTTTTCCTGGAACTTCTCTATTAAAATGGCTTTTAGTTTTAGAGGTCACTGCTTTCTAGTGTTCTTAGCCAGAGGGACAAAGAGCTACAATGAAGTTTGAGTGATCACAAGGGGGTATGAAAAAGAAAACAAAGCAAACCCCTAAACATACATGTTCAGCTAGCATCGCTTTCTCCTCTCTGCCCTGACTTTTACCAACAAGATAAAAGATTACTTTAAATGAGCTGCTTAAAATGACAAACAATAGCTAGTTGTTCTAGAGACCTTCCCCAAAGGAAGATAACTATTTGAAAGAAACGTGCCACTATTTTCTATGCTTTCTAAATGATTGTGTCCTGAAGACACACAGTCCATTACTCAAAATATTTTGCCTATAAAGTGTTGTGAGAGTAGTGTAAAGATGTCAGAAACACTTCAGTTTTGACTATTTGTGTTAGCTGTGACTGCTATATAAGATCCCTTTATGTCAGAAAATAGGAATTAATTTGGAAAGAGGAGGAAATTTGCAAATGTAGCCAGATTTATTACAAAGGAGCTGGTACTTCTGTCAGAAACTAAAGATTTGCCAAAGCACAACATTTAGTTCTGGGCTCAGTACTAAATTTCTATATGGGACCTGATCTTCTCTAAGATTTCTATATCTCTCCTCACACCTAAAACTAGATGAAGTTTGGCAATATGTACTGTAGTGGCCTACTGGATAGGATACTGGCCAGCAACCCAGAGGGGAGGATTTTATTTCCTGCTTTCCCACTGATTCATTCAAAATTTAGAGCTGGACAGAGTCATTTTGGGTTCATGCTTTTACCTAAATGCTGAACTGTGTGAAGTTACATAATCCATGATATAATGGAAGTATGAGAGACCAGCAGAGAGGGTATCAGAACAGATCATTTAGAAATGTCGAAATGTCTTTCAGTTACTTGCTCCGCTCACTAATAGGATCTTTACTGGTGTCTGCTTATTCAACTTTGTTAACTGAGTGGGCTGTGGCAAGACTGATTTTGTATTGGGTCCCTGAGCAATTTTTCCCTGCAACTGTTTTCCCTCTCACACTGCTAATTTGTAAATAATTTGTGTCAAACATAACTCTTTAAATCATAGATTACAAATAGTTGGTGTATAGTGAAACTAAACTAAACTACACAAATTCAAACTAAGTAAACAATGGGCAGGGAAGTCTAGCTATACTAGCAAAGGTGGTATTCAAACTTTGAACTTTTCTATCAGATCATGTGTACAAAAGCAATTGTCTATATAGCAATAGATCTGTCAATAACTATGAAGCTAGAAAGAATTTTCACAATACCCAGTACAAGTAATATTTAGGCTAGTTTGATCTTTAAGGGCCCACTTCTGCAAGCACTCTCAGGTCCTCCTGATTTAATTGAAAGCTAAGGGCTCTCACAAGAATTGGGTGTCATTTTGAGATGAGACTCTAAATGACTGTACTCTGAAAAAGATTAGGAGTCCCCTCTTCACATTTTGGTGAATGTACAAAGTGCTAAAGTCAGGAATATGAGCTCAGGTGCCTGGTCTGTGATGTGCTCAGAACTTCCTGAGATTTACTTAGAACCATCACTGCCTACAGAACTACAAAGATGCAAAGGGGCAGCCATGTTAATCTAGTTCAGTAAAACAAACAAACAAGGAGTCCTGTGGCACTTAAACACTAACAAATATATTTATTGCATGAGCTTTTGTGAAAGAAAATCCCACTTTCATCAGATGCTTTGAAGATGGGGGAACTTACAGTAAGATCAAAGCACCTGATGAAGTGGCATTTTATCCCATGAAAGCTCACGCAATAAACATATTTGTTAGTCTAAGTGCCACAGGACTTCTTGCTGTTTGCTTTATGAAACTACCAAAATGACATGGAACTTTCTCGAGTAACAGTCTAGCACAACTAAATGGAAATTTTCTTCTTTCACATCTACTATACCCATGAATGGGTTGGACATAACTGCATAGTACAGTAAGGGCTTATAGGCTATGTCTACACTGGCAAATTAGTCCAGACTAAGGAGGCTTAGTCTGGACTAATTTAGCCCATGGCCACACTAGGCTTTCCCTTCTTCAAACTAAGAAATTTCTTAGTTCAAACTAAGGAAAACTGAGTTCAAACTTCTCAATGCCCCTAGTTAGTCCAGACTTAAGCACTTAGTTCAAACTTTAGTTAGAACTCAGTGCAATACGGCCACAGACTAATGCTTAGTTTGGACTCCAGAAGTCCAAACTAAGCCAGTTAGTTCGAACTAACAACACATTCTAGTTCGAACTAAGCATTAGTTCAAACTTAAAAGCGCACAGTTAGTTTGACTAACAAGTCCGAACTAACTTTGACTGATGTAGACGCAGCCATTCTGCCTTTTCATGACCCCTTCATGATATAACCTCACCATTACTTCTTTGACAAATGTTTGCCTAGAGATGAATAAGTGCCAGAATAACTTTTATTTAATGATACAGAAAATCATCCTTTAAATTTAAGGAAAAAAGATATCTACAGATTCTGGTATGACTAAAATTATAAACATCAATAGAATTCAAAACATTGTATACTGAAACAATTTAGACTGAATTCATGTGAAATAAAATCACTGAATGACAAATCAGTTCTCATTGCTGAAATAAGTACATCCTGTTATTATAACAGTGGCCACTGGAGGCAACACATACTCACTATTGTGACGTGATGGCGTATTAACCTTTTGTAAGCCAGACTAACTGAGCCTGAGGAACAAACTTACCAGTATGCCTGTGAGCCACTTCTATTAAAGTTAAAACACAGAGGCCAATGATCTAGCTATGCTGTGATTATAGCATCAATATTCTGTGGATTCTGTCTATCTAAGACATCTCCCTTTTCACTGTGTGTCACTTTGGTATGAGAAAAATTACTATTTATAAGGAATAATACCCAAAATATGTTAGGTACTGTACAAACATATAGGATAATGCAGTCCCTGCACCGAATGACTTGCAGTCTAACAGCTTTGGAGTAACCAGTGTTAATGGTTCACCGGCACCCATTAGGGAAAGAATCCACTATCTCAGGAACTGTATACAATAAAGGCTTCTCAGAGAGCATACTTAGACAATGCATGCTGCTTGGCCAATGGTGGTGGACCCCACGTCACCAAAAAAAAAAAAAAAAAAAAAAAGATCTTGTCAGCAAGCTGGAAAAAGCTGTAAAAGAGGCCAAGTGATATCACTGTTTGGCTTCACTCCTCCCACAAATCAAAACTTGGAAACATGTCTGAAGAAAAGGACTTTGACCTAGGATTCCAGGCTGTAGAACCACTAAGTATTAGTGATCTGTAACCTCCCTCTTCATTTGTCAGACCGAAACACTGCTTCATTCAAACCTTGTCTAGTTTGTAGAACTTGGACTGTGAATTTACTTTTGTTCCTCAAGTAACCAACTCTGATCTTTTATGCCTGTCACCTAAAATCTATCTTTGTGTAGTTAATAAATCTGTTTTCTATATTCTATTTAAAAGTACGTTTTACCTAAAATGGTGCATTTGGTTGAACTCTTTGGAAAATCTCAGCTCAGTTTACACAGGCTAGTATATGTCTTCTTCATACTGAGAGAAAGGCAGACTGGTTAATGAATTTACATTGGCCAGGCTTGTGACCAGTGTAAGACAGTACAGTTCCAGCACATAGTGCTGGGGAGTTAGGAGTGAGGGAAACTGAACTGTGCCTTTCTATTGCTTTCTATTTCATGAGAGGCTGGGGTAAGCATTCATGAAACTCATTTGGGTGTAGACTTCTGTGTCAGTGCAGTTCCTGCCAGATGTTTGTGGCTTGCTAACAGCATCAGGGGGTCCACGTGCTGTTGTGCTTGTGATAACAGTGCCTGGAAGAGTTCACTGCTCAGAAGCAGCAAGGCGTTGTGAGAGGGACTGCAAGCTGGAGAGCTGAGTCCCATAGTTCCAGGCTGCCCTCAGAGGGAACTTGTCACCTGTTGTTGTTCTGTTCTGTTAAGTACTAACTACCTCACTTTTCTATCTTTGTGCTTTCCACCCAGTCATTTTTGCTTGGCTAATTTCTGCAGACACTCAAAGCAACGTTTCCTAAACTAGAGTATATTGTCAGGAGGATGAAAACAGGGCTTTTCAATTAAGGACCCTGAGTTCTGGAATTTGCTTCCCCAATTAGTCTAACCCACTTAGAGTCTTTTGGCCTTCAGGGCAATATGCAATGCCCTTTTCTTTTCCCTAACTTCTGAGATGATTAATTATAAAGTGTTATTTAGTTTTAACAGTAGATCCTGCCAAAGCAGACATTGTTTAACAAGTTCTATGTCCTATTTTGAAATTTTGTCTAACACCCACAGACTGACTGATGGGCACTTTTACAAATTAAATTATTTATCTTCAAAGTGTGGCTCGTCTTATGACATGTGAGTAAATCTAATGACATCCTCATAACTAATTCCCAAAGGAAAAACTGATGTTTGCTGCATTATTTTACCACTATTACAAAATTTGAGGTATTCCCTATGCTTATAATAGGAATTACCTCTAATACTGATTGAAACATATCATTGTGGATATAGACGGTCAAGGTTTCAATGCCTCTCTCCCCTTGTCTGAACTCCTGTGTTTGCTGCTCTCTTCCTGTCCTCTCATCTGGGGACTCACTGACTCACAGCTTTTATGCCTGCCTGCGCTTCATGACAACCACACATTAGCAGCAATGAATCACAATACTCCGGCTGCTCGCTCAGCCCCCAAACAGAGCTCCCCAAACAAAGGAAAACAGCCCACAAAAGAGCTCTTATTTTCAGTCAGCCACTCTTCCAGGTACAGTATTAGTAATTGTTTCTCATCTCAGTGGAATCTGCCTGTTTGATGTTTTCTTCCTTGTATGGGACTCATCAGTTCTGATCAAGGTCTGTTAAAAACTTCATTCTCTTCTGGATGCTTGTGCTCATTTCTGCACCTGTTGCTTTTTTCAAATAAAAATGAAACAATAGAAACCAAGCTAACTCCATTTTCAGAATTCACTGCAGAAGACAGGGGATGAGAGCAAAGAAGTAACAGCCAATAGGAAACACACCTGAAACTGTAGGATTACAAACGACAACAATTCTTATAAGAGGGCTTCACTCTTTCCCCTTTCTCCAAATATCCTTTACCAAAAGGAGAGTATGGTCTACACATTTAGGATTAGCACTAAACCATAATCGAGTGTGGAACCTGTATTAAATAGTATGAAAAAGGAATTACCAGTCACAGAATCATTCACAAATTACACATACAGTCATGCTGATCCAAAAATACATTGAAGGGAGAAATACACATATACACGCTGGTAGAGGTGAAAGTTAAGATAGTTTCTAAACAATTTACCTGAAAAGTCTATCCTAAAACTACAAACACAAACACAGAAACATATTACTCTTTTGCATTAAAAGATCTGCAGAATAGATTTGACACCAACCCCAGGAAATAAAAGGAATCTTTTACCTACTTCATGGTACCCACCTTACAGGCAGTCCAGAATAGATGTCTGCCGAAAACATTAAAGTAAAAACCAGCTGCTTGAATTCAATAATATTTGATAGCTGTGAATTCACCGTAAGATTCTAGTGAGCAGCATGGTCATGGACATTATGAGGGCATATTTGAGCCCCTGTACAGGAGATCTAGGAAGCACAATATCCCCAGGAACTGTTCAGCATACAGAGCCATTGTGCTGAAACTTAAAATGTCAGCACTGCTCAGTATTGAAAATTATCATAGTATTAGCCATGGCGATTACTTTAGTGGTAATTCATACCTATTCATGGCATTTACTCCTAGCACATTCAACATGACCGCGTTTGCTACATAACAAAAAAAAAGAGATGTTCTTTGCTCATAAATTTTCTTTACATTTCTACAGAAACGTGGTGCCTGATCCTGAATGGTACTGCCAGCAACTTCTAACCTGTTAGCTGCAAGCAGCTTGTTCTATAAATATATAAAATAGATAGACGTGCCATTTTACTTCTGTTTATCTCCATGTAAACACCTCAGTAATACTATACAAAAGGTAAAATTGACTACCGAAATAAATGAAAAAACCCACCGCATTTGTCACATACAACTAGGCTTGGCAGAATTCAACTTAAAAATAGTTTCTAAGCATTCTTCTCTATTTTCATCATTTCAAATTTTCATGATTGTGAAAAACTTTGTGGAGTCAGGTGATCTGGTGACCCCTTCTGGCTTTTAACTGTAACAATCATTTAATGATGGTTGACACAGAAATTCAAAGAATTAAAGCTAAAGCACCATTAAACTGTTGATGTCACATGCCAAAATATATAAAGTGAATATCTTTAAATCAGATGCTAATCAGGTCTTAGGAAGCATTTTTCTTGCTTTGCCTAACTGTAAATTTTGATTATCATCAGTGGTAATATTTGTCAATTTCAAAAGGGATAGCAGTGTTAGTCTAGTCCAGTGAAAAAACAACAAGGAGTTGTGTGGCACTTTAAGACTAACAGATTTATTTTTTGCATGAGCTTTCGTGGGAGAAGATCCCACTTCCTCAGATGCTTCAAAGATGCCACACAACTCCTTGTGGTAATATTTGTGTCAGTTTGCTTGTCTATGTGGTGAAATCACTGTTTTCTGACATTTACAAATAAAAATCTAATTCTTCCAAGTACCCTCTCACTATATTAGACCTGTTTGTCTATATGGGAACCCAGGGCTGGAATGCTTAAATGATTGGCTTCTTAACCAGTTAAACAGTGTGGGGCTCCAGAAGCCCTTTTGTTACTGGCAAGTGGAATCTAATAATAGAATAAACCACCAGTTTTCAGGGACTGTCTTCCCTGTTTTTTGTGGTCTGCCCTGAGTGCAGCATTCTCAGTGTAGTCCATCCCCAGCACCCATTCAATGGAAGAGTCAACATTTTTTAGCTTTTGAAGGCAGAATGGTCAGTGCCGGAGAATGCTGAACCATAAGTAAGTGGGTTCTTCAAGGATGAAGAGTTTAACTGACCAACTCAAACTAAAAAAAAAAACCAGCATGAAATCCAAATACTACATGTAATAACCTCCATCTGTAAATGTAGCTGGCAAGCAACAAAATGACTGGACTGCAGTAAGTAGGCAAGCAAGGAACCAGTCTCTCAAACATGTTTCATACAAGAAGGAAAACAGAAAATTTTAGAGTGGTAACACAGAATCTGAACCTTAATAAGGAAATAAGCTTGCCTAATAAAGCTCTCTCTAACTGTTGTGCAAACCTAATTACCCACATAATATTGCTGCAGGTCTCCTAACAATATAAGCCTGGAACAAATGTCACTTCTATTTAATTTGTGCTGACCATTTTTCTCTATATATACTTCAAATAAGTTACAAGATGTGTAAGATTCACAAATACTGAGCTACTGCCCTGAACCAACCATCTGCCCCTCAGTGCATACAGTAATAACTTTAAAGAAGGGCCATCAAACATTAAAAAATAAATCACAATTAATCACAATTTTAATAATACTGTTAAACAATACCAGGATAGTTTGGGATGTATTTCTACACACCCCCACACCACCATCTTTCCCCTTCCACTCACATAGAAAAGTCAGAGCCACATAAAATAAATCCATTTATAACTAAAGTGATCAATCATATCATAGGGACCAATTCTGGAAATTTGAAATACAAGATTAGGTCTTTGGCCTATATGTAAGAATTCTAACTAAGTAATAATTAGTAATAAGTAATAAGTAATTAGTAATTCTAACTAAGTAATAATTAAGTTAATTCTAACTAAGTAATACTAACATGCTGAAGTCAGGGTTTTGGGAATGAGGTCATTGTGCACAATTCATTCTGCTTCAAACATTTTTATATTTGTTCATGAAACTCAGTTGCAAATCTTTTTTTTTAATTCTGAAAACACATATTCCTCCATCAAACAACCAACAGTTTTAAAAATTATATATATGTAATCTTATGATATATAGATGTAGATATACAGTATATCCCTGGTTTATGACTGGAAAATAGATAATTAAAACCTAAATTGTTTCCTTCTATGCATTTTATATCACTTCTGTCAGTATTAACATACAAAATAGAACTGAAACTATACCTGATGAAATAAACTCAATAAAGAATCATTCTAGATGCTACATAAAGTTGAAGACCCAGAAAAGTCTAACTCTAACGCAGAATACAATATTTTGATTGTAATATATATAAAATCTGAATCAAAACCAAAGTTATTTAAAATGTATAAAAGACCATTTATTCCAAAAAACAAATTTGTCTCCCCTTTTCTATCTCATCTCATAAGCACTACTGTTTATCAATACAGTCATTCAAGCTTTGGGCTCAGGATTGTACATTCCTCTAGTTTTATCTGAGCAGCTGGAAGATCCTATCACAATTTCAAAATCTCAGACAAGTTCATATATTAAAACATCTCCATCTCACATACACCACGGCACTCAAAAAAAGTCTCATAAGAGTAGGTGAGAAGGCAGGGCCAGCCAATGGGACTTCAGTAAGTAGAAGGAAAGTGTCCATTTGAGAATACATTAGACATAATGCAATAGTAAAATGCTATTTTCTATTTTCCTTGCCATCTAACCTATCGTCCTAACAATTCAACACTTCAAAATTTTTCAGCTCTTCATGTCAGTTCTTTTTTAATACATCTTTGGTTTTCATTTCAGTATTACCATTCCCCACCATCCCTTGTTCTATTTATGGCTATCAATTATGCTTAATATATAAAATGTTGGCTATTACGAGATTACTACACTCATGTTGAATCTATACAGTCACATGAAGGCAAGCAGTTGATCAATATGAATGTCAGTTATTTTATCTCAAATTGATATGTTTGTTTACATAGAATGTTTTTATTCATTTTAAATATTTGTTGTTTTGCTGCTGTGCCAAAATCTTCCCAAACTTACCTGTATTCATAGCCTTCATCTAGTACATACAAAATTTGGAGCTGCTAAATTTCCTTGCCTGGTGGTTTATCCCCCAACCCAAGGTGTTACAGTCTGACCTATCTTAATACTGATCATTTTGAAGACCTTGCTCTGCCCAGAGTTAGCTGAACCAGACAAAACAACTACAGCTTTGATAGCATCTCTAGAACCAAGTCAGTAGTGAGTGATTCTACTTTAGCTGAGGAGCATCCCAGAAAAAGAATGGTAACTCAAGGCTTTGAAGTTAAGACCAGTTGTTCCCAAACTCTTCAAGGATGAGGACCCCTTTTTAATATCAAAAAATGTTGTGGACCCACCCAAATGATAATAGTTGTCATGGGGGACTGACTGCAGGCAGCAGTGCCGCAGAAGGCAGTGGAGGGCCTGGGCTCCACCTACTCCCAAAGAGTGTGGACACATCCAGGGTGTGGCTGCTTACAACAGGCAAATACAATTCATTTAGAGCCCTCTCCGACATGGATCGCTGGCTGGCAGCGGCTGGGCCCAGGTGTATTCACAGACCCCTTGCAATAATTCTGTGAACCCACAGGGGTCCCCAGACCACAGGTTGGAAACCACTGGTTAAGACCATAATTTCTGGAATAATAATGTCTGTGCTATTTGTAAATAGGACAATAGAATGGGTTCCCCTGCTTTCTAGATAGGATGCTAACATGGTTTTATCTTGGGAATGTGGGGAGTAAGATGCTAGGCTGGAGGACCTAATTTTGAAGCTTATTATCTTAAGGGTTCAGTGCTTCAGTGTTGTATTGAGCTTCTAGGTGCCAGTATGTTTATGGTTTAATTTTTTAATTAATACAATTGTTTCTAATCCCTGTGTAGTTTTAGAGTGCTGAAGATAGGATTGTGGGGCAAGGGGGAAACAATACAAATACAAATCGTTCTGGTTCCAGTTAAAACATTTCTTTCCCCATGTGCCTTAATACAAACATTTTGTTTTAGCTATCTTAAATTAAATCTGATTGCTCTATTTGAAGACATATGGCCTGTTACTTCTCTTAAAAAGTGTTACATACCTATCTTCAGATCCAGGGAGGGGACAAGTGATAGGAGAGGGAAGATATCACGATTCATGTGGAGAGCACCAATGTAACAAATTATATGGCACAGTCTTGAGTTAGACTGGGGAAGAGACCTAGAGTAATAGAGCAGGATCAGCTAATCCTCGACATCTGTGTTCCAAACTTTCAATCAACAACAATACTGCACAGATTAAGAAATTCCTTAAATTCATTCCTCAGTGAAACAGGCTTGAATTGTGGGTTAATTTATTCGCTATTTTACCCACTGCTGCTGCTCACACAAGCAAGAGGTTTTAGTTAGAAATAAGTAATGAGTTTAAATTACTTACTAAAAATAACAGACAATTTTTAAACTTCAGGCTCTGATTCACAGTTGCAGTATGACTGTTCTGCAACAGCTAGACACAAAAAGGTTACAGGACAGGCATACTTCCCACCCCAGAGGGAACAGTTCTGGTCCTGAGCTGTCTCCACTAGCTCTGTAGTGCCTCCATGGCAGCTCCGACTGCAGGAGACATTACGGAGTAGATTATGGAGAGAGTAGAAGCATGTCTGGGTCAGGTAAGAGGTATGATCAGGATGGTCCTGCAAAACAACAAATTTTCATTCATGGAATGGCCAATACAGGACACTGAAGCAGCTGAAACAAGCAACGAGTCCTGTGGCAATTAAAGACTAACAAATTTATTCATCATGTGAGCTTTCATGGGAGAAAATCCCACTTCATCAGATGCTTTGAAGATGGGGGAACTTACAGAATGGCCGGAAGTAAATGCAGGGAAGTATAAGTGATGGGATCAGGTCAAACTGAAGCATATTGAAGCAGGTGAAAAATTCAGGGTGTCCTCCTGGGTGCCTTAAACTTCAATTGATACCACACCAGCACCGAGATATCGTGGATGTGGAAGGTGCTTTTACATATTTTCACTATTCCTTACTTGAAGCAATGCCAGTGTTACCCTTGATTTCACACAAAGCACTGTGGGAATTTTCTAAAGAAACCAAAAGACATATTGAAGATCAGTTTTTCCAGAAGGTGTTTTACTGCCTTGACATAGCTTGACAGCCTGTAAAAACATGATTACTTAATATATGTTTAAAATCAAAAGCATAAATTAACTAGAATGCTGAGTTAGATGTTTAGATAAGACACCGAGCATGTAATTCTGTACAGCACTGGCTCCATTTTAAAGCTGAAGTCATTGTTCATTGTTTTTTTTTCACACAGATATGAGTAAATAAGCCAATTCCAAATATTCTGTATAATTTGTCTCACAAATGCGTAAGCAGAACTTGGCTAAATGTTAATGAGAGCTAAGACATCCACTAGTGATAGATTGGATCTCCAAATCTCTTTTTTGTACATTCAAGCCCACAGACTGTGCAAGATTACCCACTAAAGCAACATACGTATACAGCAATGGTTCCCACCCGTTTCTCTGCCACGGCACACTTTGATAGCTTTAACTGATTTGAGGCACACCACCATATTGTCTCCAAATGAACTCATGAATATTCATAAGCCAATCCAGAACTTTTCGAAGTTTTTCAAAACATTCTGTGGCACCTGCTCAGGCCTGATGCCAAACCTATGTGCTGTGGTACACTGGTTGGGAAACACGAGTATACAATACTAAATCTCCAGTACACGTCTGGGAGTTCGTAGCTACAAGTAAGTTAATCAATCTTTGCTGTATTTATTCAAGTGCTAGGTAATGCAGAAGAGAATCACCAGCTCCTATTATTTGAACTCCTTTATTTCATGAACCCGACTTGCTTCAGTAACTGAACAGGAAATCACAATCACAATATGTTTTCCCCCTTCTGAGCTGCAGGCAATTTACCCTTTTATACAAAAGTAATACAGTCATTGCTGCTTTCCAAATCTGAGATCCAGGAGGAAAGATTTAAATGAAACACAAACAGCTCTGATTAAATATTCCTGACTCTTCTCCATCAGGAGGAATAAGAATAGCTATCCAGTAATTCACAGATTCAGATACTGTAGTTTAGCACATAGTTGCAGTGTGTTTTAAATGACTTGTTAAGATTAACAAAAACTGATCAAGAGAGAAGCCTCATTCACATTTCAGGTCACCAAAGAAAAGGTGACAAAGATAAGCAAAGGCAGTTACATGCCCCCACTTCCCTCCTGTTCAATATTTACTACAGAAGTAATTAAAGTAACCCACATCTAGACAAACTCATTATTTTTAACAAGGAAAAGATGTGCATATTTCAACCACACAGCCCCTTCTGAGCTGTCTGGAGTAACTTTGCAATGATGTGGCTGTGCCAATAAAACTTTTATGCTACAACAACCTGTCAAATATATTTTACATTAGTCTATCCACAGTTGTGGCACTTTTTCCTATATGCTTGTCATGGTTATACAGGGTGAACTGTCCTTTGGACCTCTGTTACTCCTTCTCAAGTACAGCCCCCAGGGTGACAGTCACAGGCCTAACTACTTTCACCTCTCTCCAGGGGGCCCAGACACCCAAACTGGATATCAGGGTGGCAGCCCTATTTCCCAAGCTTTTTAACATGACAGGACCAATTGAGTTTGGCACCTGCAAGCCACCTGCTTCTGTGAGCTTGTGACAGTAGCTGATTAAAGAGACTCAAAAGCAGTTTCTTCAAAACAAAGGAATATTTAGTCACCCAAAGGTACATTGCAGGCAAAGAAAAGGGTTAAAACAAAAAGTCCAATAGGCATATTTCCCCTTACCTACAGCTTAATCTTTCCTTACAAGCTTTCTACTAAGTTATACTCAATCAATGCACCTCCATCTCTTGAGCTGGAAGAAACACCCTGCTGACTCAGAGTATCGGTTAGCTTTTTCCCTAACAGTGCATCTTCTGACAACCCACTCAACCCCCTTTCTTCCATAGGCATAGCATCTTTAAGATTGTAGGATCCCCTTTGATACTAGCCAGGTTTGAGAAGAATAAAGCTTGACAGTCAGCTGTAGCCTTGTAGGGGGAGTTTCCCAATTGGTAGCTTTTGTACTGTTTCCTCAAGACTCTTGATATTCTCTGAGCTTTATCATCTCTTTGCCACAGTTTCATGTCCTGTTTGTTGCTTCCCTAACAGCGTCCTCTCATTAACTTCTTTTAGTCAGGTGTGATAATATCAAACAGATAAACTGAGATCCATCTGATATGCATAAAAATAATACCCATAGCACCATTATTTTCCAGACTTGTCCGTTAGTATAATATTGTTGAGTTATCTAAGTCAAAGACAAATTTTAAACATATAATGTGTTGGGCTTTTCACCTAGACAACTCAATATTATATTTAAAATATATGAGTAGGTACTTTCCCAGGTTCTCTAAAAATCAACAGATAGTTCAGATTCCAAAATTCACTCCTTTGTTGGGCTTTGCTTTATTAATAAACATATTAACAATAACATGACATAGGTCAACTGAAGCCATCTCCTCAAACATGGCAGTTCTAGAAATCCAACCTCAAGAATGCTCAGCCCATACCTTAGATATGAGAGATAAAGAAAACTCTCATATCTAGAAGCCTTAGTGAGTCAGGAGAATCTACTTAATCCTTTCCCTGGAGGAACACCATCTGGGTTCAGGGTAAATTTTTCAGGCTAGTGTGTAACAATTATGTGGTGATAATCATATATCACAGAAGTAGGTGAAAAAAACATTTATGATGCACCTTTTATTCTTCACCTGCACTCTGCCTATTAATCCACCTCCACCAGGTATATTTCCAATTTTTTTTTATTCTGATCTTCAACAGCCACTAGTTCTTTTTAAATCAAACAGCCAGAAAAATGTTTGGTGTGAAGAAGCAACATGACATGTTCCTTTCAATATCTCTCTGGGTCAATGCTCAGCATGGGCAAAATCAGTTTTGAAAAAAACAACTAGTTTAAAGTCCAATAAACTGCAACCCTACAAGGTGAAAAGGGGGAAACAATGGCATTTGAATGATCACAACATAGTGGGTTTGTTTTTTGCAGTGTATAATATCTATTTTGGTCATTTTTAGATATTTTTATGACTTCCTCTGTTGAATTCAAGGTAGCTAAGGCAAGCACCTTTTGCAAGTAAGGAATATATCACACCAGGAAGGCTGAACACCCAGTATCATTTTTTCAAGTTCCAAAGGGCAGCTGTGTTAGTCTAGTTCAGTAAAACAAACAAGGAGTCCTGTGGCATAACTAAATTTGTTAGTCTTTAAGTGCCACAGAACTCCTTGTATCATTTTTTAAAATCTTTGATGGCCAGCTGTAGTCTCTAATTTATATAGAAACTGGCTTCCAGATTTAAAAGTATGTTTTTTCTCCAATCTTTTAAAGATCTTTTTCTCCAAATAAATTCTCCCAAGTAGATTCATCCCAGTTAATTTTCTCTGTGTGATAGGTCTAGAAAAATGCTACCAAAACACTCTGTGTGGTTCTACGGCCTGAAATCAGGGGAAACATTTAAAGAGGCTGGATCCTGTTTGGCTTAGTAAATCCTCTGGGAAACGGTAGAGATTCAACTTCCTGTATACTTTTTATGTAATCATTGGTTTTCTGTGACACTCTGCCTGCTGGGGTGGAATGAAGTAGTCCAGGCACAGACTGTAACTATACAGCACAGCAAGAAGCTTGTTACCTCATTTCTGTACACAGTTGTGTTATGAAGAAAGGTTTTATCTTAATATCACTCTGCTTATCAGTAAGATGCTACCTTGCTCCAGGAAGTGCAATAAGTTTCTAGTCACACTGAATTTATTCATTATACAGTTATACTGTGCTGGTTTCAGAGAGGTTATACTCATTTATTCTTCTACAGTATCGACTAGGGTGAAAGTAATTTAGGTTAAATTTCCAGAAGATAATTCTAATAATTCAGTTTGGTAATTCATTCTTTTTCTGTAAACTACTCCGTTAATTGTCATGCTATGCACATGATCGAGAAAAACATGTTAAATACACCACAGGACAAAACAGAACCGAAGTTATATATGAAAATATTCAGGAGAAAATTTATTACTTTCTGTCTTAATCAACTGTGACAGAAAGCATGTACAAATACCAAAAGAGCAGCCAATAATTAGAAATGATGTTGAGGAGAAGAAAAAACTGCCACAGAAATGAATAGAATATATCTGTATACACAATGCAGTTGAACATAGTAAATAAGGAACATTGCGGGTTAAACATCAGATTTTAGAAGTACTGCAGAGAACGGATATTCTGGAGTGTCATTGTTCGATCAAAATCTATGCCTCAGCCTACCCAAAGAATCTTGAATTGTATTTCTTCACATCCAGCAAGCATGCATGTGCTTGCAAGAAAAAAGAACTATATTTTCAGATTATTATTACCAGCTATCAGCTTTCCTCACATATGGTAGCAACTGCCACTTTTTAAATTATAGATCAGGTTGGAAGAAATATTGACAAAGCTTGAGATTTTGTAAGGAACAGCAGTAAAGCAATCCTGCAATGCAAGCAATTCATTACTACAGAATACATTCAGCCAGCCTGTTTTGTAATTTAAAGATCAGTATACACTTAATGAAGTCAACTACCAGGGGAATTATAGTATTACTCTTTACAAATAGCATAAACATTAACAGGGATTTTACTTCCAGCACATTAAGGAGCAGTAGTTGCCAATAACTCCAATTAGGATAAAGGTCTATGTTTAGATTTGTTCCCCTAATCCTAATAGTTTTAACCAACAATAATATTTCTCAGTATTTACATTTGTATCTTTCATCCAGAGATATTAAAGAGTCTGTTAACATTAATGAATATCGTAGTGATGAGGTATTCTTACATTTATTTTACAAATAGGAGAGCAGAAGCACAGGTTAAGTGATCTTCCCAAAATCACAAAATAAGAAAGTGGTATAGTGGTGAACAGAATCCTTCAACCCTTCAATATCCTGAACAGGAAGAAAAAGATGAGCCTAAGAACTTCTGAATCTACATTTTGTCGCACAACTGGATATTCAAATAGACCTTCCATTGAAACACTTGCAAGTCAGTGCATTTTAGTATGGTATTAATGATACAGAGCAATTGACACTGATTTTTTCTATACAGGCAAATGTTAATCATTTTAATTCGTTATCTCATCGTCACTTCTAATTTTTTCTAGACCAACTTTACCACTCAGCTCATCTCTACATTACACTTTACATTGTATCTGATACTGTACAGTCTAACTTCTGAGTTTTGTGTATCTACGTGCAAGGTAAAACCTGAGGAGCATGACAAGGAGAAAAGAAAACCAACTCTTGCATTAGACAGAGTGCTGATGAATTACTCACTTCAGTCAACAGTAAGGCAATGAAGGAAACATATCTGCACACTTTATTTGCATGTTGAGGATTTGCATTAAACCCAGTTCATCTTCACAAACTCTCATTCTCTGGCTCCACTCCACCATTTTTTTACTATGCCCTTGTGAGTAACTGAGGAGACATGCAAGGGACTTAAAACTTGCTTCTGCTTACAGTGGAGAAGTTTGTTTAGGACCTGATTTCAAAACTAAGCATATGATGAAAACTTAATGGTTTTTTGCACACAGTGAAAACCATCTCACAAGGTTAGACATCATGCCCAGACATCATATCTTGTACACAAGATGGTACAGATCCAGAAATTATTCATATATATATATATATATATATATATATACACACACACACACACTTACAAAATTAATTACTGTGTTTTCTTCTTGCTGTATTAAAACACTTCTCTCAACGTGTCATCAGGCTTGCAGCATTCCATCTGTGTATATATTAGCTCATCTAGTACTGACTGATCCTGTTGCTTCCTCCAAGCCTTCTCTACACTGCAATATTACATGCTTGTCAATTTCCGTATATTCATCAGAGAGGTTAGGAGGTTTTGAATTAAGACGCAAACCATCACACTACCAGTTTCTGTGTTAATTTGTTTCTACATTGTAATTATCAAAAATCTTGAAGTAGACAACTAGGTTACAGAAAAAGTGACACATTGAAAAATGAATAAAAATATTTTATATTCTTGCAATAACTAGTTTTTGGTTTTTTGGGGTGTGTCTTTTATTCTGGATTTTTTCTTTACAGCAATATTTTGTAGGTCTTGCTGCCACAGACTGTATTTGGCAATTTGGTTAACTGAGAAAAAAACATAACAATAGCCATAGACAGCATGTACTGCTCTGATAAAACAAGCAGTGACTGCAACATTCTGCTGAAGTCCCATTCTTGGAAGTATTTGCAAGAGAGTATCAGGTTAGGCATGAAGATTTAAAAAGGCTACGAGAATGTGCCAAATAGTTAGAAAGCTCACAAGTTTTATTTTTTCATACTGTGTTTTATTAGTAACCAACCTGGAACTTCTGTGACCTTGGATGAATATCTTTTTAAATCTTTGCTTCAAATACCCATCTGCAAATGGAATATTGATATCTCATGTGTTAACAAATGCAAAGTTATGCACATTGGAAAACATAATCCCAACTACACATATAAAAAGATGGGATCTCAATTAGTTGTTACTACTCAAGATAGATATCTTGGAATCACTGTGTATAGTTTTCTGAAAACATCTGCTCAATGTGGAGTGGCAGTCAAAAAAGCTGCCAATATTAGAAACCAGTAGGAAAGGGACAGACGATAATACAGAAACTATCATACTGCCACAATATAAATCCATGGTATGCCCACATCTTAAATACTGCATGCAGTTCTGGTCACCTTCCCTCAAAAAAGACATACTAGAAAAAAGTACACAGAAAGGCAACAAGAATTATTAGGGATATGGAATAGCTTCTATATGAGGAGTGATGAAAAAGACAGACATCATCTTAGAAAAGAGATGACTAAGGGGATATAGCAGAGGTCTGTAAAGTCATGAATGGTGTGGAGAAAGTGAAAATGGGTTAAAAAAGAATTAGATAAGTTCATGGGGGACAGATCCATCAATGGTAATTTGCCAAGATGGTCATGGACACAATCCCACAATATAGGTGTCCTTAAACATCTGACTGACAGATGCTAAGACTGGACAACAGTGGCTGGATCACTTGATAAATTGCCCTGTTCTGTTCATTCGCTCTGAAAACATCTGGTACCAGACACTATGGGAAGAGAGATGACTGAGCTAGAATGGACTATTTGTTTGCCAGGTTATGGCTTCTTATGATATTGTTATGTTCTCCTACATTTCAGGCATGTGCTAATGATAAATTAATTAATGTTTGTGAGGCACTCGTGCCATCATGATGAGTGCTCTAGCAAAGCCTACATATCAATGGCCTGAAAGTTACCTATTACAGGAGATGCCATGTTTATTTTCAAAATGTATGACCCATGAACAGTCAAGGGAAGTCATTCTCTACTTGATAAATATAACAATGTGGGTTAATGAAGAAAAGAAAAAGGAAACATATATATGTAAGCACAGACAGACTACCCAGTCAGAAACTCAAAACCAAATCTTCCACACACAGTCCAAGGGCCCCGTTTGCAAGGTTCTGAGCACCAATAGCTGCCATTAATTTCATCTGGCATTGAAGATGCTCAGCGCTCCTTAAAAATTGCTCCCAGCCATCTCCAGGAAAGCATATTGGTTTCAAAGCAGTAAAGAGAACTTAATAGAAGACACATAGCTAAATCTGCTGCACTACTTTGAAAATCTCAACCTCTATATATCAGCAGTAGTAACAGCAAACAATTCCATAGCTGGTTGCGGAACCAAGTTTCACAAACTTCTTTTTAGGACAGTTTATTTTCATCCAGTTTTCTTTTCTGATCTTAAGTATCTTTGACCACCAATCATCCATTTGTTTTACTGTACTTTGAGAGGACAAGTACTCTGAGGTCTTATCTACATTCCGCCTTTGTCCCCAATTTTCACACTATCGTTACCATTGCTTCAGCTTTACCGGTAGCAAAAATGGTAAGAATGTGATATAAACAACTGACTGGCAACCACCAATATTTTAGACCTACCTTGTCATTAGACATACCCTGTATGGGATTAGGCAATGGTGTGCTACAAATACTGATGGTCATGTAAGTCCTGTGTGATGCACTGCACCACATGGACACCCTTATGGTGAAATTCATGTTCACTTTCATAGTGTAATTGTGTATTATGAGTAATTTTCAGGAAAAAAAAAACTTTTTGCAGCTATCGCTTTAGGATTTATCTAGATTAGCATTTAAGGTTGTGCTAGCTAACATGTTTTAAAAATCTACAGTAGACAAAATACACCATTTCTAGCATGTACTATGCTGGTCACATTACAGACCGGGGGTAATTCAGGTAAGCTCAACCAGTTCAGCATGTGTCAAAGATAACACTGCTTTGTTTGCACTAGGTCAGTGGTTTTTCAAACTTTTTTTCTCAGAACCCAGTTGAAAAAAAATCATATTTGCCCATAACTGAACAATTAAATCTTTCGGCAATGCATTCCAGTCTTGTGGCAATGTCAGCAAGGGATGCTGTGACCCAGTAACTGAGGATCTGTGACCCATTACTGGGTCCCAACCTGTACTTTAAAAACCACTGCACCAGGTCATTAAAACGTTAGCTAACACAGTCTAGCAACAGACTTTTAAATCAGAGTCTAGACAAGGCCATAGTTATTATAGTAAAATGATTTAATACAGTGAAATCTCTCCAGTTATGAGGAAGATAGAAGCATTCTCTATAGCAGTGTTTCCTACTTTTTTCATTTGCAAACCACTAACAAATTCTGAATGAAGGTGCAGACCCCTTTGGAAAACCTTATATTTAGTCTGTGGACCATGAACCAAAAGCCTCTATGGACCTCAGGTTGAGAATCTTTGATGAAGTTGTTCCACTGTTCAATTATTCTCACTGTGGAAAATGTGTGCCTTATTTTATGTCTGAATTTATCTAACTTCAACCTCCAGCCATTGGATTATGTTATACCTTTCTCTACCACTTTGAAGAGCCTATTATTAAATCCTTGTTTCCCAGGTAGATACTGTCAGCCTGTAATCAAGTCACCCCTCCACCTTCTTTTTGATAAGATGAACAGATGGAACTCTGCATGCTCAGCAGACTAGCTTTAGGCATCCTATTTTGAAAATATTGCTCCATATCTATTGAATACAACACTTTATTCTTCATAAAATGCTAAATGATATGAACTGAACTCCAAAAGTGCAAGGTATTTTAAAAGATTTTACCTTTTAAATCCTTAGTATTCTTCACTTAAGAGAATGAATCATATTGCAATGTATTAATATTAATTTATGAGAGGTGTAATAGAGAAGATTATTTATCACAAGGAGAAATATGACAAAGTAAATATATGAGTGTTAAACTTCCATGTATATTGCCTGAGAAATACATTATTACATAAACATCAACATATGCTTTCGTTGCTGACTCTTTGGCAACATAAATTTTCTCCATCCATTAAGAATGTCAATCATACCTCATGCTGATCTCTGGAATCTAAAAGAGGTTTTAATACTGTAGTGACTGTTTTGAATGAGTAGTATGAGGGTGATTTTCCTCCTCCACCTTCCCACTTTTTTGTGTTCATGTAGGTTTAAATGTTCATGAACCTGAGTGATTAAGAGCACAAGCTAGAGAGGAAAGCAATGTGAAAACAGGTGCTGTACAAGCTCTTCAAAACCACCTTTCTCTATAATCGCTGTATTCCAAACCTGTGCTTCTCTTCAACAGAAAATAACTGTGGATTGGTTGTGTCTAAATGAGACTAAGGTAACATCATCCTAGCACTCAAGAAGTGATGAAAAGTGGGACTGCTTTACAACAGATAACACAGATGTCTTCCTTTATTGCAGGGATGGGGAAGACTCACTGACTTTACTCTCCTTCAAAAAAAATGAATGATGACCCCAAGGAGCAACAGGGGGAAGATCCTAGCCTGGAACAAGACCTACAATTGTTGGACAGGTTAAGGTGAGCCTACTTCTCTTTACCTTGTGTATGTTCCCTGATTGGAAGACTCTGCTTGCTCAGATAAACCCTTAAAGGTGCAGGAGATGTTTGGTTACATTAGAACATAGTTCAGTTTCTTCTTTCTTTTTTACCCAGTCACTGCATTGCTCTGTATGAACTGGCGTTAAGGTTGGTGTCAGAATTTTTGCATCTTAGTTTAATAGATCTATACTGTTAAACGTTTCAGGGATTTTTTTAAAATCTTTTTTCAGTGGTACCTAGTCTCTTAAATTTCATTTAGAAATCTTAACTGTAATTTAAAGTGTTTTGTTATTTAACTTCTGATTTGATATATTATTTTATAATGTATGTTTAATGTGTGAAAAGTTGCATTCAGTAGAATTGTGCAGGTGCAACTGGAAACAAGTTTGTGTAGCAAGATTAGACTTTAGTTAGCTCAGCCAAACCTGGGTTAGCTTTGCAAAACCCATAGGATTAAAAGTATGGCCAGAATTTATTTCGGTTACTAAAGAAGATATGACTCAGAAAACAAACAAGACTTTTGGAAGTGAGTTTCAATACCCGTTAACAACAGTCTGTTTGTTTCCTAATTCTCTGTTCCCTTACTCTTCTTTCATGAAACCATGGCACCAGTTCAGCAAAGCACTTATGCATGTGCTTAACTTTAAGCGTGTATTCAAGTCCCACCTTGCATCTGCCACACAGGCCTCAATCACAACTGCTGTCCCTCCCAAATTTTTCTAGAGTATTGTGGCTGCTCCTTCCTACCACAGACCACACTGAATAACCATCCCAAAGTCAGCAAGCAGGCGGGGGCTTTTGGTCTGCCAATAAAGAGATGCACAAGGACAACGTGCTGCACTCTTCTGGTTGCTTCTATGAGTACAGTACACATGCTCATCTTCCTCAATGCTTAGTCCCCCCCTAGAGTTTGCTGTGGGATGGGCATTTTTGCACTGCCTCCAGTGTGGTCCATAACTTGGCTGTAAAATGGGTTTTGCAAAGGTGCTTGACATTAGCTCAACTGTGCTCTTTCCTACAACTGACTTTAGTGGCAGCAGAGTTGAGTTAATGTTGAGCATTTTCAAATTCCCACCCTATGCATACACTCTAGAGAAATAAGGATAAACATACATATACAAGCATATGCACACACACACACACACACACACACACACACACACACACTATTTTCTATCTATGAGCGTGTCATCTTCTTTTAAAATGTTCTAACTGAACAGTAAAACATTGATGCTGCAAACATCTAAAATGGGACTACATATATGCAAAAGTGATGGAATAAAAAGGGCTGAACACTGTTAAACTATGCCTCATAAAGGCCAGACACCTGGGTTTTTACTTGTGTCCAATAGCTCCTCAACGTACTCAATGATCCACAAATACAAATGGAAGAATGGTTCCTGGCCTAAGAATTCATGTTATTAAATGAAAAGTTAAAATGTTTTCCTGTTGAGCAAAGTATCTTATTAGTTTGAGAATCAGGCATGATTGTTTGTGAGCCATAGTAGCTACTGGGTACCAGATATGTCCTTCTAACACAGCTCTGAGCTAATATAATGTTATGCCTGCTGTAGACAAACCTTGCCATCCAGATCGTGTGAAATATCTGTGATCAGCAAGGAGCCAATGCTCTAGTACTTCCCTATATTTGAAAATAAATAGGTGTAAAATGTTTAGCAAGTGACTCACAAACATGAAATCATATATCTTTGTTCCATGAAGATTAAATATTTTTTTCATTTGTCAAAATATTTCTGGTCCATTGATCTGCTTTTTAGTTTTTTGGCTTTTGTTTAAGACAAATGGTATATAAGTTTGTTCTTGTCACAAAGTGGCTGGCCCCCAAAAGTTGAGGTGGGCTTCAGTTCACCTCTGACAAGCTTAACTCACATCTCAGCTGGTGAGAATGAAGATTATATGATGAGGGGAGTAAGCAGGTGACCAAATCAGACCCCCAATAAGGTAGAGGCTCACATGGGAGTTGTGAATGTTCCCCTGAGGGAGAGGAAGCAGAAGCCTGGGGACTTGGCATAGGCTTGTGGAAGCAACTCCAAAAGCATGCTCCTGGGAGCACACATAGGTTTTGTAGGGTACCAAAGGGAAGTTTTAAGTGAACCTGAATCTGGGAGGAAGGGCTGAGAACTCAGATTCCAGGGGGTCGAAGGAGTTAGACAAGAGAGTGAGAAATTGAGCTGAACGCAGCTCCAAGGACTTCTGATTCCAGGAGAAGAAAGAGACTGCAGAGCCTAAGAAGAGCTAGAAATGCTGTAATCAGTTCAGAAAATTGAAGATGGATAGACAGGCATCGAGAATGAGGATCAGTGCTCAGTGTGAGATTGAGAAGAGACTTTACTCTGAATTTATATTATGTTTATATGTGATACTCCAGGGGGTGGTGTTAAAGGACAAACTTTTTGGAAAGTTATTGAAGGAACAGTGATTAGGGTGCCTGCAGCATGTCCTCTGGCCACAATGAGGTGCTCACATGGCAGCTGCCTTACTTCATTTATAAATTTGTTTCATGCTACTAGAAATCAGTTATAGCTCCATGAGATTGCACATGTTTTTCTCTCTCCCAGGACCCTGTCCCACAGAAGCAACACGGCTTAATTGTTCCCAAGAGAGAGATGTGTGATTATAGACCAGTTGGAGTGAATGAAGCATTTCCCTATAGGGGAAAGATTGAAAGTGTATCATTCACTTGCTGTTCACATTTGCTTTAAAATACAAATATCCAAATAACTATATACAATAGAGAAAAAATACTTTTAATAAATGTGGTGTATGATGGAAGTCAAAACTACCATCTGAAACTTCCTCTACATTTGACATGCAATATCATTCTTAGAGGAAAACTGAATTGGAAATATTTCCAGTTTGCTCAATTTCTGAATCTCTGGGGTAAGTCTGTGTGTTGATCTGGGACCTAATCCAGCAAAGTCATTCATCCAGGCAGATCCATGAATTTACACAGAACCCCCAGTGAACTCAACAAGATTCCACACAGTTGCAAGGAACGGTATGTGCAAATGAGGTTTTTAGGATCAGGGGATTTTCATTTGATGCCAAAATAGTTGTCATGTAGTGAAATTTAATTTTTGGAACTACATCTTGTGTATTTTTCACTTTTGTTTTAATAAGAATATTTCTGAATTAATTGTAGCAACATGGTAGATTGACTAACTTCACCTAAAAATCTTATCATAAAAGCAACCTTTGTTGTCATTAAAGCAGAAAGATTACAGTACATATTTCAACTGGACAGTATGACAGCTCAGCTAGTATGCTCTTGAGAAATCACACTTAATCACAGAGAGAACTAAGTAAACTGGGTTTGAATGTTACTGAAGAATGTACGTACAAACTAGACAAATCCACCCTATTAAAGTGTGCATGATCTGTGCTATCAATTATTAGAATCATTCTCTTCGTGTTAGCATCTTACAACAAAACAAAACAAACAAAACAAAACAAAACAAAACAAAACCCCTGCCATTCCAAATAGGGATCAGTCACAAAATCCAATCTGGCTCTAATGCCATCCATGGACTCCTCCCAAAATTGACAGTGTGGGCATTCTGATTTGGATATCTGCTGTTGTTTCTGTTTGCGCCAAAACAGCAAATTTTATCTCTTCCATCTGCTCACATCTGTTTCTTCCCTATTTAATTATTCCACATAAGATTGAATGTGATTCAAACTAAGATGATCCCAAATCTTGTCATCCAACAGAAACAGAGTTCGAGGAAACTGCTGATATCATTCTCAGTGGGTTAAGTTCTGCCATGATTCAGACCCATGCAACTAGATTACCTTCAGCAAGGATACACAAAAAATTTAGCCCAGAATGACCAATCAGTACACACAAGATTGAAGCCAAGAAAAGAGAGGAAATCTCATGCTGACTGTATGAAACAGAAAACTAGTGGTAAAAAGAGCACTGGAATGCAGATAAAGAAAAAAAAAGACTGCAAACAAATCAGACAGCTGGCAAAATGCAGCTCTGGCTGTTGTGTGTGTTGGTTAAAAAGTGACAGCACCAAGAGGATTCTTCTGTTTTTGTTGACTTGGACACTGAAACTAAATTAAGAAAATTGTGCGGGGATCTAGAGTACACAGAAGTTCAAAGGTAAATTGTGTAACTTATTTAATTTGAAGATTTTTATAGTCACTCATAATGAAGCAGACTTTGGTTTTGGCACATACATGAGGTTTATTTTCTCATCTGCACATTAGGTAAGTTTAAAATTTTCTTAAAATGTAACCATTTGGAAATAAACCAAAATATGTCCATCAAGTACAGTGAAAATTTAGCCCATGTAATAAAACTGTATATAAAAAGTGTACTGCTGTTACCTTTGAACAGGTGAGTGTAGACCAATTATATTTAATAAAATTTGATTTTTTCCACACAAGACTGAATTGCCAAACTACTTCCCTAAGCATTATAAGTCAACAACGGTTTTGACATTTTTCTTTGTTCAGCTATAATTATCCAAACTGCACCCATCTGAACCAACTAAAGTTTGATTTGTGCTTCTAATCACATAAGGTTAAATTTCAAAACCAGTCTTCAAAACCAGTTTCTGCCCAGGGCCTCAGTGAGTCTAAGGAGTGGGCCACCACCCTGCCTTGCTTTGTTGCTCACATTTTGGGTTTTGGAAGCTGAAGCCTGAGTCCCACCATGTAAAGCTGAAACCAGAGCCCGAGATGCATTGCATGGGGCCTCGTGTAATGTTAGGCCCAGGCAATTGCCCTGCTTGCTACCCCCAATGTCAGCCTTGTAGGGATCTATCTCGATGACCATTAAAACTAGGTTTCAAACTTAGTTTATGCTAAAAAATTTTCAGTTTTCTAAGTTCCTGTAATTACAGCATAATGGAAAACACAAAAGAGCCACCAGTTCTTCAGTGGCAAACACAGAAATCAGCATAATTGCTCCTCCTCAGTGAAATTAGACTGCTGCTCTAGGCCTACTAATTTCTCTTTAAATTTAGTTATTTCAAGAACCCAAAGGAGGCTCTCTTAGTGCCCAATTTTCACTGACTTTGTTTTTTCTAGAATCTCTCCCTTAAGATGCTTAATATTTTAATCAATTCTAAATTTGGCAGATCAGTTGTTAAATGTTTTCAAAGCATGTAAGTCTCTGACTGTATTTATAGCTGCAGTGAAGTGCAAGCACTGTGTGTTTAAATGATAGTGAAGCTACTCAAAAATCAGTTATGACGATATTTCTTCAGGCACACAGCCCAATGGTTGGTGACTGATTTAACCTGACTTCTTTGCATATCCTTGAGATAAGAATTGTCACTCTAAAACTTGTCCCTTATGGGAGAGTCTATAACTAGCTATCACAGGGAGCCTATGCACTCCCCAGAAAATGAATCATGAGGGCTATGTCTACACACACATCGTTATTTCAAAATAAGTATTTCAAAATGAGTTATTTCGAAATAAAGTCCTTATTTTGAAATAAGTTAATTCGAATTAAGAAAATGTTAATTTGAATTAAGGGAAAGTCTGCTATCAAAACAGCTGTTATTTCAAAACGGTTATTTCGAAATAAGACCGTTTGGACATGTTGTTTTGAAACAGTTGTTTCGAAACAATGGTGTTGTTTCGAAACAACATGTCCAAACGGCCTTATTTTGAAATAACCGTTTTGAAATAACAGCCGTTTTGAAATGAATGTGGTTTAAGCTGTTTCGAAACGATGGTTGTTATTTTGAAATGACGGGTCCCGTAATTTCGAAATTAGAAAACGTTATGTTGACCGAATCTCTTTTATTTCGAAATAACCAGTGTTATTTCGAAATAAAAGAGATATGTAGACATACCCTGAGAGTATAGTCCAGAGATTTTTTTTTTTAATTTCAAATATCACCATGCCTATTTTCTGATTTATGGTGTTCTACCACCTTCAGCTTTATTGATTGTGCTTCTCCTGCTCTAAATGAGGACTGCACATTTACAGCACTTTTCATCTTAAACTCTGCACCAAAGTTACAACTATGCATCAATGGTCAACATGGATAAGATGAACTATAGCCATTGCTTCTTCAAGAAAATTCTACAGTAGTCATTGGGCAGGTCTACACTGCCTACCCTTTCTGGTGGCAGTCAAATGTAGATAAGCAGCTTGCCTAAAATAACTTGCATATCTACATTCGGCTTCTTTACTCCCTGCACATACAGTGCCCTGGTCAGAAGGGAGGGAGCTTCCCTTCAAACCAGTGCTAACTGTTTGCCAGGGTTGTGTTGCAGAATTGAACTTCCTGATCAGCTGAGTGAGCGGGTCTTTAGAGACCTGAGCAGTCAATCAGGAAGTTTGAACTGATGGTGGCAAATTTGCCATCATCAGTGAAGACCTACCCATTGATGGCGAACAGCCAGTCTCTGGGGCTAAGCCCATTAGATTCCAAATCTACAGATGTATTTCTGATATAGGAATCAGGAATTCTAGTAAACAAACATTTTGGCCTAGCTCCTGCAATAGGATCTATAAGCATAAACTCAGCCACAGGACTGGTGCCTTTATTTGTACTGAAGTGCTGTACATTTAGATTAAGCACCGAACTATTTTATTTCAGACCAGTAGAAAGCACACTATTTTTCATGATCGAGCCTAGTAACTGGAAGTGCACAAAAATGATTTTACTTTTATACTTTGGCGTTTGGCTGTATAGAACAAAAGACTAAGATTTTCTTTAAAGAAGAAGAAAAATAGTCCGGGGGTCAGCATTCTGAAGGAAAAGAAGTGCCATTTTAAAAAAAAAATTCCTTCAATAACCAAATGTTTTGAGAGCCACAATGGTTGGAGCCTCCTGGTGGGCAGGGGGAGCTGGTAGCTGGGCTAGGGTGCCTGCTGCAGGATATCCTGATCAGGAGGAGGGAGTCTGGAACCAGGAGCAGGCCCTTGACAGGATTCCCTGGTGGTAGGGGGATCCCATAGCCCTGGACCTTTGCGTAGGCAACCCACAGGTTCCTCCAGTGACAGGAGCGGGCCTGGCATTGCAAGGGGGCAGCCAAAGAGCCACAGGTTGCAGACCCCTGAAATAGTCCCTAATCAAATATGGATGAAACAATAATATTTGGATGATACAATAATACATTAACTTTATTCCATCTCATTTAGCTATTGACTTTTTGTACTGTTTGTGCACACATTTCACATACAAACACTATTTTCATACAACTGTATTTATTCATATAATTTAGCTCATCTTGCACGGAAACAAGATCACAGTTCAAAGAGATCAAAAATTTAACAGCCAATAGATTTCCATGCAAAAATATACCCAACCATCTCAGATAAGAGATTTACTTTGTTTCAAAATGGTTACCAGGACATCATACACATCCAAATGCAATATTTCATCTGCACTCCCCACTCCTGTCACATGCAATAACAAATGTCAAAGGAAAAGTTAGTCTCACTAATTCTCCTTTCAAATTTTGCGTGTTTACATGAAGAAAAATATTCACTATTTGTCACTTAAAAATTTTCAGTTGTCCAGGTAGGGAACAAAAACAAAATCATGTGACTTTGGTTAGCCATCTCACACTATGAATGACAAATAATGAAAATTCATACACACAACACAAGCTCACAAATGGTTTAGTGATGTCTATCTTCAAAATGCTGAGTAATGGAGAAAAGGAAAGAAGCAAAAGGCAGACACTGGGCTTCAGAAAAGCAGATTTTGGCTCCCTCAGGAAACTGATGGGCAGGAGCCCTTGGGAAGCTGATCTGAAGAGGAAAGGCATCCAAGAGAGCTGGCTGTATTTTAAAGAAACCCTGCTAAGGGCACAGGAAGATACCATTCTGATGAGCAGAAAGACCAGCAAATGTGGAAGGCGCCCAGCATGGCTTAGCAGAGAACTTTGCTCTGAGCTTAAACATAAAAAGGACGCTTACAGGAAGTGGAAGCTTGGCCAGATGACCAAGGAGGCATATAAAGGTATTGCTAGGGACTGCAGGGATAAAATCAGAAAGGCCAAAGGACAAATGGAGTTGCGGCTAGCGAGGGATGTGAAGGATAACAAGAAGGGGTTCTACAAGTATGTTAATAACAAGAAGAGGATCAGGGATGGTGTAGGTCCCTTGCTGAATAGGGCAGGCATCCTTGTGACAGAGGATGAGGAAAAAGCTGAAGTGCTCAATGCTTTACTTCGGTTTTCACAGGGAGGGCCAGCTCCCAGCCCACTACACTGGGTATGACAGATTGGAGAGCAGAAGAGAGGCCCTTGGTGTTGGAAGGTCAGATTAGGGACTACTTAAAGAAGCTGGATGTGCACAAGTCCATAGAGCCGCACGAACTGCATCCAAGGGTGCTGAGGGAGTTGGCCGATGAGATAGCAGTACCACTGGCCATTATCTTTGGAAGCTCATGGCGAACGGGGGAGGTGCCAGAGGACTGGAAAAAAAGCAAATATAGTGCTGATCTTCAAGAAAGGGAAAAAGGAGGATCCAGGGAATTATAGACCAGTCAGCCTTACCTCAACCCCTGGAAAAATCATGGAGCAGCTTCTCAAAGAATCCATCCTGAAACACTTGGAGGAAAATAGAGTGATCAGGAACAGTCAGCATGGATTCACCAAGGGTAAATCATGCCTGACCAACCTCATCACCTTCTATGATGAGATGACTGGATTTGTGGATGTGGGAAGAGCTGTGATATACCTCAAATTTAGCAAGGCTTTTGATACAGTTTCCCACAACATTCTCGTTGGCAAGCTAAGGAAGTATGGGTTGGATACGTGGATTGTAAGGTGGATGGAGAACTGACTAGATCAACGGTTTCAGTGAATAGGCATCAATGACTGTATGTTTAGTTGGCAACCATTAATGAGTGATGTGCCCCAGGCGTCAGTCCTGGGACCAGTTCTGTTCAACATTTTCATTAATGATCTAGGTGATGGGATAAATTGCACACTCAGTAACTTTGCAGATGACACCAAGTTGGGGGGAATAGTAGTCACGCTGGAGGATAGGGACAGGATTCAGGGAGACCTAAACAATCTGGAGTAGTGGGCCAGTAGAAATCTCATGAGGTTCAGCAAGGACAAGTGCAAACTCCTGCACTGGGGATGGAAAATCCCCATGCACTGCTACAGGCTGGGAAACATTCAGCTAAGTAGCAGCAGTGTAGAAAAGGACCTGGGGGTTATGATGGATGGGAAGCTGGATATGAGTCAGCAGTGTGCTCTTGCTGCCAAAAAGGCCAATGACATATTGGGCTGCATCAGTAGAAGTGTTGCCAGCAGATCGAGGAATGTGATCATTCCCCTCTATTCAGCACTGGTGAAGCCACATCTGGAATACTGTGTCCAGTTTTGGGCTCCCCCCTACAAAAACAATGTGGGCAAATTAGAATGGCTATGTCCACATGTACAGGGTTAATTTGATTTAACTTAAATTGAAATAAGTTAATTCAAAATAAAACCATTAAATTGATTTAACCTAAACTGAATTAAGCAAAAATACCAAATCAAAATAGCAAGTCCAGACACAGGACTTGCTATTTCAATTCAGGAGAGGGGCAGCATGGGAGATGTGGCAAGATGGCCCCCTAGAAGGGCCATGCCTCCACCCAATATATAGAAAAAGGAAGGTACCCGGAGAAAGAGAAGGGCAAAAGTGTTAAATCAAAATAATGGTTATTTTGAAATAATACTTCTGAACAGCGTTATCTTGAAACAACTGTTTCAATTTAACGGCTATTTCTTCCTAGGTTTTACTGTTTCAAAATAAGGTTCATTGTTTTGAAATGATGGGGCTTGTCATTTCGAAATAATGAAACGTTGTTTGGACATGACTTTTTTTTTAATCGAAACAATGGTCGTTGTTTCTATTTAAAAGTGATGTGTGGACATAGACAAAGAGTCCGGCGGAGGGCAACAAAAATGATCAAGGGGCTGGAGCATAAGAACAGTGAAGAAAAACTGAAAGAACTAGGCTTATTTAGCCTGCAGAGGAGAAGACTGAGGGGGGATGTGATATCAACTATCAACTATTTGAAGGGATGCTCTAAGGAGGACAGAGCTCAGCTGTTCTCTGTAGTAAGAGAGAACAGAACAAGGAGCAATGGTTTCAAGTTGCAGCTGGGGAAGTTGAGGCTGGATATTAGGAGAAACTTTCTTACTACGAGAGTGGTGAAGCATTGGAATGGGCTATCTAGCGAAGTGGTGGAATCTCCATCTTTGGAGATTTTTAAGGCTCAGTTAGACAAAACCCTAACTGCGATAATTTAGTTCAGAGTGGTCCTGCTTTTTTGGTGGGGGGTTGGACTAGATGACCTCATGAGGTCCCTTCTAACCTTATCATTCTATGATTCTATCTTCATGCAGAAAACAAAAACTGTGCTTGTGAGATAACTTATCAATGAGTAAGCTGATGTGCTATAGTTCAGTCTGACCTTTGATGTCCTTGATTCTGTGCCCAAAATGTGGCATTTTCCCCCAGCTGCCTTGAATGAGTTGTATTATTTATTGACCAAAACATCAGACTGTTTGACAATAGCCATAGATCAGAAGGGATGAAAAAGAAAGAATATCGCAATAGCTAAATGAAATGCATACTGCTGTCAACCTACCTGCCGCTAGTTTTGTCACAGTTAACTTCAGCTTCCTCTGAAATACTCTTCCTTTGCCTTTCGTGTATTTAAAAAGAAACAAAGAAAGAAAGAAAAGCAAGCTACATTCTAAGTACAGTGTCAGGCAGCATTCAAGGCAGCCTATAGAACCTATTTTTTATATGTTTTGATATCAGTTTTCTTGAATTCTCCTCCTCTTTAATGAATTTAAAAAAAACCTCTTATCAGCATTACATCACATACAAAGAACACTATGATGAGTAACTTCCCAGGGATTTTATCAGTGTACTTTGTAATTTGTCCTAATACAATGATATTATTTAAATTTTATTTGCATTTAAGAATTGCATATTAAAATATACCAAAGTAATTTTAAAAACCTACTATCTTAATGCAAGGCTGTTGCTATAAATAACAGCAACTGCTTTGGATCAACCCAAAACTTTTCTCTACTCACTGTTAAACTGACACATGCTGTTGCTGGGATAGGAGGCTGCAGCTTTCTCTTTAACTTTAAAAAATACATTGGAAGCAGTGTATGTATGTGTGAGGAGAAAGGAAATTGATTTGTGTCACCTTCATATTGTTCCAGCATGTGGAAACTTAAATAGAGGTAAGCAAGACATTAATCTTTCATTTAAAAAAGTCTGCTATTAAGGCATATTTTCTTTTGGATTCCACTTTCTCAATTTAGCTGATCAAATCAGGAGATTAAAAAGTAGGTTAATCATTTGGGGGCCAATCTTGCAAAGCACACTGTACATGAATAACGTTATTTACACAAGTACTGCTTTTGACTTCAGTATGGCTACCTGCATAAGTATATGAATGTTTGCAGGGCCAAGACATTGGGTTCATAGAATCATAGATGATTAGAGTTGAAAGGGACCTCAGGAGGTCATCTAGTCCAATCCCTTGCTGAAAGTAGGCCCAACCCCAACTAAATCATCCCAGCCTGGCCTTTGTCAAGATGGGCCTTTAAAAACTTTCAAGAATAGAGATTCCACCCCTTCTCTAGCTAACTCACTCTCCTTCACCACTCTCCAAGTAAAAATTTTTTCCTAATTGTCAACCTAGACCTCCTCCACTGCAGCTTGAGACCATTACTCCTTGTTTTGTTGTCTGCCAGCATTGAGAACAGCCTAGCTCCATCATCCTTGAAACCTTCCTTCAGGTAGTTGAAGGTTGTTATTAAATCCACCCCCCCACCCCCCCGCTTCATTCTTTACTGCAGAGTAAACAAGCCTAGTTCCCACAGCTTCTCCTCATAAATCATGTGATTCAGACCCCTAATCATGTTAATTGCCATGCTCTGGACTCTCTCCAACTTGTTCACATCATTTCCATTGTAGGTGGGCTCAGAATTGGACAGAATATTCCAAATGTGGCGTCACTGATGCTCAATAGAAGGGTACGATCACTTCCTTCAATCTGCTGGCAGTGCTCCTACTAATACAGCCCAATATGCCATTAGCCTTCTCAGCAATAAGGACACACTGTTGATTTGTAATCCAGCATCTTGTCCACTGTAATCCTCAGGTCTTTTTCTGAAGAAGTGCTTCCTAAACAGTCAGTCCCTAGTTTATAGTACTTGATCAGATTCTTTCATCTTAAGTGCAGGACTTCAAACTTGTTGCTGTTGAACTTCATTAGATTGCTTTTGGCACAATCTTCCAATTTTTCTAGATTACTCGGTATCCTATTTCTATCCTCCAATCTATCTACAATTCTCCCAAGGTTAGTGCCATATGCAAATTTGTTAAGGATGCAGTTCATTCTCTAAATAATTAAGGAAGAACAAAACTGGCCCCAGAATCAAACCCTGGGACATGCCACTTGATACCGGCTGCCAACCACACAAAACTTTGAGAACTACCTGTTGAGCCTCATGGTCTAGCTAGCTTTCTATCCATCTTATAGTTCATTCATCCAACCCATGCTTCTTTAAATTGCTGGCAGGAATTCTGTGGAAGACCATATCAAAAAGCTTTCCTACAGTCAATATATATTACATGCATCACTTTGCCCACATCCACAGGGTCAGTAATTTCATGCTCGAAGGCAATCAGGGTTAGTCAGGCATGACTTGACCTTGGTGAATTTATGCTGATTGCACCTGAGCACTTTCCTCTCTTCCAAATGCCTCAAAGTGGATTCTTTGAGGACCTGCTCCATGATTTTTCCAGAGATGAAGGTGAAGCACACTGGTCTGTAGTTTCTGGGATCCTCTTTCTTCTGTTTTTGAAGATGGGCACTATATTTGCCTTTTTCCAGCCAACTGAGACCACCCCAATCACCATAAGGTTTCAAAGATAATGGCCAACAGCTTTGCAACCACAGCAGTCAGCTCCCTCAGCACCTTCTGATGTACTGCATCTGGCTCCATAGACTTTTACATGTCCAGCTTTTCTAAACAGTCCTGCACCTGTTCTTTCACTACTGAAGGATGCTCACCTCCTCCCCATTCCGTTGCTGCCCAGGGCAGCTGTAATCCTTATATCTTATTGAGTGTCTCTCTTTAAGAGATCTATTGGGGCTGTGTTACTGTTGTCAGGAGTATTTATCTGCCTGCATCCAGAAGCTTCTGGAAATTGGGTGTGGTAGATTTCAGCATGGTCCACAAGGTTTCCTGCTGCTGTAGCAGTCAGGTGCCATGAGAGTTGCCATGTGGGGCCAGATGAACTGCATCCGAGGGTGCTGACGGAATTGGCCAATGTGACTGCAGAGCCACTAGCCATTATCTTTTAAAATTCTTGGCAAACAGGAGAGGTCCTGGATGACTGGAAAAAGGCAAATATAATACCTATCTTCAAGAAAGCCGGAGAACTGCAGATCAATCAGCCTCACCTCAATCCCCTGGAAAAATCATGGAGCAGAATCTAAATAATCCATTTTGAAACACTTGGAGGAAAACAGAGTGATCAGAAACAGTCAGCATGAATTCACCGAGGGCAAATAGTGCCCAACCAACTGGATTGCCTTCGATGATGAGATGCCTGGATATGTGGATGTGGGAATAGTTGTCAATGTGATATACCTTGACTTTAGCAAAGCTTTTCATACAGCCTCCTACAGCATTCTTGTCAGCAAGTTAAGGAAGTATGGTTTGGATGAATGGACCATAAGGTGAATAAAAAGCTGGCTAGATCCTCAGGCTCAGTTGGTAGGGATCAATGGCTCAATATCTAGATGGCAACCAGTAACTAGTGGAGTGCCCCAGGGGGGGTCAGTCCTGGAGGCAATTCTGTTCAACATCTTTATTAGTGATCTGGGTGATGGGATAGATTGCATGCTGAGTAAATTCGCAGATGACACCAAGCTGGGGTGAACAGTAGACATGCTGGAGGGCAGGGATAGGATTCAGGGAGACCTAGACAAATTGGAGCATTGGGCCCAATGAAATCTCATGAGGTTCAACAAGGGTAAGTAGAAAGTCCTGAATTTAGGATGGAGAAATCCCATGTACTGCTACAAGCTGGGGACCAAACGGCTAAGTAGCAGCTCTGTAGAAAAGGACTTGGGGGTTATGGTGGATGGGAAGCTGGATATGAGTCAACAGTGTGCTCTTGCTGCCAAAAAGGCCAATGGCATACTGGGCTGCATCAGTAGAAGTGTTGCCAGCAGATCGAGGGATGTGATTATTCCCCTCTGTTCGGTGCTGATGAGGCGATAGCTGGAATATTGTTTTGGGCTCTGCACTACAGAAAGGATGTTGACAAATTAGAGGACAACAAAAATGTTTAGGGGGCTGGGGCACATGACTTATGAGGAGAGACTGAGGAAACTAGACTTATTTAATCTTCAGAAGAGAAGATTGAGAGGCGATTTGATAGCAACGTTAAACTAGTTGAAGGGGTGCTCCAAGAAGGAGGGAGCTAGGCTGTTCTCAATAGTAACAGAGGACCAAACAAGGAGCAATGGTTTCAAGTTGCAGCTGGGGCGGTCAAGCTTGGATGCTAGGAAGAACTCTCAGTAGGAGGGTGGTGAAGCACTGGAAGGGGTTACCTAGGGAGATGCTGGAATCTCTATTTCTAGTAACATTTAAGACCCAGTTAGACAACACCCTGTCTCAGATGATTTAGTGGGAGTGGTCCTGCTTTTAGCAGAGGGTTGGACCAGATGACCTCATGAAGTCCCTTCCAGCCCTATGAATCTGTGATTCCATGATACCAGCCAGGGCAGTTGCACTGAGAAGAGCGTATGTGCTCAGTGGGTAACATGGAGAAGCTGAGCCTGAAGCAGACAGCAGGATGGTTTCAGGGGTTAAAGTATACTCTGGGGGGCCCTGGAACCCTCCTAAATTTTCAGACCGCCCTCAGCAGGTCTGGGGTCCCCCCCCCCACGTGCCCTACCCTAATATCCATTCCCCTGTCCCCAGTATCCACACCCAGCCCCCAATACCTACCCCCAAAATTCCTCCCATCCCCCAATACCTAGCCCCAGGCCCCAATATCCATTCCCCTGCCCCCAATATTCCCCAGCTCCCAATATCCACCCCCAAAATCCACCCCAACCCCCAATTCCCCTGTCCCCAATATTCCCCCAGCACCAACCCTCAAAATCCACAACCCCACCCCCAAAACCTACCTACTGCCCCGATACCCATTCCCAATGCCACCTTGGCCACCCCAGCACTTAATGGCAGCCGTGCAGTGGGCTGGGAGACAAGCCCTCCCACAGGCTGCTCCTGGAGGTTTTTGCCTCCAAGCGTAGCCTGTGCATGCGTGCAGGAGCTGGGCACCCCCCCCCCGCTCTATCCTGCCTGCCAGAATGTGGGAGAATGGTACGCTGGGGCCTTCTATTTTTAAAGGCTCAGCATTCAGGACCCTAAAAATAGAAAATGCAACCAGAATTCTGCGTTCTGGGGCCCAAACCAGAACACTGAACCCCTAAAAATTTTGGGCCCTGGAATGGCGTTCCACTGCATTCCGGCGTATTTTAACCCCTGGATGTTCTACTCTGGAGCATTTTTCTGCAGAGTTTCTGCATATGTGTATGTGACTGAGCACTGGTTAATCAATGAGATGACTGGATGGTGCTGGTTCTAGAAGAGAAAGAAGAATCTACGTGAATTTCTGCTGAAGATTTGTGGAACTGAAGAAGAAGATAGCTGCTTCTTTTAATTGAAGCTTTTGGACTGAGTTAACAGAGACTATAACTGAGATTTGGGTGAACTCCACTTAAACTTTGGGAACTCTTAAATTTCTTCTCACATTGTTTCTGCATGGACAGCTCTGTTCTTTTGTTTTCTTGTTTATATGTTGTGGAAAAGAAAGCTGTGAAATGCTGAATGTGTGTTAACAAAATAGCCACATCATGTTATAAATATATAGTAGTTATTTTATTTCTTTTATCATAAAATGTATGACATTAGTGTTTAATAAAGCTCATTACATTTTTTCTTAGGAGCATTTGAATGTGGGGAGAGTAACTCTGAACAGTCTTTCCTGAGAGTCCTTTGAAGACTGAATCCTGGGTCTCCAGATGCTTCTTCATAGGAGTTTGGGTTTATTTCTTTTAAGAGTCTGGAGAAGGGTAATGAGGTAAACTTTAGCCCACCTGTAGGTCACACAGTAGTCTGGGAGCTGTCTCTAAAGACAGAATCAAAACAAAACAAAACCAACCACCATTGAGTTGGGGAAGCTACATTGTCATTTCTTACTACTTGAGTCTTTTAAACTAGGGCTAGTCTTTACTAATAGCAAAATTACCGCCATCAGGTCGACCTTCCTGATCAACTATTAGGGTCTGTGAAGATCTGCTCAGTTGATCAGGAAGTCAATCCCTGAAGATCACCCTGATAATTCGCATAGCACTGAGTTGAAGAGGGGGCCCTTCCTTCAGCTCACTGTGATGGACATTCTAGGCATAAAGTCATCAAACAGAGATATGCAAGTTATTTTGGGTAACTTGTGAATCTCCCATAGACTGCTGCAGAAAACAGCTGACAGTGTAAAACTGCCCCTGTGCTGCTCTTTAAAAGTAAATATGTGCACTTTAGCACTGACTAGCCTAATAATGAGGGCAATTGCTTACGTTTTTTAATTCTGTGTATACGCTATGATACACTCTTAAATTCCATGCCCACATAACGATTTTTCAAACAGAACACCTGCCTCATTCGCTGCACCGGATGGACTGTAATCACTTAATGAGCAGCATTTAGTGCAGAATTTTTTTCTCCTCGTTCAAGGTGTAGCCTCTATGCCTTATTTACTGCAAACTAATCAACATCTGCTTTGAGGATAGAATTATTAATTTCCTCATTTGCTTTTCTATGGCACTAATTACTACAGTTCCTAAATGTGCCCCAGGCAATTTTTTTTTCAGAAAACTCCTAGGAGATGTGGTGTTAGTATCCCTATTTTGAAGCTGGGAAACTGAGGCACAATCCTGTTAAAGTCAGAAGTCTCCAATAACTTTGGATGCCATACTTGAGATGGCTAGAACGTGATTTTATTTTAAGAAAACATAGTATTCTATAGTGGAGTCTCCCTCCAATTCCTGTCATAGTATCAGATGAATGAGGTTCTCCTGGTCACTTACCAGGCTGCCATGAGGAGATCCAACTACTGGATCCCGTGTGATTTATGTCTCCAGATTCTGAGTCCTTGTCTTGGGGTTGTACACACACACTGAAGGTGCAGATCTTCCATCCAAAGTACTCTCCTAAAAGCTATAGCTCCTGCCCAGCTTGAGGAGCCGTGCCTCACACTTCCCCTGTAGATGAAACACACCTCTCTGAACGCCACTCGGAAGTGTGAACTTTCTGGTTTACTTCTTCCAGGGGGCTTATGATGGGTGTACCAAATACATAGACATTTTGCCCTGGATTCTACAGCAATCATACAGTATCCCTACATTGCACACTACATACTGATTTCTTAATTTTGCATGAACTAGTCATTGAACTGAACTTGTTAAACTAAACCCAAAAAAAAGTATTCTTCTCTGCTCCTGAACAAAAGGATACTGCTCTCGAAAGCTGGTTTAGCATGTCAGGAAACTTTTATTCCAGGTGCTTAGACAGTGACTTCTACCAGTTCATTGAGTTGTCTTTCTTTTAAACTTCATGGCATATTTATTTATTTGGCATATGCAGTTGGGTCAAGCTAAACCACAATCTTCTTATCTATGCTGTTCAAGGCATGAAGACCCCCTAGGAAGTTCAGTCATTTTGCAGTCCTCAGTAATGTGTCATGGTTTGTGGCAGCGCACTCTGACATAATTGGCTCTATCTAAAACACCACTGAAATTCCATAGCAGTGCAAATTCCATGTCTGGTACAAAATTAAACCTTGTGAGGCTTGCAGGCCTTTGTGTTAAATCAAGACAACGTTGATGGTAAGTGGGGCCCAAGACAAAATAATTGTCACTTTCTCTCTATATCATGAAGGTCGCCACATGCCCTTTTGACAGCAAACATGTACTGTTTGTTTATGTAAATTTAAACAATTTTAACAAATTGTAATAAACTTAGGCCTTAATGTATAGTTTCAATTTCAAGTTTAATTTTAATAGATTTTATTTTTTAAAAATAAACCCATATTTTATTTAATTTAAATTTAAAATAATATATATTTATGTCATTGAGTTTTATCCACCATGATTTTTCAGAGCCCCGCGAGAATGCAAATATGTGGATCCATAGCCAATCAGCCTCCAAAGGAAATGATCCACAGATATCTGCATCGCTTCCATGGATGTTGATATAATGCAGGTATCTGTGGATTTGCACAGCTTTACTCATCTGTAGTGCCCTGGCAGATCCAATATGGATCTGCAGCCAATGTGCAGCTGCAGAAAGATGGTCCAGGGATATCATCATCACATCTGTAGATATAATGTGGATATCCACAGATTTGCAAGGCTCTGTATATTTTCTGAAGTCCCTCTGTATACTGAGCGTGCACCATCCCTTGGCTCAGGGGTTAAAGTTAGCCAGAACGCCCCAGAACTCCTACCCCCATTTTTAGGGGACAGCATTCCAGGGCCCTTAAAAATAGGGGAATGCACTGGAACACTGCATTCCAGGGACCCCTAAAAATAGAAAGAACGTGCTGGCAGTGTTCCAGTGCATTCCCCTAGGGCTGGTTGAGGGAAGGGACTGCAGGCTGGAGAGAGCCCGGCCACCCCTCTTCTCCCTCCCCCAGAGCCTGTGGTGGGCCCACCTCTTCCTACTGGGCCCAGCAGTCTCGGGCCCACGCCCCCTCTTGCCAGCCGGCCAGTGCTGCCTGCAGCCTCCCTCCCCCTGTCCCGGCTCCTTGGCCACCTTGGTGGCATGGGCAAGGGGTGCCTGGGGGGTTGGAGCAGCTGGTGGGGAAAGCAAGCAGGGGGTGGGGTGAGAAGAAGGGGTCGGGATAGGGGCTGAGAGGAGGATATGGGGGCAGTAGCTGGGGTGGGGGTAGGTTGGGGGGCACTAGCTAGGGTGGGGGGTAGCTGGGGTGGCAGGCAAATGTGTGGGGTGCACTAGCTGGTATGGGTGACAGGCGTTTGGGGGACACTAGTTGGATGGGTGAAGGGGGGCCCAGACCTGTGGGAAGGGGGCCTGGACCTGCGTGATGAAGGCCCAGAAATTTAGGAAGGTTCCGGAGCCCGCCAAATTATACTTTAACCCCTGCCTTGGCTGCAGGTGCTGTGCAAGACTTTTGTTGAACTTGCATCTCCCAGTGCGAGGGACAAATATAACACTCAGCACAGGAGCTGAGATCAGGGGCATTCTCTCACCTGTGTGCTCTATGAATAAAAACTATTTATGAGAGGATGAGACCCACTAGTTCTAAAATTTTGAAGGCTATGGTAATAGAAACAATTGGGTTCGTTCACTTACTTCAGATAATATTACAAGTATAAGAAGCAAGGAGTCCTGTGGCACTTAAAGACTAACTAATTTATTTATTGCTCATGTGATAATAAATTTGTTAGTCTTTAAGTGCCACAGGACTCCTTGCTTCGTTTGCTGAACTAGACTAACATGGCTGCCCCTTTTGAATATTACAAATATATAATTCCCTGCATACTGCTGAGGTGCTAGTATATAGTAGTTCCTCTATTTAACAAGTCAGTTACAACAGTTTTAAATGAAAAACATGTTTAGATAAAGTTTTTTTATGTATCCGTCTTAGTTAAGTAGTTATATTTAATTACAAAAATGCAAGCTTTGGGTGTTTTTGACTGATTTTGAGTTTTCATTCGAACAGAGCTTGACACAAATCCCAAGGAAAAGAATTAATTATTTAGGAAATAGAAAATGGTGAATGATACTATAAATAAAAAAAGTAAAAATTACAAATCTGAATAAATGTAAATTAAACTAAAAATGTGTGTTATATTGGACACTCTGTTGAGCAAAAGAAGCCTCAGTTTTAGTAAAAAGGCTATATATTTACGTAGTTACAAATCAACATGTTTTAATGGTTACCAGCAAATGAGACTCAACTTTTCTTTAGGAAAATAGGTAAAATACAAATGCAAAACATGATTAAAATTCATCATTCAAATCAAGGTTTCTTGCTTTCTGATTTCAGTCATGATTAAATCAATTTTATACCTGTACCAAACTCTCAAGACTCTACTAAGCATGTTTATCCTGTGATTTTCAGAGACTCATATGTACTGAAAACTGAACATATTTTCATGCAGTTTACAAAAAGGTGACACGTGAGGCGACACCCACTCACTCCCTGAATTTCAAGCAACTAAGGCTTGAGATGTTAGAGATTAACACGATGTTTGTAGGAATTTTTTTAAAGTGGCAAAACAATTTCTTACAAAGAGCTGAACAGTTTTTTCTGAAATTTGCCAAAATACTCATTTTCAGGAAGGTACCTGCCAAGGAAATTTCAATCCAAATGGTTAAAGTTTGGCTAAAGTATAAACCAGATTCTTACAGGGCAACTTTAAAGGAGTCACTACTTGTGTCCTGTACAATCAAAGATTTAAATTTGATTAGACAATTAAGGTTGCATGAGGACACACCTGACCAATCCATATCTTGAAAGCATGAAAATAAGAAGAGAAGATAGGGAGAAAGGTTTTGGCACTGCTTACCATCTTCATGGTTTCAACACAGTCCATAACACTCCATAAAGCATTTGGCTTTCATCTCTAAGTGATACTGAAAAGCAATAGGCATGCCACCAAACTCATAGAGCGCGGCTTTAACAGCAGTCTTAGGCACCCTTGTATTAACAGAATGGCATATCCTACCGTCACATATCTCTTTCATTTGGGAAGTTACTCTGACTTAATGCTGAGAATGTCAGTAAGGTTTGGCAGTGAAACACAAGTTAATTTTTGATCCAAACATCTCACAATCCCCCCATTAACCCAACCAGGAACATTTTTATACATGGTCATACTGCTAGAGGGGGACAAAGCCCCACTTTGATAGCATGGTTCATACATTCTTACTGACCTCAGAAGCTCATTGCAAGCTAAAGAGGTTCCAAACAGATCAAATCCCCATGTAGATTACTGTATATACTCGGGTATAAGCCGATCCGGGCATAAGCTGATCCCCCAATTTTGAGCCCAAAAAGGAGCAAAAATGGGTGCCCTGTATAAAAGCCAAGACCCCCCTCTTTTGGCCTTGGCCCCTAACCTCCCCACCTATTGCTGCTGCTGGCTTCCCCTGGGGTTCCCAACAGCTTGCCTAACCCCCAAATCTCTGCTGCTGCATTTCCCTTGCCCCCCTGCTCTGCTGTCTACCATATTCTCCCAAGTATAAGCCGAGTGCCTGTTTTGAAGCCAATTTTCAGGAACAAAATTCTCAGCTTATATGCAATGACATACAGTATATTAGTGATGATGCACAGGGTCTGATCACTTACAGAGACTGAATACAAAAACACAAGCCTTAGCTACTCAAGCTAAAGGACAGGGTGTGTTTGCTCAATCATTGGCAATCTCAAAAGTCAATTAATACTTTAGTCACTACAGGGGATAAAGAACCACACAGGTTTAATGTAGGCTACAATGCCTACCTCTTTTGCAGCGCTCTAGTCAGACTTGTGTGGTCATACCCTGAATGTCTGATTCACTGTCACCTTAAACCATGTCTTGAAATTCTAAAAATAATGCTTTATATTAACAAAAGCACCAATGCCCAGCCCTGCCCCCCTTTCTTAATTCAGCTATGGTACAAAAAGCACATTAATTTTGTTTCCACAAATTGGTGATTATACTGCCATATGTGTCAACACTGCAGCAGCAAAGCCACAAAAGGTAAGAGAGAAAAACCTCATTAATTCCTATTCTGATAAAGAACGAGTCTTAAATAATTTATAAAGCACTAAATCTTGCAATCTATAAAGCATTAAAACATGTCTGTGAAACAGAAGCATGATGTCATTCTCCTTTCAGCCAGAAAGACACCTATGGACCATTATATTAAAAACAAATTTAAAAATCAAGGTAGAAAATTAAAAATGATAGGGGGACAGTCCATATTTCAACACCAAACAAGCTCTTTTACATGTTTAGGACAATTAAAAAAAAAATCACATTTTAACAGCCATCTAATAATGTAATTTAAAATGATGGAAAAACAGATATTGACCAGTTAGTTCAATAGTACCTGAATTTTCTGAGCCAGATTCTTCAAAAATGCTAAGGTCCTTTAGGCAGGCCTGTTGTCAACAATTTGCAAGGATTATATACACTCAGCCCCTGAACCTGCAAATACATATGCATGTGCTTAACTTACATGTGTGAATATATTCAATGAACTCAGTACAACCATTCATGGATAAAAATTAAACATGTGTGTTTGCAGGATCAGAGCCAAATGCATTACCAAATTTCAAGGGTTGCAACCTAAGCAAATTTTATATCTAACAACTTTTCTGTTTAAACTTAAATTATTTTAGTTCTGTGTTAAAGGTATCAAATGACAAGCAAAGTCCCAAAGAACATACACAATGTTAGCAAACAAAAATCAGTTTAAGGGAGCAGAGAAGATGGGTTTAATTCTGCCATCTCATCACCCTTAGAATCAGAAAATTATTTTCTCTCTCTTTCTTGAAGTCAGACGGAGGAAATGCTAGATATACAGTAGTGCTGAGACAATTTTAATAGAGCAAGAATGCTTCAGGGGAATTTCATGGAGAAATTGCTTTTACAAAAAGTCTCTTCTACAGCGACAATCATCATATTTTTAAAAATTCATACATGTTCTTTAATGGTTCTTCTGTCAGAACCCTTAGTGTCAACTTACATTTTTTTAAACTGACTATGTTTAAAAAATGAAAGCTGACAATGTCCCCAGTGCTCGTCTCCCTTCTCTTCCTATTCTCTATGCTTTATTATGGTTCAAATCCAAAAGGACCAATCATATATTAACACATCAAGTAATCAATGTCAAAATTCAAGGTCAATTTTAGTCATATTCAAAGCTCTGGGATTGTTCTACATACACAAATATTTTCTCTGTTCAGAAATAAGACACGTACATAAAACAGAGCCGTAAGATTTAATTACGTAATGTTGTTTGCTTTATTTGCCAAGACAAAGTACGAATAATGGTAACACCTGGGATATGCTACATCCCTTCCCTCACATAACCATGTACTTTAAGAACTCCTTAAACTGTGTATCAGCCATCTAAAACATCCTTCAATTTAGTTTTTATGCCAGTGTATTTGAATTACAAGTAATGCTTGAAGTTGTCAGCTATTATAAGGGGTCTTTTTATATAATGTTTTCCATATTTTAGTCCTGATCCTGCAACATTATCCAAAAGGGTGAATCCTTATTGCCATACAAAGTTCTGTTAATTCCAGTAGAATTCTGTGTTGGTATAAGGATATTCCTGGTTAGATTCCTTTGTATGATCGGGACTTAATTTGTACTGAGTTTTAGTTATAAACTTGTTTTTGGGGTGAACTCCAATGAAAAACATTATATAAAAAGAAAATAGCCCATTACAGAGAAGGGAACAGCATGTTCCCTTAATATATCAGACTGCAGCCTAATACATTCCTGTCAGAAGTGGAAAGGTACAAATATGTAATCATTTGAAGAGGAAAATGAGGACACATCCTTTAATTTAATACCTGGGCTCAAGAGCACTTGGTGGGATATAACAGAAAATGTCATACATAGTTCTCAGAAAGTAAGGAGAGTGTCTCCTCAACAGTGGCAGCTGGTAAATAGAATTAGTAAAAGACTATTTCAAGTTCATACAGCCCCAGACCCTGAATTCCACATGGAAGTTAATTTGTTCTAGATTCCTCATGTATTGTCATGTAAATATCTTCTTGCAGTGGTAAAAAGCTTCCTTTTTTAAAAAAATTCTATATATTCTTACTGCTAAGCTGATATACCATAACATCAAACAGTTTAGCCCCCCAGAAGTCCAAGAGAAACCAAAAAGGCAGACCAAACAAGGAGTCTTGTGGCACTCTTAAAGACTAATAAATGTATTTATTGCATGAGCTTCCGTGGGAGAAAATCCCCCCTTGGCAGACAATTGAAGACAACATGGGATTTTCTCCCAATGAAAGCACTTGTGATAAATAAATTTGTCAGTCTTTAAAGGTATCACAATACTTCTTGTTTGTTTTGCTGAACTAGATTGTCATGGCTACCTCTTTGGAACTCAAAAAGACAGAACTACACTTTGTAGTTATACTCACTGACCAGTCACATACTGGTACTTTGAAAAGGCAGCACAATATGACCACATTCAAGAACATCCATCATAAACATTTGCATTATGCCACTGAACTCTGCATAAAATACAATTTGACTGCAAAACACCATCAAAGCATAGTTCTTTTTGGCCTTTAAAGAAACTGGTAAAATCATATAAAACCAGGATAATCTGCCATCAAAAATCCCAGTGCAGGTTATTGCTGTCAGGGGATGATGTAATTTATATACAATGTTTTCCCCCAAAGATTCTTAAATATTTCAAGTAACAATGCATATAATTAGTTAAGTCAATTCTTAAACTTTTTCTACATTACAGCCCAGAGGTCTCAAATTTGTGGCCCCTAAGTTATTTCTTGCTGCCCGCAACAGCACTATAGCTATAAACATTTGTAATATTGATGTATGAAAAGGTTTCAGTGGTGTGGCCCTTGGGCTATTGTACTAGTCCTCATGTGGCCCTTGTGATGATTTGAAGACCCCCTGTTATAGCCTATCTTGGCTTTGGCCATACTGTATAAACCCTCTCTTCTTTCCTGCTCTCCATATTTTATTTCCACTTCATTGAATAACCATGTATTTTAATAAGAGGCAATTTGCTGTTTTTATAATTTTTGTTACAAATAAATCTAACACATGTGAAACAACACACTTGATGTAGCTCCGCCAAACCCGGACTTTTCCACTTTTTAAATTTCAAAAAAAGCAAAAAACCAACTGATATGAAAATAGTATATTCTATTTAACTTCAATTCAACCTCTTCTAAATTCATCCAAAAAATAAAAAGTCTTCCAACTGGTGAGGTGTTGTGAACTGTTTCTCCACCACATCAACAAAAGTTCCCTAATCACCAAGTGTAAGTAATGTCAAAATAGCAGTACCATGATTCAGAGGTCACATCAATATCATCAGCATTCCTTTCAGGCCAAGACAATGGGGGGAAGATTAGAGAGAGACTACCTAAGAGAGTTTCTACAGAACAGCTTTCAAAGGGGTAGATGGTTTAGTCTAGTTCAGCAAAACAAACAAGGAGTCCTGTGGCACTATTAAAGACTACAAAATTTATTTATCGCATGGGCTTGCATGGGAGAAAATCCCACTTCATTAGATGCTTTGAAGATGGGGAACATACAGAAAAAAAAAACATTCGCTTCTGCCTGATATTTAGGTTACAAAGACAGCCCACATTTCTACATAAATGCACTCCCAAAAGAAAGAAGCTTGTTTCTTTACTTGAAGAGTATTAATTTGAGAAGACAAAGTAGACAAGTAGCAATTGGCTGTGGTTATTGGCATCTGTGTACCATACATCTTTTGCTGTTGATGTTTCAGGGAACCATCATAAATACATTAGCTTTCAATTGATTTAGGTAGGCCAAATGTATTCACAGGAAATGAAACTCATAGTGTCTCAATATCAAAGTACCATCTAGCAAGTCTTTCAGCAATATGATACTGTTAAGTACCCTCCAATGGCCATATGCTAACACTGTGATCCTACCGCTAAGTATGTATCTATTAATTATATCTATCCAAAGGGAATATAAGTAATGCTATTATGAGTTTGTTTTGAGTGGCTTTTCAAGTACTGTGTTGGTACCACTAATATCCTGCCAAGAAAAATAAAGAAATCCTCTTCAGTCTTTTTATCCTGTACTGTTGATTAAAATTCCTATCTCGTAGGAAAGGAATAAATCTATAGAATGGAAAGGCACATTCTCATGTCTCTCCTTCTACTTCAAAATTCTTCATCATATCCATGCATGTGTTTGTGTACACATGCAAGGCTTAATCTGATCCAATTACATACACAAATATAATTTGGTAATTTAAAATGTAACTATTCACAACTGAAAATACAGTATATTGCTTAAATATCTTCAGGCTTTCTGCCCTGGACTCTTGAGAAGCTGTTTTGAAACCATATATCAATCCAGTAACCCTATCACTTGCTAAATACATACCGCCAGCAAGAAAGCAATGAAAACCTTTGACAAATAAGATAAGCTTTTTAATTCTAAAAATGAATTGTGAATAGGTTCTTGTAACTATTTGCTATTCAAACCAACATCCATTTCTGCTCCTGCACTCGTGGCTGAATTCTAAGAATAAGTCATGTGAGCGTGCAGACTTCCTCCACCACTGATCTGTTTCTTCTCCTTCATTTCTGCCATCAGCATGCAGCATCACAGACTGTCACATGCAAAATTCCAGACATTTAGTCTCCAGTCGGGGTCCCAAAATCATGACATTGGCTTAAAAAACATAAGGTTTTTTTTAAATTCATTCATGGCTCTTTTTATTTGTCTTCTGCTTTGGGAGCCTGTAGAGTACACTCAGATCACATTTCTCAGATTTTCTTCACAACCCATGAAAGGAATTGAGTATAATTTAACAAAAAAAATTAAAACTGAGATTCTCCCATTCATGTGGTAGCAACAGCTAGTTAGTGAAGAAAAATTCCAATACCATGAGACCTGTGATAAAATTGAAGACTTGGTCACACTTTTTCTCAGAACCTGATTTGGTTCCCCTTTTTGGATTGATACTAGTCTGTTGTTTTCGGATCCAATCACCAGATCCTACAGGCTTCTAAGCCCACTTGGTTCAGGGCAGTCATTGTTCCTTGCTTTGGGTCTCTTGCTTTGCCTGGAACATGCCTATGGTAATAGAGCTCTGCAGTCTGGTCACTCAGACTCTGCATTCCACTCCACTCCACCTTCTGGCTGGCTTGCCAGTCTGTTGTCTGATTTTAGTTTCTCAGTAATTTTAATAACGATATTTAAAGAATAGGGTTATGGGCTCTGATCTCATCAGAAGATAATAAGGTTCTTGTCCCACAATCAGAGTACACACTTTCTCAAGGACCTCTGTGATCTATGACAAGAATGCTCACTAAGAAACAAAATATAGTCTTAAGGACCTTACTGAGATAAAACAGTATAATAACCAAATACATACTAATAATCTATCAGAATTACAAACACAATATTATTATTCTAATGATACATGTGATATGATAAACTGTAAAGTTTTTGGATTAGTATACTTACACCTTTCCTTCAGAACCTGGTGGTAAAGACAAAGAACTAGCCTCACCCATGTCTGCTGATGTCCATGTTCCTCAATTCTCAAGTGGGAAAGAGAGCTTAGTAACTGCTCAAGAGCTATTGAAAGACCATATAGAATCATGAAATCATGACAGGTCATCAAGTGCAGACCCCTGCACTCATGCAGCACCAAGTACCCTCTTAAACCACCCCTGACAGGACCTTGTCTAACCTGCTCTGAAACATTTCCAGTGATGGAGATTCCACAATCTGTGTAGGCAACTTATTCCAGTGGTTAATCACCCTGACAGTTAGGAATCTTTTCCTAATGTCCAACCTAAACCTCCCTTCCTGTGATTTAAGCCCATTGCTCCTTGTCCTATCTTCAGCGGGTAAGGAGAACAATTTTTCTCCTTCCTCCTCATGATAACCTTTTAGGTACTTCAAAACTGTTATCATGTCCCCTCTCAGTCTCCTTTTTTCTAGGCTAAAAAAAATCCAGCTCTTTCAATCTTCCCTCATAAGTCAAGTATTCCAAACCTCTAATCAAGTCTTTTCTGGACTTTCTCCAATTTGTCAACCTTTTCCTGAAATGAGGTGCCCAGAACTGGACAAAATGTTCCAGGGGAGGCCTAATCAGGGCCAAGTAGAGTAGAAGAAATAGTTCTCGTGTCTTACTTACAATACTCCTGTTAATACATCTCAGAATCGTGTTTGCTTTTTTTGCAACAGTGTTACACTGTTGACTCATATTTAGCTTGCAGTCCACTATGACACCCAGATCCCTTTCCACAGTATTCCTTCCTGAGCAGTCATTGCCCACTTTGTATATATGCAATGGATTGTTCTTTCCTAAGTGAAGTACTTTGCATGTGTTTTTATTGAATTTCATTCTGTTTACCTCAGACCATTTCCCCGGTTTGTCAAAATCATTTTGAATTGTGATCCTATCCTCCAAAGCACTTGCAACTCCTCCCGGCTTAGTATCATAGGCAAACTTTATAAATGTACTCTCTGTGCCATCATCTAAAAATCGCTGATGAAAATATTCAACAGAACCAGATCTAGAACCAATCCCTGTGTTATCCTGCTCATTATGCCCTTCCAGCAGGACTGTGAACCACTCTCTAGGCTGTAGTTTTCTAGTTTGTTAATGAGAAGGTGATGCAAGACCATATCGAAAGCCTTACTAAAGTCTAGATACATCACATACATCACTGTCCCTCTATCCTCCATCACGGAAAGCTATCAGATTGGTTTGACCTGATTTGTTCTTGACAAATCCATTCTGACTGTCACTTAGCACCTTATTCTCTTTTAGATGCTTTGCTAATGGATTCCTTAATTATTTGCTTATATCACTAGGACTAAGATAATACTAAACATAAGACACAAGACTAGGTAGCAACAGATGAACCCTCTTAACATGGTGGGTTGCCACTTTTATAAATTGAGTACTTGTGCTTTGGGATGTACACATTAGCAGCTAGGACGGGGAACAGAGAGTCAAAGTACTCATTCCATAGCACATAGGGCTAAGTCTGCTTGTTTCAATATTATACAGATTCCTACGAAATTATTGTTCGTTATAAATGTACATGCTTGTTTTATTATAATGTATTTATATTAAAAGTATTGTAGCTGTAATGCAAGATCCACATCCTGTATGATGAGCTGAGGCAAGTTAGCATCCATATGTTTGGGACTTTTTACTTAGATAGGTGATGATGAGCTAAAGCATTAAATATAATACATGGTTATAACTTTTCGCCTAGATAAGTCAAGAGGGAGTAAGATAAGGATGCTACCTCAGATCACACCCTCAGTAAAATTAACAGGTATACCACAAGAACATGGTTAAGCCAGAAGTAACAGAACTGTCTGGAAAGGATATGGATATTTCATTAATATGCATGAACATGCCAGTGTATAGACTATGAGTACCCTAATATTTTGTGGGTGAGAAAGCTAAGTTTGAACATGGAAGGTGGGCACCAGTAATCAGCTTATAAAGGTGGCAACCCACCATGTTAGGGGGATTCTTTTGTTGCTGCCTAGCTTTGTGTCTAATGTTTAACATTATCTTAGTCCTAGTGATACAGTTTTTCTATAGCTCTTAAGCATTTTCTGAGTTATAATTGGAGTGAAACTCACATGTAATATTGATTTAACTGTAGTTTTCCCCAAAAAATAACAGGGTGAAGGCCTGTAGCATCACAGATGGGGAGAGTTGACATCCCCCATTATTATCGGGTTTTCCATATTTGTAGCCTTGCTAACCTCTGTTAGCATTTCACAGTCATGGTCAACATCCTAATCAGTAATATATCCCTACTGCTATATGGTTATTAGTCAAGCATGGAATTTCTATCCAGGGAGATCTATGGTACTGAGGGAGTCATTTAAGATTTTTTTAAAAAAAAACACATTTTGACTTGATTTTCACATCTAGTGCCATTCCTACACTGACATGACATATTCTGTCACTCCAATATGTTTTGTCCCTTGATATTTCCATGTCCAATTGATTATCATTCTTCAACCATGTGTCTGTGATGCCTATTACATCAAAATGTTGGTTTAATAGCATGCACTCAAGTTCACCCAACTAAAGCCTGGTCAATGATAGAAAATTAGGTCAGTCTGAGTACATTGCCTAAGTGTGAAAAATTCGCACCTGAGAAGTGTTATAAAGCCAACTAAAGTTCCTATGTAGAATTCTTCCACTGACCTAGCTACTGCTTTTCAGGGCATTAACTGCACCAACAGGTGAATCCCTCCTGGTGGCATAGGTGTCGCTACTGAAACTCTGCAGATGTGCAGATGCAGCAGTGCATCTGTGCTGCTGTAGAATTTTAAATGTAGTATTAAACCTTAGTATTTAAACATCTTATATTTCTGTGCAAGCATTTATACAAATTGTTACTATTTAGTTGTCTGCCTTCATGCAATGTAACTGAATTGGACTTTTTAGTTTGACTGTTTCTCTTCAATTCCTATCTGTACTTTATCCATGTCTATCCTCTCCTCTTTACTAGGATATAGAAAATCCCCTTTAATAAATCCTCCCCTTAGGGATGAGTCTTGTCCAAACTGGGTAGCCCTTTGTACCTGCCAACTTCCCCCAACCCTTAGTTTAAAAGGCCCACCACCACCTTTTTAATTTTACACGCCAGCACTCTGTTTTGTTTAGGTGGTGCCCATCCCTCCCTATATAGGTTCTTCTTTTCCCAAAAGGTTCTCCAGTTTCTAAAAACCTAAATCCCTGCGTGGAATACCACTGTCTCATCCATGCATTGAAACCCTGTAGTTCTGTCTGACTGGCCCTGTTCATGGAACTGGAAGCATTTCAGAAAATGCTACCATGAAGGTCCTGTATTTTAATGTCTTTCTGAGAAGCAGATATTTGACCTACAGGATCTCTCTTCTAACTTTCTCTGAGTCTCTGTAACTTACATGTACCACAACCACTGGTACCTCCCCAGCACAGCTCATAAATCTATCTAGATGTCTTGAGAGAGGCCTTGAACCTTTAGACCTGGCAGGCAATTGACCATACAGTTCTCCTAGTCCTTACAAAGCCATCTAGATTAGAAATCTATACTTCTAATAATTAAATCCCCCATCACTGTTACCTGGGTCTTCCTAATAACTGGGGTTCCGTTAGTGTAAAAAGTTACCATAACATCATCTGACAGGAGAGTCCTAACTATGGGATCATTTCCCCCCACTCCAGCTTGGTCTCCTTCCCTGAGACTTTCATAATCCTTAACAGCATAAGACAATCACATGTGGGGTAGTCACTTTGCCGTGTCCTGGAAAGGCTTATCAATGTACCCCTTCGTCTCCCTTAGCTCCTCCAGTTCAGTCACTTGGGTCTCAAGATCTCATACTCTGTCCTTGAGCACCATGAATAGTTTGCACCAAATGCCAACTTCCCATAAGTCAAGTAATCATACATGCTGCATTCAGCACAATAAACTGGATAGCCCCCACTCTGCTGCAGGACTTCTACATACATTATTTTTTATTTTTCCAGGGGTTTTTTTTTGTCTGTTCAGTCCTGAGTATGGGTGTTTTTCCTTGGAGGTAGGCATTTGCCTAAGTTTAGAAAATGTTTATTAGGTGTATCTACGTTCATGCTCCCTCTTTGAACCTCATTGCAAAAATTCTCTCTTTGATTGCTTACAGACTGGCTTTTTAAACTGCTGTTCTCCTATAGTTAGCCCCACCCCCTTGTCAAGAGATGCTTAAGGGATCAAAGGATGGCAATCTGGAGCTTCATTAGGAACTTGTCAGCCTCGCCTAGCAGGCTGCTAGCCTCAGAACACACAGACCATACCATGAACTTCACTTAAGCACGCAACAACTAACCAACTGAAAACAAACTCATGTAGGCACTCCCTCGTTCACCTAGAGAATGCTCTCACAAACTTCCGTTTGCTGATCCTCTTCACTTACCCTTGTATAAATTTAGGAGCACTGGCATCACACTCTGATAGACAGAGGGAGTTCAAAAGTCAGGCCAGCTCTGAGTGAGAGAGAGATTGGGGGAGGGTCTGGCTCATGAATTTTGAAACTCTGGGCTAGTAACACTGTACTCACAAAAAAAGAATGGTATTGGCAGATTAGTATTTATTTGCGTCAGTCCATCAAAAATGTCTCCTTCTACAACATCCTTTCCTCATCCCTCTGCTCCAAATAATACACCTACATCCCAGCACTGTCCTATAGCCACCATTTAAAAATAATTATTAATGTGTTCAAACTCATCTTTACCAAAAGGCTCAATGAACTATGCTCTCTAACAGTAACTATTTGCAATCCAATTTTCATCTAAGCTAAAGTACTTGGCAGTCAAATATACGTTGGAAGAATGGAGGAGATTGCGTACAGAGTCTAGTACAGATTTTTGCAATGTCTTAAACAGTCCCAGTCGTTTAGTGCAAATGTGCATATGTGGAAGTATGTTTAATGTATTTTACCTCAACCAGAGCTATTCTTAAAATACTGGATCAATCTCAGCAAAGTGTTTTTACTGTGTATTTTTTCTTGGATATAAGCCACAAAGCATTCTAAGGTTACATTGAAAATTCTATTTAAAATTATCTTCACTGTTTTTCGTAAGGCATATTATTCATTATATTGCAATTTTACTAAGCATAAGACTGAAACAACAGCTCTGTGTTCCAAGATTCAGATTCACATACATGCACTCTCACATACACAGACACAATTCCAACTGTTCTCCAGTTGAGGGATTTAATTCCTCCCCAGATACATTAAATTATTTGCTAAAACTGCTTATGATCAGCTTAGGACTTTTATCCCCAGATGCCTGAATCTTGTATAAATCAAACTCACTTAAGAACCAATGCCTGTGGGTTTGTCATGGAATTGGACAGGTGTCTTAGTGGCTCTGCAACATAACTGGACTTCTACATGATAGTAATGAAGCGCTCTCCTAAGTACAAAGACTCATGCATCCAAAAGCCAACTGTCAAATATAAAGTCATCTATTATCCTCACCAATTACCTAAACTTATTATTGAAGAGTATATGCAATGGTTAACTCCTTTTGAAGTTCCAACTTCAGATACTATTAATTTAATATTTTATCACTTCTGTGACATTAATATACTGAATTGTCTATATACAAATGCAAAGAAGAATTAGAAGTGTCATTACATGGAGATATTTTTCCAATAGATATAACAAAGTTGATAGAAGGAGTCCCATATCTAAAATGTCACTGCAGTTGGTTAAAAAGCAGTAGATGAGAGATGGAATGGAAAGAAGAGGTACTTGGATAGTGTTTTATGTTAAAAGGGAGACAATTTTGATTCTATTCAAGTGGGTTAAGGGATTTTACAAATATAAAAAATAAGTACAAGAAAGAAAGCAGGTTTGTTAATAGAATAAGATGAAGTATTAATTTAACAAAGTTTTAGTAATGACTGAAATACTAAGCTCTGTTTTTAAATCTGTCTTTATAAGGCCAAATAAAAGCAGTGTGCATAATTAGGGAGTAATGAACACCTTGTAAAATGAGCTACTGAGAAAGTAAAAGAATGCTTGAGATATTTGAGCATACATGATTAGCCAGTTTAAATGAAATGCATCCCAGAATACAGTAATAACAGAGCCAGATAGCCAATCAACTCATTGAATCAATGATCACTATTTTGGAAAAAGCATAGGCAACTAATAGGTCTGGAAGATCAGAGAAAAATCTACCAATTCACCAACAGAGAGGGTATGTGCACATGTCTCTTTTACTTCAAAAATAACACTGGTTATTTTGAAATAAAAGAGATTAGGTCCACATGATGTATTCTTATTTTGAAATGACAGACTCCGTCATTTTGAAATAAGAGCCATCATTTCAAAATAGCTTAAACCTTCTTTAAATCGAAACAGCGGTTATTTCGAAATGGTTATTTCAAAATAATGCCATTCGGACGTGTTATTTCAAAATAACCATTATTTCAAAATAACACTTTTGCCCTTCTCCTTGCCAGAGTGCCTTCCTTTTAGCCTATATTGGGTGGGGGCATGGCCCACAGAGGGGGTCATGTTGCCACACCTCCTATGGTGCCCCTCTCCTAAAGTGAAATAGCAGGTTGTGTGTTTGGACATGCTATTTCGCTTTGAGCTGCCCCTTAATTTGAATTAACTTATTTCAAAATAACTCATTTCGAAATAATTTATTTCAAAATAACGATGTATGTGTGGACATAGCCAGAGAGAACCAAAATTTACCAAATACCTTATTTATTCAGAACCACTCATGCAGCTCTATTATATATGATTTTGACAATTAAAACAAGAAACAGAGAAGAATTACACTAATGGAAGAAGAGCCCACATACAAAAGACAACACAGGAACAAGATCACTAGTATAATTTGTCCATGGGCAGGAGGATGCTGGTAATGTCCCATAAAGGTCTTATTAAAATTTTAAAAATGTCAAAGCACAAGAGACTTTGCAAATGACAGCTTCCACTATCTTTATTATCTAGAAAATATAGCGTATTGTGATTGTGCTCAGCAAGCTTTTCTTTTATAAAAACAAATTCTCTCTAGTTCTCAGGCAAATTTTTGTTTTTATTTATTCATTGTTCAAGTATGAGATATGTGAAGACATCAAAATAAGAAAATGACTGTTGAAAATTACCATTCCTGATCATTTGCAAAAAGCCCACTCTCCTCCATGAGGCAAAACCCGGTAGAACAACATACAGCAAGGGCATGTCAGCACATTCAGACAATATTTGAATATCATATTTGTACAAAGTGCTCATAAAAATCCAATGTTTTTAAAAAATTATGGAATAATAGTAACTGTAATCATATAAAGGGCTAATAATAAGTTGAAAGTAAAAGGGGAAAATGAACATCTATTTTTTTATAGTCCTAAGTACTATAAAAAAAATTAATAAAAGCTTGCTTCATTGTATCTGAAGAAATGGCATGCAGCCCATGAAAGCTTACACCCAAAGAAATTGGTTAGGTTTTTGGGTGCCATGGAACTCTTGTTGTTTTTAATGAAGCCTGAGATTCTGATATAATCACATGGCTTCAGAAGCCATGGATATAAGTTTGTATCTATTTATGTCCAGGTTTTAATTCAACCCTGGGTGCATACATAGAGTGTGATGTTTTACTGGTTCTGTAGCTAAGAGTAAAAAATTCCCAATGACTCACATGGGAATGGGACTGGCCACTAAACAATCCACCGTGAACATAACTTTGCTTAATTACAACTTATTTTCTTCAAATATAGTCATCAAGTGATTGTGTGGAAATTTACCTTAGAAAGTTTGACAGAGCCTATAAAGCTATTTTTGAGCTACAGTGATCAACAACTACAGACTACTGTCAGCATTTCAGAAAAGGATAATCTATCACTTCAAAAGCCATTTCATAAGTTTTTTTGTTTAAAAGTTTCCAGAAACATTCTACTATGCTTCTGAAGAAAATCTGGCAATATCCATGTCAAACCAATTTTCCAATCCAAAAGTTATAGGCAGGCAAATCTAGGACTTTTATTATAAAGTTGATTCCAGTGGTAGGCCTTATCCTACAAATATAACTTTGTGCACATGAACAGTGCCATTGATCTTAAGGGTATGTTTACATGGGGCAAAAAATCCATGCTGGCCTAGCCCAAGTGACTCAGGCTCTGGAGCTCAGGTTCAGGGCTGGTTAAATATTTGGCTCAGTCTTAGCCTGAGCTATTGGATCCTGTGAGAGTGAAGGCTCTAGTCCAAAGTCCAAACATCTACACAGTGATTTTTAGTCCCACAGCCAGACTCCTGTGAGAATGAGCCAGCTGACCCAAGCCAGTTGCAGCCATGCCACAGGGTGTTTATCCCCATGTAGATATTTCCCAGGGTAAATAAAAAAGACCCTGTGTAACTCGAATGAACTAACTTGGCCAGTTTCTCGTTTACAATGAGACCATATTACACTAAACTTTGGGAGGGTGTCAAACTCATTCAGTGTGGAGGGAGGCACACTGGAGGGCGGGACACCCGATACGGGCCATGTGTCTGCATGGGTTCCCCAACCCTTTTCCCTGCCACATTCAAAGCGGCATGGGCTCCCCTTTCCCAACCCCTATCCCACAGGCTCTCGGACACCTTCCCTTTTCCTTGACCGGTGGGCCCTCCTTTGCCATGCTGGATCCCAGACCCTCTCCAACTGGGCAGCTCCTGGACCTCTCTTCCCCTTCCCTTTCCACTTCCCCTACAGCGTGCTGGTAGGCATCAGTCTCAGTCACAACCATAGGCAAGCTGGGCTCCTGCTGTTTCCTCTTCTCTTTCCCTCCTACACCAACTCACCATCCATCAGTCAGCATGGTGGCCTTTGGTTGGCTCAGTCCCAGCTAGCCTTTGATTGGCTCATTCCCATGTGGGCCCCAGATACTTTTTCCTTTCTTATTTGTGATTCATGCAATCTGCTGTCAATCAAATTAGCATGCCGAGAGGCCTCTGTGTAAGCAGAGATTGACTGATTGTTTATATCAGTGGTTCTCAACCTTTTGTGAGTCACAACACACTTGGCAGCATATTGAGACTCTACGGGCACGTCTACACAGCACTTTTATTTCAAAATAACACTCATTATTTCGAAATAAAAATGATTTAGTCTACACGACGTTCCCTTATTTCGAAAGGACGGACCTCGTCCTTTCAAAATAAGGATCATCGTCCCGAAAAAGTAAAACCTACCCCCCCACGAAACGACCGTTATTTCAAAACAAATGTTTCAAAATAACGGCGTTAGACCTGTTGTTTTGAAACAACACCGTTGTTTTGAAACAACGGTTCGAAACAGCGGATCCACCAGCGTTATTTCGAAACATCCGTTTCGAAATAATGGTCTTTTCGATCCCACGGTTTCCCTTATTTTGAAAGGAGCCCTTTCGAAATAAGGGTTTTATTTCGAAATCGGTCCTTTCGAAAGGACACATTTCGAAATAAAACGGTCTGTGTAGACGTGCCCTACAAGAAATGCTAGCCCACTCCCTCCAGGACAAATCCAGCCATTTCCCTGGCTCTCTGAGACACACTTACTGCTGTGTAGTGACATAGTAATGGGTCCCAACACGGTGGTTGAAAACCACTGATTTATACCATGCCTTTTGTTTATTCATATAAGCCAGATATTTCTTCTGAAAAATCAGTCCACCTATATAGATGAGTAAATATAGACATCGGCTTTTAAAAATTGTGATCAGGGTGAATTACACATTTAAAGAAGTAAAAACTGAACATAAGGGCCATCGTGATCAAAACAAGTCTGTTTCCTGTTTTGTATGCAAGATCTCTATATGCTTGCAAACTTAATGCAAATAAGGCTTCACCTACTACATTTTGTTTCTTCATTAAAAGCAAGAAAAAAAAGCACCTACTTTTTCCACACACATTTTCCTATAAACAGGATACCTGCTACACTGATATTTGTGGAACTTGATAGTAATTATGTCTGTGCCAAAAGAAAAAGAATAAATGCCTAAGCACACTAAGAGACCAAAATGATTTTTTGGTGATAGTATTTTGGACAAAGTGGAGTGGATTAAGGGGAAATATAGGGAGGGCAAAGAAGAGGAGTATGCAGGTGTGAAAGATAACCAAGTACAGACAGTAGTTTTTAAGTGTAGATGGAGTGGAATATAGAGATTTTACATATAGGACAGAGAATAACTCTTGGTAGCTGGGATATGGGAAGAAAGAGGGCTGGATCTGTATTGTTTGCCTTTTCCTTTGTCCTCTCTTAAATTTGTTGTAAGTCTTTATCACAGGCTCTGAAAAAATTGCGATGTTTAAAAATGAAGCCAATATTTTCGAGTTTTTAAACTTACATAGCTACATATGGCAACCGTCAGCCATCAAAAAGATGCTCTGTGTCATGTTCCAGCATGGCGAGTAGCTAAGACAGGGGTCAGCAACCTAGGGCGTGAGTGACGAACATAGCACCAGTGCCCATTCAGAGTGGTATTCAGGCTACCTGGCCCTGTGGCTGTTCTCCCCTGCTGGCCCTGAGTCCCCGCCCTCCCCACCCAGTGAGGCCTGAGGCTGCAAGAGCCAAGCATGTGCAGCTCTTGCCCACCCAGGACCAAAGATTGCTGTCCCCCACTATTCAAGAAGTCCAGTTCTCAAGTAACACTCTGTGCCACATACAGACATACTGTGCAGGGCCAGAGGATGAGAGCCCTCTGGCACTTTGCTCTTCACTTCCTTTTTAATCAACCACCTCTCTTTCTGCCTCTGATTCCTCAGTGTACCAAAGTCCTCCAGTGTAGCCTCATTCCAGCTGCATCCTCCAACCCTGCTGCAGGTTCGGATTTTGGTGTTCATGGGCCCTAGGCACTTTGACTTGGAAATGTGCAAAAAGAGGGGTAAATACCAATTGAATTATGTCAATTGACATGATGCACTTTAAACAATTCCAATGCTAAACCATGTGATTTTCCTTATTTTTCCTGCTTTTTTAATTTTTTCCGTCCTTCGTAGGCCCTAGGCACTGTCCCTACAGTGCCTAATGGGAAATCTGGAACTGCTCTGCTGTGTCAATATTAAAAATTTTTGAGTCCCTCTTTCACATGTTCTTGAACCTGAGCATAGGTTAGCCCAGTAGCCAGGGAGCCTCTACAACTTCTCCATACTGAAGATCTTTTGGAATTTTTCTGTTGTCCATCCAGTGCAGATGACCAAGCCAAAAGACACAACTGTGTTTGAGACTAGTGATTGGACGTGACAACTTTTCTTTCTCAGGAACTTGAGTTTCTTATGTAATGTTTCTAATATGGTAGACAGCAAGGCAGAAAAATATTTAGTCCTCTGGTGCCTCAGGTAGGTGGTCTGGGTCTCACTGCCATGTAGCAGTGCACTCTGAATACATGTCCGATAGATCCACATCTTTTTCTTCAGTGTTAGTTTCCTTTTATTTCACAGGCTTTGAACAGCCAGCCTCACTTACTACTATATTCTTAAAGTTAGACACCTGAATACAAGTGGCCTTATTTAAGTCTCTACATTTAAGAATTCATGTTTGATAATTTTTACCTTATATTTCATGTTTACTTTTAAAAGTAAAAAGTTTTGCTACTCATCTTTGTCTTTCTTACATATAGATTTGTTACAGTTTAATGAAATAAATAATAACACCGTGTTTAAATTATTGTTCACTATTTTTAACTCCTGCATATGCTACGTCTACCTTTTTATAAAGGAGTTACTTAAGTCATTTACACACTTGGTGATAAAATGAAGTGCAGAACTGTGTGAAAGCTGCCAAGTCCACAATCAGAGAGCAAATACTGCTTATTTTGCATTTCACTAACCCAAAGGACTGTTTCCTCCACAACGTAAAATGTTTTCTGTAGATGAAAATTAATACCTAAACTATTGGAAATCTCCCTCCCTGCTTCTGTCTCCAGTAAAAATTCATTTATTTAACCCTCTTGAACCCTTAGAAAGAAATATTAATCAAAATACTTATTTGCAGTGTTGTAGCTGGATTGGTCTCAGGATATGAGACAAGGAAGATGAGGTTTTAGATATTGTTATATGTTACTGGGAATTTAATATAACCTGCTTAGTTTGATCCAATAAAAGATATTAAATTACTTACATTGTGTTTCTTAAAATACTTAGAAAACTTTTCAGAGCTATGATTTACTGATGTTTATATCATAAAATTTGGGTCAGAGATATCAAATTCTCCATTACATAACAAAAGTAAGATCTACCACTTCAAATATATAGAATTCCCTTCAATAAAAGAAAGAAGTCAGTTTTGCAAAAGAGTAGATTTAAAAAAGCAAGTACAAACAACCTCTTATAACTTCATATTTTTAACTGCAAAAAGAAGAAACAATATTTGACTGTGCTTATTTCTTCCTGGAAAATTATTGGTTTAAACAAGTCCCTATAAAAACTACCACAGGCAATGACTGATGCATTTCATTAATAAGATGACATTCCCCAAATTTTAGCAAATGATGTAAAAAATGCAAGGTTGCAGGGCCTTGAGATAACCATTAATAACAGACAGCAAGTAAATTAATTCTGAAATATATATATATATATATATATATATATATATATATATTTACACAACAACAGATGCTTTAAACACAACAGTCAAAATTTTAAGCCTTGTCTGTAGCTAGGCCAATATTTTCTCTAAAAAAAAAGTGTCTGATGTTGCATTCATAAAGCCTCACTTAGATATATAAATGGGTCTGGTTTTCTAAAGTAATGATAATGCAACATCTCCCATTGAAGCTAATGGTTTTTGGATTAATTGAGGCAATTTTAAGAATGCAAGCATGACCCACGCCTCCTTGGATAGCCCTCTGAATGTGCCAAAATCAGGGCAAGCTGCAAAAACCAGGGGCCAAACCCCTAAACCAGTGATACTTAAACCAGTCTCCCAGTCAGTAACAAAACATGCTTCTGATTCCCCATTCTGGTCATCACCAAGCATAACAAAATAGATACAGCCCCCTTTGTTGTACATCAGCTCCTACGGTCCCCACATAGCCAATGGATCTCTTAAATAAATAGGTTCTCCTGACCTCAAAGGACGAGCCACAACACAAGAGACTTGGATCTTACCCAAAATACCACACTGTCAGCCAATCCTTTAGTATCTACAACTAAAGGTTTACTATAAAATAAAAACAAACAAAACATGAGAGATGTTAAAGGGTCAAAGTGAAACACATACATACAAATGATTTAGAGTCCATAGAAAGCAAGTAGCTGAAGAAAATGTAGTTTGCAGGTTAGTCCAATTCCTCTGGTATCCACCCAGCACATGGGTGGGTTGCAGTTCTTTGTTAAGCCCCAGAAGAATAGCTCCAGAAGAGGGTGTTGGTTGCAGACAGACTGAAGACTAAAGACAAAATGGAGATGGGGCTATTGCCTTTTACCACTGTTTGGCTCTCCCACGCTCTCAGAGTCCTTGCCAAATCAAAATGGAGCTGAGTCACGTGGTCAGTCTGGGTGACTGGCCAAACAAATTTTTTCCTAGGCCCACCACAGCCATAAGTCTCGTAAATGGGCCATTCCGATGACAATAGTTTTGCAAACACCCAGTCTGAGATTGCCTCAGAATCAAACAACTTGGAACACACATAAAAACAACTAGATTTCTAATTTCTAATACAGCCATGATACCTATATATAAGCCATATAATCACTCTTAGCAGATTATAGCCTTTCTATTAATATCAAACATGGGATATCACATAGGGATTATTGCAAATATGAAATATTAATATGAAAAATAATGATAATCAGTCCCCAGGCAGCATCACAGCAAGTTTGTAAAGTTTTGGTTCACAGATATTACAGATCAAAAATACCTATTAGCTAGTTTGGCTACAAGGAAGTACCATCTACGTACATTACTTCTGAGGTGTGATTCCCAGCTCACATACTCATATTTACACATTGAGAGCTAGAACAAGTATAAAACAGTAGTCTAATTGCTGGCAGCATGGGCAGTGGTAGTACACCATGTAGCTGTGTCAAGCAGAGCCCTGGCTGAGCTGTGTGGCTACATATTCAAGATGACAGAGTGCTGCTCTTGCCAGTGGTGGCCATACTAGTATTTATGTGCCCGCTAACTTTCACCAAGCAAGTGTGTGAGAGCTGAGAATCACGCACATAGCGTAGATGTAATGTTGGGTTACTTAGTAACTTAGATGTAGCCTTAGGTTACTATGGAGCTGTGAGCAAACCCTCTGCCTCCAATGATTGATTTTGCTGGTACTAAAAGTCCCGATCCTGCAAAGATTCAGCACTTGCAAGATCAGAGCCTGAAATCCTATTAGGTTTTTCTGTGCATGCATGTTTTAATTTGATTATTTAATACAGCCCCAATTCCCCCCAAATGGATGAAACTAAATTTTGTAAAGCCCAATAGTAGGATATATTCCTCTCTATATATACTACAATGAAACCATGTTTTCATATAATATTATTTAAGAAGGAAAAAGGGATATACCTGGACTTTACTCCTTTAAAAATCAATGATAACACATTGAACTCCAAAGTTTATACTATTTCTGCAAGTCCTGCGCCCTCACCTGCCACCAGTCTGTTCATCAGCTAGTAAGCAAGAAAAATAATTTGCATGCAAAATTGTGGTAAGATTTAATTTACAAGCAAAATAATTTGCAAGCAAAAGTGGGAAGAAATTAAATTCAACAATCCACAGAAAGCTTAGCACCATCTGCTCTGGGGTGCCATCATGAAAAGCAGCAGAGGCCAGCCAAGAATTAATCATGAAACATAAAACTCAGAATTCACTATATTCCCATATCTAGTGTGAACAGAAGGAGGAGGGGGAGAAAGGGTGCTAATTCAGCACCAGGTAAAAGGAAGAAGGGAAGACACACAATGACAAATCAAGTCAGTGGACACAACAAAGTATTTATGTATACACTTCATATAGGTCTACTACTACCATAGCCATTACCTTATTGCATATGCTTGGTGATTGTATATGTCATTTCAGAAACTATAATATTGAACTAGTGAGAGTCTAAAGAGCTTATGTTTAAAAGAGTATATCCAATCTTTTCCTTCTACCACATACATGACAACTGAAAAACATATTACAGGATTAACACACAAATTGAATGTACCTTGCCAATATGTATTCTTAATCTGATTTAAGGTGGATGGACAAGACATCAATAAAATGATACATTATAGAGACATAAAAATCCAAACATCTGATGTTTTCACACTGAGACCCTTAAACAAGTTGATCTCTATTGTATGATTTGGAAGAAGTTTAAGTGGAGGGCTGCTACTTGGTGATTTTGACAGAGGCTCCACCCAGAGTCATTTGACAGTGCAACCAGATGAAGAGGAGATAATACAGTAAGATAAGTGGGGAGTGAGAGGCATAAGGCAAACAAAATGGAAAGTCTATGTGAAACACTACTCACACACACTTACTGAAAAGTATGTTGTATAGTACTATTCAGTGGAAGACGTTTGCTCAGCCTCCCTTATCTTCCCTGAAAGAACTCAGCCTTTAGTCTTATGTATTTGTCAGATTTTTGAAGTAAAGCCACCTTATATCATCATGGTTTTCACTGATAAAATGAATTAATATAGTACACTTCATTTAACAAAGAAATATCTGAAGCCTGAGAAACAATCCTTGAAATGTTGTTTGCCGTATTGTAGGTGTGTTGGTCCCTAGATATGACAGAGAGACAGACCGTAGGGGAGAGAATACCTTTTAATGGGCCAACTTCACTCTTGATGAAAGAGACAAGCTGTCAAGCTATACTGATTTCCTCTTCACGTCTAGGGGAAGAAGCAGAGGGTCTCAGCTAAAAACGTCAGACCTGCTTAGTAAGCAGAAGAGGTAATGCGTGTTGGAGACAGTCCTTTGACATGAAATGGGCAATTGGGGAGTTAGATTATTATGTGCAAAGGGTTTGCAATTAAGGGTATCAGTCATGGTGTTGTGTTAAATTTGTTGTAATGAGCCATAAAACAAGCATCCTTGTTAAGTCTATTTTTTTTAGTGTTTAGCAAAGTTTGACGTTTAAGTTCCCAGTTTTGAAGGTGGTGTTCAGGTTTCCCTTGAAGACAAGTATTGAAAGATCACATATGGAGCTGATGCCTTGTTAGTTGTTCACCATTGGTAATATTGTGTTTTTCCCTATCATTTTTTGTGTGAGTTCATTAGAGAGCACAACGATTGTCTGGTTTTACCCACCAGTTTTTACAGGGGCATTTGATGCACTGAATGAGATATACCACAGGTGATGGCACACCTAGGACCCATTCATCTTAAATGGTATGTAAGAAGAGGGTAGTGATGACCACTGCAGTGGAGCTATGGATGCAGTATTTACATCTTTTGGTCAGGGTCTTGTGCCACTTTGAGTTGGCATGTCCTGCCTTGTCGGGGAGCTTGCTTCTGATAAGTATGGCAAGAGTAGAGGATTATTTGAAGGCCAGAAAAGGGGACCTGGATTTTGGGGGGGGGGGTGATCCCCACCGCAAATCAATAAATTGTTTGATGACACTTGCGAACAGGGTACTGCAAACAGGGGAGTTTGCGAGGGAAGGAGTTGGTGCCAGGTGCGTCCAAGGTAAGTGAGTGCTGTGTCTTTTTCCCTACAGGTGGTTTGCTGACTGTGTGTTTGTGTCTTTTTCCCTACAGCTGAGTTGCTTGTGTCTTTTTTCCTAGAGGTGCTTGCTGTTAGTTGTGGGACTGTGCTTGTGTGATTGGGTGGGGCTGTTTGCACCATTGTTCCCTGATCACCTTTAATCAGCAGCTTCTAGCAGCTTCTAGCAGCCTTGTGATTGGCCTGCCCCTGTGTGACTAACAAGGGGCAAGGGCTGACCTAGGCAGAGAAGGCCTTTAAAAGCCACTGCTTGAGCGACCAGAAGGAGCTTGCGAACAGGGGACTGCAAACAGGGGAGTTTGCGAGGGAGGTTGGGGAGGAGTTTGGTGAGGCCAAGATGGTGAAGAGGAGCCGTACTGCTGGAGCCAGCACCCCTACTGTTTCCTTTGCCTCTGTGTGTAGCCAGACAGACTGTCGGACCATGGATATCTCCACCCAAACCCTGGTGTGGAATTGCAGGGAGTATGGCCTTCATTTTCCTGCCACTGATGATCAGGCTCGGGAGATGAGCCTATGTGATAGGTGCCTTCTGGTGACATCTCTCCGGAAAAAGGTAGGAGAGTTACAGGAGAAGGTGTCATGACTCAGGGGTAACTATGCCCTTGAAAAGTTCCTTGACAGTGTCCACGATGAGACCTGCAAGGAGGAGGTCCCTATCCCAATGCCAAGGGCTACTGCCACAGCTCTGAAAATGGATGGGATGCCTATGGCAGAGGAAGGACACTGGCAGCTGGTCACCTCTGGCAGTAGACAGTGCTCCACGCCTGCTCACATCCCACCATCCATTGTGGTGAGGAACCGTTATGCAGTGCTGGACACACTAAAGGAGGTAGAGGAGATGCCATCCACCCCAAAGGCTGGGCAGATCACAACCACCTCACCTAAGAGGAAACGTAGGGTCATGGTGATTGGGGACTCACTCCTGAGAGGAATGGAGGCAGCCATCTTTTGCCCTGACAAGGCCTCTAGAGAGGTATGTTGCCTGCCAGGTGCCCATATCTGTGATGTAACGGAGGAATTGTCTAAAATCATCCGCCCCTCAGACTACTACCCCATGCTTCTTATCCATGTGGGTACCAATGATACTGCGAGAGGTGATCCTCAGCAGATCAAAGGTGACTTCAGGGCTCTGGGAGCGAGGGTGAAGGAGTTTGGAGCACAGGTGGTGTTCTCCTCGATCCTTCCAGGCAAGGCTAGAGGCCTGAGGAGAGACAGATGCATCCTAGAGGTGAATGCCTGGCTGCGAAGATGGTGTGGTCAGGAGGGATTTGGCTTCCTTGACCATGGAGTCCTGGTTCAGGACAGAGGATTGATAGGCAGAGATGGCCTTCACCTGTCCAGGAAGGGGAAGAGCGTGTTTGGGCACAGACTAGCTGACCTAGTGAGGAGGGCTTTAAACTAGGTTCAGCGGGGGAAGGTGACCAAAGCCCATAGGTAAGTAACAATGTGGGTGATCTGGGGGAAGGGATGGAACTTGGGGGGTGCTGGGACTATATCAACAGCAATAAAAGAGAAGGTAGTTGGAACATGGGGGGGGAATCAAATAATTGTCTTAAGTGCTCTACTGAAACCTCAATATGTGAGGAGAGTGGGGGAGGAGAACTCCAAGAAAAAATGCAAGGAGGTTTATGTAATAGAATTAGAAATCAACATGACAAAGTAGGGCAATTGACTGGGTATCTTAGGTGCCTGTACACTAATGCGAGGAGCCTGGGAAATAAGCAAGAAGAATTGGTAATACTAGCACAGACAAGGAACTATGATATTATAGGAATAACGGAGACGTGGTGGGACAGTGTGCATGACTGGAGCTCTGCCATGGATGGGTATAAACTGTTCAGGAAAGACAGGCAGGGAAGAAGAGGGGGAGGAGTAGTGTTATATGTAAAAGAGCTCTATGACTGCTCAGAGCTCCATTATGGAAGTGGAAGCGTGCCAACAGAAAGTCTGTGGGTTACAGTGAGAGGGGAAAGCAACAAGGGGGATGTTGTGGTGGGTGTCTGCTATAGACTACCAGACCAGAAGCAGGAGGTGGATGAGGTGTTCTATGGACAACTAGCGGAAGCTTCTAGATCACAGGCCCTAGTGCTCATGGGGGACTTCAATTACCCTGACATTTCCTGGGAGGCCAATACAGCAGTGCATGGGCAATCCAGGAAGTTTTTAGCGAGTGTTGGGGACAACTTTCTAGTACAAATGCTAAAGGAACCAACTAGGGATCTTGCACCGCTCGACCTGCTGCTCACAAACAGGGAAGAATTGATCAGGGGCATAGAGGTAAATGGTAAGCTAGGCAGTAGTGCCCATGACATGGTTGAGTTCAGGATGCTCATTAAAGGAAGGAAGAAAAGAAGCAAAACAAAAACCGTGGACTTCAAAAAAGCAGATGTTGGCTCCCTCAGGGAACTGATGGGCAGGATCCCTTGGGAAGCTAATCTGAAGGGGAAAGGAGTCCAAGAGAGTTGGTTATATTTTAAAGAAACCCTGCTAAGGGCACAGGAAGTTGCCATTCCAATTAGGAGAAAGAACAAACATGTGAGGCAGCCAGAATAGCTTGGCAGAGAACTCTGCTCTGAGCTTAAACATAAAAAGGAAGCTTACAGGAAGTGGAAGCTTAGTCAGATGACCAAGGAGGCATATAAAGATATTGCTAGGGACTGCAGGGATAAAATCAGAAAGGCCAAAGGACAAATGGAGTTGTGGCTAGTGAGAGATGTAAAGGATAACAAGAAGGGGTTCTACAAGTATGTTAATAACAAGAAGAGGATCAGGGATGGTGTAGGCCCCTTGCTGAATAGGGCAGGCATCCTTGTGACAGAGGATGAGGAAAAAGCTAAGGTGCTCAATGCGTTTTTGCTTCAGTTTTCATGGGTGGGGTCAGCTCCCAGCCCACTACCATGGGTGTTGCAGATGGGAGAGAAGAAGACAGACCCTTGGTGATGGAAGGTCAGGTTAGGGACTGCTTAAAGAAGCTGGATGTGCACAAGTCCATGGGGCTGGACGAACTGCATCCAAGAGTGCTAAGGGAATTGGCCGAAGAGATAGCAGCACCTCTGGCTGTTATCTTTCAAAACTCACGGAGAACGGGGGAGGTGCCAGAGGATTGGAAAAAAGCAAATGTAGTGCCTATTTTCAAGAAAGGGAAAAAGGAGGATCTGGGGAATTATAGACCAGTCAGCCTCACCTCAATTCCTGGAAAAATTATGGAGCAGATTCTCAAAGAATCCATCCTCAAACACTTAGAGGAAAATAAAGTGATCAGGAACAGTCAGCATGGATTTACCAAGGGTAAATCATGCCTGACCAATCTCATCTCCTTCTTTGATCAGATGACTGGTTTTCTGGATGCAGGAAGAACCGTTGATGTCATATACCTTGATTTTAGCAAGGCTTTTGATACAGTTTCCCACAGCATTCTCATTGGCAAATTAAGGAATTATGGGTTGGATAGGTGGACTATAAGGTGGATAGAAAACTGGCTAGATCAATGGTTTCAGCGTGTAGGAATCAATGGTTCTATGTCTAGCTGGCAGCCAGTCACGAGTGGGGTGCCCCAGGGGTCAGTCCTGGGGCCGGTTGTGTTCAACATTTTCATCAATGATCTAGATGATGGAATAGACTGCATTCTCAGTAAGTTTGCAGATGACACGAAGCTGGGGGGACCAGTAGACACGTTGGAGGGCAAGGACAGGATTCAGGGAGACCTAGATAAATTGGAACAGTGGGCCAATAGAAATCTTATGAGCTTCAGTAAGGACAAGTGTAAAATCCTGCATGTGGGACGAAAAAACCTCATGCACCGCTACAGGCTGGGAAACATTCAGTTAAGTAGCAGCAGTGTAGAAAAGGACCTGGGGGTCATGGTGGATGGGAAGCTAGATATGAGTCAGCAGTGTGCTCTTGCTGCCAAAAAGGCCAGTGGCATACTGGGCTGCATCAAAAGAAGTATTACCAGCAGATCAAGGGATGTGATCTTTCCCCTCTGTTCTGCACTGGTGAGGCCACATCTAGAATACTGTGTTCAGTTTTGGGCTCCCCACTACAAAAAGGACAGGGACATGCTAGAGAAAGTTCAGAGGAGGGCAACCAAAATGATTAAAGGGCTGGAGCACAGGCCCTATGAGGAAAGACTGAAAGCATTAGGCTTATTTAGTCTGCAGAAGAAAAGATTGAGGGGGGATTTGATAGCAACCTTCAACTACTTGAAGGGATGCTCTAAGGAAGATGGACCTCGACTTTTCCGGTAATAACAGAGGACAGAACGAGGAGCAATGGTCTCAAGTTGCGGTTAGGGAGGTCGAGGCTGGATATTAGAAAAAACTTTTTTACTAGGAGAGTGGTGAAGCCTTGGAATGAGCTCCCAAGGGAGGTGGTGGAGTCTCCATCTGTGGAGGTGTTTAAGGCCCGGCTGGACAAAACCGTGACTGGGATGGTTTAGTGGGAGTGGTCCTGCCTCTGGCAGGGGGTTGGACTAGATGACCTATGAGGTCCCTTCCAACCCTATGATTCTATGACACCCAGTATGAATTCCAGAGTGGTATGGTAAGTGACAAATAGAGTTGTGCAGTCAGTGGGTTTCTGTTTCTTGTACTGATGCAGTTTCTCTTGGGACATTTGGGCGACTCTTTCTATGAAACAATCTCCTTTTCTGATGTAATGTGCTTAGAAAGTTAATATTTTCACTGAGTCAAGACTCTGGAAGGACAGATGTTTGCATATGTAAACATAACTATTAGAGTGACAAGGTAGATTAGGTAATATCTTTAACTGGACCAACTTTTGTTGGTGAGAGACACTGAAACTGCTTTAGTGGCACTGATGGATAGTTTCCACCTGTCAATAGATAGAAGACAGACATCCATTTTCATTCTCCAGGACCTCTCTGCAGTTTGACACTGATAACCATGATATACTGCTGTTTCACTTGAAAGAGCAGGAGTGCCATTTGGGGATCAGGTAGGGGCTCTGGTGTTGTCTTCCTTGCTCACCCCCTGGATTTCATATAGGAAGTCTGCTTGTCTTAGCCCCAGGTGGTGCTACAGCCTCAGTGTGAAATGTGAGTCCTGCAATGGAGAGGTGCTTCTTGTACCTCATGCCCATGGCTCAGGCAATCAATATTTTGTTTATAAACAGAAGCAAGGAGAATAATATAAGAAAGGACTGGTAACTAAATTAAGAATCTGGAAGCTGTTAGATGAGCCTGTAGGAATCCCTCCGCTGTGGGGAGGAGTGGTGTTGAAAAGAGAATGCTGGGACTCAAAAAAATTCAGACAAGGTTACATTCAGAAAAAAGGAGATGTTAGGGGGCTAGGTGAAAAAAAGGGAGGCCAAAGCCAAGCTAGGGAAAGGACAGCAATGGTATAGAGAAATTTCCACTCTCTCTGTGATACTTACATGGCCCCACCACAATAACATCTGAGCACCTCACAATTTCTAACCTATTTCTCCTCATGACCCTGTGTGATGAGAACAGTGCTGTTATCTTCATTGTTCAGATGCAGCATTAAAGCACAGGGAGACTAAACTTCAGATTTTTGGAACTGAGATTTTCAAAAGTGCTTAAGTTAGGTTCTTTGTAAACCCCACTAGATATCTAGCTGCTTCTTCAGGTGCTTAAAATCCTTTGAAACTCTGTTCCTAAGGCACTGGGCTGGTGTCATACAAGAAGTCCATGGGGGAAGCAGAACCCAAGTCTTTCAGGGCTAGCTCCCTGTCCACTGGACCAGCCAATTTCTGCATTGCATGAAAAATAAATGAATGAATAAACAAATAAATAAGACTTTGAGAGATGAGAGCAAAACCAAGAAGGCATGTTCTCTAAAATGCCAGCAAATTGTCCCAGAGAGTTGGGGAGCAGGGGTTAAAGTAAGTCAGAATGCAATTCTAGGGCCAACATATTGGAGGGGCCAGAGTTCTGGGGCCCCAAAAAATAGAAAAATCGGGTGGAACATGCGTTGCACTCTGCCCTGGCCCAGGAGCTATGGCCAGGCCGTGGGAGTTTTCAAATCTCCCACCCTGAACATGCTCACATGTGTCCTCAGGGGGGAGTGGTCTGGCCAGGAAGCAGCTCCAGCCAGGTAAGGGGTATGTGTGAAAAGGGGCGTCGGGGAGTCAGCAGGAAGGCCCACAGCTTAGGAGGGTTCTGAGGCCCATCAAATTGTACTTTAACCAGTGTTGAGGACGATGTCATGCTTGACAGCATAAAAGCAGCACAGAGGTCCGGAAGTAAGAAGAAAGAAAGAGAATGACAGTTGGGTGAGAGGAGATCACTTAACCCCCTATTGGCAGCCAGTTCTGACCAGGCTGGACTATAAAGCAATGCATGCTCTGAAATTTTACATTTTACCTGAAAACCATTTTGTTTTGTCATTTTCTGTTCAGAGTTTTAGAAAAGGAAGGAATGAGAAAATCTCATACAAGTATCAGGTGTGTTTATGCCTCACATTTTTAGGATTTCTGCTTATAGTCAGGACAGTTCGAGAACAAAGAATAGAAGCTGCATCCATAGAACCCCATAAAGTTGACTATTATTGTCATCATTTATGTTATTCACTGAGCACCCTCTGTGTGCTCAGCATTGTTCAGAGTATGCCAGGAAATGTAGTCTCTGAGCCAATATGTATAAAACATGTAGACCTGGATAAAATGGCACAACTATTTAAGAATAAAGTGTACAATTATTGAGCATGTTAATATCTATGAGTGAAAGCATTGATAGCTATAGAAATTCTACCTTAGTAAGAACTGACAGATGACCCTACAATTTTTTTTTCCCAAAAGAAAGAGCTGCCCAGAGCTCAGTGCCTGTTTATTTTCTTTTCTTCATGCAATGGCTCTGATATAGCACAGAAGACTCAATTCCACATTTTAAAGAAAATGATAGCTTCTAAATTAGCAGTAGCTACTCAAGAAAGATCTTGGTGTCATTGTGGCTAGTTCTCTGAAAACATCAACACGATGTGCAGTGTCAGTGAAAAAAACTAACAGAATGTTGGGAATCATTAGGACAGGGACAGATGAGACAGAAAATATATTGTCTCTTTATAAATGCATGGTACACCCACATCTTGAATACTATGTAAAAATCTGGTTGACCCACCTCAATAAAGTTATATTGGAATTGGAAAAGGTCCAGAAAAGGGCAATAAATAGGATTAGGGTTGTGGAATATTTCTGTATGAGTCATGATTAATAAGAGTGGGACTTCCCAGCTTGAAAAAGAGAAACTGAGGCGGATATGATAGAAGTCTATAAAATCATTACTATTGTGGAGAAAGTGAATAAGAAAGTGTTATATACTCTCTCTCATAACAAAGAACTAGGAGTCACCAAATGAAATTAAATAGACAGTAGGGTTAAAATTAACAAAAGGAAGGATTTCTTTATACACCACATAGTCAACATGTGGAACTCCTTGCCAGAGAATATTGTGAAAGAAAATCTGTAACAGAGTTTAAAAAAGAACCACGTAAACTCATGGAGGATAGGTCCATCAATAGCTATTAGCCAAAAGGGCAGGGATGTCTGTTTGCCAGAAGCTGGGAAGGGGTGACAATATGGATACATGGGTCACTTATTAATTACCTGTTTTGTTCATTCCCGCTAGAGCACCTGGCTTTATCCACTGTTGGAAGACATGATACTGAGTTTGATGGACCACTCATCTGACCCAAGATGGCCATTATTATGTTAAGCAGATCTATTTCCAGATACCCCAACTGTAAGAATATATATTTCATGGACTCATGAAAGACCACTTGTGATGATTTCAGATAAGTTGTTCTTAAAGGATGTTTTACTTTCCCTGTAGATGGAGAATTACAAATCAGATGTGAAAGATCCTTTGCCTCTTTATCAGTAGGTCCCTCCTTGTTCACTGATACAGTACATGGCCATAGTGCTGTCTGTGACCACTGAACTACACATCTTTTATCTGGGTAAGAAAGATTCGAGAGTCAGCTAACTGCCTTCATTTCTAGAATGCTGATATATTGCCTTAGTTCCCAGATGTTCCAGTGGCCATGACCCCTTATATCTTTATATGTGAGCATCCCAACCAAGACTGGAGACATCAAGAACTATTAGTAGCTGAAAATTGGGTATGGGTGGTTGTGAAAGTCCCTCACAGTTTTCCCATAGAGGGAGTGAAGCACTTCTCTGTCTCTGGATGCTGTTAAAAGCAAGGACATGCTATCTTCATTAGGTTCATAGCATCTCACAAACCTGTCCTGGAAAGGTCTCATTCTCAAAATGCACAAATAGGATTGTTATGTTACTAGGACCATAAGGATTCTCAACTGTTTAATGAGAGAAGATGGGCCTGAAACTGCCATCTCTCTTCAGAATCAAAAAGAGTTGGTGTAAAACCATGACATTCTGCAGAAGCACACTCAATGGCACTTAACTTCAAGAGGGACTGCACCTCTGCATGCAATTCAATCTCAAGAGAATGATCCCTGAAGAGAGACAGAGAGGCAGCATGGAGAGAAACTGAATCACGTAACCCAGTTAAATAAATAGAAGCCTAAACTGCATTTTCAGAAGTGGTCCAGGCATGTTATGTTTATGGGTGTATCACAGACTATCCCTGTTCAATGTCATTTAGACCCATTGCATAAAGTAACATAAATAAGTCTGGAGTGCAAAAAAAGCTGACAAACCCCAACTTTTATCTTGCTCTAGCCTTGCCAGAAACCTCCATGGCAAATGGTGATGTCAGCACTGAACACAACGGTTAATTGTTCACTAATTTTTTTTGAATTCATCAGAACCTATGCATCATAGTCCTATTGTTTACATACTTTTTCCTTTAAGATATGACTGGGAGTGAAACAGAGACAGAAGAGGTGGTTCCTTACTGAAGTTTGTTCTAGACATCACTCCACACTAAGTTTTTGATAAAGTTATCATCCATGAAATAGTCAATATTGCCTGGCATTATTTAGCATGAAATACTCTACAAGTATGAATTCAGCCTCCTCCATCAACATTAGGCTTCAGAACTAATGTCTGAGATGACCGCAGTCCATACACACTGTCTCTTATTAATTCTCTCCAAGAGCAAAAGGTTTTATGCAGATGAATGAAGCTTGGGGGGCAATGAAAGATATCCACCTTCCCTCTAATCCAGCAGCTGCAAAGCTGCTTTACTGGCTTTGCTACAGTAACCAGTAGAGACAGGTGCAACAGAGAATCCCAACGTTGAAGTCATTGGGAAATGGAGCTACTTAGCACCACTGAAAATGCCTTACACCAAGCTAGCCATTTATAAGACCAGGGAGAGGAGGTTGGCAGATGGAAGGGATTGTGACTGTGGGGCCTACTTCTGGTTCCTCATCCATGGGGCCTACTTCTGGTCCCTCGTCTGTGCATGTCTCTGGGCTGAGTTCCTCTGGGTGGAGTCCGCTGGCTCCCTCGACACCTTCTGGGAGCAGTGGGTGCTATCTGAGGTTCTCTGCTCAGTGTCCCCTTCCGAGTCCCTTGTTTTAAACCTTTGACCCTCACATCCATTCCTGTTTTTCATTAGTTGTCCCAAGCAATCAGTTGAAGCTGGGTGTAGTGCCACCTTCCCATCGGCTGGGGGAGGGGTTTTAGAAATGGGCAGGCTTGCACCCGCCCATCACCCAGTCCTTCAATAGGACCATTGAAAATCTAGCTGTACTTTCTTCACAGTTCAGAAAATCTTCTTGTAAATGGAATAGTCAAAACATGCAGCTTTTCCTGAAAAGAAAATCTGTGGCAGATTTCACTTTCAGTTCACTTCTCCAGTTTATATTGCTCCAAAACTAGACTGCTTCCCAGTGAATGTGTTCCCTCATGTTTGTTGTCTATCAAAGAAATATAATTTAAAAACAAACAAACAAAAAAAACCCCAAAACCAAACCAGAACAAAAAACAAACAACCCCTCCAAATAACAACAGACTTCTAGTGCTCCAGACCACTCGTGCAGTGCTCCTAATGAATTCAATGAGTTTTGTCTAAGTAAGTTTAGCACTGGGCCCTATTAAAGGTCTCAAACATTGCTAGCCATAGGAAATGATTTAAAAAAAAAAAAAGAGTCCAAACTCTATTGTGAAAGTCCATCTAATAACAAAAAGCTCCATGACACAGTTCCTTTGAGACTTTATTCTATATTCTTGTATTTCCTGAACAATTCCCATCTACTGACTTCCAACAATGTAAAAACATCACATTTACTGAAGTTAAAAAAAAAAAAAAAAATCTCGTCAGCAACAACAGTTGTGGTAAAAAGTCAGGCCAGACGGCTATAGAAAAGTACTTGAGGGGAGATATGTCATTGTCAGCCCTACAATGCTGAAGGTACTTTTTCCTGCAGGAAGGGAAGAGGTAGCTACAGGGCAATTAGAGGCATCTGAGTATAATCAAGGGGTACTCTAGGCTTATTAAAACCACACCTCTGCCTCAATATGAAAGAGAGAGTGTTCCCAGGAGGCTTGTTAGCAGCAGCAGCTTTTACCCAAAACAGGAGATAGCAAGATGGTGATTCTCTCCAGAAGGGGAGCAGCAAAGAGGAAAAGCCCAAGTCCAGCTTGAGGGAAGAGTTAATATGGCTCTGACCCCCTTTAGGGTGAAACCACCACTAAAGGAACCACTGAAAGGTAGTTTTCTGGGGAGGGATCCCAAGGACTTTAGGCTGACCAAAATACCCTTCTTGGTGGGACACCCCATGGACCTGAACTAAGGCCCACCTCGAGCACACTCATGGAGGGGTGCTGAGGGAAGAAGACAAAAGGACTCATCCAGGGTGGAGCTGATCGACTTCAGGCCCATCACGCCACAGGGAGCAGCCATTATCTGGCACAAGCAGGGAGTTGCTTTGCCACATAGTGTGCTTGAAAGTCAGCACGACTGACTGACTTTACTGAAGCATTTCAAAATGAAAGAATGCATCACATGATAACACTAAGGCTATGTCTACACATGCATTGTTATTTTGAAATAAGGATTTCAAAATGAGTTATTTCAAAATAAAATCCTTATTTCGAAATAAGTTAATTCGAATTAACAAAATGTTAATTTGAATTAAGGGAAAGCCTGCAATCCAAACGGCTGTTATTTCGGAAGGGATATTTCGAAATAAAGCTGTTCTTTCAAAACAGCTCTTTCGAAACAACAGGTCTACACAGTGTTGTTTCGAAAGAACAGCTTTATTTCGAAATATCCCTTCCGAAATAACAGCCGTTTCGAGGGGGGGGCAGGTTTTACTTTTTCGAAATGACGATTCTTATTTTGAAAGGACGAGGTCCATCCTTTCAAAATAAGAAAAAGTCATGTAGACCTAATTTCTTTTATTTTGAAATAACGAGTGTTATTTCGAAATAAAAGTGCTGTGTAGATGTGCCCTAAAAGACATCAATGGGTAATAAAAAAAATGATTTTTGTTTTTTTTGTTATCTTGATATAATTTTTCTTCATTGCAGCTAACCCTAAAATTAACCCTTAATTTAACAATTTCAAACAAATCTTAGTATAGGTACTATGTAAAATTTACTTTAATTTCATGCTGTGATTGCCCTAGTCTTTATTGAGATGATACATGTCATTCATACAAACTGATATAATCCATCCCAATGCCTCACCTCAACCAAAAAAGAGACAGAGAAAAATAAGACATGGTTTTCTTAAAGTCTCTGTCAGGAAATCCTTTTTGAATTGGAATATTGAGAGGTGGCTGTCTCAGATTCATGTTATAATGCTTGTGAAAAATGTCAGCATGACATCCATGATGACTGAAGTCCCTTATATATCCAAAGAAAAGACAATTCCTCATACTGCCAACCAGTTCCTCACACACCAACCAGTGTGTCCTAAATTGGACCACTTCTAGGCATAAAGGGACAATACAGTCTCCACCATCCATCCATAGGCCTCTCTGCTTACAGAGAGCAGACAAATTGTCAGTGTCACATGGATGTAGACACTTGTCCTCTGAAAACTGAACTAAGAACAATGCATTCCACATAGGCCACTGATGATACCAATTTTTAGTCATTACTTAGCTGGCAGAATCTGAAGTGGAAACCTACAGTGGAAAACTTCAATAAGGCATTATTGCTCCTCCAGCATCCTGTATCCCACAAAACCTAAAATTTAACACTGCTAACTGAAGAACAATGCATTATTAATAAAGTGACGTTAGGACAGTTAACTACCTCGGACACGACTATCTCTACAGAACATACCTCTGTTAATCTACACACGGATGTCTTTTGGGAAACGCCTACACAGAGAAATAAATAAGGGACATTTCTAGTCCTCAACAAATACAGAAAGACAGTTTTTAGAAATTTCCATGAAAAAAATAACTCAGCATGCTCTGCTTATTTTCCATAATTCAAGCGGTGGTGCAATGCATATATTATGATGCTGAGGGTACAGGAGCAAAACTATGCCATGCGACTATCGGGAAACTGACAAAACTCACTGGGGAAAAAAGTAGCAAAATGTTAATAAATAACATCTGCTAAAGTTCCCCCAAGAAGCTTCATTTATACTCATGCACACAGCATGGGGAAAAGGCTAAGGTAAATAAATACATCTTTCTATAGGCACAGTCTGGTTTTAAAATGAGTACCTGAAAACATTCTCTGGGGTCTGGGCACGGGGGGGCAGGGAGGGAAGCAGAGAGGAACAAATGCAGCATCAGCACATTGCATCACAATAGCAAGTCATTAGGAATGGTTTGAGAAACACTCAAACACATCCACTTTCACGTGTGTAGATATATTTATGTTAGTGTCGCCAGCTCCATGTCTTCACACTTACAGAATAAAAGATCGCTGCACTGTTATCAGGCATTTTTTAAAACAGAGACACATTAAAGCAGAGGAAATCTTGCAGTGCAACTACAGTGCACCATCCTGTTACTATTATTTGGTTTTGTTTTTTTTCAATATGCTTCCTAAGGCAGCCTACTACCTGGTGAACTAACAAAATGACATCATTATCTTCAAAGCACAAAAATGATACCAAAGAGATATACAGTTCAAGGGATGACCTTTAGGTGCTATTATCTGCAATGCAGGAATTAATTTTATCTGCCAGACACAAACAAAATAAATAGTGGCATTGGGGGGTAGGGGCAGAAATCTTTTTATAATACATTCTCCTTTGTTTCACTTTATGGAATTGTATGCAAAGGGTAAAACAAAAAGAACAACAGCTAGAGGCTCCATGTCTTTGAAGGGCTCACTTGCGTGTTGTGAGGTGTTACAATGAGTATTCTTGGCATTAGCTACTGAAAGAAGCTTGCTATCAGGTGTGCTTGATCTAACATGTCATACCATACAATGAAACCAAACTTGGGGGAATGGGAGTGGGGGGGGGAAGCTGTCACAGCAATTTATATTTTTAGATACAAATAAAAGATCAGATACTTCAGATAAACTAAAATATGAAAAACTCTGCAAGCTTTTGGCCCAGTTCCATTGCTTTGGGTATTTCTTTGCTTCATGGATAGCCACACTGATTTAAGGAGGGGACTGCTTATGGAGTAGGTATTAATAGATGAAAGGGTGAGAGATTTGAGCCCTTAGTCAACACACAGGGGCGTTAGCTGCCAGAACCCTGCAAAATTATAGTGGAGTTTCAAGTTCAAATATGCATTAAGGGAATAGATTAAGTAGTTTTGCTTATTTAAATCTAATACCACAAACTAAATTGCTATATACTGCTTAGCCTATCCAGGGCTAAAATGGAGTAGCATATGCAAACTTGCACTTGCATGGCCACATGCAAAGGCATTTCATGTTTGGACATTCACAATTTATCCTCACCTCTCTCATCCTCAAGTTATATCAACACATTCTATAGACTTTATTCTAACACAGCAGAGGTTTCCGTTTCAGAATAAGACTTGCTGAGTGGAAAGGTGAAGAGGCTTACAAGGGGACACATCTCCCTCTCGTCTCCTTGTCAGTTTTACTGATGAATCTTTAAATGGTGTTTATTACCAATTCATTGAACTCCTTGGAAACCACTTAGTATAAGAGACAGAAAGCTGTCAGCAAGATATGCTTCACTGTAGGGCTTTAACAATGTGTATATCTATACTGCGATCGGAAGATGTGATAGCACCACATGTAGACATCAAGCTACAGAAGCTGAAACACTGAAGGTGACTGTGACTCGAGTATGTACCAAGGACCCTAGGTGGTTGGGCTAGGTCCTGCAGCTGCCCATTGCGCCATGGTTCAGTGGTATTGTTACTTAGATAGAATCATAGAATATTAGGGATGGAAGGGACCTCATGAAATCATCTAGTCCAGCCCCCTGCAGAAAGCAGGCCTACTCCCACTAAACTTTGATCTAGTTAGATCAGGTACAGCTACACGGGCTGGCATCATACCTCTGAATTACAATGTAGGCACTCTTTAAAGTTCATTCCCCATGTTGATTCCCCAACATACTAGTTTTTTGGTCCTGCAGGGGATGTTTTGCAACACATCTTTGGATATTAAAAGATGTATAGAATAAGGGCTCATGTTCATGCTTGCCAGGGTACTGGTTAGTTGTCAGGAAGCTGCTGGTTTTATGCTGCTGCACCTTTAAAATTAAGTAAGGTGAACATACAGCCCTAGATATAACTTCTATGTTTGTTTGTGTTAGCAATCTAACAGGCTTTGCCATCCTTATGCCATCAAGTAGTACCCTTCTCTGCAAGTAGTACCAGTGGTTTGAGTGGGAATTTTCATGAAGTAAGGTATTACTGGAGTAATGAAAATAGAATACAGCCCTAAACAAACAAACAAACATACAGGGTTTTCAAGGATTTAAGAGATATTATTAGTATGATGATCCAGTTAAGCAATGCACTTTCTGGAAAACACATTTTATTCTGTACATTAGAAATAGTAGAATTTTCCAGAGGAGTAGCTGTGTTAGTCTGTGTATAGCAAAAGCAGCGGGAGAGTCCTGTGGCACCTTACAGACTAACAGATTTCTTCGATCATAAGCTTTCATGGGCTACAACCCATTTCATCAGATGCAGCTGATGAAGTTGTTTGTAGCCCACAAAAGCTTATGCTTGAAGAAATCTGTTAGTTTATAAGGTGCCACAGGACTCTTGCTGCTTTCATTAGAAACAGTGGGGTTTTTCCTAGTTAATAGAGATGTGCTAATTACAAGATATTTCCCTTGTCACTGCTATGTCCCTTAATAGGCCTCAGCTGTATTTTCTTTACTTTCCGTTTAATTTGCTAGTTCAAGTTTATATTTTGCACTGTTGTAAATGAACCCATTGTGGAATTCTGTCGCGTTTTTCCCCTATCAGCATGTAGTCACAAGGTTGATTGCCTAATTAAACAATACTGCTATAGGAAGCAAATTAGCACCAAGCCTCTTTAGATGAAAACTGTATAAAGAAATAATTAAAGTTATAGAAGAATTGAAAGGAAAGAATCTACAAACAAAGATGCATTACTGTGTGAAGATGTCATCTTGGAGGAATATTACTTTTAAAGAGAAGTCTCATCTGAATCAAAACATCTTCTGCTTTCGTAAGATAAGCTATACTCAGTTTGTAAATTTCTGTGGTGACGTTACCATTAACAGCAAAGATATTCTCTTTTTTGCTGTTACCATGACATGTATTCTATACCTGATATTATTAATTCAGAGTCTAGTTTTTATTGCCTCTGTAAATCCTGCTACCACTGTGGTGTATTTTGCCATTAAAAATATCTTTTTGTGACCAGAAGTCTCCTCCACCTAATCAGAGTTAAGAGGGACACATGATGGCCCTTGGACTTTTGTGAGCTCAGGTAATTATGATTACTACATATTTTGCAATTGGGTTAGCACTCAAAAGTCCCAGTAAAGATTGCAGGTAAAATGCTCAAAGAGCTGTCCAATAACAAAGGTAGACTCTGCCCTTAAGAGCTTATTTATTGCAAAATACAGTTAGAGAGTATGACAAAGAACAGGAGGGAAATGAAGGATAAGAGTAATGATAATAAAAGACTGTGGCGTCATCTAGTTTTTAGCTATTACACATCTTGATGAATTAGGTTATCCTAAAGTTTCTCTTATGAAATAAATTAATAAAACCAGCTCTGTCTGACTACCTGTAGTTGGCTGCATGATTTCTTCTAGGCGTCATAGGAGAAGTGCATTATACATTAATGAAGAGGAAGCAACCTGAGTGTAAGGGACAAAGTAAATAAGAGCATTTCAAAGGTATAAACAGAACACAAATATAGATGAATAGCTAGAAGAAAGATGTAGCTAGAACAGAGACAGAGGGAAACAGCTGAAAACTACTGTACAGAAGCTTGGTTAAAGATCACATTTAATATAAATAACATGCAGTTTTTACAAAGGCAGACAGACAGTTATTCTAAAAAACAGTTATAGGAATGAAAGATAGGAAGAAATCCTGGACATCCATTGAGAAAATAATACAGCAGGACAGAGATCATTCAACGAGTTTTAAGAATGTATTGGAAAAACAGCCACCTTTTGTTATAGACGATAAGGAAGCAAATAGGAGAAAGGATTTTCTAGATCTGATTCTGACAACTAGAAAAGAACTGACTGAGAATCTGAAGGTGGAAGAAGCTGTGGGGGGAGTGATCATGGCGATCATGAAATGAAAGAATTTATGATTTTAGGAACTTACCTGATAAGGGAAAAGAACAGGATAAAGACACTGGCGCAGTTGTGCTGGTTCAACATTTTATGTATAGATGTGCTCTTAATCAACTCAGATGTCTTTCACTTGGCAGAGTCTGAAAAAATGCATCTAGAATACTTATGGAACTGGCTAGAGATCTGAGCCATTAGACACTGTCTTTGAGGACTTGTGGTGGATGGGAAAGATCTCAGAGAATTGGAAAAGGGCAAATATATCTATAAACAGAGGAATAAAGACAATCCAGGGAATTAGTCAGTTAGCTGAACTTCAATACCTGGAAATACAATGGAGCAAATAGATAGTTTGTAAGCATCAATCTGATATCTTTCTTGGCCTAGATAGCAAGCCTTGTAGAATGGGTGGAAGAAGCACATGTGATATATCTTGACTTTAGTAAAGCTTTTGATACTATCTGACATGACCTTCTGATAAGTAAACTACAGAATTATTGCCTAGACAAGCTACCATCAGCTGGGTGCACAGCTGACTGGAAAACCATCCTCAAAACGTAGACATCAAGGAGTCACAGTCAAAGTGGAAGGGCATATCAAATGGGGTGCAGAGGGATCTGTCCTGCATCTAATTCTAATCAATATCTTCGTAACGATTGGGATAATGGCAGGGAGAGTAAACATCTGTAGACAATTCCAAGTTGGGAGGAGTTGCAAGGGCTTTGGAGGACAGGATCAGAATCCAAAATGGATTTGACAAACTGGAGAAATGGTTTGAAATAAACCAGATGAAATTCAATAAGGACAAATGAAAATATATAACACTGAAGGAGGAGCAATTGATTGCTCAAATGAAAATAGGAAATAATGACCTAGAATGAAGAACAGCAGAATTGGATCTGGGTGCTATAGTTGATTACAAACTAAGTGTGAGTCAATGATGGGGGAAAAAAAACACCATTATTTGCAGATGTATTAGCAAGAGTATTGTAAACAAAAACCAAGAAATAATCCAGCTATTCTATTCCACACTCATGTGGTTTCAGAATTGTGTCCAATTCTGTGCACCACACTTCAGGAAAAACATGGCCACACTGGAGAAAGTCCAGAGGAGAGCAATAAAAATAATTAGAGGGCTAGAAAACTTGACTTGTGAGATAAAATTTTAAAAAACTGGTTTGTTTAGAGAAGAGAAGACTGAGTAAGGACATGAAAACAACCTTAATGTGTATAAAAAAGTTACCTATAAAGAGCATTTTCAAACATCACATAGGCATTTACGGCCAGATGGTAAGAAGTATTTATGTATTTAATGATTCAAATAGGCATCTAGACAGATTTTCAAAAGTACCTAGTTACCAAAATCCCATAGGCATTTAAAAAACTGGCCTGTAAGCACCTGAAAGGCAATGGAACTCAGGCAATTTTGAAGATTTTTCCCCATGGGTGGAAACAGCAACTTCTGGTGAAGGCAGTTGATGAAGAACTTCTAGGCACATAACTTCTGATAAACCTGTTGCTATAAGTTTACGAAAACATATAAAATCAAATCCTTCAAAATGTTACATCTGTGGGTCTGGTCCTCAATGCTGGCAAAGTTTAGTGGAGAGCTAAAACCAGTACTGTCAGCTGTTGTAGTAAGGCAAGTGAAGAAGGCATATCTTGTGCTCATTAGTATGATATCAAGCCAATTAAGGAGCATTGCTGTTGGGTTAATAATCAGCACACAAAAGAGGTCATCAGCAGGAAGTTCCATACAGTTTTCCTCTAAAGATGCAGGTGAGCCTTGAGTGTTACAATTAAAAAAAATGTTATACATATATAGTATCAAATCTTGGTGCACTTTTATATATCCTTGTAAAGCACATAGATGTTTTTATACCAATTTTAATGATATGTAAACTAAAGCACAGAGAGATTGACTTCTCCAAGATCGGATAGTGAGTCAGTGACTGAGCTTTGAACAGAATGGAAGAGAGCTGACTCCCAGCCACTTACTCTAACCACTACGCTATAATACACAGAATATGAAAAGGTGTGAATTATAAAGGCTCTGGCAGGAACAGAGATGACACAAGCACCCTTGCTAGGAATAATAGTTACATTTTATTCAGACCTGTTATATTCATTGAGAGGAAGGAATACTGTGTTTTCAAGCAATGTCTTGCAGGAGGAAAATGGCTTATCCAGCTGACTCACTGATCCATCCAATAACATACCATACTTCTCTTACTTTGTCCTGGGGCTCATGTTGCAGGTGCTTGCACAAAACAGCATTAGAAAACACAAAAGGATGATACTAATACTCAAAACACAGAGAAACAAAAGAATTCAAATGCAGGAGATTAAATTAAATTGCAGGAGATTTGATAGCATCTTTCCACCACACACAGTTCTCCGAGGGATTGATTGCCAGACACTAATCTCAGGAAATCCAAACCAGATTCCCAGAAATAGCAAGAGTTCTGAGCAACTATCTGTTCTTCTCCAGCAGAAATTTCATTCATTTCCTAAATTAATATTATAATAAACTAGTGCTTAAATACAGTCAAAAATTATTCTACACTTGTTATTGCAAATCATAGCTTTTTACAAATTAAGAATAGCAGAGTTGCAGTTTTTTTGTATGCCTTACAGCAGAAACAACCTATTTTCTGTAATGAACGTTGATCTCCCCAGTGTTCCATTCCATCCTAGGAACCTATGACCTCCAGTTGTCAACTCATGTTTCCAGAACTGCATGTTAACTCTTACCTAGACAAGCACATGTAATAATTTGCTTCCCAACTTGAATCACTTCAACTAGTTTTAAACTGAACTATCAAATGCTTGTAAATGTCTTTAAAATGAAAAAAGCATTATGAACATGCCAATGGTTATTAGATTTAAGGAATATGTACTGGAAAGCATAAAATAGGAAAGCTTCAGTCCATAGTGTTGTACAGATTAAAATGTTTCACAGCTTTTCTATGGTGGCTTATTCCAAATGGATTCTATTAAATGCATTAAACAATTTCCAGGGTATAAAATAAAGGGAAAGCGAAAGAGAGAGACTTGACTCTTTATGCACGCTCACTTCATGACAAACAATACAAAAATGAGTAAGCAATGACAATGTGATGGGGTGTTCACACCACAGAGGATTGGAAGTGTTTAAGATGGTCAAGTGAGCCAATTAACTCCACAGGCTAGAGCAGGGGCTGATTAATCAGACAGGAGGCTCAACTGGTCAGGCACCAGAGGCGACTGTATACAGCTAGGTAGCTGGCAAGAGAAGGGGGCTGCAGGGAAGTGAGCTGCAATTGCTCCCTGGGAGCGCAGAAGGTTGTTCAAGGCCAGGAGTGTCCAAACTTTTCCTGCCACGGGCCACACTGGAATTTTGAAATTTTTCTTACTCTGGGGGCCAAGCCAACATTTGCACACCCACCTTCAGTTTTGCACCCCTCATCACACACACACAGCAGGAGGGGTCCCAGCACTGTCCCCCAGCTGCCCCAGGCAGTGGGGTCCATATCTGCAGGGGGAGAGTGGTTTGGGTAGGAGGCTATCAGGGAAGGAAGGGACAGGGAGGGGTGGCATAGCTGGATGAGGGGCAGGAGTGGCACAGACAAAAGGGGAGGAAGCAGAGGAGGGAAGAAGGGAGGAGGCTGGGGGCTGGAGGTGAAGGGGAGCTGCTGATCTGCAAACCCCCCAGCTGGCTTGATTGTGGGGGGGAGAAAGGAACAGAGAGGGGTGGATAGCTGGGCTGGGGGGTGCTGCTTTGCCCTGAGAGCCAGCTCAGGGCCTACCACTGCGCTCCACCCTCCCCACGGGCTGGCTTGGGGTTGGAAAGGAGGGCCTGCTGCTCTGCCCTGCTGGCCATACTGGTCTGCTCTGCTAGCCAGCCATCTCCAGGCATAATAGCAGAGGAGACGATCGGGGCCTGCCACTCTGCCCTGCTGGCCGGCTTGGGGCCTTCTGCTCTGCTCCACCCCACGCCACCAGCTAGCTCAGTCCCAGACCTGGACCGGCTTGAGGCTGGAGGGGTGAGGAAGGGAGCACGTGGTTCTGCCTGGCCAGCTCAGATGCCACTGCTGAATTCTGCTCTACCGCTGGCTCTGAGACTGGAGCGGAGACTCTGGGCTGGCTTTGACTGGAGCAGAGGTCAGGTGGCTCTTGCAATCTCACAGGGCTGGTGGGCTGCAATCCAGCCTGCAGGCTGCATTTTGGACAGCCCTGTTCTACACAACTGCTTTCTAAAAGACTGAAAAATGTAAATGAATAATTCATACTCTAGGAAAAATATAGCACTCCAAGATATGCATTAGTGAATTACTGGTGCATTTGTCAATTGGTAAGACACAATAGTTTAGTAATACACATCCTGGATGGCATATTGCAGTAATAAGACTTACCACTGAGTATGTTTTTTTACATTCAAAACACTGACATCCTCTAATGATCACAAGAGGCAAACACGGGTAGATAGGAGATAGCTAAATGTTCATTTTGGTTTTAGTGCCTCACTTCTGAAATCATCTGATAAAATATACATTAGCGCAGATTTACACTGATAGTGGCAAATTCACCACTGTCAGTTTGATCTTTCTGGTTTGATTGAGTGGTCAGTGAAACCCCTTTTGAAGGCATTTCCCTTCAACTTAGCACAGTGGAGATGCTGCAGTAAGTAGGCATTAGGAAATGGAAGAGAAATATGCAAGTTATTTTACATAGAGGGTATATCTCCCTTTGACTGCCGCCAAACTCTGCAGCCAGTGTAGACCTGGCCTTATTCTGTCCATATATACAAGTGAAATAATTCATCCATTACCCCTAATATCGGAAACAAATGACTTCCTTCCAAAAATAAGGTTAAAATTGGCAGACAAAAGAAATATCTTCAGGAAGAAGCACATTTGTAAATTCAATTGCCTCTCTTTGAGTACACAGAAAGTATGAGTATTATGCCAAGTTCCAAAGTGGTAGCTGTGTTAGTCTAGTTCAGTAAAACAAAGAATGAGTCCTGTTGCACCTTTAAAGACTAACAAATTTATTTATCACAAGAGCTTTCATGGGAGATAACCCCCCTTTGTCAGATGCTTTGAAGATTGTCTTCAAAGCATCTGACAAAGTGGCATTTTCTCCCACCAAAGCTCCTGTGATAAATAAATTTGTTAGTCTTTAAGTGCCACAGCACTCCTTGTTTGTTTTATGAGTATTATGAGACTACAGTTCAGCTAGAATTGGAAGAGGTTTTTTTAAGTCCAAATGGGAAACCAGCAAACCGAGAGCAATAGGAGAATTTCTTGCATATGTTTTACACATAGGGAGGGAGCAAAACTGTTCAATTATACTACAGACTCTGGTGGTCTCAAGAACATTTAACTCAGATAAGACTCAGTTCTGGTATTAGTTTGCAAGACAAATGTCGAATTGATGAAGATTTGAAGACTCCAAAATAATCTCTCATAGCATATTTACCACGAGGAAATTACATAGCACTCGACTTACAAGTCAGGATTTCCAAGGGTCAGAAGAAAATTTCCTTAATATCCTCTAAGTACTTAGATTTTTAAAAAATTGGAACGCTGGAAAAAGTGGGCTTGCTAGCAATAACAATGTAACTGAAACTCAATAGTTGATGCAATATTTAAAAAAAACCAAAGAAAAACAAACAAACAAACAAACAAAAAACAAGCATGCGAGCAAACAAACAGAAATAACCAAGAGACTGGATGTTTTCCATCTTGCCAAGTGGTGCTAAGATCCAAACCTAACATCCTGACAGTGCTCACATTATACAAAGCTTGCTGCACTGCACCAAATTCACAGATGATACTGCACTACTTAAAACACTACCATATTCCCTTCAAAAGCAGGCAGACATAAAAGGGCTTCCTAATGTCAGAAAACACTTAAACTACTCATCCATTGGAGAAATGCACTTGTTTAATCATTCTACGAGAGCATAATATATTACTGTGTTAGCCAATAATTGACATTTGTAGTTGCAGTGTAACACAATGGCATTTAAAACTAAAACAAAATAACTGAGTATTTCCTCTCATGTACTGAAGCTGCTCTGGCTACTTCGTATGAGAGGGGAAAAAAACCCACCACAATTTCCTTCCCTGCATTGTTCTGGGCCCAAATATACCTTCTATTGTATACGGGGGCTCATGGAATCTTATACTTAGACTCACCACTGGTCGGGCACTAATAGGAGAAATGCTATATTAATTGCAGGCACAGAATAAGCAGTAAAATATTTATGATACATATATCAACTGTTTAATGGAAATGAAATTTTAAATCTGCTTGATCCTAGATTAGAGCAGTAGTAGTAGAACTAAAGACAAAATATTTTCTCAGTGTAAGAATTTTTTTTTCTTTTCCTATTACACTAATATTTATCAGTCAATCCTATAGTGGATCTAACTATCAAGTCAATGACGGAGCTCATGGACAGTGGGCTTACACAGTGGCAGAGGAAACAGAAAATCATATTGGTATAAACATGTGTTGCATATATTCCTTTCGCAGTTGTTCAGCTATAGTAGTTTTGGATTATTTCCATCTAGCTCTTGCTGGGACAATTTGCCTGTATATTTCAACTTCATGAGCATCTGCCTTAACTGGAAGGCAGTACAGTATTTTAATCTGATAGTAGCTTAAGACCAAAATGCAGACTTAGCTATCTTAGCAGGAGCATTTCTGTTAAGAATATCCAGTGTAAGGCTGTCACTCACTTTAATATGATTTTAAAAAGGGGGGGAAAAAGCCAGTTCTCTGTTTTCCTTAATAATTGCAGTAGATCTGTCAGGTACTGCAGAAAGGCAGTGCAGACCATGCAGGTCTGCTAGAAACAGTGCTGATTGCATAGATGACGAAGTCTTTTGTTTTAAGATTTAAAACCAATGCCAGATGCTAGGCCAGATCATTCCCCCTTAGGTACACTGAAGTAAGTGCCAGGGTCAGACAGTTTTATGGTATAAACTGGATAAGGGGCATGGTCTAATTATAGCACATGTACATTTCCTGTGCCAGAAGTACCTCCAGTGATATTCCTAGCTGTGTCGCATATGGCCTACTTCTGTTCTCACTGTAACAAAAAACATTGCTTGGTATCCATACACCAACTCCAGAGACCGGGCTGATGGTTTAAGTCAGCACTTCCCAACCTTTTCCACTACATGAAAAGCTTTTGCAGACCACCATCTAAGCAAGCCATTTTAAACTTTTTTAACATAGCCTATGGCTGATGGGAGTCAACTTGTATATCAAGGAGTATTAAAAGTGGAGCTATATCTAATAATTTACTATGCTTACTCACAAACATATTGCACTCATCACAGTACATTTACCTGCAGTATTTCTCTCTCTCCCCCACTCCCATGGACCACCTGGTTGGGAACCACTGGTTTACGTATTTCTGTGGCTTCCACCAAATTGTCAGCCTCTCAATCACCTGCTTGAAAGCTGACATGTTTACATCAGAATGGGACATAATGTAAAGTTATCTAATTAGCCTTACACAGATGATTTTTAAGTCAAATAATATTTTGACACGGATTTCCTATGGCCATGAAAATAATGAGTGCAACAAAATTTTGGTTTCTTTTCTAATTTTAATGTCACACAACAATTTTTCTGCTTATAAATACTTTCTGATAACGTAAACATAAACACTGGCACTCTACAGATTCTTCCACAGCAATGAACTTACAATGCTAAAGGCCCTTTCAGTTTTTAGGGAGTGAGAAGTATGCTGTAGAACTGAACACTGAGAACAATAAAAAAATACAACAGAGTGGATGACCACAACAACAAATTAAAGAGAGTTATTGAGGTACAATGGAAGGCACAAACAAGAGAAGGAGAGACAGCAGGTGAGAGAGAATGAGAAAGGCTATATGATCACATTATAGCTGTAGCATGGAAATTGTATGACATAAATTCATCATTCATATAGGAGAAGAAGGTTACAGAAGTAAAAAAAAATCCATTATATATTCTAAGACAGGGTATTTTTGCACTGAAAAGCACATGGCTTTCAAAAGTTCAGGTCACATCATTCAGTTAATAATAACCCCTTCCAAAGACTATTTTACTAGAATGTGAGCTTGAGATGAGTTCTTGGCCAGAAATAGCTGTAGGTTTAACCAGCAACATAGGTCAGGGCAGAAGGCTGCCATTCTCCAGAGATCCCTGACTAATTAACAGTTCCATTGGGGAATACTGTAGCTGCACAACATTCAGCAACCTTGAGATACTCTGTGTTAGTGCCTAACATGAAACGAGTCTCCTGCAACCTGAGGATCAAGGAATCATGGCCACCTTTCCAGTCCCATGAGCTGCATATCAGGCACTAAACAGCTGCTACCAACCCCTTGTATGTGGTAACTAAAATACAATTTTAGTTTTTAAAAATTCTGCCAGAAAGGGAGAATAATCTTCCTATCTATTATCATCATCACTAGATATTTTATTTTTAACCATTTGGCTTCCAGTCTTCTTCCACTGCCAGTTTATAGCTTTGGTCCAAATCTTCAAAACAATGAATGGACCAGGTCCCAGCTACTGAAGGTTAGTAGATGGAGAGGCAATCTCTAAGACAGTTGTACACTTCTGCAAACCACAAAGACCAGAACAAAGCATAGCAGAGACATAGACAATGCATTCTCAGTTGTGGAGATCTGGATGTAGAATGAATTTCCTGCAGAGACTAGCTAAATTCAGACCCTCACCACCTTTGGCAAAGGCTGCAAAAGCTTGCTGTTTGATAGGTTTCTACTTAGCAATAACATTTACATCATCTAGTATCCTTCCCCACCCTCACTCTCCATAAAAAGTAAACCACATCTATAGCACTTTCTATAACCTGAAAATGGAAAAGTGACAGATACTCCATGCTAGCAGTTCTCAACCACTGTATCGGGACACATCACTATGTCACCACACAAAAGTAAGTGTGTCACAGAGAGCCAGGGAGATGGCTGGATGGGGGTGAAGAAAAGCTGGTGTGCCTGTAGGATGATGATATGCCACCAAGCTTGTTACAACCAGTAAAAAGTTGAGAACCACTGTTCTACGCCAGTGGTTGTCAAACATTTTTACTTGCAATACAGTTGAAAAACAATTTATGACTGTGACTCAGCATGGTCATAAACTTCTCACGGCTGCTACCCCTGGATGGAAGCAGCTGTGGGAAATTGACAAGGATGCTGGCTATCCTGCTGCTATCTGCAGCCAAGGGTAGCCGGTGTCCTTTGAAGTTCCCTGCAGCTTTTTCCACCCTGGGGTAGCAGCTGCGGGAAATTGATAAGGACTCCGGCCACTCTGGGTGATCAGGTTTCAGCAGAGCAGCCAACATCCTTGTCAATTTCCCATGGCTGCTAGGCTTGGGGTGGAAGCAGCTATAGGAAACTGACAAGGACTCCAGCCACCCTGCTGAAACCTGATGACCCAGAGCGGCCAGCATCCTTGTCAGTTTCCCACAGCTGCTACCCCTGGGTGGAAACTGCTGAGGGAAATTTCAAATGGAGCCAGCTGCCCTGGGCTGCAAGTAGCAGCAGGACCCCAGCTCTCCTCTTCCCTGCTCTGCCTCTCACCCCAAGCAGTAGTACCATAACCCAGTAACCAGTACTGGGTCGTGACCCATGGTTTGACAACCATGGTTCTATGCAATCTGCTGTATATGGAAGGCACTAAATCTACTGTGAAGGGCACTGATAGAGTAACTAGATAGTGCACAGTAGCACCTAGGTACCCCAATCAGGTAATAAGTCCATGCAACGCTAGGTGCTACACAAACATGTAATAAAAGACAACTTCTGCCCCACAGGGCTTACACTCTAGGTTAATGACAAGATACAACAGGTTGATAAAATAAAAGTGCCAGAAATTTCCAGGGCTTCCATGGTGATTGACTGGTAAAACTCAAAAGGAAATAGACTTGAACACTGTGTCAAAGGTTAGCAAGCCAACAGAGCACTGCCTAAAAAGGTGCTGTGACAAAGCTGGCTATGATCATTGCAAGTATAGAATGAGTCTAAATACCAGAGGTTTGTAAGGCCTACTTACCAGGCAAAGGAAACCATGAGTGTGATATGTGCTGGGCAGTTTCCAACATCAGTAAATCTTTCAATTTCTTCTGCTGTTTATATGCAGTCAAGGGACTTACTGTCCCCGTCAGGCTCATGTAATGTCTTTGGTATTATCATCAAAAGATCTCTGCTTGCTATGGGACCAGAAACTGACGTGATCACACAAAGGATCCAAATGACTTGCCATTTATAAAATACTGTTATGGCCTCATCGCTTCAATACAGATGCTGAAACAAGTCTGGCTTTTTAGTCTTCCATCACATGGGAGAGACACACAGAGGCAGCCAGCTTGCAGATACTGCATAGAAAGGCACAACACAAAGTACATCTAGAAAAAAAAGATGGTTGGTTATCAAAAAGATACCTGAAATTGAACATGAGAAAGGTTCTTTCTGTATGTGTGGTTTTCCATCATTTTTAAATGAAGATAAAAATCTTCCAAATTGTAGTAAACCTTTTGGATTTTTAAAAATAACTTTTAGTCACTAACATGATATTCTGTAAGTTCCCCTTTTTCAAATGTCTGATGAAGTGGGATTTTATCCCATGAAAGCTTATGCAGTATGTGTTAGATTTTAAAAGTGCCATAGAACTCCACAATTGTTTTGAAGTGACATTGTAATGTCTCTCTCTCACCCCCCCCCCCAAAAGAATGACTAAAATATAAAATACAGATATGACTGTATGCAGAACCCCTGAGGTATCACCTGGGAGTTCAGATATCACTGAACCTTCTGGCTGACCAGCTTGGACTCCCTCGCATACTGTGATGCTGTGACATGCCACAAACTCATGACAGGGTATTGTGCTCATTCCCTCTACAGGCAATGACCACACCCATTTTAGTTCAATGAATGCTTTCCAGCCATTCTCAAATCAGTAGAAGAAACACTCCAGCCCAGGGATCCCAGAAACTCTACCATCTAGCACTGATCAAAAAGCCTGACCAGTGGAGATAATAATCCAGCCAGCCCTTCCCTCACAGTGGAAGGAACATGCACCAGCTTTTGTTACTGAGCAGAGTTTCTCTAAACATTTCACTCAAAAACCACACTGGTTGAGATAAATTAGTAAACAAAGTTTTTAACTATAGAACAATACATTTTAACTGATTATAAGTGGCAAGTGTAAAGAGATTATTTCTTTTGGTAACTACTTTTAAACATAAAATCTTAGTTTAAGTTCCACACACTAACAAGATTTGAATTATCAATGTTTCACCCTTGTTAGCTGGTACAACCAGTTTCTTAAATGTAGGAGGTGCAGCCTTTCCTGCCTGGGACTCCCCTCCCACTTTCAGTGGCATTTCATATTCCAGATGACCCTTCTTCAGGTGTTCAGTTGCACAGGAGTGGAGTCAAGTGATATCACACTCTCCCTTCATAGTCTGTTTCAGCTTGCTAGAACAATCAGGCTTGTGACCTCTGAGGTTGTCGTCATTGGTCAGGCAAACCCCTTTGTTAAGGGGCTACAGTGAAACTTACATTGTAAACAGTTTCTGTTAGTGGATTCTCTTCTCCAATGAGTGAGAGATAGCCTTTAATACTGTCTGTCCCCTCCATTGCCCTGTCTGAAAGGCTGTTTTGAGTGCCTCCCACCTTGCAACATGTTCTAATAGCATATTCAACAATGTTTCATAATTTCACATACAGTGATAGTACATATAATCTGACAAGATATTAATGATCAGCAGATCAAGACTTTTAAGTAATACCAAACAAGGCATATCTTGTACAGAACACAGCATAATCATGTGACACTGGTGAACATGGAAGTTTTGGGGTGTTGTTCTCAGACACAGAACGTTGCAATGGACTGTATGGAACAACTTTTATACTAAATTCACTACAATTTTCACAGCAAGACAATTCTACTATGTCAGTGGGAAACTGTCAGATTTTTTTTCCAGAAGCCCTGCCATTTTAACATTTTCCTAATTATAAGATGGTCGTTGAGGTCAGCAAGATTCATCAGTCTTCTAAGAAGGACAATGAACAAACTAGGTAGTTACAGTCAGCTGTGCAGTCTACGTCCTACCCACTGGTGTCCTGCCTGAAAAGGTCATTCATCAGCCAGCACAGCCACTCTATTGTGGAGTCACAAAATACACCAAGCTATTTTTGTCAAGTATAAATTTTCATCATAAAATGCTCAGTTCCAAAGGGATGGCCCTGTTAGTCTAGTTTAGCAAAACAAACAAGGAATCTTGTGGCACTTAAAGACTAACAAATTTATTTATAGCATGAGCTTTCATGGGAGAAAATCCCACTTCGTCATGAGCTTTGAAGATGGGAGGAAAATAAATACAGGAAGTTCCCCCGTCTTCAAAGTGTCTGATAAAGTGGGATTTTTCTCCCACAAAAGCTCACGAGATAAATAAATCTGTTAGTCATTAAGTGACACAGGACTCCTTGCTTTTTTTTGCTGAACTAGACTAACAGGGCCATCCCTTTGGAACTTGAATAATGTAAACACTGATGCTTTAACGTTTTTATGAATGAAAGTGTGAGGTTTGTGCCAGTCTTATGGGCTCTAGAACTGCCTGCCAGTAATTCCAGATAACGTTTCACAAATGCCCAAAATGTTCTGCATTTAGTATTAAAATTATTCAATACAAATTCTGTATTGTGTTAATTGCTGTTATTATTGTTATCCTATCAAGGAGCATAAAAACCCAGAAGATTCAGATGACCAATCACAGTCTACAGACTACCTCCATGCTACTGGCCTCTACACAGGCACCAAGTTCCCCCTACAAGGAGTACTTTACGGAATTAGAATCTAATAAAACATTTGCATGAGCAAATACTTAAAGACAGTCAATATATTTGTAAAAATAAAAAAAGTGCATACATGTCCATTCAGTGTTATTCATGATTAATTCAATCAATTCTATAATAACCATACAGTGACTATGTCAATTGGAAACTCAAACCAGTCAAAGTGCAGAAAATTATACAACTGGAAAAAAATTACAACGATATAAATCATTAACAGTGCAGCATTGCTGCATGCTAATTGATTGTGCCTAGTCCATTTCAGTAAAATCTGATATAATTTATAGCAGAGACAGTTAAAAGATGGTAGCAAGTAGGTAAAAGCAACAAGGAAACTAACAACAGAGATAATACATGTCGAATTTTTTGCTTGTTTTTTGGCATTTCATCCTTTGGTTTTTTTCCCCCTTCTCCTTATGAAACAGTAGAAATCATTTTTTTTCAAATTCAGCTTTTTTTAAACGTACCTTGAAATGAAACCTTTATATAAAGTGCAACAAATGCAAACCGCAAATGCTTATCTTTCCCTCTACATAACACTGGAACCCAGAATGTAATCACTGTGCCTTCTTCAAACACAACAGAATGGGAAACAGATAACCTTGGTGTGTGGTGTGTGCGCAGAGTCAGAGGGCTTCTTTCAGCTATTATTCTGAGGCTGTGTTTGTACTGAATATTTTTTCCAATTACAGACAGCAGTCAATAAGGCACAGCAGTACTACCCTTACCACACACAGGCAAAACTGCCATTTGTGCTGGTGGAACTTTCTCCAGTTTCAAATGAAATAAAACCTGTTGAAGTACATAGCAGCTTTGCCTATCTATGCTATGGGTTGTGCTCCTGAAGCTAAACTAACAGGTAGATCACCAGTGATTGTAATTGGAGCAATGCAGACATGGCCTAATAATTATTACCACAGCTGAAACATGACCAACATAACCAGGAAGTGCAATTCTCAAAAGCGTCTAAGGCTAAGTCTATATTGACGGTGGCAAAATCACGGCTGTCAGCACGATATTCCAGGTTCAATTAAGTAGTCTGTGTAGATGCGCTCAACCAATCCAGAGATCACCATAGCAACTACAGCCCCAGAACTGGAGTATCAGAATGTCAACCAGAAGGCATTTCTGGTCGGCTTAGTGTAATGTGTTGGGAGTACTTAGTAAGTCATTGGGAGATACGCATGGCGTTTTACATACTTTGCGTCTCTCTCGTTGACTGCTGCCAAAAAGTGTGGCAAGTATAGACTAGGGATTTAAGAGTTTAATCTCATTTTCAAATTTTACTTAGCTGTTTAGGGACATATTTTAAGATATTTAAGTGTTTATTGAGATAGATGGGTACTTTTGAAAATCCCAAAGGCACCCATAGGTGTCTAAACCCTACTGATTTCTATGATTTCAAAAGAATCAGTGACAAGGCTCAAGGTCTACACTAACCACTCATTCAGGGTCAGCTACCTAAGAGGAACATGCCAACAGCAGGAACAGATGAATAGTCACATCATTTTGCTGGAGTTTTTTGTACATGTCTGCCATGAATGGAAAAATCTGGATTTCACAGTCACTTATCACAATCTGAATTTCTGTACTAATAAAGTGTTAAGATTTCCCTCCTAGATGTGCAGTATGTGGTAATGTACCTACTATCAACAATACCTGAAACTTTCAATATGTTCACATCTTGGTCTGGATTTCATACAACAGAAATACCACGTACGTCAGCAAAATGTCCAGTCAGAGATCTCCCTTCTAGCAGGTGAATGCACTAAAGTCTTATTATGATAGCATGAAAATTTATGTATAGTCAGACATTTGAAGTACATCAGAAGAGTTCTCTTTGGTTGTAGCTAGCTCTTCATTATAAATGCAATTTACTGTACAATGGAAACTAAGAAGCATAATAAACTGTCATTTATGTCTTCTTTTGAAATGAAGTATATTTTATTATTAAAAAAAACCACCATTAATTTCCCCTTCTGTTAATTCTGAGAGCTCCTACTGTAAATTACTATTGTAAATCATGATAAGATAAATCCTGATTTTTCCAAAGCACTTATAGTATATATTGTAGATTAGTCTCCATGCACCCTATATTGTTTTTGTGCATGAATCCTGCATCAATGAACCTAGTCATCTTTTATACTGCATCAGGCCCTTAGAAAAAAGAGATGTTCATAGTGAAGACAATTATAGAAATAAAGATAAGAAAAGTATAAAGTAATGCATGAGTTATTGCAGCAAATTTTGCTTACAGAACATATACCAAATTGCTCATTCTGGTCAATCATAAATATTAATAAAGTATTCCTCCAACTCTCTCTCTCATACAAGTCATTGAAGGCCTTGTTCAATACTTTCATAATAGGTCAATACAACTTTAGTGGGAAAACTGTGGAGACTGTCTAGGCAAGTCAAAAACAAAAAACAAAAAACAAGTCAGCCAGTTATTTAAGAAAGATGAATTCACACTGGAACAGGTGTAGAGACAGGCAGCTAGGATGATCCAAGGAATGGAAAACCTGCCTTACAATAGGAGACTCAAAGAGCTTGGCTTATTTAGCCTAATGAGAAGGTTAAGGGGAGATACAATTGCTCTCTATAAAATATATCAGAGAGATAAAAACAAAGGAAGGAAAAGGATTACTTAAATTCAGCACCAATGGGAACTCAAGAACAAGTGGATATACACTGGCCATCAGGAAATTTAGACTTGAAATTAGATGCAAGTTTCTAAGAGGACTGAAGTTCTAGAACAGTCGTCAAATGGGAGCTATGAAGGCAAAAAAAAATAAAATAAAATAAAAAAACCCCCAAAAACCTAGCTGGTTTCAAAACTGAGCTTGATAAATTTATGGAGGGGGTAGCATGATGGGACAGCCTAATTGACCACTAGTGGTAAATATGTCAATGGTCTGTGATGGGATATTAGGAGCGGAATACTGAGTTGGTACACAAAATTCTTTTTTGGGTGTCTGGCTGTTGTAGTGTTGCTTGGGGATTATCTGATCGCCATATTTGGGGTCAGGAAGGGATTTTCCCCCAGGGCAGATTGGCAGGGGTCCTAGGGGTGGTTTCACCTTCTCCTGTAGCATGAGACATGGAACACTTGCTGGTGGTTTCTCTCTACCTTCAAGTCTTTAAACCATGATTTGGGGACTTAAATGATCCAATCATAGGTTAGGTGTCTATTGCAGGAATGGGTGGAAGGTTTTGTGGCCTGCACTGTGCAGGAAGTCAAAAGAGAAGATCATATTGGTCCCTTCTGACCTTAAAAACTATAAATCTATGAATTCCCATTTCTCAAGTCTTTTAATTAGTTCCTTATTCTTCTGTAACTTTTCCAAATGGAATTAGTAAATTCTGTCCTCAAATGCATGCACCTAACTTCTCTGGATGTACACTGGCTTCAGTGGCTGCTGTAATGACAGCATTGCTATTGCATACTCATGGTCAGAATATGTCATTTAATATGGAAGTTAGAACTGGCACATTTGAGACATTAAGCCCTAATTATTAACTACCAGGACACATGCCTGCTTAATCTGAGCATTTATATAATGGTATCTGAGCTGGCTCTCTCCTCATTCCCCCCACCCTCCTCCTTCTGTATGGCATATCCTCACTGCCCACAAAGTTCACCACTAAAACTGTAAGCATAAATCAGTAAGTCACACTAGATGATCTAATGGTCCCTTCTGGCCTTAAAAATCCATGGATCTTAAAATCTATGACTGTCTTAACTTGTGAGAGGCACTGAAACTTGTACTATAAAATAAACAATACAATAGTCAACGGACTGTGTTTTTTTCCTTTCAATTTGAGAATTCAGCCACAGGATCCAAGCTTCCATTTAAAACAGTTATCTATCCTTTATGATTGCCAAGATAATCTCCTGAGAGGTACCAACTGCTTCTGTTTCTCTCAGTTACACTCGACTCTGAAATTTAATGATGACAATTTGTTAATTTTTTTAACTATGTAGATTCCTTTCATTTAAGCGGAGTCACCAAGCTCATGGGAATATGGTCATCTGCATGTAGTGTCAAATGGTTCGGAGTAGGACACTGTTGTAGGGTGGCTGGTTACCACCAACATTCACTAGAGCCAAGAAAAAGAATATAGTTACTCACCTATACCATAACTGTCATTCTCTAAGATGTGGCTGCAGATACATGTGTTCAAATAAGTGTGTATACCCCGTGCACTGGACCAAAAGAGATGTCTAGCTGTGCAAGATAAGCACCTATGTGTAGCCTCTCTCAAGCCTACATAAAGGCAGTGCCATCCCCACCCTCAATGCCATTGCACTGGAATGTATGGCTGAAGTCATCAATGTAGAGAGCACTGTTCCCTTTAAGCTGCGCGGCCGCGCAGCCGCGCAGCCCACCAAGCCCCCCCCCCGCCCCCCGTGTGCAGCCAGAGGCCCTGCTCACAGCTCCTGTGGGGCAGGGAGTTATTAAAACTCCTGCCCACAGACGCTCTAATGGAGCATGCCCAGAATATCTGAGCATGCTCCGTTAGTGCTTCTCTGGCCCAGGAGCTGTGGCAGGGCCATGCGAGGTAAGTGGGGGAGAGGCGGGCCTCCAGGATCGGGCCTGCGGGGGGGCGGGCCCGCAGGATCGGGCCCGCACTGGGCGTGGGGGGCCCCGCGCAGCGAGCAACAGGAGTTGCTCAGCTGCCGGTGGGTCTTAGAGGGAACATTGGTAGAGAGGACGAAGGTGGCTGTGGAAATGTGTCTGTATCCTCATCTCAAAAAATCTAAACAACTGCTCTGATTTACTGTAACAGTCTGACCTAATCCTACGACATACACTTCCCCACATTTATTTTCCTCCTATTCTGTAAGTTCTCCATCTTCAAGTGTCTGACAAAGTGGGATTTTCTCCAACAAAAGCTTATGCGAGAAATAAATTTCTTAGTCTTTACAAGTGGTACCAGACTCCTTGTTCGTTTTGCTGAACTAGACTGACATGGCTACCCCTTTGGAACAAGTTACAATGCAGATGAATAAGAATTTTTTCTGCAAGTGGTTGCAGGTTTTTTTCCCACTCAAGTGATTCAGAAGCAGTCCTGTCATATGGTAAGGTTTGGAGTCTATTTAAATAGTGACTGCAGGATTGCTTACCCAAAGTTCATATCAGATCTTGATGAAGTCTTGACAGAGAGATGCTGGGCGGAGGCATGCACAGAAGGCCAAATAGCAGCCCTACATATATCTAACATGGGAACATGCCTTAAAAACACTATGGGTATGTCCACATGTCTCTTTTATTTTAAAATAACACTAGTTATTTCAAAATAAAAAGATTAGGTCCACACGACGTTTTCTTATTTCTAAATGATGGGCTCTGTCATTTTGAAATAAGAACCGTCATTTCAAAACAGCTTAAACCCCATTCATTTCAAAACTGCTGTTATTTTGAAATGGTTATTTCGAAATAATGTCGTTTGGACATGTTGTTTCGAAACACCACCATTGTTTCGAAACAACTGTTTCGAAACATGTCCAAACAGCCTTATTTTGAAATAATCATTCCGAAATAACAGCCGTTTCAATAGCAGGTTTTCCCTTAATTCAAATTAACATTTTCTTAATTCAAATTAACTAATTTCGAAATAACTTATTTCGAAATAACGATCTATGTGTGGACATAGCCTATGGGAATAGCCTGAACCCTCACTGAAAGGGCCAATCTGTGTGGAGGAGAGGTATCTGTTATTTCATATGTGGCTGTGATGCAGGATGTAATCCATCTGGAAGTGGGTTGTGCTGAAACAACTTAACTTTTCATTTTGTCAGTATAAGAAAAAAAAGAGTCAAGGAGATACTCAAAAGGGCTTAGTTTAAAAAATGCCAGTTGTCATCCCCAATCCAGCATATGAAGGCACTGGATTTGGATGCTACATTTGACAGTGATGCTGTGACAATGGGTCTGGAAGATGCAGAAGAGGCCACAATGGTTGGGTCATGAGGCTGACGATCCAAGGACCAACACTATCTCAACCACACTGGCGTAATGAATATTACCTTAGCAAGCTTGTTTCAATTTAAGGATGACCTGAGGAATTAGGAGAATGTATGAAAGGTCTCCATTATCTGTGGGCCTGGCTTCAGCATCAAACCGCTATTCTGGACCATAGCCTGTGTGAAAACAAAACTACCATTTCTCATTGTCCTTTGATGTGAATAGTTCCAGAAGTTGAATTCCCCAGGACGTAAATATGGTCCTTAACACACACATTTTAGGGACCATTCATGATTCCTGGGAAAATTCCTCCTGAGCTATGTGCCCAAATAATTCTGGGAGCCAGGTAAGTGAGCAACAAAAGAGACAATGTCATCTTTGATGTAAAAGTGCCAGAGCATCACTGCTTCCTCACAGCTGATTGGACTGACTGGCTCCTGCCCCCACCATCTGTTCACATAGTACATTACAGTCATACTGTTGGTCAGAATCTAAACTGACAAGCTCATGATATGAGGAAGGAAAGCCTGGCAGGCATTCTCGTAACTCTTCTGCCAGGTGAAATCAACAGCAACAAGGGTTGGCTTCAATATCCAGGGCTTCCTTTTTACAATATAAAACAGGACTGGCTCAAGCCACCACCCAGTAATAAAACAAATAATAAAAACAACCCCTTCCTCCTGGGGAACTCAAGAGGCAATACTTTCCATCTCTCAACACTGAGTCTGTTCATAGCCAAGACAGTTTAATAAAAAGGAAAAGTAATGCAGCTTTAATTTGGGGGAAAAAAAACAGTAAAACTACAATTTGAAAGCACATGACCATACCAAAGTGTACTGGGCAATGTTCTTTGCCTCAGTTTCTCACTTTGCAGTGTGTAAGTCCAACTATAGAAAGCTCCTTTAACACAGTAATACCCTCTGCTGTCCATTGCACCCCACTCACAGTTGCTGTCTCTGGCCAAGGATCATCCAGGATTCAGAGGTGCATTCATGAGAGTTCACCTCCCACCCTGGGGGTGGCAGGGAAAGAAAAAGCATCAAACAGCACATCAGCTGCACCACCACCACCACCACCACCACAGCTGGCTCACAGTTGTTGCTGTCCACTTATGCTCCTGGTATTGTTTGCTCTGCCGTCATTCATTCTGCCATCATCCCATTGCTGCTGCATTTTGACAAAGTGGGTTCTAGCCCATGCTAGCCTAGGCCCAAATAACTTCTAGTGTTTAAGGTGCCATAGGACTCCTCATTTGTTTGCTGAAAAAGACTATTATGACTACCCCTCTGGAATGTGTCAATAAATTTACTCATCTTCCAGTCATATTTTGATAAAAGCACCTCCTGGTTAGCTATATGTGTCAGGAGAGACAGGGTGAAATAAATCTGTCTCTCCAGCAAATCAAGCCTCTAGGCCTCTTTTTCTTTGGGTGTTGCTTTGTACTTCCACTGTCAAAATGCTTCCGGATTACAAGGGAGCTTGGGGCTGAAGACATTTGAATAAAGACATTTGAAGCCTTGTACAGGATTCCATATCTAGGTCTTCCTTTTCACAATATAAACAGTAATTCTCATACAGCTTCTTGATTATAGGAGCTGTGTGCCAAAAGGTTTTTTGCTGGTTTCAGGAAAGCCTTGCTTATAGGGAGCATAGGCATTCTGGAGGCTGACAACTGAAGACTGTTCAAAAGCTTGTAAGAGTTTTTTTGGACAAACTCAGTTTGAATACCCAGTGTTGCACCACCTTCCTTCGGAGGTCTTGATAGGAGGAAGAATATTGTATCAAGGAATCATCTAGCAAAGACAATGACAAAGCAACACAAATCTTGTGTAGTTTTGCTGCAGTCATGGCTTATAGTTCCCAACATAGGAGATTCTGGAAGCTAACTGGCTGAATGGTCTGGTGACTTAGTCCTTGAATATGCCATGATCAGGAAAACCTTGGAGACCAAGGAATGCCCCACAGTTTCCAAAAAGACAAGACCATCAAGGAAGCATTCAGAGCACAGGAAGTCAGCAGGAACCAGCCTGTGATTACTTGTTTTTACTATAGCAAGAGATCTACTCTCAGTACCTATGTCTTCCCTCTGGATGTAGTCTGGAAGACTTACTAGGAGGAGAGGTGAAGTAGAAGAGGACTGCAAACCCAGCCCTGAAGAGCCTTTTGAATAAGAGGAGCCAAACTAGAAAGACTCAGTTGATGCCCCGATCTGCTTATAGACCAGTGAGAAGTTGGCAAGAAGGACAGAAATGGGCAAAACTATCTGAGCAATGGTATTCGGAGAATGATATTTCCTCAGCAGTAATGTCTCTAGCAGGTTAATTCACTAGCTAAGTCTGTAAAGGGTATTGGCAGGTACACTGTTTTAAGGATAGGTGAGACAAGGGAACCTCTTGCCTGCCTCCGAGGCTTAGCAATGATGGAAAACCCTAGCACTTTCTAGAATGAGGCAAAAGCAGAGTCCTATTATGGGAAGCCATTTATGTATTGTTACATAAATTCTAAAGTATAATAATTATTCTAATTATAGTAGGTATTCAAATTCCACTCATTGGGCATGTTGGACCATAAGCAAGTGTGCTACAGTAGATTTGCATGGAGGAAAGAGGGAAACTCTCTACAATGGCCTCTTTGGAGCACCTTTTTTTTTTTTCCTATTTCTAACTGGTAATAAAGCATTTCCCAACACTTCTTCAGTTGATGATAATCTCAGTAGAGGAGCAAAACTGCATGCCCAAAGACCTTCTATTTTATATTGTACATTTTATTTGCACTGAAAAATGTGATCCCTTTTCCTTTGCCAAAGTCATCTTTCTCTCTCTCTGACAAAACAAGAAGCTGCTGCAGTAAAAATTATTGCTGATATTACATCAGCACTCAACACATTCTCAAGGGAAAAAGAAATAGTGTGGAAAGTTGTCATATGGCACCTGGAGACTTTTTACAATGCATTAGTCACTAGTCCCAAGACTACCTGAAATTCTGAGCCTGCACTTGAAAACATCACCAGTAATCCATTCCATGTCCAGAAGCCATGGAGTGGATGACATACTTGGACTTCAACCTTTAATATTGCCTTTTAAGATACCATAAGATGGAGAAGATAATGTTAATGTAACTTCAGGGACTAATCCCATTCCCTTCACTAGCAGTTGGGTGCCCTGATTTATATGGAAGACTTGTAGCCACAGTTGAAATAATTATGTAATGTATATAAAATTTTAAAAGATACATTGTTAAATGAAGTGTCACATTTCACATGATTCAACAGCAATACCATGTCAGGAGGAGGAAATTAAAACAAAATCCAGAACTTTGAATACCTTCAAGAAAATTTTACTTTAGAATAAAAGACACAATAGAAATATTTCCTTTTAGATGTATGCCTGGGTATAAAATTTCAGAATTAACCATTGTTAACAATGCAAAATTATGTAAATTGTTTTCTAACAATATCCGGTCTGCAAGCTTTAAAAATTATTGAGACAATCTCACATTGTTTTAGCCACAACTGTCATTGGTACAAATATTCTTAGATTCCAAGGGGCCACTGTGGTCATTTAGTCTGATCTTCTGCATAACACAGGTCTTTGGATTTCCCCTGTTTAGGCATCCATATTTGCCTGGTTCTGTCTTGTGATGCACATGTCTGAAGCCCTGTGCATCTGTGTACAGAGGTCCCTCTGCATGGAGTCCATTGCAGAACTGGGATCATTGTTAGTTAGTACTTTGAACAGATTCAGACTGGCTAAAGTTGAGATACTGGTGAGCTGCATAACTCCGGTTCTGTACCTCAATATTTTCTTCAGACGTCACTTTACCAAACAGAAAATGCTCAGCTCTGTCCAAAAGTAAGAAAATAATAGTTCTTCTCATCTGTACTATGGTGGAGTTTGGAAGAGAACAAAAAGTGAGAATTTAAAACAAAAGGACAGAAATTCTGCTCCAGAGAGCACACATATCACAACCTCTTTGAGCTTGTGTGGGCTTGTTGATAAATCAGAGACTAAATTAACCTTTTTTATTTACAAAAAAAAATTGTATCTCCTTTATAAAGTCTTGCTGAATGCTGTTGCAATTCTCTTCTTAGGCGCATAAAACAGGTTAGTTATCTGAAGGGTGGATTCATGTTCCATCCTAGTGAGTCACAGGTGGAAGTGCAGTTACTAATATAGGTGAGTCATGCCCCACTGACAGCTGTAAGGAGGTACCTTGGTCCTTTAAGAACAAAAGAGACCTTCTCAGAGACCAAGTTACTTCATGCCAGGAGACTGGGGCAGACAGAAATCAAGGGAATGGTGAAGGAAGACCCTGAAAACAAATAGTCCCAGGGTAATAGTCGGTATCTGTGAGAACCCCAAACTATTGCTCCTTTCAAGATCCAAGAGCTTTGTGACGTAGGACAAAGCAAGACTCTCCTTTCTCTCTCAACCAACCAGGAAAAATTCTGGAGAAGGAGACAGCATATACTCTGCCTCTTCCTAACACCAGGAGATAGTGGTAAGGGGCGCATTGGTTAGCCTCTCCCAAGACTGAATGGTTTTGACTCTGCAGAGGAGGAGGATTGGGAAAAATGCACCCAATTACAGATGCCTGGAGAACTAATGATGTTGTGAAGGCTTTTGTTTCAAGCTTGGCTTATTTGCTGTCTGTTCAGAGCTGGATAGAAACAACTTCAAAGGCCAGCTGAGAGCAGCTTTGATTATGAGAAATGGAGAATTGATGTCTTTGTGGCTGTAAAGCTCTCAGCAGCTGAAGACTGTTCTCCAGTGAGGCTAAGAACATTATCACTCTTAACCTCCTAAGGGCCAGAAGCAGGACTTCTTCAAAGCTGGGGGCTGGTATCCATTGGGCTATAAACCCTATACAACACTCCCCTACATATCCCCTCTCTTTTTATATATGACATGGGTTATATTTACAGTATATAATTTTCGGACTCTTCAACTAATTAAAATTATGTAGGCTTCAATATGGAGAGACTACTGATCTGGTTTCTGTGATGATGAAATTACGCTTCCTCTTAATCAATGAAATGAAATTAAACACAGACTAATTCAGATGTGTGAAGGTCTGTTTCTTCAAGTACCTTATCTGTTCTTTGTTTCACCATAAACAACAGCCAGTGAGCGTGGCTGGACCCATCAAATGCTGCTTTTACAACTGTAATCCACACAGCCTATTGTGCTTACAGCCATAGGCTTCAAATGCAGAATTATGTTTCCAATCTAAGATTAACTATAACACTTTCTGTAATCCTTACTTTTCAGCTATGCAGGGGAGGGGAGGACAAGGAGGGAAGAAAAGATGCCAGTAATTTATAGAATAGAAATGGATATTTAAGTGGTTAATTAAACAAGTCATGACCTATTTGGTTATAATTGCAATTATCTGAGTTGCGAACACAAAAGGCAACATGCAGCAGCCTATATACATCACTTTTTTATGGCAGAGAAGCCTACTCTACTCTTAAATGCTAGGACAGGAAATATAGGGTTAATGCACGTCCAAGTTTTCCCACACATTGCCTCTTTTTTCATCCTTCACCCCATGTCCAGTGGGCAGATTTTTCAAACAAGAGGCAATGCCTGGTTTTTGTGGCGCTGACATTGCAAGTCAGAAAAAGACCTGACAACCCTAAGCAAACATTCTTCCAAAAAAGGCTGCCCAGGGGCACAGTGGAGGTTTAATGCAATGTGCTATCATAAAAGGAATGTGCATTCAAAATCCAAAGCTGCACAGTGATTCTCAGATGTGAGGCAGGTGGAAATGACGTGTACAAGGACAGACTGCCTGGGTCATCTGCCAAGATGCTATTTTAAAAGCAGACCCCACAGCGAATATGAAAATGTATACTTAGGCAGAGCAAATAGGGCAGTGCCACTCTGCTTGGTGACTGCGGAGCAGTCATGGAACACATGGGGTCTGAGAGCTGTGTACAGAGCAGAGCACAAGCAAAAGCAGTACTAGTTCTTCTGACAAATTTCACAAAAATTTGGGGCACCCACACACCTGAAATGTCACTTATTTACACTTCTTTAGCAAGACCTGTACTCTGTTCACTAAGTGTGCAAAACCAAACTTGCTCAAAATATTCTTGTCCTATTCTGAATGCAGGTGGCCATCTTTTAAAGATGTCAACTGTGGCTTGATAGACAGAAGAAGGAGAGAGGGCAGAACAAACCATTCACATTAGACAGACATGTTATGGACAGGTGTGCACAAACCCACGTAAACGTGGGGGGGTGGGGCCCTGCCAGGTCATAACTGTGGCCCCGGTTCCTGTTTGTCTCCTTCCTCTCAAGGTGCTGCTCCCTGGTCAGGCTGGAGGTAGGAGTCAGGCTGTGGTAAGAATTGCCTAGAAAGCCTGGGCCACTGTGGAGAGCCCCAGACCCTTCAACTGCCCTAGATGGCGCGGTCAGAGGGTGCAGACAAAGGCCAGGCACTGCTCGCAGGCACTACAGTCCCCTGCCCAGGAAAGGGCAAGATCCAGAGTGCCTTATCAACTCCCCTGCTGCAAAGCACAGACCCTGCCTGGGGCTACTATGCCCATGTTAAAAAGTCAGCTGGGCCATGGTCCCCTCTCATTTTCCAGTTCCATGGCCTCTGGTTGTGGTTATATACTTATGTGAAAGAATGCTGTGAGAAAATGCAGACCAAAGGAATTTCTAACTGGTGCCTCTCTGTACCCCCCCTCTTGCTCTAAACCCCAAACATCCTTGAAACATGCCATGCTGTCGTATCATACCGGTCTGAACTGCCTCAATCCTGACATTATCAGCAATGTTATATGAGACTCTCTTTCCCCCAGATTTGGGTCCCTTTTATGGAATGATGTTAGCCTGCACCAATAAGAAAAGGTTAGATCTTATTACTGTTACCTTATGTATATATGTTAATATTGCTGATAAGCTGTAAAAGATTCTGTAAAGCATCTTAGGGGTGGAGACCAGCACCTAACTGCTCTCTCCCCACTGGTGTTTTCTTTTACTTATCTGTAATAAACTGTTAGCTATTTGATTCTGCACTCAAGTTGGGTTTAACTGTTGTGTTTTTCTTTGACACTTAGACAGACCATGGTATATGCCATCCCATTATGAATTTGTTTCTGATTGATTGCACATACATTTAGGGGGGCTCAATATTTAATGATATAAAAGTATTTTTAAAATACTTTAGAGGAACAGGTCCTTAAGTAGCAGTGATCCTCTCTGAGAAGCTTTCCTATGCCACTGGAAAGAACAAGAGCAATATTTTTTTAAACAAAAGGAGATATACTCAGCTTTTTTCTTAGAAAACAACATCCTCAGGAGGAATGATAAACAAGATATATTTTTTATTAATCTTTTTCTGGGACCTTCTAAAAGATAAATCAAATTAAAATTTAGGGCTGTGAATTAAGCACAGTTAATGCATGCAACTAACGCAAAGCAAACTATATAAAAAAATAAAAAGTAGTCACAAAAGTCTTAAAAAATAGTCACAATTAAATGCAGTTTTAATTGCATTATTAATAAATTTTAATTGGTATTCTATTATTGTTTATAAATATTTTAATTCTACACTTTCAAATATACTGATTTCAGTTACAACAAAGAAAAAATGTACAGTACTCACTTTATATTTTTATTACAAAATATTTGCACTGTAAAAAAAACAAGACAAAAGAAATTGTTTTTTGTGTGAGGTGAATTAAAAACATTTTTCAGTTCACCTCTCACAAATATTGCAGTGCAAACTTTTTACCCTGAAAGTGCCACATACAAATGTGTAAAATATTGTTTACATAACAGTACTAAAGATAAAACTATGTAAAACTCTGGAGTCTACAAGTCAACGCATGAAGGGGCATACAAATGATCAGCCTATCTGTCATATGAACACCTTTCCATGCAACAGTATCATGTGAACACCTGTTCTAAGTTTCAGGTGACATTGTAAATAAGAAGCAGGCAGCATTATCTCCTGTAAACATAAAATTTGTTTGTCTTAGTGTCTGTCTAAAGAAGAAGTAGGGCTGAGGGGACCTGTATGAGGCAAATTGAAAAATATTGCACTTTTGTTCATTTTTTCACAGTTCAAATATTTGTAATCAGAAATATTAAAAGGTAATCAGGAACATAAGGTCAATAAAAATGACAATTAACTTACTGTGTTATAAAAAACAAATGAGGAATCTGATGGCACTTTTAAAGACTAACAAAGTTGTTTTGCCTATCTACAAGACATTTTTATCATTCAATATGCTAAGAATTCTTGTCTGTAGCCATTGTTACTGCAACCGAATCAATTCATTTCTTAAAACAAAGTATACTAAAATGTTTTAAGGAAGAGTTTTTAAAAATGTTAAACAGAAGCCTTATTTATTCAGCGTTTAACTGTGCAAAAGGCAACTACAAAAACTTTTTAAAGTGCCAGAAAATAGCTAATATATACATTAAAATATCAGTTTTAAGGTTTGATAGATTGAGACTTTCAGAGCTACTTGAAAGTGCTGCATGTCCCACTGGAATGTTTTCTGCAGGGTCTGAATCTTGGACCTTAAACCCATCACAATCTTGTTTTGACTATTGTCTGTAAATATAGCAGGCCAGGTTACTTTGGGGGGCAACAGGGGAAATTTCACATTTTACCAAAAATAAAGGGGGAGAGAGAATCATTTGTGTTAAGCTGGCATTTAATGGCAGGTAAGTCAGAAGCCACCTAGAAGTTTGGTACATTAGTACTTTGAGAAGATATGGATAGTTGGCAGGTGGGACAGTCAAAAATGCATGAATGCAATTCATCTTGTGCCTAATTATCACAAGTGCAGTGCATCACAGCTGTACACAAGGCAGATCTACAGTCATATGCTTACCTACTCTCACACAAGTATATAACTGTGTTCAGGGTTGCTATTCAGTTTGAATATCTGATGGTTAATTACCAGCAGAAAAAAAAATAGAGACAGAGAGAAAATGCAGGAACTCACGAAAAAATTCAGCACATGACAGCTAGGAAGAAAAAAGGTAGAAATGTGGGATGAATACCAAAGAGGAGAAAGACATCAGCATACTGGTCAATCAGAGGATGACTATGAGCCAGCAGTGTTATGCAGCCGTGAAAAAAGGGTAATGCAATCGTAGGCTCCATCAGTATTTCCAGTAGTGATAGAGAAGATTTATTACAATTGCATGTGCATTGATGAAACCTCATATGGAATACTCTGTGCAGTTCTGATCTTCTGTGTTTAAGAAAAATTAATTCCAGTTGGCATACCTGCAGAGAATGACCTAAGGAATGGAAAACCTACATTCCAAGATCCTTAACTCTCATCTTATCTTTTTGAGCCTAACCAAACAAGGCCGAGGAGAGATGTGATGTGCTGCACACACACACACACACAACATGACCTTGCAATGTAATGTTGTGGTTTAACGCAAAATATGTCATGCAAGCTCTCTTTTTAATGCTCATGGCATGCTCTCCAATCATTATTGTTGTGGTAGCACATTTCCTGCAACATCATACATGTGTACAGATATGAAACATGTCCCCAAATGTATTTCTCGTGGCTCAAGGAGGAGCAGGCATCAGGGCTGCAATTGCACATCCAAAGAAATATGTTTAACAATGGACTAGCTAATTGTCTATAACACCTTGGCTCAAGAGGGGCCATTCAGTCGCCCTTTCTAAAAAAAGTGAATCACCTGACCACAAGAAGAAGAAGGGAAGGGATGTTTTAAGGAGGAAGAAAAAAGATGCTTTAAACTGGTCAGGGGCTTTTCTGCTAAGAACTCCATCTTAAAGCAACTGACAAAGACTGGTACCTACTCATATGGTGAGGAGGGCCTAGATGCAAAACCATTAGTAGCCAAGCATGTGAGTATGTTAATAATGGACAGTAATAGTGATCTCTAGTTTAGCATGTAGTTACCTTTTATTTGATTCTGAGCAGCTCTTTGATTGATTATGTGATTTTGCATTGATTTGCTATATATTCACTTGAAATCATGTCTTAATCAATAAACTAATATTTGTTTTATCTAAAGCAGCGTGGGTTTTGGAAAGAGTGTGAAAGTGTGGGTACCTGACTTACAGCAAAAATAAATGCATATCAGTTCTTTGTTAAAATGATAGACCAGAGTAAATTAGCTTACATACATCAGTAAAGGACCTGATCCCTACAAGATGATAATTCCCCAGTGTTGCATCTGGGGGCTGGAGGTGTCTGCTGGAGGACTACCCCATGAATGGTTAGTGTGAACCAATTACATGCAGGAAGATAGAGTGAGCTGACCCAGGAGTGGGGTTTGCTAGCAAGGCAGGGTAGGTCAGAGCCCAGGAATGGGTGATCAGGAAGGCACAGTAGCACACTAGAGCAGACTGCAAAAGGGAAACACCACTCTCTAAATAAGGGATAATAAGGGATGAACACCAGAGAGGGGAGAAGCTAAGTGCCAACACTGGCACTAGAACAAATGTATATAAGCTGGCCACCAACAAGTTTAGACAAAGGTTTCTAAGTATTAGAGGAGTCAAGTTCCAGAATAGCCTCTCAAGGGGAGCAGTGGAAACAAAAAACCTAGCTTGTTTTAAGATTGAGCTTGATACGGTTATTGAAGGGCTGATAGATGATGTTTCTTACAATGGCATACGGCCCATTCACGACCGCTATTAATGGCTGGAGAAGGCCACTAGATGCTCAGGGGTCAGAAAGGTACTTTCACCAAGGCCAAATTGTCAGAGACCTTGGGGTTTATCCTACCTTCCTTTGCAGCATGGGTTATGGGACACTTGCAGGTTTAAAGGGAAGTAAATGGTGTATTCTCTGTAACCTGAAGACTTTAAATCAGGATTTGAGGACTTCAGTAACTTAGCCAGAGGTTATGGTTCTATTACAGGAATGGGTGGATGAGGTTCTGTGGCTTGTAATATGCTAGAGATCTGACTAGAGGATCATGATGGTCTCTCCCAGCGTTAGCATCTACATATATATTAAATGTATTTATTGCATTCGGAGAAGCCACCAGGCCTCTGATGTAAGACTAGAGCTGAACTATGCAGTCTCAAGGATTACCCCCTTCATCAGTGATATTGTTATGAGGTGGGTGAAACCTTGGTATTGAATGAGTTAAAAAACTCTCATTTTGACTGATGTATGAATACGCCCTTCACTTAAGATAATTTTAAGAAACACTTATGGGGACACACCTAAAATACAGCTTTTCAAGGTTGGTGCAAAATCTAGTATCTCAAGGGCAGAGGGACATTTTTTTCCAAAGTATTGTGTGGAGGTGAGGAGAAGGAATGACACACAAACTCAAAACAGATAATGGAGAGAAAGATAGAGTGAAAAAAAAAAAAAAAAACCAAGGAAGAAAGCTGGTAGCTGGCGAACACAGTCGGACACTGGAAAAAGCCAGAGAGTATGCTTTTGGATCTAATGCAGGCTACAAAGGCTTGGGGCTCAAAACTAAGAAACTTATCCTTTGTTCTTGGTTTCTCCTGTGTTCAGAGAAGCAGGACTTTGTACATTTTTTGTAAACAAACAAAATTGCATCAAAGAGAATACTGGACTACCACCAATGTCTCCTTCTCAATGGAACAGTCTCATGACCCTGAACACTGACTAGCCACTTAGGTCAAAAAGGTGCAACAAGATACATACCTTAATGCACTCAGCTAACAGGTAACCTTGTATAGGCCCTGCTCAAGGCTTGAGGAAGCTAGAAAACCATAAGGATAGAGAAGTAAAAAAAGAGAGAGGGAGTTCTAATTACTTCAGTTACCATGTTCTTAGTTTGGCATTTTTAAATGCTTAACAACAACAAAGCAAATAATCATGATATGCTTATGAGTATACTACTAATTGACAACACAGCAACTGCAGATTTGGTCTGACCTAGACCCATCTCCACATAATTATACAAGGGTTATATGAATTGTTAACAATGGAAAGAGAAATCTTTTCAAGGATGTATAATTAAGATACTTAGAATCTCTGGACACACTGAAAAAATAGAATGTATTGAATTAAATCAAACAAATTATTCAAAATTCAACCTCTCCATATAAGAGTCACAATAAGTAGTACTCACCTTGATGATGATAATAAATAGCCTAAGTCAATTACAAAGGCTAAAGAAACACCATATGATTTCAACCATGGTAATAATCTACTTCAGCCCAGTTCAAACCTTCAAATGCACCATGCAAAGGAGCATCAGCATTTTTGCAGACAATCTAGGCACAGCTTGGACAAAGTTTTTCACTGACACAAACATCTGAAACAAATAACTATGCTCACTAAAATAGCTCACTCTTCAAAGTTTTTCTTCTGAAGAAAATATATTACACAGGTCTGAATGCAATCCCCTTTCAGATGAAGCTCCAGGGACTGAGAATCACTGTGCTAAATTATGTCACATCCTGAGGCATCACATCAGAGAATAGGTTGGTGTAACATAAAGCTGTGCACTAGCAACTGAGAAGCTTTAAAAACAAACAAACAAAAAACATAGCAACAGATCCAATAAGTAGAAAACAGAATTATTTTTCCTGAATCCCAGATATGTAGAAGATGGTCCCTGTCCATTGGGCTAACTGCATCTTGGAATTATCTTGGTTTCTCGGTCAAGGCCTCAGGCCATCACTTTTCTCAGGGTGAAATCATGTGACCTTCTCACACTGACATAAGGTCTTAGGCTGAAGTCGTTGCAATCAACCACGGTTCCCTCACCTTCAGACCCTTCTGTTTTCTTCCAGGAGCTATTCACTGTATTAACCATGGGTCAACCAGCCATTTCAAAACAAAGCATCATTTTCTTTGCAAATCAATGCATTTAAAAAAAAAAAAAAAAGGATCTGAAGATAAAAGACCTGTATGTTTGCTTGATTTTTCCTGACATTTACCACTCCCTGGAAGCAGTGAAAGCCCCCACTGCCTTACGGGCTATGTCCACACATACGTCATGATTTTGAAATAAGTTAATTCGAATTAAGAAAATGTTAATTTGAATTAAGGGAAAGCCTGCTTTCAAAACAGTTGTTATTTCAAAATGATTATTTCAAAATAAGGGCGTTTGGACATGTTGTTTTGAAACAGTTGTTTCGAAACAATGGTGGTGTTTCGAAACAACATGTCCAAACGGCATTATTTTGAAATAACCATTTTGAAATAACAGCCGTTTCAAAATGAATGGGGTTTAAACTGTTTCAAAATGACAGTTCTTATTTCGAAATGACAGAGCCCATCATTTTGAAATAAGAAAACGTCGTGTGGACCGAATCTTTTTTATTTCGAAATAACCAGTGTTATTTTGAAATAAAAGAGACATGTGGACATACCCAAGGACTCTCACATAGCACCTGTACCTCTGTTCCATCGTAGTCTGATTTCACGAGGAGCATTCACAACTCTCCTCTCCTTCACCTCCAGAGAGAGACCTTTTAACAGTTGAGTGTCCCTTTCAGCTCTAGGCGTCCAGTCTTGGCACAATAGCTGTACAACCTCAGTTTGGAGCACAGAAGTAGGCCATTGCGTTGGAATTGCCCCATTATTTGTTGGGAAGTTGATTATCTACAGCTGTTGTGTTGTTCTCCTCCTTGTTTTTTCAGTGATCTCCTATTAAGCAATATCAGTCTATTCATGCAGCAAAATCTACTAATCTTGCATAGTAACAGATCAGCTTGACTTCACTGAGCAGATCACATATAGTATTTACAGAACTATTATGTATCATTATTCTTAAATTAGATAGCAACTCCACATCTACTACAGTGCCCCTCTTCAGCGAGATTCATGCCAGAAAGTGACTCTAGGCCATAGTCTTGTAGGAACTCATGAACTACACAGCCACAGCGAGCCATATCCTGAACTTGGTACAGGTAGCCATATTGCATAGGGGTCAAAGAACTAAATTAGATAAACTCTCATCTCTTTGATCTGCGTCACAGTTCCCTGCAGAGCTGGTCCTTTCTCCTACTGAGTCTTGCAAAACTGGTCAGCCTTTCCCTGGAGTAGGCATCTGTCCTCTGCATAGCCAGCATCCTTACCCATGAGAAGTTTCTATAAGCTGGAAAGCCCTGCATATGTATCTGGCTGGATCTAGCACTCTATTTATCATTCTGTTGTTTGCTGCAAATCAGATTACTGAGGAATATATTTGATTTTGAAATTGTTCAGGAAATAATTTTTCCCATTTCCTCTCAATTAAGAGTTCTATAAAATTAAAGAGACAATTAAAACAATCCACCCCTACAGAACACACTAAAGACAAGTGATAAAACAGGACACTGCAAAGGATCCTTTCCTCCCTATATGAGCCTTTAACACTTACAGTCATTAGGGAATATTATATCCCAAATACAGATAGCTAATCTGCCTTTACAAAGCTCTAAATCTGCAGACATGTTGGCAGATGCTTGACTTCATGCATGAGAGCTCACGATGAGTTCAAAGCAAAGGTTTTTTTTTTCAGAATTTTGTATTTAACAGCATTTATTTTGTACTTTATCTCTAAAAGTGTTTTGTTAGTTTTCTAATAAAAATAAAGCACTCATTTTAAAAGAAAAGTAAGCCCTTGACGAGCTACGGTGCAATGCTGTGAAGCCTGCTCAACAGGCATGGAAACTTTAAGTACAAATGGATCATTCTTGGACTTTCTCAATAAAAATTCTAACATTACCTGATCTTTGATTGTAGGTCAAATGTGACCAAAAAGGCAGTTTTCTGAATAGTACTGACTTTTTCAAAAGGCTGCAGAGTATAACGATAAAATGAAAAGGTCCTTCTGTGCCTCTTTGCTGCAGAGATTTGAACTTTTCTAAAATGCAACTCGAGACCTTAATATTCACAAGGGTAGGTTATGCTATAAGTGCCTCAGATCAATTCTGAAATAACCTCTTAACACATCCAGTGGGGGAGGTCATTTAAGTGGATAGCAAGGCACAACAGAAATCTGACTCCCAACACACGCCTACCATGGAGGGGACTGTCTCCCTTTGCCATTGCCTCCTTCAGTTCTCTGCTTAACCAATGGCTGAGTGAAAGGGTCAGCTGATTCAGTGTTGTGTCCCTCATCACTACTCCTTTGCCTATCTAAGATAAGTCCTGGCTTTGCAAAAGACCTTTTCGCTCTAATTAACTAACCCTCCTTTCCTCCCCTTAGTTATAGGTTAGAAGTTGTACCAACTGTGATGCTGTGGGTATGACCAATCATCAGGTTTTTAAGGCTTAGGAAGGTATGTAGCCCAAAGAGTATCTTCACCTTCCTTGCAACTTCCTGTGGCACAGTTGTGTTACAAACAACAGAATTCAAGGTTCTTATAATGCTGTTATGACAACTAGCAAATTGTGGCCAGTGTGGGGAAAAGGCTAAAAGGGCCAGCTCCCTGAGGTAAATGAAACCTGGGATTGTGCAGTTGGACCTTGTTTTCAAGGTGGGGTGGGAGAGAGGGAGAAGAGAGAACTTGAAGCCTTTGCAAACTTAGATTCTCCACACATAACCCCTTATCTGAGCAGGGGAGAAAGAGGAGCACAAAAAGAAGTTTCACAATTGAACTGAGTCCATGCGTAAACCAAGGAGGCTCTATGCTAAGTTATTGATTGGTTTGTAATAAAAGCCTTGTAACCTGCATTGGAAGTAATTAAAAGCCTGGTACCATGTGTGGTGGTAAGGGCAATGTAAGTGCCCCTTCCCAGACTTTAATTAATAAAGTTGCAACCTGCTGGTTAAATCTATCCCATGTATCTGTCAGTCATCTGCCTGCTTGTCCTGGTCACTGCACAATGGAAAATTGTGCTCTCAGTGCTCTTCAGGAGCACACAGCTTGGAATTGTCCTTCAACCATCTGCAGTCCAGGCTCTTTTCAGAGAGCTTAAACTGCAAAGAACTATCAACATTAATTCTGTTCTTATTGCAACAAGATGTAAAACTGGTAGAAAACAAAGCATTTATAAAATCAGTCTTTCCAGCTTTCCATAATCTCTTATGTAGCATGTCTGGACTCCCAACTTTTACCATTTGAACAGGGTTACATGGGATTTTATCTCTAGAGCAGGTTCTGCTATCACTAAGCCTTCTGATTTTGAAATCATGAGAACACTCAGAAACTGCCAAGGGACTGACCATAAATATGCTATGCTCACAAATCGGCAACCTGCTCAAGCATGTGCTTGACTTTAAGCATGTGTTTAAATTCCATTAAATTCAAAGCAATTTGTGAACCAATTTAAGTGCTTTGGTGAATTGGGACTTGACACATGAAATTTTAGGAAACCGGCCCAGCGTGACACACTGCATCTGAAATACATGCATTTGGTGTAGCTGTGTATTATTTAATGAAAAATATGTCAAGCAAGATATTTTTGGAATGCTCATGGCATACTGAACATTATTGTTACAGTGATGTGTTTGTTGCAATGTCATGTATATGGTTATAAGTCTTCACTGTGTAATATTCCTAAATGTTTATGTGTTATAGCTTCAGACAGATCTAAGTAAAACTCTACAGTGCTGAAGGTCATTTTGCACCTCCCTAAGGCATATATAAACCAGAAAAAGGACTAGCCTGAGCATCAACAAAGGAACTACAATAAGGAGATGTTCACTGACTCAGAAAATGGATGAAGCCATACAAGGACACTGTTTGTCACCTGACCGTGAAAGGTGGGGCAGAGCCCCAGAGAGAAGAAGGAACATGTTAAAAAGCTGAGACATTCTGCAATCTCTCAACTCCATTTGAAGTGACAAGCTTAGTGCATGTCAATTTATTTGATAAACTGACAAACATATGAGCTTGCAGTGTTTAGTGAGCAACTCTGAACATTGTAAGATGGTAGTTCCTAGTGTTGCATCTGGTCCTGGGGATATCAGCTGGCATCATATCCGTTACTTCATCCCATGGGTATCTGGCTAGAGGCACTCAAACACTGAGTTGGGAGCAACTTACATGGATAGGCTATGGGGGGGTTCCCACAGCAAAGCAGAGCAAGAGAGGCTCCAAGACTGAGGGGCTGGGGTCAAAGTGACTCACCAGCCCATAGTGAACTACAGGAAAATTACAATTGGCATGCCTGTTCTTTTGCTGTTGAACACAGCTGTAGAAAATGAAATGTCTTTCAATGCTTAATTAAAATAAGGCTGTAAATCCATTTCTCTGAAGTAGGCCAGACTTGATTTTTTTCCCATTTAAAAAGAAGCTTTGAAAAAGTCAAGAGCTTGCCTGTGGAAGGTGTCAGAGTGAAAGCCCTGAGGACAGGTAGCACAGAATAGGCAGCCATGTAGAAACTTCCCAGATAATCTGTTTCAACCCTCAGTGGGAGAAACCAGCTGTGGATGCCAGAAGACAATATCTTAACCAGACCAACTTAAAACTTAGCCTGTAGAGATGTCAATGGAGAGAGGATAAAAAACAGCTTCTGACAACACTACACTCCTTACAGCATGGATTTGAAAATTCTGGAATGCATAACTAATGCATCGGATGAAGAAAAATGCCATGCTATGCTTTTCCTACATAACACTGCTAAGTCAGCATGCTCTTGGTTAGGTTTTAAATTTGAACATGAAGCTTTTAGGAGCTGCCAATATCATCCTGGAAAAGGAAGTCTATTTTAGGAATTTATGATTAAATGAACAATTATGTGCCCCATTACTTAAGCAAATATTTTAATGGTAGTACTAGTTACCAACTCTTATGATACAACACAAAACAGATTCTTTTAATTTACATTCAATATCATGGGTCAGATTCTGTCTAACACAGCACAAAAGGAACAGCCCAGAGAGTGCAGGGAGAGTGTTGGCTTTAATTAACTTTGCATCCTCTTTTGGGCTTCTGAAAGGCCCTTAGCATAACTGAGGTTGGTTGCAGTCTGTATGACTTTCACTGAAAAACATAATAGTTTTAGGGTCACTCATATGCTATTGCTTTGCAGCTTCCCCTCTCCGCACCCACCTTTGAAATACTCCTATGCTGGGGAACGAGGGAGGGGGGCAGGAGAGATCCAATGAGATGCCTGCATGGGTGTAATTTTTCCTTTAACTCATTTGGACTATTTATAGCTCTCAGTGACACCAGGCCAGGGACAGAATCCCTCAAATGTTCTGTGTGGAGATGTATATTTCACTCAATTACCATACATGGAACAAAACACATTCATATAAAATATCAGCTAATGATAACAGCAAACCGTATAAACCTGCATTGGGTTTATGGCAGGAGTAATGCTGGCCCAGGAAAAGACCCAGGGCTCTGCCCCCCCCTTCCCTCACCCAATTCAGGTGCCCCGGGCAGGGCGCCCAGATCAGGCTCCTCCCTCAGTCAGCCCAGCCCCAGATCCCCAGTCAGGGACCGGGCTGGGGAAGACAGCTGCCACCATGTGCATCCTTGCACAGGGTCCCTGGTCAGGGCCAGGGGTCAGGGCAGACAGCTGCCACCACAGGCGGCCTGGCCCTGGGTCCCCGGCACTTGGGGCACTGGCGCTGGGACTCAGGGCATGAGCCCCCTGTGCCCAGCACCAGTGATACCACTAGTTTATGGCCTTTTTTTAGATCAACAAAACTAAAATACACATATGATCATAATACAAGACAGCTAGTGAAATAGATGAGAAAAAACAAGGAAATTGCTTTGGCTCCAAGTGTTGAAGATGACAGAGAAATAAGTAATTTGGATGTGGCCCACATTTTGTCTTCAGCATTGTTTATGTTCATCTTTGTAGAATGATATATACTTAAATAAAATCCCAGAATCCACATCAAAAATGGACATTAGACAGAGATATTTGAACTTTGTTGTGCTGCAGTTTGTAGAAAGGGAAGTAATGTGCCAAAAAACTAGTAGGTGCACTTTCAGAAAAATTCCCTAAAAAAACCACTTATTTGGATGACTACCCTCAGACACAACCTATACTATGATGTTCGGCAACTGTTAGAATTAAACTGTTAGACTATTAGAAATGTTGAAGTAACAGAACCATCTCTGAATACTGTAAAGTATTAAATCTTAACTTGGATGCTTAAACTGTACTTGATTGTTGGAATAAGCACAATTAACTAATCAGTATTATCTGTTATTTAGTATATATTATTGATTATCTAAAAAGTATTATCTATGCAAGCTGCTAAGTCTGTTACCAGGATGGCTTAGACAAAACAAAGGTATATGCTGTGCTATATTTAACAGAAAATAACTAATTTAGGAATTTGTTAACTAATGTTGACTGAGCCAATACAAAACCATAGCCTACCTAAACAACTATCAATTTAATAACTGAGGGAAAATAAGCTTTGTTATGTATATTATTCAGTGTTGTATATTGTATAATTATGTATATTATTCCTGCCCTACTTAACTTTGCAAGGATATGCAGAAATAATGTTTGGTATGCCCTAACAGGGTAGCCTTAGCTGATGCATCCACTAGAGGTAGGCCAGAGCATGATGGGCACCACCTGCCTCATTGTCCCTTTCCAGAATCCTTAGAACCTCCATGCAAACTCATCATCTAGTCCACGTTTATCATCAATTCATAGTTCAAAGAGTGACCAACAAAAGTCTCAAACATAGTCCATTTCCCATACTCCTTATAGGCAGTTATTAAAACTGAACACATCCTGTCCCTTGGTGTCCCACTGAACACACACCTCTAGGCTCAGATGTTCTACCTTTCCTCTTCTGTCCCTCTGCCAGGACAACGCCTCCTTCAGACCTTCCAGATGAAGTGCAACATTGTTCTTACCAGCAGTAGCTGCCATAGCTCCCCTCCAGGGAAATTATCTTTACCAGGGGAACATCCCTCACTCAGCTGGTCCTTTAACTGTTCATTCAGGTTCATCATTCTGGCCCTCCAGATGTCAGTAGGCAGCTTCTCCTCTCCCTTCCAACTCTTTCAGTCCTTGGCTCCAGCTCTTTGGCTTAGAGACAGCAGACAAATCCATCTGGGTTTCCTAGCCTTCAGTGCTTTCTAACCCTGGCCAGTTTGGGGCTGCCAGGTAACAAGCAAACCCCACTCTTGCTACTTACCGGCCTTCAGCATCCCTTCAGCAATTAGTCTCCAGGCTCTGGACAGTGCTTACCTCCTGTACTTCTGATTGACTCAGCTTGCTGTGATTCACCATGACTCTCCAACCCACTTGGTCATCCCTAACTGACCCAGGCAGCCCTGATTCACTGGGATTCTCCCAGACCAGGTGCTACCCTGCCCCTTTACTGGCCAAAGTGGGAGCACCTATTTTGGCACAAAGAAGCTGGACCTGCGCTGGAGGGGCCTACCACCCTCTGACCGGCAGAAACCTTACAGGCTAGTAACTGTTCCACTCAGGCCAGTAACTGACTCCACAGATTCAGCACGGAGATACATGCTGCTTTTCTGAATGGAGGCACCATATTTCCATAACTACCACTTGTTATTGGCATACTTAATATACTCCCAAAATTTCACCTTCCCCACTGAAAAAAGGGTATAGATTGGCAAGGATGGGTTACCCATCCGTCTCTCCCAGTACCACACAGGGAGATCCTGACACATTGCTTTTCTGAAGAGAGAGAGTGAAAAATGTTCTTCTCAGAGTATACCATTCACCACCAGTCTGGTGGCTCCTCCTGATCTCTTGGGGGATAATCTCTTGAGTCCAAAGCCCCTGTCTACAGTTTGCACACCATGAGTGCTACACACCTTCAGAAGTTGGATGTGCACAAGTCCATGAGGCTAGATAAACTGCATCTGAAGGTGCTGAAGGAGTTGTCCGATATGATTGAAGAGCCACTAACCATTATCTCTGAAAACTTGAGGCGAATGGGGAAGGCCCCAGATGACTGGAAGAAGGCAAAAATAGTTCCTATCTTCAAGAAAGGGAAGAGGAGTAACCCAAGAACTACAGAGCAATCAGGCTTACCTCAATCCCTGGAAAAATCATGGAGCAGGTCCTCAAAGAATCCATTCTGAAACACTTGGAGGAAAACAGAGTGATCAAGGAACAGTCAGCATGGATTCACCAAGGGCAAATCATCCCTGACCAACCTGATTGTCTTCTGTGATGAGATGACTGGATATATGGATGTGGGAATAGCTGTCAATGTGATATATCTCAACTTTAGTGAAGCTTTTGATACAGTTTCCCACAGCATTCTTGTCAGCAAGTTATGGTTTGGATAGAAAGGTGGATAGAAAGCTGGCTAAATCGTTGGGCTCAGCAGGTAGGGATCAATGGCTCAATGTCTAGCTGGCAACAAGTACCTAGGGAGTGTCCCAGGGGTTGGTCCTGGGGCCATTCTGTTCAACATCTTCATTAATGATCTGGATGATTGGATAGACTGCATGGTCAGTAAATTCGTGGATGACACCAAGCTGGGGGTTGGGATGGTGAACACGCTGGAGGGCAGGGATAGGATTCAGGAAGACGTAGATAAATTGGAGCGTTGGGCCAAACAAAACCTCATGATGTTCAACAGGGTAAATGCAAAGTCCTGCAGTTAGGATTGAACATTCCCATATACTGCTGTGGGCTGGGGAATGATTGGCTAAGTAGCAGCACTGTAGAAAAGGACCTGGGGTTAGGGTGAATGGGAAGCTGGATATGAGTCAACAATGTGCTCTTGTTGCCAAAAAGGCCAATGGAATATTGGGCTGCATCGGTAAGACTGCTGTCAGCAGATTGAGGGATGTGATTATTCTCCTCTGTTTGGCACTGGTGAGGTCACATCTGGAATAATGTGTTTAGTTTTGGGGCTCCACACTGCAGAAAGGATGTTGACAAATTAGAAAGAGTCCAGTGGAGGGCAACAAAAATGATAGGGGTTTGGGGCATATGACTTACAAGGAGAGACTGAAGGAACTAGACTTATTTAGTCTGCAAAAGAGAAGACTGAGGGGCTCCTTGAAGGGGCGCTCCAAAGAGGAGGGAGCTAGGCTGTTCTCAGTAGTAGCAGAGGTCCGAACAAGGAGCAGTGGTTTCAAACTGCAGCTAAGGCAGTCGAGGTTTGGATATTAGGAAAAACTCTCTCACTAGGAGGCTGGTAAAGCATTGGAATGGGTTACCTCAGGAGGTGGTAGAATCTCCATCTTTGCAAACATTTAAGTCCTGGTTAGACAAAACCTTGGCTGGGATGATTTAGTGGGAGTGGTTCTGCTTTTAGCAGGGGGTTGGACTAGATGACCTCATGAGGTCCCTTCTAACTCTACGATTCTCTCCCTCTCCAGTCTGCAGCAATTCTTGCTCCAGAACCCTCAGTGTCTCTTTCAGGACTCGGCCCTCTGGCTGGGTCACTTAGCATTCCCTTTTCCAAGATATAATCAACCAGCAGTCCTAGGCAATCTTGCCATTTAGTGTCTCAATTCTATCCCACTCCGTGGCAGCTGGTAGGAGAATCCAGGCCCACCCTCTTCCCTGGGTTACAGTCAGAGGTCCTCAGCCCAGTGGTTTCAGGTTTCTTCTCAGCTCTCTCTCTGTACAGTTTCCTGTCACTCTGCTTCCACTTTTCTCTCTGGGTGTACCAGCTTCAAATGCCCTCCTCCCGGGGCATGACTGTAGTGTAGACTTTCTTTGCAGCCCCCAAACACTTTTCCTTTGTCCCAGACACTGATTGCTCTTTCTCAGCAGCAGCCAAGTCTATAGCCTGGCCTTGTATGACCTGCCTGTTCCTTCACAGATGAGTCTCTCTCTAATTAACTGACTCCAGCCTAAATCTCCCATTGGCAGCCTCATTAGCTGATTGAGCCCATCAGATGGGCCCAACTCAGGTCTTGCAGGGCTAGTGTGAGAGAGCTCACATCATCACAGTTCTGTAGGGCCTTTTCCCAGCTTCCATCATGACACAGCACAGAGTGGAATACAGCAATCATGGTGGATTGTGGAATATCTTACCTCCTATATTATATTAGCAGTGCAAAGCAAACCTTGGTTGTTTTGTTTCATTTTTTTATTATTATTTTACTGAACTGCTCAAAAAGCTATTCCTGAACAAATGCCCTAGATAGAGACTCCCATAACTGTACTGTTTGCCTGCCATGACAATGAGTGATCAAGCCTACTCCTCAGTCTTTGATCTGTCAGCTGGCGCAAAGCAGCAAAAATTAGTCAGTGACTCTCTTCCAAACTCAGCAAGTACGCCTCAGTTATGTCAAAACATATGAAATAACATGGTGGCTGTTTGATAATCCACCAGAGAAGGAGCTCCTTTCACATACTTGACATTAATATAACAAGGAGTTAATGTTTCTGAAAGGCATTTTTGTCAAGGCTTTTTCCCCACTCTGGCACTCTGAGTGCAGAAGGTGGGGGCCTGCAACAGGCCAGAAAAGCCACTGGCCTTAAAGCCTGCTCTTAAAAGTCTCCAAGGCCTCCAATTCCTGGCCTTGGAGTGGTATCGCTGCCACCACCCAAATGCAAAAAAAACCTCTTGAGACCCGGGAAGGCGCACTTGGGAATTCCTCCCTGTGAGGTACTTGCAATCCTGTTTATTCCTCCTTCAAGAAAGTGACTGGACCCCAGCTGCAATATGAGCTGGAACTGGAACAGGGTTCCCTCGAGTAGCTGCCTGTGCAGTCTAAGGCACGTGCACACAAACCTCTTGCCTTTCAGGACACAGAACCAGAACTTACTTAAAAGGTAAACTCTTTAATCAAAAGGAACAGATAATAAACACAGAGAGTTGCTTCTCTGGGAACTAACTTAGGTAGTTACAGGGTAGTGGGGGGGGTTACATGTGCTCAGCACAGAGAAATCCAAAAAACAAGCCAAAAACAAAGAAAATACCCTGACCGCGTCTAAATAAACATTCCCTGTTCTACTCATGCCTGGTCAGTACCAAACTTAACTTATCTCTGGTCAGGATGTTGCTGGATTCTTCCTCAGGCCCCTCTGGCCTCCTCCTGATCCTTCCAGGAGCTCTGCTGCATCCAAACAGGCCCAGGCCAGGCTGCTGTTACAATTCAAAAAGCTGTGCTTCATTCCTATTGGCTGTCCTGGGACTCACTGACCAGAGTGTTAACCACTTCCTCCCCAAGGGTTATTACAATTTTGTCCATGATTATGATCTGAATTGTTTGAAGGCCACAGCAGTGGCAAAGTCCAGTACTTAACTTGCTACTGAATACTTTATGATAAAACCTTACCATAATACTTGTTGGTATGCTGACAGAACTACTACTTACTCCTTTGGTGATGACAGTACAGACAATTACCATTCTAGATACTTTTGCAGCAAATATGTTGATTTACTTACCCATTGGTAGCTAAAGAAGATGATCTTTGTTTTCTCATGCTTCTTGCTTTCTAAAGACATGCACAATGTTGGGAAAATGTACACCCTAATCCCCTTACAAAACTGAAATGAAAGTCCAGGTATTCTGTTCATTATGGCTGAGAAACATCAGCAAATATGCACATTGATACCATACCCTTAGAACTGCCAGCAATTCAGTAAGATTTACCTGAAGTTCAGAATGCAAAGCCAAAAAGAAATTTATAAAATACATGCAAATCCATATGTAGGGTGGTTTGTGCTGTTAATTGAAACAACTGAATTTCCTAATCCTGTTGGCATGCAGTCATTTATATGCTCAACATTCTGGCTGTGTTATAACATGCACTATCATATCTTTTTCCAAGCCCTTCTCCAGGAGCCTCAGTGAGCTTCCACGAGACAGTAGCTTTCTTACTTACCATCAGTGTTATTAACAGTAGCTTAAAAAATAATCTCATTTGAATCTGTTTTCCCTTAACATTGCTAAATGTGGTAAAAGTTTTAAAGAAATCATATTATTAGTACACAGGTAGATGTTTCCCCATATCACCTAACAGCTCTAGCCATTTCCAAGGCTTCCAAAACTGCAGCTACATCTCTAGAATTGCCTGAGGAAGAAGAAATACAGTGCGGACACGTTACTGTGCGATAGATTTGTGCATGGACCTGGTTAATGTGCGGTAACGGGATGTCCCCCAAAGGCCCCAAAGTAACGCGTGGGTCCCATTAATGCGTGTTGCATAAACGGGACCAGGAGCGTCGCTGCCCCGGAGATGGACCGCAGGCACCGGCCCAGGCTCCGCTCCCCGGCCCTGCTTCTGTGCTGGGGTCTGAGCTGGCCTCAGGCGCCTGCTGCCGCCAGCCTGGCCCCAGATCCCTGGCCAGGGATGTGGCAGGGAGCGGTAGCCATGGCTGTGGGCAGCCGGACCTAGAACGGGGCTGGAAGTGGCCGCTGCTGCTGCTCCCTGCCCTGTCCCCGGCCAGGGATCTGGGGCCAGGCTGGTGGCAGCAGGCGCCTGAGGCCAGCTCAGACTCCAGCACAGAAGCAGAGCCAGGGAGCGGGGCCTGGGCCGGTGCCCCGGGGAAGGCCTTCTGGTCCCGTTCACACATGGGCTGGTTTACGCGCAGTTGCCAGAGGCTTGTCCGCCGACACTCACATGTAAATGGGTCCCTACTGTATAACTAACTCTGGTGGTTTGGAATTGATACTTAGAACTCAGTCTCACATTAAGAATGGCTTTTCTTACATTCATATTAATGCTTTCTCTCTAGCCTTCATGAGTATTGATTTTAAATTCCTTTTCTCAGACCTGTCCCCCCACACCTAAACACACACACCTCCAGCCACATTCTCAGATGTTATAAATCAGCAGAGTTCTATTAAATCCAATGGAGTTTCACTACTTTATGCCAGCTAGGATCCATTTGTGCTTACCATTTTTTAGTTGTAAAACTTGGACACAAGATTTTCTGCACTGTTGTTTTTATAAAAATGTAATGTCATTGAGGTATTATGGCAAATACAAAGGGACCCCGAATGGCTAGACATCTGTGCAGAAAGAAAAATGAAATTCAATTTGGAAAAGTGAAAGAAAATACTGTATGTCTACTGGGAAATATTCTGACAGAACCCTTCAGTAATATTACTTTGCCGTTCAGCAGAGTATCTACAGTGCTTTTACAAAGGTGGGTAAGTATACTTATTTGGCAGATGAAGAAACAGATGCAAAAACATTATCTGACTTGCTTAAGCTCACACAATGAACCAATGAAGAGAAACAAAGATAAAGAAGGGATAAAAATTAATGATTTTTAAAAAGTTCTGTTTACATCATTTAAATTAAGTATATTTTTTCTTCTTAACAACTAACATCTCTAAGCATAATCTAAATTAAGGCCTAAATGTAATATAATCTATTCAAGTAAGTTATATGAAATAAAAATAATGCTATTCAAGCACTATTTGTTTGCTAATGAATTTTTTAAGAAATGAAAGAAATCAGCTGATGAAAGTCATAGGCTAAACATCTGGAACCAGAGTTTGTTGAATTACTAAACCAGCTTTTGAGAGTAGTAGCCTCTTCTGCAGGTGGAAAGAGAACATTTTCTGTATTTCAAGTTATTGCATAGTTTATCCAAAGCTGAGAAATCAGTTAGGCGTTGAAAAAGCAAGAAAGCTTATTTTCTGTTTCCAAACTGTGAATGAAAAATGAAGTGCAACAATGAGATCTAGTTCTAGAATGCTGAATGACATGATGACCAGAAACAATTGGTACTCTCTAACTAGATAATACTTCTATTTAATAAACCAGTTTGAAATGCAGTATAGTTTTTAATAAACTTACTTTCCCTCCCAACATGATGTAGTTTTATTTAATGTTTTGTGTGTTTAAATTAAATCTCAAATACATCTTAACACAAATCACAGTAAAAAACAAAGCTGGTAACAAGAAATGTGTCACTATTTTCTAATATAAATAAAAATGTAAAAAATAAGACATGAATAAATGTGTTTTGAGCAATGTAATTGCTTCAGTGTATAGATACATTTCCTCCTAGTTAGCAAAAAGTAGCAGCAAATTTAGTGTAAAGGCTATATTTAGTTGCACATCAACCTGTTTTAATAGTTATCAAATCTTGAGAATCAAGTCAAGCTTTCCTTTTGGCTAGTTAGTGACTCTGATTTCATTTCCACAAGAGAGTCTGGGTATGTCTACTACAATCTCAGGATGTAACAGCAGCTCTGTAGACAGAATTGACCTTGCTTTAACCTAAACCAGCGGTTCCCACCCTTTTCAAGGTTGCGGACCCCACCCTCCGCCACCCACAGAGCAGTGGTGTCTCTGCCACTGGGACCTGGCCTCCGCTACAGAGCGGCAGCACCCCCACCGGCCCCTGTGGGAGAGAAGGACTGCTGCCCAGATCTGGCCCAGCACCGCTCCAGTACCTGAGCTAGCTAGGTTACAGCAAGTTTCGGTACATCTACACAAACTACAATTACACTTTAGGATTGCAGTCTAGGCATACCCTAGGTAAAGTGTGAATCCCCCTTACATCCCAATGAGGGACCTACATCTAATCACTCCCTCAATAAAGTGAACAGAAAGGGACAAGGAAAAGACCAAGCCTTGACTCCACTTCCACCTGCCAAGCCAGCACACAAAATGCTGGAATCAACTGCTAATTTAATATATTCTCTAGACTAAAGAGGGAAGCAATCCTACAACAGTTGATCAGAGAGATGTCTGCGGCACACCGCTTCCTGGGGCTACTGTGCCTAAAATCAAAATATTCCTCTTTATACCTTCAATGTTAGGTCTGTTCTTTTTCCAGGTTTGCCGCTTTTTTCCCCCCTTATTTTTCTCATTGATTTTAAACTGGCTTCTTTTCTTTTCTTTCTCATTAACACTCAAGCCCTTCAACACCACTCTGGCAGTATAAAAAAGCCTTAAAGTGGATGTAAATATGATTCATGTAAATATTTCAGCAGAATCATTTGTGTGCTTAAAATTAGCACGTGCTTTAGCAAAGAAATACGCTTCAGTACCAAAATGTTCAGCATCTTGCAGGATTAAGTCATGACAAAGCAACTAGGACACCCTCTAGAATGGGGGTTCTCAACCTATCCTAGGTCACAACTCAATTGGAAGCTCACCCAACTGTGTGAAACATCCCCCCCCCCCCCGCTGACAAGCTAAAACGGAGCTCAGGCCAACACTGCAGAACCCCTCTACCGAGGCTTTCCAGTGCAGCAGGGGGATTTAGCAGCAGTGAGCCCTATGCTGCTCATGCAGGGACACTCTTAAATCCTTCCCTGCTTCTGCTTTCTGTGCAACCCTGTGGAGGTAACACGGGGCTGGAAGAAAACCCTGTCACCAGATTGTCTGCAGGTATGTCTCCAGGAGACATACTCCACTGCTGTGCCATGACACACTAAAATGTGGCAACACAACAGTTGAGAACCGCTGCTCTAGAACCTTCCCCTACCCTGCCTCCTAAATGGAGATATCTGATCCTGAAAATATCATATTTGGCTTGGGTTAGAGGAACATCATTACTAAATAGATTCAATGCTCATTTAAAAAAATATTCCTAGAGTTACTGTTGTGATAATTCACACCTAATCTTTCTTGGGCTGTGACATTCATCATAAAATAGTTAAGTGTTTAAAAAAGATCTCTGCCTTGTATTTTTAAGAGCTGTCAGAAACAGAATATGGAGAGCTTTTAAACCGATTATATAACTCACAGTAAGATCCATTCCATTCTTAGTCATCGGTAAAATTATTAAGCTAGCAGCTGCAATCCACACACCCTTTCTTACTTCTACCATGAAAGCAGGAATGAAATTTATCAGTGATCAAATACAATGTCTTCTCTGTATGAATAAATTATCCTGTGGTTATAACTTACAAAATGTTCCCATCTCTATTCATTCCAAATGCATCAAGTCATTTGGATGACAGTACGCTATAAAATGATCTGAACTGTCAGGAAGCTGCAATGACTTATTGTACAAAGATTCTTCCAGTCTTTTGGCAGCTCAGAATAGTAGCACATGAGGAGGAGAAAAAATCCTCAGCGCCCTGGCCAAATAAATTACAGCATTACCTGTCACCGTGTAAAAGATTAGTGTTTGTTCTGCATAGGAAAACAAAGTTAGTATGTAGTAAGCTAAAGAATGACAACTGAAGGAACTATCATGATCATTTGATGATGTCTTTTGAACTAAACCGCCCAAAGAAAACACTGGACAAAATAAATTTTTAATTTCCAGTTAACCATCTATATGTTTTCCTTAGTATAGCTGAATTTACATAATGTAATAATTAATTAAGCTCAGCTACTTTGTCTGCCTGTATTTATGCAACAAAAAATGTTTGAATTTATAGTGCATGACCATCCACCAAGGCTAAATATTGATTGCTCACATTTCACCTGATCTTTAAATATTTTTTTCTTTGGATCCCAACTTCACCCCACACTGCCTTCCAATGTTTCCCATTCCAGCTGGTGGAAGCCTAAAGACTGTAGAGATTTACATATGTTTATACAGAGGATTGACAAGGGAAGGAATAAACTAACTGCTTCTCAACCTCCTTTTTATTGTAGCTGTACAGTTGGAATCCTGCCACATTGTGATTAATAGGTATACAATGAATCTTAAAAGATTTTTTTCCCATTGAGTTTTATATTTAATAGGTTTAAGTTATATTTAGTGATTATAAAGTCTGTTCAAAATTTTTAGGTAGTCACTTAAAAGGGGCAGTGTTACTTTTTTCAGAATGATTATTCATTAAAATAAAATTACATCTTCTTAAACAATAAAGGTTAAAAAAAACCACTGTTCTAAAAACAGCAACTTCTTCTTTAACTATAATAACATCAAGCAATTTTGCTTTTAACTGAGTCAGTACTGCTCCCACTGAAGCATCTGGTCCTCACAAAACTATGAAGTTTTAGAGTTTATAGAATTCCCAGCCCTGTTTCAGGAACATCCTGGTGGCATTGTGATTACTGCACTGAACTAACCTAGATTTCATATCCAACATATATAGCTACATGGCAACACAGGAGTGCTGCATTGGCTTAGACCGGTGATCATAGGCCGATATGTTTCCTGCAACAGTATAATACTTACCACTTGTTTCCAAGACAGGTAAAAGAAGTCTTGAAACAAGCAGTTACGAAATAACCTGTTGAGTAGAAAAAAATCTTCCTAACTCCTCTTTAATTACAGGGTGGTTTATGCTGTGAAGCATGAAAAGTTATAGCTTTTCCCATATTTATAAGGCCAGATTCTCGACTGCTGTAGATACACTGAAGTCAAAATATCTGTGTTGATTTAGACCGGTTAAGGACACAGGATGATGACTGGTTTGTTTTTTAAACCTTTCTCTAACTCTTCATAACATCATTATCTGTATCAATGCCCAACCCTTTTTTTAATCCTTCTCAGCTCTAGGCATCAATGATATTCTGGAAGTAATACATTTTATAGGCTAATTTTACACTGCATGAAGCATTTTAACCTGTTTTAAATTATCTGATTTTCAATTTCATTGAATTTCTATTATTGCTTGTATTTACAAGAAAGGGTAAATAGAAATGCCTATTCTACCTTCTTAGTACTATTCATTTTGTTTAACTTTGGGTATCCTTTTTATCTGCTCTCCAAAGGGAACCTTCATAATCTTCCCCCATATGTAAGATTTCCATGTCTCTACTATTCTTGTCACTCAGTCTGGTTTGCTTTTTTAATTTTTAAAATGCACATATTATTAACCTCCAGACATTTGTAACAAAACAAAAGGCTTCAAGCAACTATTAGAAAACACAAAATATGGAATGCCACCAACTAAACCTGTGGTTTTCTGGACCCAGTTAAAAGAAATCATTTATGCCTATGACCCAACAACTGCATCTTGGAGCAATGCATTCCAGTCTTTTGTCAGCAGCAGCAGGGACTGCTGTGACCCAGTGCTTGAGGCTCTGCAACCCAGTGCTGAGTCCCAACCCTAAGCCTGAAAACCACTGAACTAAACCAATACCCCAAATTCTAGCACTAAGAGCTCTGAGCTGAGGATTCATTGCCTCTTTCCCCCAGATAAACAAGTCTGTGAATCATTGTGATGACCCTGGCTGACATCAATGGATGGAGTAAGACACAGACTAGAACAAGTGCTGGCTTCAGATACACAAAATGCAAGGTGCATCTGACAAAGTGGGTTGGAGCCCTGCAAGGTGCATCTGATGAAGTGGGTTGGAGCCCGCGAAAGCTTGTGCCAGAAGAAATCTGTTAGTCTATACTGGGGTGGCCAAACTTATGGAACACAAGAGCCACGCAAGTTAATTATTAAACCTTCGAGAGCTGCACTGAGCATATGGCCATATACTTTTGCCTTCTCCAAAATTACTAAGTTTAAAATTCATTGCACACTTTAATTTTATGATAAAAGAGGGCAAATATTGATCCGACTAATGTCAGATTCTAATAATTACTTAAGGTTACCATGAAAACTAGGCATATACAGTAAAAACTTAGCTGTTGCTCGATGTAGAAGACTGCAGGCTAGTGACGTGTTTTTTAAAATCTGCACAGTAACTTGTCAACACAGTACGTAAAAGCTCTCTCAGGTGCTGATCTGTCAGTTTTGCACAATGTTTCAATTTCACAAACTTCATTGTGGAATACAATGCTTCACAGCAGTAAGTTGTGCCAAAAATTGAAAGTAATCTACAGCTGACTGTCTTCAGTTGAGGATATTTAGTTTCAGGCACTAGTTTCCAGAATTCAGTTGCAGACTGGGAGCTTTTCTGCATCATATCCTTTTGCATTTCAGGTTTTAAAGGATCTATTTTCTTCTTCATATTTTCATTTCTTATTATTTGACGTCATGTTTAGGACTTGTAAAATGCAATTTTAACAACAAGTAGACTGCATAAGTGCCTACGGGAAAATCTAAACATGCCACTCTTCTCCCCACCATCTCAACTATGCCACAAATGTTTGTGATTGGGAAATCAATTTGAGAAATTGATTTGCTGATGTTCTTCCACGAGCTGCACCTTTTCATTCAAGAGCCACATCTGGCTCCCAAGCTGCAGTTTGGCCACACCTGGTCTATAACATGCCACGGGACTCTTGTTGTTTTTACAAAACACAAAGTACGAAAAGACTCTTGACTGCTGATGGACTGAAAAGGGAAACTCATCCAGCCTTTTGTCAGCTGACAGGAAGAGTGATCCAATGGGTAGCTGAAGGAAACCCTTTTTATAGGACCACTGAATTGGGGAGCAGTCTCTCTCTCTCTCTCTCTCTCTCTCTCTCACACACACACACACACACACACACTGCACAGACACAATTCCCTGAATTTTAATACTGAATGTCAAATTGAACAAAATAAGAAACAAAGAGCAGCAGATGTGTTAAGATGGACACATGAACTTGATCATCTTTGATTTCATGCTCCACAACACACCTGACCAAAAGTGCTTATCAAATTATAAACTACACTGACTCTAACAAGTGTTCCCTCTGAAGTTCTTTGAAGAAGATGAAATGAATGTTTTGATCCAGCATTTGCCCACATGGATCTTATTATAGCCATGAATAGTATTCTGATTTGTTTTCTATCATTAGTAATAACCATTAGTACATTTTTGCCAGTTTCATCATGTGAAACAGTAGGAAAAATTAATATATATTGAGTCCTGTTCCTGCTAAAGGGTTCCTTACTAAGACCAGGGTTTTCCTTGTCTCAGCAAGTTGACAGGGTAATAATGTCTTAATTTATTCCTGGGCATGAAAAGATGACCAGAATTAATGTCAGATGTTATTTGAGACTATTTGACCATTACACAAATTATCTTTAATTTTCCAAGCTTCCACCTTTGTGCTCTAAGTTATTACCATTTTTTCTTTTGCTTTGTCATTTTTCTTAAGTGGTGCTTTAACTCTGAGCAATCATGTAATTAACTCTCAGATACTTTCCTCTGAATCAACCCCAACCTTTTCTCCTCCTCATCAAACACTGTCCAAACTAAACATAAAAAGATTAGCTATCTACCTTAACACTGACTGTATTAAATGCACAATCCTATCTTTAAATGCTGAGAGACATGAATGTAGGAGGTAGAGGGTACTAGGCTCACATATGGTCCATGAGACATTGTGCACATGATATGAGGACTCACAGTAGGCTAGAGAGGGACATGCTCTGGAGCTCCCCATATTATCCATCATGAGTACAAGATTCCCATTGCACAAGCCATCAGATCAAACCTCTTAGAGTATAGTGTACACATGGGCATGCTGGCTAGGCTTATTTCAAAAAGTGAGTTAAGAAGGCATCCTACCTTGATTATGCACGCATACGCAAGGCAAAGGAGGGACAGATTGTCTTCCCATCCAACAAAGTATTTGCCTATAGATGTTTTGGGGGGGAAAAAAATCAAGAAAGCATAGAAGTAGGTCCTTATAACTGAAGACCAACCCCCTGATGATTATCAGGGAATACATTTTTGGAAAAAGTAATATTTTTCCAAGAGAACTAAGACAAGGAATTTGGTATGATCTTTAACAAAATTTGAGAGGTCAAGACTTGCACAGACACAGGTCATTTCTCTTTATAAAAGATCTTTTATAAAGTTACAAAAGCACCCTGACAAGAATCATAGAAGCATGGAATCATAGGGTTAGAAGGGACCTCATGAGGTCATCTAGTCCAACCCTCAGCCAAAAACGCAGGACCACTCACTAAATCATGCCAGCCATGGTTTTGTCTAACCAAGCCTTAAATATCTCCAAAGATGGAGATTCCACCACTTCCCTAGGTAGCCCATTCCAATGCTTCACCACTCTCCTAGCAAGAAAGTTTTTCTTAAAAGAAACAATGAAACAAATGACGACGCCTGCAGTATGCCAGAGTTAACATAAACCTGATAAAGTAGAGACAGCAATGTATTTGGATGCCATTTTTTGTGAATATTCTATGGATAATGTCACAGAAGAAATAATTCCTCACAGATTTTATATGTGTGTATTAACTGCATTCTGGTGGCTCCCACAATGTGCTAAGCACCATATACACATGCAGAGAAAACAAACTCAGTGTAATACAGATTCTGTGTGAATATTATTTTTTAACAAAATAAAGGTTCTTTTTTTCTAACTTCAAAAGTCCACAGTGTTGTACTAAATGAATTCCTACTGGAGTCAATGGGCCTTTTTGAAAGTTCTGTCCTAAAGATTTATACCTAAACTACTCTAGCTCATCCTAGACTAATCTCTACTGCTAAACTTCAGATGTAAAAAGAACAAAAACAACAACCCATACCTTTATCAATGTGCCCCATGTTTAAAATCAAATTAATATTAATGTCTCAAAGTGAAAATTACACTAGTGATGGAACCCAACAAACTTTAAACAGATGCTAAAGTGTTTGTAGGATCAGAGCCTGGCAATGGAACACCTGTTGTGCTCTTCTGGAGATGGACTATATGAGGTCTTTCTCATCCTTAGTTGTTTTGATTCTCTGATATGAGTTAGTCTGTTTCCATATCATACAAGAGTACAAAAATCCCTTGTTTTGGACATAAATACTAAGTCTGATCAGCTGTATCTGCATAGTAACATCCCAGAACTGAGTTAGTATGAAAAAAATCAGTTACAGATGCTTTTTCCACAAGTCACATTGTGTGCTAGAAAGCAGTAAAGTGGAATGGTATGCATTATTCCCCTTCTTCAGGGAATATTTAATTTCCCAGGGTTACTGGACCCTCCTGCCATATCATTACTACAGGCATTTTCATCCAGAAAGGGTAAGGGAAGAGAAAGAACTTCTGGTCTGGTATTCCACATTTCTGAGCACCCAAATTTATTATAGAAGGCAATGGAAGTCTTGGGTGCTCAGTTTTGGGTGTCAGTTAGAGGTGTAGGAAAAGCTAGGCTCCCCAGAAGATAGGCTCTCTGTAGAAGTCATGGTTTTAGGTTCTCTATGGTGAATGTAGCCCAGAGCATTGTTTCTTATTCTTTGAATTGTAGAAGTAATAAAAAAGACCCCATTAGGATCAGGATCATGTTGTGCTAAGTTGTCTAGGAAGACAAGGTCCTTCAGCAAATGTTTATAATACCATTTAAAACAAAACATGACAAATTATTGTGGCAAAGAATGCCGGGGGGGGGGAGGAGGATGATTGAACCAATAGTAAATTCATGCAGTTGCATATATAACTTGAGGAACAGGTTATTGAAATGAAATACTAAGCATTGACATAACATTCTACAAAAGGATAACTACATGACCGGTTCTGGTCTCCCATCAAAGACATACACATGTCTTACACTTAAATTTCCTTCCAAAAGGTTTTTGGCAGTAAGAGGTAAAGTGTAATTATGATGCTCATGAGCAAACTGTGATTAGATTATCCTTAAAGGGGAAATGCAGGGTGTATGAAGGCAAAAGACAAAAGAATAGAATCTCATCAGTTAAAATTGCAGACACATACCCTTAGAAAAAAGGAGAATGCCAACCCCAAAAGGTATCCATGTGTTGCGAAAGGAAAAAGTTTCCAGAATGACTATTTGCAGTTGCTTCCTAAAAACCAAATCTTACTCACATCATTTTGAATGTATTTGCAAGGCAAGGGAACACTTATGTCCCTTTCTTTCTTCATAAAAGTAAATGGAAATTAATATCTGTTTTCCCATCAGTGCTAACAGACAACATGGGTTTAAATCAAAACCAGATATGAAGTTTGCTGCTTGGACTTACCACCTCTGGACCAAAGCTGGAAAAACATCAAATGAACTAAGCAAAATAACATAACACATCTTCTGAAAGTTATCTTTTGTTTTCAGATATTGCCTTTGTCATTATCCAGACCAATGTCTAATTAACACCCATTTCCTGGCTTTATGAAACCAGCTTCTTTTGTATTTCCCAGAAGAAAAAATCTAAATAACTGGCCACGTTTCATCTTACATCAGCTTAATATGGTATGAATTCATAAGGGCCTCTTGTTAAACTAGGGCATGTACTCAGTATTCTGAGGAGAAAAAAAAAGTTGGAAACAATGAATCTTCGAAGGAATGAAAGGAAAAGATTACTTGAAGAAAAGAGAAAATGTACTGTACTGTCACAAATCAGCAGGCAGAGGAAACTGCTGGGTTTTTTTCTTTAAAATATGATCTATACAGGGCCAACAAAACTACTGAATTTTGAGTCTCATATTCAATGAGAAACTTCTAAAAAGTGACAATTGAAACTTGGAGTAAAGGGACCTCATAAAAAAGGGTGGATTTTAATGCAGTCATGCTTCTCTAAACATTCATTAGTGAGAAAGTACTATAATGCAATATTTACAAAAGTTGCGCATGTGTCTGTGTGCCTAAGAAAATGCACGTAATTCAATTTGTTATCACTTCCCAGGTGAATGGCACGCCTATGCAAAAAAGCTATTAAAATACTAGTGAGAACATCTGTGAAAATCACTATCACTAAAGAACTGAAACAAAGAAGCTTCTAGAAAAGCAAATATATTTCACCAAATCTCTCCATACTGAGGACTTCTTTTGCTTTCTGTATGTCACCAGTTAGACTGAAAATTCAAATGAATCATTAATGGAGTGAATTTTCAGAACTCACGGAGCATTACTGAAGAAAATTGTTTCTTCCCTGCAAAAATGCAAGGTGTACTGGGAAAAGCAGACACTTCTGCACCTCAGAAAAAAACAGAGTTGTCTGCTAAAGCATCCATTTTATTATAGCAATATGTTTGGGGGGGGAAAAGTGGGGAGGGAAATATAACTTAAGAAGGATGTGGCCATCCAAAGCAAGAAGCAAACATATTTCAACATTAAAGAGAATCAGACCACTAAAAAAAAAATCCTCAACCACCTTTACTTATTAAAGTTTGTTTTAAATTAAAATGTGATAGGAGAGTCAAAACTGATCTGCTGTGAAGAATTCAGTTACTGAGCAGCTGTGAATTCTGTTGACCACAAGCACAACTATCAACATGCAATAAAAAATTATAGGATAAAATGACCCAGATCTGGTGTCTAGACTTGAGTTAATGTTGTCATCACGCTTCTTTCTGCATCTGTGGGAGTGTGAAAAGTTATCCACCAGTGCCCTATATCAGAAATTCAGGATACAAAGATCTTGCTTAATGATTGAAAGGAAAAACTTCCTGACTACAAGCAACTTGAAAATATTATCTCAAAATCTCAAAAGCGACCAGTGATTTTCAGTACCACATTTGAAAGAGAGAAAAAAAATACATACATAAAGGAATCTGAATTTCTGTGCATGGGTCCTCAGTCATCCAAATATTGAGAAACTCAAAATTCACTAAAACAAACAAGGAGTCCTGTAACACTTAATGACTAATAAATTCTCTAAAAAACTCTTTGTTTTGCTGAACTAGACTAACATGGCTATTCTTCTGAAACTTGTCAAAATCACTAGCCACTTCTGAAAATCTTGGCCTTGTTTCTTTTGTACTTCCAGTGAAAGTTTAAATATCCGGTCACCTTTCTTCTTACATCAGCTCAATATAGCATGAACCCATAGAGACCTCTTGTTAAACTAGTACATCTGCAGAGTATTCTGACGGGGAAGGGAACTGCAATGAATTTTTAAAGAAACAAAAGGAAAAAATAACTTGAAAGAAGAAAAATGTACTATTTATTCACAAATCAGCAGGCAGAGGAAACTGATAAATATGTTTATTTTAGTTTTAGTGATTTCTATTTATGGCCAACAAAACTATTCTGAATTATGGCCTGCATTTTCAGTTACAAACCTGAGAAAAGACATCAGTCAGGAATGCAAAAAACACAAAGATTCATAGATTCATAGCATTTAAGGCCCGAAGACATTATAAGATCATATAGTCTGACCTCAAGAATAAACACAGAGCATTACATTTCATTCAGTTACCCCTATACTGAGCCCAACAATTTGTGTATAGATGAAACCTCTCTTCCAGAAAACATCCAATCTTGACTTTGAGACATACGGAAATGGAGAATCTATCACTTCCCTTTGTACTTTTTGTTCCAGTGTTCCACTGTTACAAACTTTTGCCTTCTTTTTGGTTGGAATTTCTCTGGTTTTAGCTCTCAGACACTAGGCATTTCTCTATTATATTAAAGAATGCTATAGTACTGTATCTGGTATTTTTCCCCATGAACATACTTGTACACTGTAATTAAGTCACCATGCACTTTTTTAAGCAAAACAATTTGAGCTCTTTAAGGTTGTCACTGTAGGGCATTTTCTCCAGTCTTCAAATCCTTTTAGTAGCTCTTTTTTGCATCCTTTAATTTGTCAGCATCCTTTTAAAATATTATCAGAGCTGTCCACAGTACTCTAGTATTGATCTCAAGATGTCATGTGTGTAAATTTCCTCTCTATTCCTTTTCACTACTCCCCTTCATGTTTACTTCTTGATAACTGACAAAAATGTTGAATAGCATTGGAACCAGTAGCTGCCCTATACAACCCCACTGCAAACACTGCAATGTAATTATGGTTTCCCCACTGACAACTACTTCTTTACATTAGTTAATTCTTAATCCATTTAATGTGTGATTTAATTACACTGTCTAATGATCTTTTTAGTCACAATGTCATGCATTACTAAGTCAGATACATTACAAAAGTCTAAGTGTACCACACTTACATAGCTACCTTTATAAACCAACCTTGTAAGCGCCTCTAAGAATGAAATCGGATTTGTCTGACAAGACCATTTTTCTATAAGTCATGCTGACTGGAATTATGTTCTCACTCTTGAATTCTTTATCAACTGAGTCCCATCTTAACATTTTCATTACCACACCTGGGACTGATATCATGTTAACTAGGCTATCATTACCCAGGTCATCCCACTTGTCCTTTTTTAATATTAGCACAACTTCAGCATTATTCCATTCTTCCGGAATTTCCCAAGTATTTCAAGATTTATTATGAATTAACAGCAGCAAACCAGAGATCTTCTCAACCAGCTGTTATATGAATCTTGAGTTTAAGTTATTCAGGCTCGCTGATTTAGAAATGTTTACGCCTACTGGATATTTATCATCCCCCTTCATTACTGATGGACTAAAAAGTACTTCATCATTCCCACGTTGTACAATTACACATCCTGTTTCTTTCCAAATACAGAATAAAAATTTTCATTGATCACTTCTGACTTTTCTGCATCATCATCAAATTTTTTACCATCTTACTGGGAGGATTTCTTTTGTTGCTAACAGAGTTTTAAGAACTCCTTATTTTCCTTAGCTCTACCAGTCCTAATATTTTCAGGTTCTTTTATTTTCTACACTTAATTTCTCATTTATATTGGCTTCTATCTATTTCCCTTTTTTCACATTTCTTACATATTGCTTTTTTATTTCTAATTCTTATCCTCACTTCACCAATGAACCAGGGTGAGCTTTCAGAGTGGTCTTCCTTCTTGATTGGGGATCCATGAGTATTTTCTATTAATAAAATTTTCATTAAGAATTTCCAATTTTCATTCATATTTTTCTGTCTAAATTTTTCTGAATCATCAACTTCTGCTCATAATTTTCTTCAGCTTTAGGAAATTAGCCCTTTTGAAACACTAAGCATGTGTTATTTTTGGTATTGACCTCTATCTGCCCATATTAAATGTAAACAGGTCATAATCCTTGGTCCATAGGCAACTGCTGCCTTTCAGCCCAGTAAAAAACAAGTTGTCCTCTGTTGGATGCAGTGCTGTATGTGTGTTTCAAATATCTCATCAATAATTTTTAGAAACCCCAGTGATATTTTATTGCTAGCTACATAAAATCTCCAGCAGCTTTCTCACATTGAAGTTCCATATAACACCACAATTTTCCCTGCCACATGTTACAGGTATATCTGCATCCAATGATGGATAGGATGGAAGTCACAAGATGAACTGAAGGAGGGACAGGTTGAGATGACAGATAAATTCTGGAAAGTTATAGGGTTCCAGACAGGATGCTTAGTTAAATTAAAATAGACACCAGGGAAAAAGTAAATGTCTGCAAGAAATTTGAAAACAGACAAAGATGAACTTGAGTGCATGGCTAAGCAAAGGGACCTTGACATAACAGTTATTACTGAAATATGATAAAATGATAAAAAAAATAAAACCAACACAATGGGATACTGTAATACCTAGTTAAGAGCTATACAGGAAGAACAGATTGAGTCACTGAGATGGGGGAATAAACTATAGCTTACAAAAATGCAAGAGAAACTAATAAAAATTTTGACTGGAGAGGCCCATAGAATAAGATCTATATGTACACAATTCCCAAGTTATAAATATACAAATGCACCAATAGGATTGTTCCAGAAAGCCAACTGACCAAGAAAAGGAAACTGAGGGCACAATGTTGAGGGGATCAAGAAACAGCTAAAACTGATAAAGAATAACAATGGGGGGAATGGGGCATGTATAAACTAGTCATCTGTCACAATGGCACAGGGTTTAGAGAAGCAATTTCTCAGTGCCTTAAATGATGGCTTCCTGGAACAGCTAACTCGCCAACATGCAACAGGAAAAGCTATTGTCAGCTTCAACCTTTCAAGTTGGTAGAAGAAATAACTACAGCTGAGGCACAAATTAACAGTGAACACAACACAACTACCTTCAGCATCCTCCAGGAAGTAATCAAAAAGTAATACTGTGACAGTAATCTCCACAAAAGGAGATTTTAATCAAATCAATGAAGCTAATGAAAAAGACACAAAAGTCTAAAAACATGAGAAAATTAAAATCCTGAAATTGAGGATGGTGTCTAATTAAGCATATCAAAATAGAGTCAAAGAAGGTATGTACAAGAGTTCTGCCAACTTTCATGATTTTATCATGACTCTCACAATATCTGGTTTTGTTTTGTTTTTTTAAATCCAGCTTCTGGAAGCATGTCATCCCCAGAGAATCTCTCTCTCTCTCTCTCTTTTTTAAAAAGTGAGTTTCTAGCCCTTGTGGATATTGAGAAACATGAAAACATGACCCAAGTAAAGGTTTAAAAAGCAGAAAGCAGATAATAAAAGCACCCATTTAAAAAAAAAACCATGATTTTTAAACTAATAGTTTGGAACCAGATGATTGCTGCTTGAGTTAGGTCTGGGTCTTGTTGCAGAAGTGGAATAGGGCCTGAATAATGACTTTAAATGCTTGGTGTTGGTAACACTGATAAACAAATAAAGTACGCAGGAAAGCAAAAAAAATTAAAAAAAAAAAAACCAGTATGGATAAAGAGCCAGTTTGACCTGCCATTCAAGCAACAGATATTCTTCAGAAAATGGGAACTCTACCTTTGTTAAGCCAAAAGAAAGGAACTATAGCAGGCAAAACGTGTGATGGAGAAAGATCTGTACATTCTTGTGAATAGTTCAACAAAAACAATGGGAGTATATAATGTCATGATATAAATCAATGGTACACCCTCACCTGGAATATTAATTCTCAGAAAGAGAGACAATATAGAAAGACAAGACAAAAGCAGAGGCATAGAAAGACTACCACATGAAGAGAGTGAAAACATTATAACGGTTTAATTCACAAGAAGAGACTAACAAAGGCAGACAACGGAAGTATATAAAATTGTGAACACTACAAAGCTGCTACATCTCACACTCTGCCTGGCACTTTCATAATTACAGGAACAAGGGATTATTCAGTCAAACTGATTGGTCACAGATTTAAAAGTAACAAAAGAAGGTATTTTTTGACAGAATATAGAATTAACCCACAGAAGTCATGGCTACAGGATACATACAGGGCAAATGTTTGGCATTATTCAAAATAGGAGAGATCACCTGAGCAGCTAAAGATGCCACCCATAGTTTTATTAGACAGAATAAAAAGTTAGATGTAATATAAACCATCATACAATCAGAACATATGCCAAACATGAACTGACTTTGTAAAAAGAAAAATTCTCTATGGGCAAGTTCTTTGATAACTGTCTGTTATGGAATATGTCTTGGATCATCCTCTGATGCACCTCAGACTAACCCCTCTCAAACACTGGACTATTAATATGTATTATTTGTATTATTTTAAAACATAGGAGCCCTAATCATGAACCCAAACCTCTTGTGTGGGTTCTGTACAAAACACATAGCAAAAAGAGAGTCCCTGCTCCCAAAAAACTTACAACCTAAATATAAGACATGGGCCAGATGGGTACAGACTGCCAGGAGAGCACAAAGAAACAGTGAGACGCACTGATCTGAGCAGCCTAACAGTTGTCAACTCTTTTTCAGGCATCACAGCAAAGGAGAATTTTAAGGTGGTTTCTGAGTGAAGATGATGCCATAGTTTGTGGGCTATTTATGGGAACTTTTCTAAAGTATAAGGGCAGCATTGGGGGGCGAATGAAGGTGCTTGTTTGAAAATTTAATAATGTGGTCATAGAGGCTGGAATTATGGCCTGACTGGAGGCTGGAGTTAATTTTTCAATGCTGAGAGCTGATAGGTAGCTGAGAGAGACAGGCTGTGAAGGGCCTTGAAAGTGATGACAAGTTCCACTGCATATGACAAAGAAGGGAGAGCCAGTGTAAGGATGCAAAATGACAGACTGGCAAAAGGCATCTATGAGCAGGCAAGACTGCGTTGATCAAGAGAGGAAATGATCTTGCAGTTATCAAGATGCAAAATGACAAAAGCCTGGACAAGAATTTTAGCTGTGTGGATATATAAGAAAGGCCATATCTTACAGCTGTTATGCAGAAAATAAAAATCTAAAATATATCCTGCATATAAAGACCTAGATAGAGGTCTGAGTCAAAGATGACATCCAAGTTCAAGAAAGGAAGTAATGGGCAGGACTTGAAGGCTGTGTCCACACACAGACAGTTAAATCTATTTAAATTGATTTAATAAAGTCACTATAAAAATTATTAAAGTGATTTAAGCTAAATCGATTTAACAGGTCCACACTAGAAAGTCAAATCGAACTAGCATGTCCAGGGACAGGACTTTCTAGTTCAATTAAGGAGATGGACTCTGTGGGAGGTGTAGCAAGATGGCCCCCTAGAAAGGCCATGCCCCCATCCAATATATAGAAAGAGGAAGGCACCTTGGGAAGGAGAAGGGCAAAAATGTTAAATCGAAACAACCACTGAATCGAAATAACACATCCGCCCGGTGTTATTTTGATATAATGGTTGCGATCCAAGCATTGTTTTGATTTGAAACTAGGTTTTGTTGAATTGACCTAACATTCCTTGTTCTGAAATGATGGAGCTTGTCATTCTGAAACAAGAAAATATTGTGTGGACCTATACTTTTTAAAATCGAAATAATCTGCATTATTTCAATTCAAAAGCTGCATGTGGACATACCCAAAGTGGGGGAAGAGTGTCAAATTTGAGCCAATGTCCAGACATTCTTGTGGTGATGTCAGAGAGATAGGGAGAGATTTTAGTTTGGATGAAAGAGAGAGCTCCAGTGCAGAAAGGTAGATCTATGAATTGTCAACACTGAGATGCCCACTGAATTTGTGTTTGTGGGTGAGTTTACCCAGATGGACCAGAGTTCTGATCTGATACGGCAATTCTACATTATCACAGAGGAGAAAACATCTTAAGTCTGCTATTTCCAGTTTATGTGAATGTCCTGGTGAACTGTAACAGCAACTAAATGGAAAATCTGGAGATTTTATCCAAGCTTATATCAGATGGGGAAAAAAGTTATTCAAATATGGAACCTGAGAAATAGCCAAAAGAGGAGCCTGGAAAACCAGAGTTTGCCACTCCAAAGGTACCAAACAGTAACTGAATTCTCACCTGAAGCAAACAGTTCACTATTTAGCTGAAAGATGCCCATTTAGATTGTCCACAGATGCTTTTCCAGAAAATTACAAGTGTATACTAGCATTTCAATGATTCGTATTCTATGGACTATTTAAAATAGTAGCCCCATGGTATATTTTTGTTGCACATATTGTGAAAGCAAGGGCCAGCTTCTTTGTCATACCATTTTCTCTTAATTATATTAAGTGCTGTGTAATTAAAAACTTATTTTTTTGATTTATTTAAAATGCAACTATCCATCACTCTGGGCTCCTGCACAAAATGGCGGTAATAGTTTAAAAAACAAACAAACTCTCTCATTGAACAAAAGTCCAAATCCAAAATCTTTCCCAAATCACAGGAAACTGTTATCTCCCCACAATGAATCCCCTCAAATTCCTGAAATCAGAAGAATTTAAACACTGGTAAGATGTTAAAACAGCAGCATAATATGGGCTGGGCCATCATGTCTCAAAAATTGAGCATTTATATTAAAAAATACTCAGAAAACTGCTGCAGGCTTGCTCAGCAGAGCAGTGTCATTTAAAATTTCACAAGGGATCTATTGACTGCTTGCAGGTTCCAAAGAATAAAAGTAAAACTGATATTTCATATCACAGTTGGAAATGCAAGAGATCCCTTATTTTTATAAAGATATAGAACTATAAAAGGACATACACTTCAGAACAAAGTCATGTTAGGGTTCAATTTCTGTGCAGCATTCACTGAGTCCTGCAGCCTTGGAGACATCAATTGGTCAGATATAATATTTCATGAAAAGCTGTGCTTCGTAAGGCTAACACTACTGCTTAAATTAATCATTGTGCCAAGAAAATAACCCATGACAACATATATAATGCACTGATGCAATAGTCTTTAGAAAACAGCAAATTCTGAGATTATGACATTTCGAGATCTGCTAAGCTTTCATGATGTAACTCAACATGGCAGCCTTTCACAGTACTGCACATTGACTGAAACAGTTCAGAAAGTTAGTACCATTTGTCCTCAATTCCTTGAAGAGCATCACTCGAAAAACAGTCACTTTGGATAATGAGGTCTGATGAAATGGCCTAGTTAATAATTATAAATCATCTTGCTCTAAAGCCTCTCTCGCAGGTTGCATGGAAGAAGATATGATCCAGATCCAAACCTCTTGGCTGCAGCCCAGAACTAATTCATATTGTTCCTAATGAAATATTTATTGTATTTATTGATTCTGGGTGTTTTGGGGGTTTGCCTAACAATATACTATGAGGTTTCAGGAATACCTACATATGTATTTTCTTATCACATATTAGATAACAATGGTAAATTTTAGGCTATGCTACCACATTGTGGATAACATTTTAATGTGTCTGCATGACTTCATTCCACATTCTAGTGGTGTGCATTCCACAATGAAGGAAGCTGAGCCCAAGAAGTATCAGGTGTTGTAACTGAAGGCTCCATCAGGTGGTGTTTCTAGAAAGTAAAACATATAATATTGCCCAGAAGTTTCAAGATTCAGTGCAGTGAAGTCAGTATTTCACTTTAAGACTTACCTACAACCCAATTTAAAAGGTGACAAATGACAGTAAGGTAATGCAGCTCTGAAATTTCAGTTCCACCTCAGAGAACAACTTGTGCTGTTGACTTATCACTTTGTTTCACACAGATACACAGGATTACATTCAGTTAGCACAATGTCCCTTCACTTAGCCAATACGAATTACATTTCTACTTACACAGCAGTTACTCAGGGTTATTTTTAGATCTTTTGGCAAAATGATTTTACTACCACCCATTAAGTCAGAATAGAGAGAGAGAAAGAAAAATTGGAGCAATGATGAACACTCTGACAAAGACTGGAAGGAGAATAGGTTGCATCTTCATGGGCACAATCCAAAATGTTTTGCTGACAAGGCTCAAACGTAAATTCTGATTTAGGAAGAGCTGCTTTTTTTCATATTATACTCTTATATTTCACAGACCTAACCAGGAATTTTCATTTGCTTAGGGGTAACTTTTGCCTCTTCATCCACATTTGCAAAAGATGCCACTCCCTTCTCCCCTCACACAAATACAGAGATTCTTCTTGGAGGCAGAACCAATGGTGTTCTGCTGAGCCAGAGTAGAAGGGACAGGATATGGGAAGGGCATGTTGTTGGTACTCAGTTCTGAAATGGTTGTCTGTACACTAGTCTTTGGCCCAAGGATGGGGCAGCAGAGACCCAGCTAGAGAGCCTACTGTGGATCCTCCCATCACCCCCTACCACCAAGCAACTCCACACAGTCATGTTTGGGTGGATGATTCTTTCCAACATATACTTATTCCATCTCTGATACTCCAAACTGTGTATCCTCAGTGCAGCTCTGTGGCTAAGTGCTGGTGTGAGGATGGATGTGTTGCTGAATTTGCCATGCCAGATCCTATAGGGTAATCAATCTCCTTTATTTTCTTTAAGGCAGGATTTCCTCCAACAGCCTTGAACCTGAGAGTCAACCATTCCTTATGGAAGTGTTCTAGACAATTTAAGAAAGGATATGGCCAATTTTTTTAGAATTGGCCTGTGACTTTTACTGAAATTATGAGGGCTGAGCATTTTCAACAATCAGGCCCTAAATCCATAAGATTACATACATATTTGAGTTATACCAATAATAATAAATAGATATCTTTTCTACAGACGTTTTGAGCTACAGTATTCTACAGCAGAATCCTTAATTTTATATCAAATTCCACATGAATGTCAAAAAACTGTAGAACTATTACCACTTTTTAAGGAGTTATATAAGATTTTGTCATAAGCATTATCTAACCCTCTAAAAATTGTGTGTATTTTCTTTTTCTGGAATTAAAAATTTCCTACCTAACTTCCACTAAACTGACATATCCATAATCTTGCCCCACTTGCTATAAGCAGCTGACCATAGCCTGATAGTCTCTCCTTCCCTCTCAGTACACTCACTTAAAATGTAAAATGGAGATAACAATACAGACCTCTTTTGTAAAACACATGGAGGTAAACTGAAGAAAAAACATGTTATATAAGAAATGGGGATGTTATACCATTGGCTTTGATCCCTGTCTTTAATATGACTAAAAGTATTTATAATTTATGCAACAAGTGAAGTATGCTTAGTACTTTAGGCAGCAAATGAGAAAAATGCCCTGACCCTAAGGATCTTACATATAATCACAAATACGGCACACAATACATGTGTATCACAAACATGGGGGATGTAGAAGAGGGGAAGAAATGGGGGAAACAAGAAGGTAAGGATAACAAGAAGAGCATGTTATTACTTAGCTTTATGTGCACTTCTTGATGGATCTACTCTGTCAATATTTTGATGGGAATTTCCTTCTTCCTCTTCACTCGCACTGCTTATTGTTGGGCTCATGGAAGTCTTTAGGAGTGATTTAAATGACAAGAGGCAGAGTTTGATGGATGGGAGAGTGTCTTGAAAGGATAAGAGAAAGTATGGTAGTCAGTGTAAACATGCAACTTGTAGGGCGACTCAAAGTGGACATTAAGGTTGGCATCACTGGTGGTTTAAAGGGTGCCATGATCAGAAATGAGATTGAGATGTTGATTGGGATGGAGTTGGACTGGCATTTGCCAATGGAAGAAGTAAAGATAGCAGTGACATGGTCAGATTGATGGGCAACAAAGATGACTGTAGCAACTGTATTTTCAGTAAACTACAGGAGAGTGGCCTGGGTGTCAAGAAGAGGTTGCAGGAGGTGCAGAGACTATAATTTAGACTATGTATTGGAATCCTGACCTGGTTGAGACCATATAGTTACTCAGTATAATTAGTTATGTGAAAGATGACCAGGTAGAAATCAGAGATTGAGAAGAAGGGTTAGATTTCCCAGGATTTATAGAGGAAGTACTAGATCCAACAGAAATCTCTTCTTTCTTGCTTCACCATCCAGAAAATTTCCCTCACATTTAAGCATTGTTCCTTCCAATACTCTAATGGCTCAAGTGGTCACATAGATATGCTTATTATTTTGCCTTTTTGCTTGAGAGACAGGAAATTTGGATTACTACCCATCACTTTGTCATATCACATAATTGCTTTACGTTGTGGCCAAAATATCCCTAGAGCCAAGCTGCAGGCTCTCCTTACAATCTAATTTTAACTCTTCAATGGGCTTTGTTCAGCATCTCTGACTCAAGAGAGAATTTTTAAAATAGGCTATTCAGCGAGAGGATGAAGTAGCTTGGTAGTGTTGACTCAAATACCCCACCACATTTGCAGCTGTTAATTCTGCATGATGATTGATAAATGGGTTTTGCTAACAGCTAACTCGTGATACAAAGGAGTGAGAGTGGGTCTCTGGAGAAAGACAATCTAAGACATGAATTGAGTAATCTCTGGGAAGAATCCTGGAAGCGGTATACCTGGAGAGATGATCTGAGCTGAACCTTTTTGTATTTATCAATGTTTGTGTTAATAAAAATTAAATCCTAGGAAGGAGGTACTTGAGTACAAACAGTGCCTCCTCACACAGTCTTTTATATTTAATCAAAAGCTTAAATGCCCCCTTTTCAGGTAACTGTACAGAAATGTCACTAACAACATGGTAAGTAGTTTTCTTTCTCCTGCAAATCAAAGGTAGCTTTTAGTTATGAGCCAGTCTTACTGAATGATATTTTGTATCACTTTCAGGCCCAGATTGCTCACCATAATTACCTGCAACTGATTCCAGTAAATGTTTTAAAATACATCCATAAGCCAAACCTGCAAAATACAGAATATCAACTTGCTATAAAACATCTTATCACTCTGTATCCTCTAAACGCTAAAATTTACAACTGAAACAATCTATTTCATTGTCTTCAGGACTGAATAATAATAACGAAATAAGCAGAGCAAGAAAAGATGATGATGTCATTTAAATGAAGATTCAGTATTCCTATCCGGTATTTTTAGCTATGAAGATGTATGTCCAAACTCTGCTTTCACATATATCCATTTAAACCAGCAGAAGACAAACGCATTGAATGAGAATTCATGATCCCAGGAAGATATGGAAATGCTACTGTTAGAGCAAATTGGGTGAGTGTGGCCAAGGGATAATGTGTCTTACATCACTGTACAAATAACTAATAATTTTCTCAGATATTTATTATACTGGATGTATGAAAAAGACTGCATAAACAGGCTCAAATAAACTTCTAGAACTTTTAAGGAAAATGCTGCATCTGTGTGATATATTTATATAAACCAAGAAATGAATTCCCATTGTGCTGCATCAGTTTCTTTCCTGATCATGAATTCTCTGTCAAGGACAGACTGAAAGTTATTATGCAAAACCAATAATGTTTACAGTTGGAGTGAGTTTACTTCTTTCTTCCTTTGCAGGCTTTTCTCTTAACACCTGCAATATGGTGTAAGTAGTCAAACAGTTTGCTGAAGCAAGGCAGAACTTCACTGTCCATTTTGGGAAACCTCTTCATGATCACATGATATCCTGAGTGTTCAGGCCTCTCAGAGATGGTATTCTTCAGAGCAGTTCCTCTGTCTCTTAGCTTTCATCTTTTCCATTGCTCAGTTAATTCTGGCTACCATAGCAAATACATCCCTTCCCAAAGCAGTTGAATTCATTTCCTTCATTTTTTACCATGATTTATTTTCCCTTCAAACCTGTAAGAACTATTTCTTTGATGATATGCATATGAAAAAGACTCTATAGAAAAGCTTTTTGACTACCTGCTCTGATCTCAACTAATGTGCCCTTGTCAGAAATGTATGCCTTTCCCACATCACTAAATATAATTTTAATGTGATCAGGCTGACTAGTTGCATTTTATTAAAAACCTGAAGGGTCCTTCTATACACAACACTAATTGACTTTTCACAAAGCACAGACCTCTACCACTTAATCTCAAAGAATACGGGCCTGCAAGCATGTGTGGTTTATTATGGAGAGGTAGCAATCTCTAATCATTAAGGGTATGTCTTTGTTGCAGGCTCTGTGTCAATCAATTGAGCGGGTAGCAGAGACTTGCTCAATCTATCTGAGATGAGTTCTCTAGAAAGGGATAAAGGCTTTGTCAGTGGGAAGGTGCCTCCAGTGGACAAATGGCATGAAGACACTGTGATACAGCAACATAAGTATAATAACAGGAGATATGCAAGTTATGTAATGTAGCTTGCATATCCTGTCAACTCCCAGTGGCAGTGTAGACCAGTCCTAAGACTGCAGCTACAGTCCTATTATAAAGATAGCTTTGATTCCTTCTTCCTTCACCCCCCCCCTTTTTTTTTTGGCCACATACCCATCTTTTGGGAGTTAAGTCCCACTGCCACTTGTTCTGATAAAACTTGAATATACTGAACATGTACCAGTAGGTTTTTTTAAAGTGCTTAAAAATGGCTCCTGTCTCATTTTTTCCTTCAAGCATCCAACATCAGTGTGCTTCTGTTTGTTCAATTCAATCACATTATGCCACAAAATTCAAAACCATCTGTATATTTTACTGAACCCCAAGAAGTCTCAGTTGATTTTCTAATATATGTACAGTACTTAGATAACACAGTGATAAATGCTTTATGAATGAAGCTCTATCAGTATAGAGGTCTATACAACAAGAAGTTTTCAAGAGCAGAAATTTTTTAAATTGCTATTTGCCATAATTTAAAAACCAAGTAAAAAACAGGTGGTATATACTATGTGTATATTGTGAACTTTTGCCACCAACCTGCACAAAAATAGGCTAGGATCTTGCAATCAGCTCTTAACAGGTAAGCAACAGAGTGCACAAAACCCCTTTGAAGTGATATATTGTTTGTAGTAGTAAATTTCTGCTGCTATCATCATTCCACACAATTCGACACTATTCAAGAAACATGAGCATATCTTTCCACCATTAGTTTCACGACAGCTCCCCACTCCTATAACTTAATTTTGTGATGCCTAGTGTATTTAATTATTTATTTATTGCCAAGAAATAGAAGTAAAAGGTGTGTAACAGAAATTAAAAACACATTAGAAAATGCCATGAATAAAACATTACTCCAGAAAACAGACAACATACTAGTATTTACAAAACTCAACCACTTAAAAGCACATCAGTGACTAGTTAAAGGCATCATATATCTTACACTGCCCATAATAAAAACAAACACATTATTTTTTAAAAGTATAAGGCAATATATTTAAAAATAAAATCACCACAACAACCCTTGGGCTTAAAAGAAATATCATTCTTATATTAGTATAATTTCAGAATATGAATGCAAAACAAAACCCTAATGAAAGAAAAGTAAATGTGCATATGACTCAGTAGCATGTGCCAATCAGCTCCAAGAGCAAGTTTATACATAAACATAATTTTAACCACAACAATGTTATATTTTTCTACAAAGCAGTTAACAGTCTCAAGAAAGAGCAACTGCAAATACTTTAACAAAAGATTCTACTTCCAACTGATAAGTGTATTAACTGGTCCAACTTCCAGCCACGTCACAGTATCCCTCAAATAAATAAATAAATAAAATTGAAACACAGAAAACAATCCATAGCACAAAGTAAAGGTTATCAATTCACAATGAAATACACACATGTAACAATGTACACCTTTGTATTGGTACAGGGCCACGGTAACTATTATATAAACTGTAACACTGATTCCTACAACATTTTACCTACATGCTAAAGACTGGCAAGAGGGCAACGTTACCACATCCTTTTCTTAAGCCCAAATTCATGCACAAACAGCTCTATGATTTTATGGTAACAGATTGGCCCAGCTGAGTCGGCCAAGTTAACACTACTTTGTTTTCTAAGACATTTTTTTGTTTCTTGAACAAAAGAAGAACATAAAAGTGTTTTCATAGATCAGAAAGGAAATATTTTAAAATTATGTGTTAATAAGACAACATACATCAGATCCATCTAATTTAATAGTATTCTCACAAGCTATATGGAATTAAGTTATGATCTGGACCGAATAGTAAAGAGCAAGAGAGAAAGACAAAACTGAAACAACTTTTGGAAACAGAAAGAAAATCAAAACCGAGTACAGATGCTGCATTTTGAGTTCTACCAGATTGTTCTACATTTTCTAGCATGATGTCATACTTAGGAGCAGCAGCTGCAGTATCAAGGTGATAATAAGAGGAGAGCAGCATAAAATATCTTTCAAATAGGATAAAAGACCTTTTAATAATAAGAAGAAGAACAACAACAGTAAACCTATATCAGTCTTTTCACTCTTTTCTGCTGCCAGGAGTTTGGCACTTGTCCTGTTGCCATTTTGAATTATTTGGCTGATCTCTCCATCTTGTCACTCCCACATATTTATAGCCAAGTTTTTTTTTTAACACTGTTATTTAATGTTAAACTTCAAGTTATTTCTGTGCCTCAGGGGATGGTACTCGGAGCCATGCAGCACCATGTAGACCACATTTTAATTAGAGTATTTAAATCATTGCTGAGGCAGCCCCTCAGAATTATTTGAATGCAGCCACCCCTACCCATTTTCAAAAACACACAGCTTTCACACTTCAAAGTGGGCAATAGGCACTGTTGACTTAATCTGACCAGTTGAAAGACCATATCAAAGAAAAACCCTGATGCTTAGCATGATGGCAGTTAGGTGAATTATGGCCAATGGGTGTAATCACTACATTTGTATTCATTCCAGAGAAGGATGATTTAAGAGCCACTGACTCCTCAAGCTGACAGTCAACAGTATTCCCATTAACAGTGCACGTTACATAAAAACACCACCACCAATGCTAAACTATCCTTCCCACAGCAAGGAGGGGATCAAAATTCTATCAGAGGAGGCACGTGGGGCTCATGCAGAGGGGGAACAGAGCCAGATGGGACACATCCCCATCCCTATCACTATATTCTCTCCTCTAGTATACAGTCTAATCTACCTAAACATGGGTATCACAACCTGCTTCTTGGTTTAGTAGCCAAAGCATTAGGAAGTCATGTGTGTTCTCTGACATGCCAAGCACATCTCCACACAACCCCGCACCCTGAGCAGTTCACAGGTAACTACTGTTGGCTAGAAGCTAATGGCAGCCTGGACATTAATCCAGCCTTTCTCCTTATATTGTGCCCTTATGTTCATTTTTTACCCTGAGGAGAACCACTGAACTCAGTATTACTAACGCCCTCAGGCACAAAGGCCTATTTCCTGTGAGTCATGTGTATAGTCACTGGTAAGTCACGTCAAGAGATCTGAAACTCCACAGTTACTCCTGTGTGGGAGACAAAGCACAAGTTCAAGATCCACAATTCACACTGTGTACCATGGGCACAGGTCTCTGTGCATCACCCCAAGCCATCCCAATAACAGCAGCACGACACTTACCCTGCTGCACGTTCCATTGGTCGATTCCACTGTGAGCTATTTGCCAGTAGCTCCCCGCTAGTATTTAAAGCACATTAAAGATTTGTTGCTGGTCAGAGCAGCAGCAGTTTACTATGCATCAGAAACTGCCAAGTTAGGAAAGGAAGAACACCCTGAAAAGGAGTTATTTTATTCCACCTACCTCAGCATAGAGCCACATACTGCTTGCATAGAGCTCAGCTTGTACAATTGCAACCATGAAGCGGCTGAAGGCAGCTACCTACTTGAAAGGACGCTAATGTGAAATTGCCCTTCTGCCTCGCTAGTAAGTCAATAGAATTTTTGGTTATCTTTCTTTAATTATTTCCTAAAATCACTCTTTCTACAGAGCTTCTAGTTGACACTTTTTTGAGGTGGCCAGTGTGCAAAATCAGATGTTTCAAAGTTACATTTACTTTTCCCATGAATTCCTTCTATCCCAACCCTCTCCTGAGAGCAGTAACATAACCACCTAAGTTATTGGAAGGGTAAGTGCTCTCCAACAACTGGGATCTAGGGACAACAGTCAGCAATCAAAAGAGAAAGCAAATGGAGACTTTTTATTCTCACCTGACTTGTCATCAGCTTTTAGGCACTGCCCTAGGGTTTTAAAAGCCATTTGTCAAATGCACACTTTCTTGAATAGACTTACAGGTTGCCTGTTAATTGAATTTAGCACCAGTAACTCATGTCACCCAACAGATGGTATGGACAAAATTTTTACTTTCTGTCCTTAGCTAGAAAAGGTTTTGGGCCTCACTTAATATGGCCAAAGCAACACAGATTAACCAGCCACTAAAAGTGAACAAATAAACTGTCTCCTTTTTTGAGCTAAGCTCAGAATTTTCATATCATTTAAAATTTCTCTTGTCTACATTTTTCAATCTCTGAAACACATGGCTCATGCTCCTTTCTACATCCACCCATTGAGGTCTTCCACTTAAAAACTGTGTCAAGACATTGATGATGTTTTGACAGTGGAGACTTTTAAGTCTTGATATATCCTAGAATGAGATCAGAAGAAGTAGAGCTGAGAATGAGGGTGCAGCTGCTTCAAATGCATCACCAAGGACTCTGTGGTATATTTTCATCCACAGACTTGCAGTCAGGAGAGTAGGCAACTACAGTTACATTACAGTGCCCCTTTTCACAAAGCTCTTCAGTAAATAGTATTACATGGTGAGGCTGAAATTTTTAAAATATGAGTGGTTAAAACCAGGTTCCTTAGTCAATATTTAGAGTTTGTACAGGAAAACATTCACCAGAATTATTATATAGGGGTCAGGCTGGGCAGTGGCAGGTTTTCTTCCTCTGAGACATTCCTTTTTTTAACTATACATTTGCAGAATGGAGATTAGTCCTTTTAGCAGCTCAGCCAGGTAACATGTTTAAAGCCACCTTTTTTCAGTCGACACATAAGACCAAAGACAAGGAAATCTTCAGAACTCAGCAAGGGACTTCAGGGCTTCCCCCTTTTGGGCTGGAGTCTTAGGATCTAGATCCTTGCACCTCCAGGATCTTCCCCAATTAGCTTCCCCCATGAGGGATAAACTTCTGTGATCAACCCTTCCACTAGCAAGCCTGGGCTTATCCTCTTGATTGGGCTCTGATCCAAGCCTTAATCATAAGCAGCTAAGTCCTGCACCTTTGCAGTGGTACAGACTCTCTCCCTGGATCACTTTCTATCTGTGTCGCCTCTTCCCACAGGGAATAATACATAACGGAGAACAGAATTAAAGTTCCTGACCTCCAACAGTCACCAGGCCCTCTTTTGCAAGTTAGTATCTCCAAATCTCAGGCAGAAAGAGCTCCTGGGTGATCATTACCAAAAGCTCTGAGCTCAGGACTGCTCCTTTCCACAGCCTACGTACCTGTGAGCTGCCACCTTCCCCTTTTAAAGCTCCACACCCAGTGTATCCAGGCTTTGCAGGTGTGGTAGGGCCATCTAGACCCAGAGCTGCACTTTATCCCCTTCCTCTCGAGTGTGAGCTTTGTATACCCCTTCACAGACTTCCATAAAAGGCCTGATTTGCAGAGTGCTGAGCACCCACAGCTTGATATGGACTTCAAAGTTTTCTATTTGACTGTTGATACCAACAAGTTCCAGAGGGGTAGCCACATTAGTCTAGTTCAGCAGACCAAACAAACAAGAATTCCTGTGACACTTATAAAGACTAACAAGTTTACTTATCACATGAGCTTTTGTGGGAGAAAATCTCACTTCATCAGATGCTTGAAATGGACACATATCAGATTTCAAGAATAGTAACATTCAAAAACCAATAGGGAAACACTTCAACCTCCCTGCACATTCTGTGAAAGACATGATAGTTACAGTGCATCAACAGAAACAGTTTAAAACCAGACTCTAATGTGAAATTGCAGAGCTGGAATTCATATGTAAATTTGACACCATCAGATTAGGTTTGAATAGGGATTTGGGCTGGCTCACTCACTATCAAAGGTGATTTCCTCCTTTTTTACTATTTTCACCCTTTCATCTGTTGCTCCACTCTGTTTGAATTAAAAGAGCTGGCTTGGTTTGCTGAAAAAGACTGAATTGACCTTGTGACTTAGCCTTCTCTGTGTTTATTTATTCACCTGACATGCTACAGTTTCCACTTCATGCATCTGATGAAGTAGGATTACACACATGAAAGCTCATGTGATAAAATCACTAACCTTTAAGTGTCCCACAGGATTCCTTGTTTGATTTGACACCAATAGCAGCTCTTGGTTAATCAACACTTAGGAAAAATCAGACCACTTATTTAGGTGTCTAAATGTGGACTTAGCTTGCATGTCAAATGTCAGGCCAATGGAAATTATTGCCCACCAAAATATGAAAAACCTTTACAATAAAAATGCTGATAAATTTCTAACAACACTAAAGCATGTTGCTAGAACACTGCACACTCAGTTAATTTCATTATATTTCAATACAATATATTGGCTTGTGTTTGCTCAAAAGAATATCAAACAGGCGTTGTTTTTTAAAGTGCTAGTACAGTTCCTGTGCAAATGAATCAGTAGATAATATGTATACTTCCAAGAGGCAAAACTATAGCCTCTTCTCTATGATTGCAGAAAGCCCCAAAGGCAGAGAAAACTGTATGATCCTGCTGTGCCCAGGAAGGGTCAAAATTTCTGGGGCTTGTACAAACCATCCATTCCCCCTGCACATGAATATTCAATGGGATTTATGAGGCAAGCGAAGGATGTGGCTGAGGACTCCACACAGGCAGAGAGGTCCTTGTCAGCAGACCCAGATCCAGCCTCAGGGACTAGATTTTGAGTGCCCCTCTCAAAGACACACTGAGTTTAACAAATGAGTTTTAAAGCACTTTAATAACCAACTCCTGTTTGATATTCATCTTCTGTCATCTTCTTATATCTCTGCAAACTCAAGCCAATGTATTGAACTGAAATATAATGAAATTAACTGAGTGTGTGGTGTTCTAGCAACATACTACAGTGTTATAGTTAGAAATTTATCAGCATCTCAGCATTTTTATTGTAAAGCTTTTTTATATTGTGATGGGTGATAATTTCCATGGGTCCAAAATTTGGCATGAAACTTAAGTCCACATTTAGACACTTAAATAAGTGGTCTGATTTTTCCTAAGTATTGATTAACCAAGAGCTGCTGTTGGTGTCAAAACAAAAAGGACTCCTGTGGCATTTGTAAAAGTTAATGAATCATGGGATTTTCTCCTACAAAAACTCATGCAATAAATAAATTTGTTAGTCTTTAAAAGTGCCACAGGACTACTTGCTTGTTTTGCTGAACTAGACTAACACAGCTACCCCTGGAACTTGAGTTTTATTAGTCTTTGTAGTGTTGTTTACATTCCAGAAGTCTTAGCTAAGGGTTACCTAGGTTTAAAACCACCTTGAATAACAGGTAAACTAGGTTTGGATCAGTTAGGTTAAAGAAGGCTGTATTTAGCAGGCATATGATCAAGCTATTTACAGGCTCCACTGGCAATTGTTATTCTTACTCTTTCTTTATGAAATGAAGACATAATGAAAAATTAGCATTAATTCAATAGTAAGGTGTGAAATTTAACACTCAAAGTCAGAAAATGCAGTGAAGACTGAGAACCCATTTTAAAGCATAAACATAAGAAAGAAAATTTCAGAATGATTTCTAAACCTGTAAATTAATTGTACATTTCCTAACTTTTAAGCACTGGACTTCTTATCCTTAATGATACATTAATGCTAGATGTTTGGGTGGAATGTATTCAAAGGATTTTTAGTTAGCTTCCTCTTTGTAGTTTAATAAAGTAACTACTACAACACTGGCAATGTAAAAAAGTAACATAGCACACAATGTAAAATTTCTATTTCAAAGACCACTTGTGACATTTAAAAATGACTTGTTACTTTCTTGTGAATTAAGTATACCATAGTTCCATTGACTTAGTGGACTTGTTGCAGCTATGTACTCACTTGGCCAATGACACAGATACCATGACAGCAGTAAAGTTGTCTGGCATGTAATTTTTTCCTCAACTAAACTCAGTGGGTAAGAAATATGACATTAAAGTTGTATTACTGCAGTCTTATATTGGAGAACAGCAAAGGCCTCAAGGGCAGAGGAAGGCTCTCCCATAGGACCAAGCAAATTAAGAATTTTTAATTCCACTAAGTCTGCCATTCTAATCCATCAATTTCACATTCTCCCTGTAGTTTTTTTATTACCCATGTATAACATTGTTCTTATTCTATGGCTTGTTTCACTCTCTAATGCTGCTCCAGTGGTGCATAGGAGGAGGAAATTGACTACATACTATGGAGAGCCCTCAAGAATCATAGCCAGCTTCTACACTATTCTTTCCTTCAGCAGAATATAGAGGGCACACCAGAAATATGTCAGTGCAAAGAAATGGTTTGAGGCAAATGTATGACATTGCAGGTCCCCCAAGCTGGTTCACATTTATTTCTAATTGGTGGAGTTTAAAGTAGCCTCTAGGAACTAGGGTTGTCAAAACACAGGCACAAGAATTAAAGAACTGCAAACAGCTCCCCAAGGCAACAGTTACCAAAGCTCTAAGGAGGTGGGAGATGATGAATTGTGGGGGTGCATCACAGACGGATAATGGAGGGGCTGTGCTTCCCCCAAACTTATGATGATGCTGCCATCTCCCTTATTGAGTGAGGGCTGCCAAGGCTGAGAATGGGGCCAGGCAGTGGTGGGGACCCTGGCACCCCACACAGGCAACCTTGAACAGGTGTTGGGGGTGGGAGATACTGAGAAGGGCAGCAGAGATGGGGGGAGGCTGCTGCAGGTGATGGGCCCAGCACAGCTGGCAGAGCAGGGGACAGAGCCAGTCTATCTCCACACACTGCACTTCATGCAGCTGCTTCCACCTCCAGCTGGAGTGCTGTTCCCAGCAGCTGCCACCTGCCTTCTACAGCAGCAGCACTCCCCCCCCCCCGCTGCTGCCAGGCACATACGTCATGCCACTCCTACTCTCCAGACTCCCAGAGGTGGTGGCTGTATCCACACTGCTGGCCAAGTATAATCCCAACAATGAGGTGTGATTCCCTGCCACCACTGCCATTTTCTCTGGCTGGTCACGCTGGGCTGCACTGCAATGGGGGAGCTGCTGCTTCCATTGCTCCATCCCCAAATTAAGTAAGTTGGGCCCATTTTTTCTTGAAAGTGGGAGGAGTTAAGGGCAGAGGAGGGGCACAATTATTACAAAAAAGTTCATGGTGGGGGCTCCATTTAAGAAGTTTGAGAACTGCTGCCCTAATGGACTGGCTGGGTGCAGGTAAGAATTTGGGCCCTGCAGTCTAGAAATTCTCTAACATTCCTCACCTGTTTTGCAAATTGCTACTCCATTTGGGGGAGTGATGAGCTACTGTTCCAGGGTAGTTTTAGGTAAAGTAAGAGCTGAATGGCCCAAAGCTGACTGGCCTTCATCCCTGTTGCCCTCTGAGATCTCAGTGGTAACTGATGACCTCAGACAGACTGTGACAGGATGAGCAAGAGACAGAGGCCCCCCAATGGAGGCCAGAAAGTCCTGCCACACCTGTCCCAGGATAGGAGCAATGGAGAGGTCCTCCAAGCAGGCTAAAGTGGCTGCCAGGGAAGCAGCCAATCTAAGAGGCTGAAGGCAGCAACCAATCAGGGTCCATGATGTCCATATGAAAGGAGCTGCTGCACCAGAGGCACTAAATTCTTTGCTGGATCCTGAGGAATGCAGCTGCTGGATCTGGTTGGCCAAAGGGAACTGCAGAACCATGGACAGCTCAGTGTCTGCAAAGTGATCCAGAGCTCATGGCTGGCTGCCAGGCCTGAAGCTGGATGAGCTCTGAGGTAAGGATGAAGTTCTGGTGAAGGCTTGGGATGCAGGGATGTGGCTCACAGAGCTGAAAGTTGTTTTGCTAAAGGGTCATGGCAGCTGCTATCCATAGGGTCCCAGGACTGGGACCTGGAGTAGTGGGCAGGCCTGGTCCATCCCCCACATGGGCCACTGCTGAAGTGGCCTACAGTTGAACTGTGATACACCCCAGAAGGTGAAATTGAACTACTAAGAGACCCAAGCTGGGGCCTGAACAGACTAAGAGGACAAAAACTTTTGCCTCCAGGGAGAAAGCCCTGTGGATATGGTCCAGTTCCACGCCAGAACTATTTAAAGATTGCAGACATACTCAACTAGAAGGGGCACTCACGAGAGGTGACTCCCATGCCATTACACAGATGCATCAGTAAGGAAAAAAAAACCTCAAGCATCAGACGTGGCAAACATAAGCAGATGCAGAGCGTCCATAACATGGAATTTTTGCAACCCTGCATCCTAGCTGTTGAAGGAAACTTCTCTCCACTCTCTTCTTGCAGAAGAGCTACTGAATCTGATCTGACTGAACTATTCTGGACCATGACTCACCTTGTTAGCCAATTCTCCTACTCAGCTCAAAAACCCATCACCTGCCTCTGTGTACCACTATAAGACTACTTCTCAGAAACAATCAAGCCAGATGGCTTCAAGATGTGAGGAACCATATCATGAACATAGGATCCAACATCTTCTCTCCTTTCATTCATCCAAATAACAGGGAGTCCTAGAAACAAACACAATGCAGAAAACAAAGCCATCATCTGTGATTCATCTCCAAACCCTTCCTAACAGTTACCAACTGAAGTCATGTTGGCTCCTCTGAAGAGAGAAATTTAGTGGTCCTCATATGGACAAACATGCAGGTCATGGCATACCCCAATCAAATTTTAAATGACTATGTTTCACAAATGACATATGTAACTACTATCTAAGTATAATCTCCTACTCCTAATCCTCTAGCACTCTCTTCCTCATCCTACACAGTATTACTGAAGTTATGAGGAGAAGCCAAATGCCAGCAATATTCAAATGACATCAAATTCTGCATTCACATTACACACAACAGCATTGTCTCCCAGCTACCCAAGGACCTGGCTCAGATAAACTAGATGAAGAGAAGCAGATGGGAGTTGAATCCCGGACAAACAAAGGTGATACTGATAGGAAGAAGGAAACACTTTGACTCTTCCGCAACATCATCCTTCCATGAGATCATCAAAACAGTATATAGCCCTGATTTTCCCTTGGACTCCTCACTGCTTCTGACCATCCTGATAATCAGAGCTATAAAAACTGATTAAAAGACTGGACCCTCTGTTGTCAGTTTCAGACTAAGCCAGGGCTGGATTAAGGGATAGGAAATCTAGATATGTCACTGGGGACAACTTTGGGGAAAAGGGACACAGTAGCAGGAACTTATGTTTGTCTGCTTCAGGTACTGATGCAGGAGCCACTCCCACATGATTAATGAGGAGCAGCAGCACTGGCCATCCCACTGTCCACTCAGATTTGGCTTCACATGCACTCAGTCATGAGAGCAGGAAAGAGGAGCTGATAGTGCCAAACTTGAGTGTGTGGCATTGGTGTCTGATCCATGGGGATTAAAACACTACTAACTCAATTTTGGCCTTACTGATGCATTCTAACAGGGCCTAACCCTGAGCAGGCAGCAGGGCAGCTTGTGCTGTTCCTCTTCACTGCTCCCATGGGGCCTGCACTAGTACTTGAACCAGACTAGCTGGGGCCTCACCACCATCCTTGAAGTGCTGGAGAACTATGTGAGTACCTGCACTGGGGAGCTAGCTGAAAGAGGGGCAGTGGGGTTTGCCTACGACCCAGTTATGGGCTAAGCTAGTCCTGGACTCAGATTCAGTGTGGTGTCTATTTATGACCTTCAAGTCTGACTAGCTGAATTTTCTGTACCTACATCTGACTCCATCAACACTAAAAATGTATCAGTTCCTTCAGAATGCAATAAATAGGTGAGAGCACCTGACCACAATAGTCTGCTCACATTAATGCATCCCTAGATCAAACAAGGGATCACTCATCCTCTTCAGTGTTTTCTGTGAGTCTGGTCATTGTTCATTACCATGTCATCTAATGAAACAGCTGGTATAATGGAAGTGTTGGTGAAATGTACATAGGAAGCAGACAGAGCTTTCCTGGAAGAGACCAAATGACCACAAACCTCACAGAAAAATGCAAAAACTATTTGTTTGACTTACCTTCTCTCAGTAACTGCATTGTTTAAAAAAATGAAGGGGAAAAAATCTACTTTCTGCTGATGGGTGGTGGGGGAGAGGAAAAAGATATGTTGAGGCATACATTTTATGACTTGAGGATGTCTGTACATAATTCTGAGATGAGTGTCATAATGGAAACAAGATAGATAAAATGCATAAAAGGTACAGCAGAGCAAGGACAGAGCAAAGCCAGACAAAGGGGGGAGGCTAGGTTCTAGAAACTGAAATGTGTAGGTGAGTTATTTACATTGCTTATGTAAAAATTAAAAAGAAAAACCTTAATGTGATAAATAGATTTATTCAAACTGGCAGAAAATAATGCCAGAAAAAATTATTATTGGCTTTGCTGACCTTCATTTATGGACATAGCAAAGTTAAGGTGAAGCACTCTGCTTCAGTCAGCCTAACCTTCTAAGATTTGTTCTCCCCTAGTTGCAGCAAAGGTGCAGATCACACATTGTGTCTCACCAAGAGGCAGAACTCCAGTCAGGAAAGCAGATTATACACCTATAAGTCTTCTACTTTTCCATAAAGTACAGTACTTGGAATGAAGCTTCTTTGTCTTGTGATTATCAAATCACAGTGCATCTATGTAAAACTCCCCTCATTCTTTGAAAGCTAATGATAAATTAATGATTGCACATATACACAGAACTACATTCCTGGTTTATTTGACCCATTACCACATGACTATCTAAAATATGAAGGAGTTAAAATACATTTTAAGGAACTCATGTCGTTTGTTTAGAGACTCTTATATAAACTCTTCTATCATATTTGTCAAAAAAGTGGTTGGCACTACCAGTTTGGCATTCTACCAAACTACAGCCATCCAAAGATGGGTTTCATGTAAAAAATGTCACAACTTGGCCTTTCAGCATACTCTTACTATACAGATAGCTGGAGGGATTCCCATAAATAAGAGGTATTTAGAATACATCCCAAGATCTATTTGTTAAAAAACACTTAGGACCAAATTCTGTTCTGTTACATTCTGTGCAACCTTACAGAAAATTAATGCTTGTGCACCTGGCTAATTGCTGGTCATTTTCCTAACAGCAAGCATTGACTCATCAACAATTTGGTAGCTGATCTTTCCAATCACTGGGGAAGAGGAAGACATATGAAGTACAACCAGTTGTTAACTTAGATCAGAAGTAAAGGAATGAATGAGAGACAGTAAAGCTTGCAAGTGGGTAAAGGAGGTTGGAATTTGCATGAATAATAAATATTGATGAGAAACGATATTTATAGTATACAGGTGTGAATACATAAATCAAAGTTGCCTGTGACGAAGATCAGATTTAAGCAGATGGTAACAATTTCTAAAAAAGCAGCAGCTGCAATGATAAGCATAACAAAGAGATGGAGTACACCTGACCAAGAAGCAGAATAGCATCTTTGCACACCCTTTGACCAAGCTGATTATAAGGGCTTTTAACTAGTTTAAGTTCAGGTGACAAGCCAATAGGTAAGCCTAGAAAAAGACTCCCTTAACAGAGGACTAGATATTATGAGAAGGAGACATGGGAATTTACAATAAGGTTTCATAAATAGGGCAAATCAACCCAACTCCATAAACAAAAACAAGGAGTGTGGCAAACAAACATGAAGAACTCAAAGTATTACTACAAAAGCTGAATTATGTCTCAATTAGCATCAACTAGATTTGTTTGGATAAATCTCATGACTGGACTATTAGTATAGAGGGCTATAGCTTATTCAGGAAGGATGGACAGGATAAAAAAGCGGGGAGGGGGGAGGTGCTGCCTTCTATATCAGAAAGCTCTCTCTGAGATCCAGAAGCAGGTAAGAAGATGACCAGGTGAAAACTCACAGTAAACAAAGGTAAAACATCAAAAATAGGGCTGATGTTACAGTGAGGATCTACTACAGACCACCAAATCAGGAAGAGGAAGTGGTATCCAAAACACAAGATCTGGTAATAATAGAGGACTTTACCTACTTATGGATCTGTTGAAAAAGTAATATGAAAAAGCAAAATATTTCCAGTAAGCTCTTGGCTTGAACTGGGAACAACTTTATTACTACGTGTTCAGAAAGTTCAAGAAGTAATTATGAGGATAGCCTGTTAGACTTGATTCTGACCAACAAAGAGGAATTGGTTGTGAATCTGAAGGCGGAGATACTTGAGCAGCAACTTAAGAACAGTGGACTTGAAAAAAAAACAGACTTTAACAAACTCAGAGAAGAGATGAGGCCCCATGGGAAGAAAATCTATAGGATGGAGTCATAGCATTTATGGTCAGAAGGGACCACTCTGACCAACTAGTCTGACCTCCTGCACAACGCAGGCCATAGAAGCTCACCCACACACTTCTGTAATAGATGCCCAACTATGACTGAGTTATTAAACTCTTCAGATAATGGTATAAAGATGACAAAGTATGGGAAATCCACCAGCAAGTGGCCTATGCCCCACAATGCAGAGGAAGGCAAAAAATCCCCAGGGTCTCTGCCCAACTGCCCTGAGGCTGGGGGGGCAGAATTCCTTCCTGACCCCAAATACAGCAATCAACTAAACCCTGAACAGGTGAGCACAAGTCACCAGCCAGACACCTGGAAAGAGCTCTATAGAAACTCAGAACCCCCCACATCTAACATCTCATCACAGGCATTGTACATATTTACTGCTAGTAGTCAAAGATCAATTAGTTGCCAAATTAGGCTGTCCCATCATAACCCCCCACCCCCAAACTTCTCAAGGTCAATCTTAGAAGCCAGCTAGGTTTCTTGGCACCACTGCTCCTCTTGGAAAGCATCTGTCATGGTTCCACATGGGGAATTATTGGTTACACTGGAAAAAGAATGGGATTAATATGAAAACTGAAAACTGAATAAACTGGTTAAAGGAGATATTATAACATCATACTGAAAGCTGAATTGTCAGGATACATGTTCTGACCTCCAAGAGGTAGATTCCCTTACTGATCCCTCCTGTCTTCCACTGCTTATAGGCTTTCTGCTTTCTCTTAACTTGTCTGACATGCTTGCTCATTCAACTTGGTCTACAACTATTGCCTATGATTTTTTTTCTCTTCCTTGGGATGCAGGCTTCAGACAGTTTCTCAGCTTTGACTTACAGTAATTCCAAACCTCCTCTACCTCTAGGTACATGAGTTCTTCAAGTCCAGTCCATTTCCATAACTAATTCCCTTAATTTTTCTAGCCTGTTTGAAATCAAAGATTCTATCTATCCTTTCATTTAATTTGAATTGAATTAGCTAATGGTCATTCAAGTCAAGATTGTCCCCTACAACTAGTTCTTCCATGAGGTACTTACAACTCACCAATACCAAATCTAAAATGGCATCCCCTCTTGTTGGTTCAGAACTATTTGGTGAAGAACTTGTCAGCTGTCACATCCAGGAAAAACTTAAGAACTTAGTAGCAGCATTTGTCCTCCAGTTTATATCTGGGAAGTTAAAGTCTCTCATAATCACATAATTTCCAGTAGCATTTACTTCATTAAAAACACTGAAGAGGTCTCTATCAATATCCAAATTAGATCTCAGTGCTCTATAGCACACCCTAAACCCCAGCACAGAGGAAGCTCTAGTAACTTTCTCCCCCAATATGATTTTCACCCAGACTCTGTCTTATCCATTCCATCACATCTAATTTCTTTGCAGTCTACCAGGATAAAGAAGAGCTGGTAGCTTCTCTCAGAGACAATATTAACGGCACAACTAAAAACTACCCCAATGCAAAGAAAAGATAGAAATAACTGTAAAAGGCCAATATGGCTTTATCTGGTGCTCTTTAAGGATCTGAAAATCATAAAGGAATCTTGCAAAAAGTAGAAATATGGACAAATTGCTAAGAAGAAGTACAAAAGAATAGCACAAGGAAGTTAGGATAAAAAGAAAAAAGCTAGAGTGATTTGCACCTTACAAAGGATACAAAAGCCAATAAGACATTTTTTAAATACATTAGGATGAAGGGAAAGATGCTCGAAAGTATAGGTCCTCTACCTAATGGGGAAGGAGAACTAATAATTGATAACATAAAGCATGCTTATTTTGCTTCTGACTTCAGTAAAAAGGTTAATGGTGACCAGCTACACTACGTACTTAATAACATAGGGAAAGGCATGTAAGAAAAAATAAAGAAGGTATCAGTGAGATATTTAGCTAAGTTAGATCTATTCTAGTTTTCAGGGCCTGGTGAAATTAATCAGGATATTTCAGGAACTAGTGAAAGCAATCTTGGAACTGCTAGTAATTACCTTTGAGAACTCATGGAGGAAAGTCCCAGAGGATTGGAGGACAAACATAGTATCTATCTTTTGAAAAAGGGAATGAAGAAGACTCATGGAAACACAGATCAATTATCTTAACTAAGATACCTGGAAAGTTACTGGAACAAATTACTAAGTAGACCATTTGTCAATATCTAGAGGCTAATAGAGTTATAAGCAAGGGTTAAAGTAAGTGGGAATGCACTGGAATGCAGTTCCAGGCCTGCCCCCCCCCCATTTTTAGGCTGGCAGTGTTCCAGGGCCCCTAAAAATAGAGGAAGGCACTGGAACGCTGCACTCCGGAGCCCCACTAAAAATAGCTAAGGCAGCTGGAATGCAGCATTCCAGTGGCTCCACCTTAAACCCTGTTCCATCTTAACCCAGCCAGCAGAGAGCTCCGGCAGGCCAGGAGTGCGCAAATCTCCCCCTGCAGGGTGGAGCAGCTTGTGGCTGGTTAGCCAGCCTGCAAACAGCCCAGGTAAGGGCTTTGGGTGGGGGTTGGGTGTTGTGCGTGGGGGGGTATTGGGGCAGGGTGTGGGTTCTGGGGATGGGTATTGGGGGGCCCACCCATGCCAGAGGGGGGCCCCACCCGTGACAGAGGGGAGGCCCACCTGTGCCAGAGGGGGGCCCACCCATGCAGGATGGTTTTGGGGCCAACCAAATTATACTTTAACCCCTGGTTATAAGGAATAACCAGCATGGATTTCTCAATGACAAATGCCAAACTAGTCTATTTTCCTTTACTGACAGCATTATAGGCCAAGTGGATGAGTGAAAGAGTAGATGTGACATATCTCAGCTTTCACTATTTTAACACATTTCCACATGGCATTCTCATAAACTAACTAGTGAAACATGATCTAGATTAAATTACAATAAGGCAAATGTGCAACGGGTTGAAAGACTATACTCAAAGACTATATCAATTGTTCACTGTCAAAGTTTATAGTAAAGCCCCATAAGGGGTCCTGTGTCTGGTAGTATTTAACATTTTGATTAATAACTTGAATAATGGAGTGGAGAGTATACCTATAAAATTTGCAGATGACACTAAACTTGGGATGTGTTGCAAGGACTTTGGAGGGCAGGATCAAAATTCAAAATGACCTTGACAAATTGGAGAATTTGTCTGAAATCACCAAAATGAAATTAAGTACAAATAAATGCAAAGTACTTTACTTAAGAAGGAAAATATCAAAGATGCAGCTATAAAATGAGAAATAATTGGCTAAGTGATCTTACTTTTGTAATGGAAAAAACAGAATACATGTCAAATATGCTATGCAATTTCCAAAAAGGCTAATATTCTGGGTTTATTAACAGGGGTGTCATAAGTAAGACAAAAGAAGTAATTGTCCCATTCTACTTGACACTGATGAGGGCTCAGCTGAGGGTTCCAGTTCTGGGCAACACATTTAACGAAGATGTGGATAAAGCAGAGTGCAAAGGAGAGCAAAAAAATTGTAAAAAGAATAGGAAAACCTGATCTATCAGAAAACGTTTAAAAACAAATAGAAACAAAAATCAAAAACTGGGCATATTTAACATTGAGGGAAAAAAAGACTTAGGGGGAAGACCTGATAACAGTCTTTGAATAAATGAATGGCTCTTATAAAAAGGACTGGGTTTTCTGTGTCTACTGAAGGTAGTAATGGGCTTAATCTACAGCAAGGAAGATTTAGTTTTGATGTTAGGAAATTCTCTCCAACTACAAGGATAGTTAAGCTGTGGTATAGGCTTCTAAGGAAGGTTGTAGAATTCCGGTCACTGGAAGTTTGGAAGTACAGATTGGTCAAACAGCTATCAGAGATGTTTTAGGTATAACTTGTCTTGCCTCAGCACAGTTGGATTTGAAGACGTTGATGCCCCTTCCAGCCCTACACTCCAAGACTCTTTGAGGCTATAATAATAAGGTAAGATAACACATATATATTGCATTCACCATACTGCAACTAAGAATGTACAAATAAAATGTAACTGAGAGCACAAAGAAGTGTTTTGACATTCTTCAGTTATGTATGGAAATATGACATTTAGTAATATTTTCACAAGCTAAATATTTAATTTAAAAGAACCAACTGAGATGAAGAGTTTGAAATAGCACCAGTAATTGGAAAATGAATTGAGATGTAGGAAACAAAAATTGCTGTGTTAACTATATGCTTCTGGATGTTAAATATAAAACTTTGATAGCTGACAACAATAGGAAATTAATTTTATGATGAGAAACCCTACAACTGAAACATTTTAAAATATGGATAGAGCCTACAAGAAAATATGCCACTCATATGATCCAGGGGTTGCTGTTTGTTCCTTATTAACCTGTTTTTATTCTGCCATTTCATTATTGTAAACAGCATAGTAAAAAGAATTTACAAACAGAGGAATGATATTCATACAACTAAATTAAATTTGTGACTTTTACAGCATTGCATGGCCTTAAAGAAATGCAGTGCATACTATAGCTGTTCTACCTGTCTGTGAGCTATTAGAATGTCTCTGCTTGAAAACAGAGATACCAAATATGTAAGCTGTATCTTGGCCAAAGACGCCAGGAAAGATGTGGTAAACCTAATACCCATGCACACCTGCACATCGGTTTTCAACTCTGTGTTTTGTCTCTTGTTAAAACTGTTTACACCTCAACAACATTAGCATTTGCATCCTCCCCAAATTAGACACTATTTTAGATGAAATATTAATAAATTAAAATACATATTACTCTCTGGCTGTGAATTTTTGTCCTGTATAACCAAAGTGAATACACAGCAATTTCAGTCTTTCAGCTATGATGACATTTATAAATTACTCTCATAAAAAATGAGATTAGGATAGCTAAAAGGCCCGGGTGGGCACATTTGATTCCAAAATGAGATCCATAGCTCATTATCTTGTATTGGGCACATGGACACCAACATAATACAATTATTTTGTAAACCACTCTGGTTTTTCAGTATCAACACTGATTTCTGTCATTTTTCCTCTTGCACCTTTAGTTATAGAAATATCTTATATCAGTATCCGTAAAAGCTGATTTCACCAAACACTAAAGTGATGGTCAGAAATCCCTACGGCATTAAAATGAACAAACAACGAGTCCTGTGGCGCTTAAAGACTAACAACTTTAGTTTTTTGCATGAGCTTTCGTGGGAGAAAATCCCACTTTGTCAGACACTTTGAAGTTTACAGAATGGTAGGAAATAAATGCAGGGAAGTGTAAAGTCACAGGAACAGGCCACACTGTAACAGCAAACCAAAACAGTTGAGTTAGAGTGTAACCTGTTACTATGACTTACACTTCCCTGCATTTATTTCATCCCATTCTGTAAATTCCCCCATCTTCAAAGCATCTGATGAAATGTGATTTTCTCCCACAAAAGCTCATGCAAAAAGAAATGTTAATCTTTAAGTGCCATAGGATTCCCTGTTTCTTTGTTTTACTGAACTAGACTAACATGGCTACCCCTTTGGACCCTAAGGCATTGTTCTTCCTTCCAAAGCAATGAAGATAGCTGTGAGACAAAACCTTTTTTCACAGCTGTTGAAAAATTATACACTGTATGCCCATGGTAATGCACACGAGGCTAAAGTGTTCAAAACAGAGAGCTAAGCATTGCCTCATCAAACAATTGTATTAATAAATCATCATTTATTTATATTAGTGTAGCATCCAGAGACACAACTCAAAATCAGAGTCTCATGGCTATGTATGAAGACACAGTTTCTGCCCCCAGTGTAAAGTTTAATTTAAATTTTTTAAAAAATGACAAAACAGAGATAAAGAGGAGAGAGAATGAGGACCCCAGAGATGGGAATATGCAGTTATATAAACTAAAGTACACAGTTTAAATCAATTTTTTTAAACTCTCCAACTATAACTTAGTAATAAGTCCTTAATGACCTAGCCATTAATCACATAGTTATTTACAGTATGCATCACAGCAGGAGTGGGTTTTAAAGAAGGACTTGGAAATGAACATGGTAGTGGTTTTAGGGATTAGTTCAAAGAGTGTTCATGTCCCAAAATATGGAGGGAGAAAGTGTCTGTGAGAGTGCAGACGAATGAGTGATTGAGGCTAACACAACTGACAGAGGACAAAGCAACAAAACATGAGAAGGGATAAAGCTAGAACATACAGTCAGTAACTCTCATGCCTTTATTACAAAGGCAACTATTGATGCCTACAATAGTAACTCTTCCCCAGACTTTGTATTTACAGTAGAAAGAACCTTGCTTTTAAAGAGCATCTGGCAAAATTTGTGATAGCTCGCAATATCACTTTTGGAAACGTATTATTTCCATTTTTCAGATGAGTTAAAAGCCCTGTCCTGCAAGACTGAGCACCTCCTGTGAGCAAGTAAGGAGCTGCATGGCTCATACTGTACAAGATACCCAAAGTCAGGCAATGAATTAGTGACAGAGCTGGAAAAAAAACTCCAGCATCCTCATACCAATTCCTGTAGTCAAACTCCATACCTGTTAAAGGCCACATTATACCTCACCTTTAAGGAATGCATAGAAAAAGGGTGCAAGAAGTCCCCCATTTTGCCCAATCCTACTTTGTGAGGGGAATTGCTCCCTCTGTGCACGTCCATCCCTGAGACACATTTTCCCTCAGAGGAGATGAGAAGGAGGCCAGGCTCCAGTCCCATCCCTTCCTGTTCAGGAAGGGAGCAACTTGCACACCAGGAAGATTGGGGAAGCACCCTCTCTGTACTCCCCCTCAGGTAACACAGCTCCTCAACATAACTTTGTAGGAGCTTTAACAGCACTCTTCTGAATGCCACACAAAAGTGCTTCAGCTAAGGGAATACTTGCCCTCTTCATAGGGCCCGTGTCAGGGCACAGGCAGGGTCACTGACGGAACTAACAGATGCTCCTGTTAGCTAGCAAAATGTTTTCAGCTATTGCTCTGCCAAAGATCCTTGTATACAGTTAAATGCCAATGTGTCCTCCTGCTGAGGAGAATAAAACAAAGGGACGCTGGGGGGCACAGTAAGAAGATGGTTCATCTTTCCTGTCTAATGGTACCAGGGTCTGTGACAGAGCAGAGCAAGGAAGATAGGCTGCACCCAACCCCCCGTCTGTCAAAATATTGCTGCTTCAACAGAGGGTGCATTGCCTGTAAACCTACGGAAGCATAGCGGACCCAGGGTAACCTAGCATTACAAACAAGGAGGCCTGTGGCACTTTTGAAGACTAACAAATTTATTTATGACATGCGCTTTCCAGGGTATGAGATAAATAAATGTTAGTCTTTAAAAGTGCCATGGGACTTCTTGTTTGTTTTGCTGAACTAAATTAACATAGTTACCCTGATGGAACTTGTCTCCTAGCATTAGATACATTGTCCAAATAATGTGACCAGATACCAAGTGTGGAAAACTGGAATTGGGGTGGGACAATAACAGGTGCCTATATAAGACAAAGCCCTGAATATTGGGACTGTACCTATAAAATCAGAATATCTGGTCACCCTAGAAATCTATGAAAATTTTATTCTAATGTATATAACACATTTAACATGTTACCAGCACCTCTTAACCCCTATCTATCACCCTTTTCAACTACTGTGACAAAATTGGAATATTTCAAGACATAAAAAAAATTAAAGTTTTAATTTGAACACACCAAAGCAGGTAAATTTAATACTAACATTCAACCTACATACTCCTTCTATACTTTGCGTAGTATAAATGCCTCAGAATCTACATTAGTACTTATAACACTCTTGTGAGGGTAAGAAATACTATTATCCCCCTTTTAGAGATGAGGACTAGAGAAACTGTTTCCTCCGAGGTTACACAGCAAGCCTGAGGAGAAGCAGGGAATTACAGCTTGATCTCCAGAGTTATATGCTAATATGCAACATCCCTCCTCTAAAAACAGCAAGTTTTAAAGATGAAAATCAAATGCAAGTTCCATAATTTTTCACATTTTATGTTAATAGCAAATCAGATTGGTGGCATTAACTTACTTGTTTCACCTGGATTAAAGGAACACAATGATACAATCCCACCCTGAAAGCACAACTGTTCTCAAATGCTAAGAACCAAAGTCTTACAGTCAGATCAGAGGTATAGAAGATAATTTAGGTGCTTAACTTGGGGAAAAGATACAATAGCTGTTCTATTTCAGAAATAATTATAAACAAAAAAATAAGCCATGAAATACTTAAAATTTACTATCTTTACTACATGAAACAAGTTCCAAAGAACAGAAATACCAAGGAAACTCTTTGCTATTAGACCAGTGGTTCTCAACCACTGTGTCGGGACACATTACTGTGTTGCTACTGTGTCACAGAGAGCCAGGGCAATGCTGGGTTTGGCCTGTGGGTGGAGGGCTGGTGTGTCCTGTGGGGTTGCAATACACCACCAAGCATGTCACGACCTGCAAAAGGTTGAGAACCACGGTATTAGACCATACTTCAATTGGCAAATACCGGTAAACATCAACATTTTAGCGAACAGGCATCTCAAAAGGACATTCCAGACATTGTTAACATGTCAGTTATCGATTGTAACACATAATACGTCACACTGCAATTACAAATAATGCTCTATTTAAACATCCCCTGCATTTCCTAGTGCCAAGTCTAACTTTCTCTTCCTTGGTTAACTTGCGTGAATGAATAATTCTATCACATTGGGTATGTCCACACGTCTCTTTTATTTTGAAATAACACTGGTTATTTCAAAATAAAAGAGATTAGGTCCACATGACGTATTCTTATTTTGAAATGACAGGCTCCATCATTTCAAAATAAGAGCTGTCATTTCGAAATAGCTTAAACCTCATTTAAATCGAAATGGCTGTTATTTCGAAATGGTTACTTCAAAATAATGCCGTTCGGACATGTTATTTCAAAATAACCATTATTTTGAAATAACACTTTTGCCCTTCTCCTTCCCAGGGTGCCTTCTTTTTAGCCTATATTGGGTGGGGGTATGGCCCAGGGAGGGGGCCATGTTGCCACACCTCCCATGGTGCCCCTCTCCTAAAGCAAAATAGCAAGTCCTGTGTTTGGACATGCTATTTCGCTCTGAGCTTTTCTCTTAATTCGAATTAACATTTTTCTTAGTTCAAAATAACTTAGTTTGAAATAACGATGTACGTGTGGACATAGCCATTAAGTCTCAAGGATTGACTCTGTAAAGGAAACCAACAGACATTATTTAACCAACTATAATGCAGAAAATATCAGGTTAAGTTTTCAAGCCATTTTACTAACAAGATTGATGACCAACCTACTTAAGTAATAAGCTGATAATGAGGATTTTCTGATGAGATTTACAGTATATCAAAGCTACAAACAGCTAATCTTCAAACCAAGCTGTGGTGATCAAACTGATTACATTAGACTCAGCTCTCCATCTCCATTTTCAAAACACAAGAAACACTAATGACACACTTTTCACAAATCCCTTTTAATGTATCTTGTCATTTCTCATTCCTTAGACATAAAGCACAATACTGCAAGGTTCTGAGCATTGTGAAGTACTAAACACTCTTGTCTCTCACTGAAGTCAGTGGCAGTTCAGGAAATCCAGCCGCTTGCAAGATCAGGCTCACATTCTCTGCAAAAAAACCAAGGAGTTGTGTGGCACTTAAAAGACTAACAGATTTATTTTTCGCATGAGCTTTTGTGGGAGAAAATGCCCCCTGCAAACAAATCATTCAGGCAAAAAGTCATGATAAACTGAGGGCATTTCTACAGGAATTCATACAATTTCCTTATCATAGCCAGTGCATTGAAAATAACTATGTCAATAATAAAGTGAAAACAGTCTGTAAGATACTATGAATCCAGAACTGTTCATGCAACTCTTTAGTACTAACTTTCTCCTTACAACCTTCGGGTCTAATCTAATTCAAAATCCACTGAAAGCTGTGAGACTGTCTCCATTAACCTTCTGGGTTATGACTCAGACTCTCTGTATACTGAACTCTATTCAAATCACTGTTTGGAAATAACACTAACCAGATGTTATATGATTGAAATTAACTTTAACCTTTTATGTTGTCTTCCATCATTTCTATTTACCATGTAGTAAATAATAAATACACCATTAATCGCCTAGATATGTTATATATCATTGTACTGTAATCATATTTTGTTTTCTTATTAACCTTATAAAATAATCATGACTACTGAGCATCATTCATATTAGAACCAGACAGTCTACTGAAATCTGCAGCACTGTTCAGATGAACTGAATGGGTCTTACTAAGTCGCTCCCTGCATTTAGCCTAGGTTCTGAAATAATTCAATCTGTGTATCATCAAATTTAATTGGAGCCTCATGTGAGCATGTCATCATGTACTAACTGTCACTAAGCTTTCTTCACCATTTAGCATCAATATTATTCAAACGCATCTTGCAGATGCTGATTAAGAAACCAAGTATAGAGATGCATTCACCAAACTTCAGCTATACATGAAACCTTGCAAAAGCCAAGGCTGTGAAGTCTAATAATGCTGAATCTTATATATGAGAAATAAAAAGAAAACAAAATGTACAGATATTTAAACAAACATTTATGTTTCCTGTGTGCTATTATGCAACACAACAGAAAAGCATTAACACAAAATATTTGCCATACTGGTAAATGTATAAAATAATCCACTGAAAGATATGACTGAGTCATACAGTCACAACAGAGATGTTTCATATGATTTGCTGTATTTATGGTACATTCAGGGGAACTTAACCAGAGTATTTACTTATATACTCTAACCAAGCATATGTGCACATTTGTGAAGAGTAGGCAACCAAAAAAAAATTCCAAGCTATGTAAAAAATAATCAAATAAAAATCTAAGTGACAATGAAGTGCAGCAGAAAACAAAAATAAATTAATAAATTCAATAAATAAATAAACCACAAAGGTCTTCAGTTTAGAAATCCCACATTCATTTAAATAGAAGTTGCTCAGTTTTCTGCTCCTTGTCCCTAATAAACAAGTTTATTATCAACTCTGGCTTCTATTTCCTAATTCACGGTATTCAATTTACACAGTTCTTACAATATCACACAACCAGGTCATAAAACACAATGCTTGAGAGTATGGCCATGTATATATTCACCAGAAAACTCCAAAAGTAGAGTGGGGACCTGCCTCTTTTTTTCTTATTTTAAACAAAAGTACAAGAAATTATCACTAAAAGGTCCAAAAACTGTTACATGAGAAAAAGTTATTAATAAAAGTATAGTCTTAAAGTTTTAATGCAAGTGGTTAGATCCAGTGACATAAAAGGACTGGATAGCTGCCCTACTGTGGCAGCCAAAGATTTCTCCAGCATGACGTAATCCAGTTGAACTCCATTCCCATGCTGCATCAAAGTGTAGAGAGCGTGCCTAGAGCAGGAGAGAACATAGATAGTGCTGTTGCTCTCCTGCAATACTTGTCTGGCAAAATGGCTCCTCGCATTCTGTTACACACTAGCAGAATTTTGAGCAGACTTGAGGTTGGTCAAAGACATAAACCAGCCATCAGCAGTATGATAGTCACACTGGCTCTCTAATGTGAATTCTACATATGCCCTCCATGCCCACAACTGGGTCGACTGAAGCTTTGGTGCGGCTAAAGATCTGTCCCAAGTCTGAAGTACCTAGTTCACTGTAATGCTTTAACACACCAAATTCACATTTATTTCATAAAATTCTACTGCAGAGTTTACAGATTCAAGTTAGTAAAATCAACAGTAGTTGTTTCTTTGAATCTGGTCCTCTCTTCTTAACAATAATTGCCACTGCTCACATAATGTTTGCAGGGTTGGTCCCTTCCTTACCATTTTTGAGGCCCAGTTCTTCCCTCAGTTATATCATAAATGAAGTCAGTGAGTCACTGAGTAACATAGGGCAGAATGTGACCCTTATTTACCAACAACAATACCATACAATAGACAAAAATGTTCAGCTAACTTAAGAACAGATACTGTAGGACAGTTTATAAAAGAAGCAACCATAATCTGGCTATGTAACATTAATTATGTCCAATAATTTAGGCAAAAGGACCCTAAAGTTGTACTTTAGGTCAATTCACAGCCTGGCTAGAATGTGAATGAAGCTAGGAAGAGATCTGCTAGCAGTTTTTACAGGAGGACTGCACAGCCCACAGGCTAAGGCTCTGTCAGCTAATGTGCTTTTTTTGTGCCAAAAAAACCTAGAGCTTGATTATAATTTCATTTATGCCAGTTTTCCATTATGATAACTCTACTGACTTATGTTTGATTTTCCTGGCATGCAACATGACCGTAGTCCTGGACTTTGAGATGAACAGATGCTTTCTAAACCTCCAATTAGAGCCACATCTGTTTTCACGATTGCTTATTTTCATGTTCTTATTATTTGTGTGACATGGTAGTACCCCAATCAGGGATTGAGGGCCCATTATTCTAGGCACTGTGTGCATGTAAAAGAAAAAGACAGTCACTGCCCCCAAAGAGCTTACAGTCTAAGTTACCTTTATAAAAACATACCACTTTGCCACTCAGGGCATGTGAACAGTAACAAGTAAAACATAGATTTGAGTCTCTACTTAAAGGAACTTTTATTGAAGAAAGTCGTATGAAAGGGTAACCCTTCTCTATGGTGTTCAACTCTAAGTAGGTGAACAAGAAAATATTATAGAACGAGTATTTGAATTTTAACTGCATTCATTTCTATCCAAACAGCAGGTGCACTTAATTACAAATGTCAATTCAATAAAGCTCACACTTCTTTTTTCTGTTTCTTACCGGATAAGAATAGCTAATCTGAAAACTTACATTTTAATTGCACTACTTGACCCATCAAACAGAATAAAGTATTGTCTGCATTACTATAAATCATTATAAAGAATTTTACTTCAGCATGCATATACACGTGTGTGTAAAACACAATTTCTGTTATCCTCCAAGAATATTTTCTTGTTATGATCAAGAAAAGTGACATATTTTGACAGCACAAAAATAGCAGCTGGCATTTATTTAGGGAAAAAAGAATGCTCAGATGATACCACATTGTCAAGGATGTGGTAAAAGAATATGACCAGGACAGAATCAAGCTGGGTGAGTAACCTGCATCTAGGACAAACAATAGTCACTTGAGCATGAGTTTCTTGCTGCCCAGTCTTCTAATACACCAGTTTTCAACCACTGTTTTGGGACACATTACTGTGTTGCCACTCAGTGTTAAGTGTGTTGCGAAGAACTAGGGAGATGGCTGCCAAATGTGTTGCAACCTGCAAAAGGTTGAGAACCACTGTTCTAATGCATCTCCATTCCCTGACGCTGTGTTTGGTTGCAACTCTGTGAAATGTGTGACTTTTGTTTTCCCTCCCTGTTTTTCACAGAGTACTCTATTTAATTGCCATTGCAAATTCTATGGCATAGTGATCAATGGTGGTCATCGAGCATTTAAAAAAACATTAGAGATGAATTATGCACACCATTAAGTTCATTTTGTATAAGCAGTGCTGGTGGACTCTCCAACCAGTACAGCAGCTACATCACCATATCTTTGCCACCCACCTGTGCTGTGCTGAGCCATTTGGAATAAAGGGATTCTAGGAACTCATCCAGGGTGGGATGGAGAGGCAGGGATTGTGGCAGAGTAAGTCCTTGCTGTGCTGGATTCCCTGTGATCAAAGTTCTGCCAATAGCACACCCTAGTGCTGGTAGGTCCACAGCTTGAGAAGGCTGCTTGATTCCTTACTGACAGTAAACTCTTACATAGCAATATCTACGAAGAACACTTTCTAACATTTCCAGTTGGTTAGGGAACACTGTCCCATCCTTGTGAATGATGATCTGGTTATTTACACCTTCACCATCTCTGAGCTGGAGTATGGCAACACCCTTATACATCAACATGAAGCTTTCAGTGCTTCAAAAATTCTAACTAGAGTAGAGTGTTTTCTCAGTAACACAAGCTACCACAAAAGCTTTGTCATCAACCTGTCCTCCACTCTCTACACTGACTTCCTAAAGAGTATCAAATTAAGGTCAAATTCCTGGTCCTTATCATATCCATGGCCTAGAGAAAGGGTATCTAAGAGACCACCTAAAGCTCTGGGATGAAGATCCTGCTCAACAACTTTGCTACTCTGGCACAACGGTTAATTCTCAGGGCAGGATACTAAGCAGCCCTTCTCCTCCACTGCACTAGAGTTTTGCTTTCCTCTGGTGCAGTAGAGAACAGAGTCCGAGGGTCATCACTCCCTGGTGAAACCACGGAGCAAATTAAAAGGCATGTTGTACACATCACTGCTGCTTTTTACATAACATATTCATGCCATTACCTAAGGAACAGGTAGACTTCTCATGATCAAACAAAGGAGCTAAAAGGTACAGGCCACATTTAATTACAGTAGAAATTAGATTTGTACAATACTTTATAAATCATACTAAAAAACCTAGTTGCATCTCCCCATCTATAGTAAAGATCTACCAGTGAATGCTGCAGTACCATTATTTTTATGAAGCACATTAGAATGCATTTACTAGTATACAATGAAGTATTAAACACATTTAAAATTAAGCAATTGAGAAAATAAACTATATTCTGCAATGCATTATCCTTGTTATTTAACGTATGTTGACTTAATCACTGATTCACAAAGTAAAGTCATTTGCAACAGACCACCCACAGAAAGGTGAGAGATTTTACAGATTGCTCATAATACATTCACTGCTTTGAGAATTGCTTTGTGTACTGGATATTCACAGTTCAAAATTTAAGTTATTTTGATATGACATGAGTCAAATGTCTCTGTTACTCCATGGATAAACGCTTCTCATGTAGCATGTGATGTACTAGTCATGATTATGAATTCAAATTTTGCTCTCTATTAATATTCTGCATTAGTTGTTGAAATCAGGTTGTTTTGGTGAACATTTCTGCCAGTAACCTTATTCCTAGATCCAAAGGGGCAGCCGTGTTAGTCTAGTTCAGTAGAACAAACAAGGAGTCCTGTGGCACTTAAAGACTAACAAATTTATTTGTGAGACAAAGTGGGATTTTCTCCCACAAAAGCTCATGGAGTAAATAAATTTGTTAGTCTTAAGTGCCACAGGAGTCCTTGTTTGTCTTATTCCTAGCCAAAATCAAATAAGAAAGTGGTATACATACACTCAAATTAAATTTGCTTTTAAAAAGCCATAAACTTTTGTTCACAAATTTCTGCAGTTTCACCCATCTTTCTAGTAACTAGTGCAAATCAATGAGATTATATATTCTACCTGAAATAAGAAGAAATTCTAAAGAAGTGAAATACTGTGTATTTACCACAAGCTAACTGATCTTTCTGTTTCCCTGCCCTTTGCACCAATGAGTCACATGGGCCACAGCTTCTTAAGGTTCAAATCCTGAAAGTTAATACAACTTTGACCATTTCAGAGTACACAAATAAATCATTCAGTATCAATCTTTTAAATTCTGCTCTTGACAAGCTTTATAAAATCCCTAGACAATCTCCTGTACCAGATCAAGTTCTCTAGATCACTTCTAATTTTTAACCCTAGTGATATTACCTATGTGAGCCAGTAAAAGGTTACAAATTACCACTGATCTTTTTTGTTTCAATTTCTAATCCAAAGAAAGGTCAGTATCTTATTGTAGTATTAACTTTTACAATAAAAGTTTAACTTTTTTTAAAGTTTCAAATAGAAGAGTAATTTTATGCTATGCACAGTATATTTATGACACTTCATGATTATATCCCACTCTTGGGCTGTGTTCAAACTAGAGTTTTATTTCGAAACAACAGCCATTGTTTTGAAATAAAATTTCTTATGTCCAAATGGCCTTATTTCGAAATAACCATTTTGAAATAACAGCCATTTCGATAGCAGGCTTTCCCTTAATTCGAATTAAGATTTTCTTAATTCAAATTAACTTATTTTGAAATAAGGACTTTATTTCAAAATAACTCATTTCAAAATAACTTATTTTGAAATAACAGTTTACATGTGAACATAGCCTTGGTTTCTTGACACAAACAACCAAGTGATATTTTTTAGTTAAAATTAGTACTCAAATGCTTTCATGCCCAGGGAATTATATGCCAAGCAACAATCTCACCATTTGTTACAGCATGTGATAATCTCCTGCAAAGCCAAACAAGTTAAATTAAAAGGATATTCTCTACAGAGTTCAAATTCTGTAGGCATCCCACAGAGGGTATAGCCCCAAGATAAGGACAAAAGCAGCTTTAAATCAAGGGTCAGAGGAGCCCCAATGTCCCTGTCCTACAGCCCCACCAGAGCTTACACTTACTCTAATTTTTCACAGGCAATGTGTGCAAAATATTTCTTTGTGTGCGCTAATATTAGCACCATTGAAATTTTTTGTGCACGCTTCATTTTGTTATGTGCGTGAGTTTCATGGCCTGTGTATGCATGCACAGCGTAGAGGGAACATTGGACCTACTGCATCATATTCATTAGTTTCCAAAGAGGCCGCTGTGCTCATCTAGTTCAACAAAACAAACAAGGAGTCCTCTGGCACTTAAAGACTAAAAACATTTATTTATTGTATGAGCTTTCATCGGAGAAAATCCTACTTCATCAGATGCTTTAGTCAGTGCTATCTGGAAGTTTGTGAAAATATACAGATGGACTGAAAAACAAACAAGGAGCCCTGAAGCACTTTTAAAGAGTAACATTTATTTATTGCATGAGCTTTTGTGGGAGAAAATCCCACTTTGTCAGACGTTTTGAAGATGGGGGAACTTACAACATGGGAGGAAATAAATGCAGGGAAGTATTATCCATGGGATCAGGTCACACTGTAATAGCAAATCAAAGCAGTTGTTAAGATTCAAACCCTGGGGAATGGCATATAGAGGAAGATGGGGGTCAAATTACCTCCTGTAATGAGAAAAAAAATTCCAAAGCCTCTATATAGCCCCAACACAGCCAAATTTGCAAATGAATTCAAGCTCTGCAGCTTTCTTTGAAGTCTTCAGCTGCTCTTCATTTGCCTGAGCACAGCAATCAGTAAATCACCAATGGAGCGATCAGGAAGACTGAAGCACTCATCCACCAGTTTTAAAATGTTGTGATTTTTGATGTCAGATTTGGCCTATTTATTCTTTTGCACAGCAACTGAACTGTTTGTCCGATACATAAGGTAGAGGGGCATTTCTGGCATATGATGGCATAAATCACAGTGGTGGATAAGCAGATAAATGAACCTTTGATGGAGTGGTTGCTTTTATTAGATCCTGTAATAGTGTCTTTTATACAGATATGTAGGCAAATTTGGCAGTGTGGTTTGTTGCAGGGATATGTGCCTGCTTTAATGGTTCTGTTGTTAGGCCTGTAGTTGCTGGTAACTATCTGCTTAAGAATGGGGTGCTGTTTGTAAGCGAAGAGACGTCTGTCTCCCAAGGCTTCAGAAAGTCAGGGATCATCTTGCAGAATAGGGTGCAGATCCCTGAGGATGTGCTGTAGAGGTCTGACTTGGGCGTTGTAGGTGATGATTAGTTGCATTCTGTTGTCTTCTTTCTTGGGCTTCTCCTGTAGTAGTTGACTTTGGGGTATCCCCCTGGCTGTGTCAATCTGTTTCTTGAATTCTGCAGGTGGGTACTATAGTTTTAAGAATGCTTGATAGAGATCCTGAAGGTGTCTGTCTCAGTCTGAGGGATCAGAGCAAATGTGGTTATATCTTAGGGATTGGCTGCAGACAATGGATCATGTGGTGTGTTTTGGCTAACTATACCAATCAGCAGGTTTTTGGTATAGGGTGGTGCTTATGTGTTCATCCCTCATTTGTACTGTGTTGTCCAGAAAGTGGATCTCCTGTGTGGAGAGTTCCAGGCTCAGTTTAATTGTGGAATGGAAATTGCTGAAATCTCTGTGGAAATCTTCAAGGGCATCCCTATTGTGAGTCCAGATGATGAAGATGTCATCAGTGCAGCATAAGTAGAGGACAGGTGCTTTGCTATGAGACTTGAGGAAACATTCTGAGCTGAAGCATAAAAAAGACGCTTACAGGAAGTGGAAGCTAGGACAGATGACTAAGGAGGCATATAAAGACATTGCTCAGGACTGCAGGGATAAAATCAGAAAGGCCAAAGGACAAGTGGAGTTGCGACTAGCAAGGGATGTGAAGGATAACAGGAAGGGGTTCTACAAGTATATCAATAACAAGAAGAGGATCAGGGATGGTGTAGGTCCCTTACTGAATGGGGCAGGCATCCTCGTGACAGAGGATGAGGAAAAAGCTGAAGTGCTCAATGCTTTTTTTAGTTCAGTTTTCACAAGCAAGGTCAGCTCCCAGCCCACTACACTAGGTACGGGGGACTGGGGAGAAGAAGAGAGGCCCTTGGTGACAGAAGGTCAGGTTAGGGACTGCTTAAAGAAACTAGATGTGCACAAGTCCATGGGGCCGGATGAACTGCATCCGAGGGTGCTGAGGGAGCTGGCTGATGAGATAGCAGTACCGTTGGCCATTATCTTTGAAAACTCGTGGCGAACAGGGGAGGTGCCAGAGGACTGGAAAAAAGCAAATATAGTACCTATCTTCAAGAAAGGCAAAAAGGAGGATCCAGGGAATTACAGACCTGTCAGCCTCACCTCAATCCCTGGAAAAATCATGGAGCAGCTTCTCAAAGAATCCATCCTGAAACACTTGGAGGAACGTAAAGTAATCAGGAACAGTCAGCATGGATTTACCAAGGGTAAATCATGCCTGACCAACCTCATCGCCTTCTATGATAAGATGACTGGATTTGTGGATGCGGGAAGAGCCGTTGATGTGATATACCTTGACTTTAGCAAGGCTTTTGATACGGTTTCCCACAGCATTCTCATTGGCAAATTAAGGAAGTATGGGTTAGATGCATGGACTGTAAGGTGGATAGAAAACTGGCTAGAACAACGGTTTCAGCGTGTAGGAATCAATGGCTCCATGTCAAGTTGGCAGGCAGTAACAAGTGGTGTGCCCCAGGGGTCGGTCCTGGGGCCAGTTCTGTTCAATGTTTTCATTAATGATCTGGATGATGGGATAGATTGCACACTTAGTAAGTTTGCAGATGATACCAAACTGGGGGGAACGGTAGACACCCTAGAGGGCAGAGACAGGATTCAGGGAGACCTAGACAAACTGGAGCAGTGGGCCAAGAGGAATCTCATGAGGTTCAACAAGGACAAGTGTAAAATCCTGCACTTGGGACGAAAAAACCCCATGTACTGCTACAGGCTGGGGAGTGATCAGCTAAATAGCAGCACTGGAGAAAAGGACCTGGGAGTCATGGTGGATGGGAAGCTGGATATGAGTCAGCAGTGTGCTCTTGCTGCCAAAAAGGCCAATGGCATACTGGGCTGCATCAGAAGAAGTGTTACCAGCAGATCAAGGGATGTGATCATTCCCCTCTATTCTGCACTAGTGAGGCCACATCTGGAATACTGTGTCCAGTTTTGGGCTCCCCACTACAAAAAGGACATGGACAAATTAGAGAGAGTCCAGAGGAGGGCAACCAAAATGATCAAAGGGCTGGAGCACAAGCCCTATGAAGAAAGACTGAAGGAACTAGGCTTATTTAGCCTGCAGAAGAGAAGACTGAGGGGGGATTTGATAGCAACCTTCAACTACTTGAAGGGTTGCTCCAAGGAGGAGGGAGCTCGACTGTTCTCAGTAGTAACAGAGGGCAGAACGAGAAGCAATGGTTTCAAGTTACAGCTGGGGCGGTCCAGGCTGGATATTAGGAAGCAGTTCCTTACTAGGCGAGTGGTGAAGCATTGGAATAAGTTGCCTAGGGAGGTGGTAGAATCTCCATCTCTGGAGGTGTTCAAGTCCCAGCTGGACAAAACACTGACTGGGATGATCTAATGGGAGTGGTCCTGCTTTTTTTGGCAGGGGGTTGGACTAGATGACCTCGTGGGGTCCCTTCCAACCCTATGATTCTATGATTCTAAGTCATCCATTAAAATATAGGCATATTGTAGATCCATGTGGGTACCTGTAGCAGTGCTGCTGACTTAAAGGTGTAAATTATCCTCAAATCTGAAATGGTTATGGGTGAGTACAAAATCACAAAGTTCAACCAGGAGGTGTGCTGTGGTATATCTGGGATGGTTCTTCCAGTAGCTTGTAATCCTTCTTTGTGTGGGATGTCAGTATAAAGAGCTTCTATGTCTATATTGGCCAGGATGGTGTTTTCTGGAAGCTCACCAATGGATTGGATTTTTCTCAGGAAGTCCATTTACAACCACATTACAATCAGTGATTCTTACTTCATCTTCCTCTATATGCTGTTCCCCAGTGTTTGAATCATAACAACTGCTTTGATTTGGTGATACAGTGATGCCTGATCTCATGACTTACACTTCTCTGCTTTTATTTCCTCCCATTCTGTAAGTTCCCCCCATCTTCAAAGCATCTGAGGAAGTGGAATTTTCTCCCACGAAAGCTCATGCAATAAATCAATTTGTTAGTCTTGAAGTGCCACAGGACTCCTTATTTGTTTCGCTGAACTAGACTAACATGACTAGCTCTTTGGACCTTGATATTCACTAAGGTAATTCTCCCTTAACCTTCTGCAGCACTTGAGCACCCTTCATATATCAGACGATAGCATGCATGTTCAGGTTTTGGCTTTCATTAGTCTCCTGATTGCCTAGAAGTCAATATGAATTTTAACATCAGAAATGATAACAGACAGATCTGGTCTTTTAAGAGGGCTCATTTTTAAGCAGATACAACATTACAAATAAGCAAAGAGTAAAATATTCAACAACAATAAAGTCAATCAGCCTGAATCTCCAGTAATGATGGCTTGTGCAATTCACATCTGGGCAAAAGAGAGGTAAAACACTGCCACTGGGACAAGTGAAAGGAGAAAACTGATTTGGTAGTGCTTTATGCCAATACTGCACAGATGTAAATGACCCCACAAAGTGGCAGGCAGTAGAGAAGCTAGGCCAACACATCTCCAATTTGTTTGCCAACTACCATAGTTCTTGTTCTTGTCTGTTTATACTGTAGTCTAGTGAAGTCAAATGCTTTCTTCATTCCAATCACATTTCCTTGTTCTCCAAAATATATGGGTTCTCTACTAGTGGTCCAGGGTTTCAAATCTGACAGCAAACCAAATGGGAAAAAACAATGAAATAAATGTCAATTAAGTTTTGTTTCCAGACTAACACTTTGCACTAGCCAAAGTGACTGTTTTGTCCAAACTCCCATGCAGACTGATTTTCACTGAGAAATACTGAGCTCTATCCAACAAAATGTGTTGTATTTAAAAATATTAAATAATATTAACTAATTAAAATATATCACCATCATCAGAATGATCTAATACAAAAAATTATGTCTCACAACTAAAATCAAAGAGTATGAACTACAGTGTGTTTGCCTTCTAAGTAAAATAAAGTTCTGCACTAGTTGGTTGATATCAATTGACTAATATCTGCTGGGAGTAATTAAGTATTCTGTCAAAAAGCTGATTAAACGGTTGTTACATCTAAAGAACTTAAACAAAGCAGAAGTAATGAAAATGACTCTAAACCACTTTGTGTAACCTCATTCTCATTCTTCCTTTCCTTCTTCATCACAAACCTTAAAGTCCTTCTAAACATTTTTGATATATTTGCAAGACTGTCAACTTTGCAAATTTAAAAATTACAGGAGACACCAAAATAATCACAAGACTTGCTTAAAAATCTTTTTGGTCTGTTTTCTAGTATTTGTGCTCAGGGGAACTGCTGGGGAAATTGTCTCTTTTTGTTTTTGAGCATGAAATCCCAACAGGCACAAAATAAATACACATACAAACTGGGAGACCACCTACTTTTCCTACTGTTAATAGGTCATGCCTTAACACTAACATCCCTTCCCGAGTCATTGATCTCAGTTCCCCTTTCTGCCCTTCTCACTGCAGGCCCACTAGCAAACAACACCTCATATGAACAGAAAAATGGCCATAATAGGTCAGACTAATGGTCTATCTAGCCCAATATCCTGCCTTCTTACAGTGCCTGATGCTTTTAGAAGGAATGAAGAGAACAAGGCCATTTTTGAGAGATCCATCACATTAGCTGGGCTTAGTGGTTCCTCCTCCTTGATCGAGGGAATAGGCTTTTAGATTTGAGAGGGCCTAGTCTTGGCCATCCCAGTATCTGCAATAGATAAAAACTCTCCGTATGGTGTCCACTGGCACTTTGGATTCCTCTGAGGAACAGGGGGCACTGCCCAGAGTTCTCTGCTTGACACTCCATCCTGAACTCTGATTTTCAACCTTCAACTACCCACCCATCCTATCTCAGCTCTGTACTTGTGGTCCCCCAAATTCACTTGTGGCCTGGACTTCGTTATTCCTCCCTCTCTGTTGAGACAGGAGGGCCTTATGTTTGTGCAGCCGAGGCCCACCTATTCCACTTCAAAGCAGCTCCAACAAACACTTGCCAGGCATCCAGCAGCCATCCTATCCCAGTACTCACCCAATGACCCAGTGCCCAACTTCCCCCAGATAGCCATTATCTTGCCTCCAACCCACCTATTATATCACCCTGAAGATGCATTTCTACTTTCCTGGCACTAACCTAGCCCAATCAAATCTGCCTCATTTTGTGCAGCTCCATGGTCTAGCCTATGCCACTGTCTTCGTCCACATGGGCTGACCACAATCTGAATTGATGCTTATATGCAAACATTTTAAAATATGCAAGTCAGTTCAATTTGCACAAAATATCACACATGAAAATCAGTGGGAAAGACTGTGCATATGTACTAAAATAAAAATAAGTGACTCTTGCTGAAACTTTCATATCTGTGATAAAAAATTTATAAATCATATTTTCTATAGATAGGCATTGCATAAACAGAATGAGTACGTATGGAAAGGATAGCACTGATCATTTTACTGTTCAATTCACTGGTTAATTTTTTTAAGTGCTTCCAGCAATGTTTAAAAACATTTGTTTTTGTTAAGTGTGAATACTAAATATTTACATCTAACAAATATTTTAGCCAGCTATTAGTGCAATCTCATATTATTATTTTTTCCAAAGTTTAAATGCAGTGCCCTGAGTCTGATTCAATGTAATTCTTTCCAAAAACTCCCAAAAAGACAGAACACAGGTTTCTGCTCCAGCAAAGTTAAGCTGAAATGCCTGAAAAGAGTTATAATAGTAGGAGACATGATTTGCCTCAATATCCCTATACATGAATGCACACAGATTGCAAGAGTCAACCTTCCACAAAAAAGGCTGTAGCTAAAAAGCCAAGTCCACCAAGACAATTCTCCATCGGATGCACAAAAAGCAATGAACAAAAGCTAAGTAAAACATAGCAATTCCTATCATGAAACTCCACAGTTTCTTCACTCATTAGAGTGATCTAATAAGGGACTTGAAATTTCATTTTCTTTTTGTAGCTGAAAGTAATGTGAACACACTAACTTATCAAAACAGTGTATGGTTCACCCCAAAGAATGTATATATTCTGCCTTTACTGATATCTATATATAAACAGAGGAAGCTAGAAATAGAATGATAGGGGAAAAAAACAGCAGGGAACAAATACTTAGTTACTAAGTGGTGATGTTATTTTCTTGTAGAGTGCAGCAGGACATAGGATTCTGCTCCCTTTTGTCATATTACCACATGGTAACTACTCCCAGAATTAACATGAGCAGCAATGCCAATCATTCCTCTCATTAAAGTAAAGAGATCAGTAGAGCCCTGCAAATCTGCAGATACAATGCACATATCCCTGGACCATTTCTTGCAGATGCAGATCCGCATACCGTATTTGCATCTGCACAAGACTCTACAGATGAATACAGCCCTGCAGATATCTGCATTATATCCATAGGCCATTTCTTGTGGATGCAGATCAAATGCAGATCCGCATATTTACATCTGCACAAGGCCCTACAGATCAGTTTAATAACTAAGAGGAGAAAATAAAAAGCTGAGGGAGTCATTCCCCTATCCAGCCTCTTCAATCTGTTATTAAACATTTACCATTCAAACCTTGAAACAGCTGCCACTATTACCTGTAGAAAACTTGTGTGTACTGGTGGACAGACATTATAGAATTCTTATATTAATAGAGTCTTTAATCTGATGGCTAGATTCACTGCAGTTTATGCCTTCAGTGTGTTTGAAATGAAATTCAAATTGGTACCTCCTGGGGCCATAAACAGCACAGCTGTACCAATTAGTCTCAACCAGACACTTCCTCTGGCAAGTGTGGTAAAACTCTTAAAAGTCATTCTTCACTAATTTTATAATACCTGTGCTGAATAACTGCTCAAGAAATGGAAGCTTTGTGGTAAAGATAGCATCTGTCTTTCTCTGAGTGAGAAGGATGGTGCAAAATCACTGTGCTGTCAAATTATAGGTGAAGCTCACGGGGTTGTGTATATTTAAAGTTGCCTGCAACATCCTATTATTTTAGTTGCCTTTAAATGTGCCAAAATTTAGCCATCTAAGCTGAGATTACTCATGCTGGATATCTGCCACATATTGGATTTTTCTGAAGAAGTTTCAGCTAAAAAGGTCCAACCATTTCTGAGAATAAGAGTAGGAACAAACATGCTGTTTTGCACATATTAAAAGAAAAATTAGAAAGGTTTGATTGAGAAACTCTAGGAACTCTATGCTTAGTTGTTGGAACTTGATAGTTGGTAGAGTGTGGTCCTGGTGTTGGGCTTGTTTTTCTTTCCATGCCCAGGAAAATTTACCACTTTGACAAGTTATAAGCCTCCAAAAAAAAAAAAATCACAAATCATACACACTCAGGAGAAACTTACTAGAACTTGGCAGCTCGATTCTCATAAGATTCTGTCTATTGTGAATGTGCTCCATCTAGCCCACGGATGCAGAGCCTGAGCAGGATTTTCCCTCTGGTTTCTCCAGCCAGTTCTGTGTGGACGCTGTGGTACTGAGCACCAGAACAGAGGGCGGGAAGGCTCTCTCTCTCCCTGGTCAGCTCTCAATGCTCTCCTGTTGGCCTGAAGCAGCAACAAGGAGAAGGAGAGGCCAAGGTTCCTTGGTTTAAAAACCAAACCAAACCATGTGATCTTTCAACTAAGGACTATTTTATGATGCAAATGTATGTGGGCTAAATTAAGGTTGCTGCAGCATATCCAGAGGCATTAGAAATTTTATCAGAATACCTATTTAGGTGGGGTGTAATTATTTATTGGAACTATTTTAAGGTAAGCCCCAGTATAGCTTGTCTTTCCAAACCGTAATAGTCTGTATCAATGTAAGCACTCTTATACCACTAAAAATTGTGTCTACATTAGTGTGGTTGTACTGCATTAACTATATTGATACAGCTGATGCAGCATAGCATTTTAGTGTAGAAAAGGCCTTAATATTTGAGTGTTTGATGCTGCAGTTTAATTTAATTTTAAATTTAGTTTTTGGAGGTGCAACACTGGCAAACATGCCTGAGCAAAATAACGGAAACTGGAGAATCAAGTACCACCACAACATGTATCAAGTTTTACTGCTTCAAGGGCTTGATAGCTATTTCCTTTCTTTAAAATCTACATTTGATTCCTACATGAATATCTGAGTAGCCTAACACATGACAGTTAATGAGAGAAGGATGGTTTTGAGAGTAATACATGGAAAAGAGAAGCAGAAGATTGTGATTCTGTTCCCAGCAATTTTGTATATGACTTAGAGCAAATCACTTGGCCTCTCTGTGTTTCAGTTTACCCATCTGTAAAATAGATCCTTCCTTGTACGCCACACTTCACATTTTTCTGTAAGCTGACCCCATTTGCAAATGGAGTTTCCATCAATTATGTAGCATGCATTGATGTACTGTATTCTTATACAGTGCCAAAGAGAAGCCACTTTTTTTGGTTATGCCCAGTTCTTTCTGACCACATAAAAGACAATTATATGATCAAACTACATTATGCCTGTATCTGGAGGAAAGAGAGGAACAGTAACAACATGAATTTGACATCTTTGTAACTATAACTGTGCTTTCAAACCCATAGTAATTCCCATACAAGAATTTCAGAATGCATTGCACATATCAATGAATCACACCAACTTTTTTTTTTACCTTAAATTCCTATAGTGACAAAATATTCTGGAATACTTTTCTACTTTTAAGACAAATCTATGTACTTGCTTCCAATATTTTAGATTGCAGTTCTTCAAACACTGAGGTCATCACTGGCAGCAAAAATCTCCACAGCACCACTGATTTTAAAAAAATTCCAGCAACTCAGATGAGCTGAAAGTCTGATTTCAAAAGGGATAATAGCCGTGTTAGTCTAGTCCAGTAAAAAAAACAACAAGGAGTTGTGTGGCACTTTAAGACTAACAGATTTATTTTTTGCATGAGCTTTCGTGGGAGAAGATCCCACTTCCTCAGATGCTTCGAAGATGGGTGAACTTACAGAAAGGAATGAAACTAAATGCAAGGGGGTGTAAAACATAGGATCAGGTCATAAAGTAACAGCAAATCAGAGCAGTTTTGA
>ML681993.1:5726498-5796684 GCA_007922195.1 Podocnemis expansa | reverse complement strand
AGCCTGTAAACTGCTCTGATTTGCTGTTACTTTATGACCTGATCCTATGTTTTACACCCCCTTGCATTTAGTTTCATTCCTTTCTGTTTCACCCATCTTCAAAGCATCTGAGGAAGTGGGATCTTCTCCCACGAAAGCTCATGCAAAAAATAAATCTGTTAGTCTTAAAGTGCCACACAACTCCTTGTTGTTTTCTTACTGAAAGTCTGACCCACAGTTTTGGGAGCTCATGACCAGAATCTGGCTGCTTTGCCCCATGCGGCTGGTGGAAGCTCTCCACAGAGCAAACGTATTACTCCAAGGAGAAAGTATACAGCTAATCCATCAGTGGTGCAGGGCTTGTGACCAGAAGAAAGGGGGCATGGGACAGATGCTTCTACTTAGCTCTGCTCCCTCATTCCTATGTCAGTTCATTGGGGCAAGCAGCATCTCTATGATGAACTTAGCCCTAATATACACTTAGGACTCTTCTTGGTGGCAGTTGATTGGCATTTACACAAGACGCATAAAATGCCTTGTGTAAATACCAGTGACTTCCTTAGCTGCCGGGACACACTGGGGAAAGTTGATCACAAATCCCTTGCAGTCAGCTTTCCCTTACATCTCCTGGGGGCCAGGATTTCTGGCACCGCCTTCTGGGAGCACAGTAATAAGTTCAGACTTGCTGCTAAACACTCCCAGAATACTGGGCTGACGGCAGCAATTTTGAGCCTCAGAGACTTAACAACTGGTGCAACAACAAGGGAAAATAAAGGTGAGTTTTATTACCTTTATACCCATGCACAACCTGCACTTCACAACCACAGACAAGGAGCTGGTGCCATACATCTAGAAGAAATAATTTCCATGCTAAGTTTCAGCTTCCACACTTCTAGGAAGCATAACAGCCTAAATGCTCTGACTGACAGGAAATAGTTCTCTTTTTCCCCAGCTTTTCTGCTGAATGATTCAGTTTCATTCAAGCATTAACTGCAGGAGCTCCTCCTGAATCTCACTGCCCAAAGAGCATATGCTACCATTCAAGCCTCTGAAGAACTATATGCTGCTTACAGTAAATATTCTCAATGCTGTGGAACAGTTTGCTATGCTTCTGCTCTTGAAAATCACTTATTTTAACAACTGCATATCATTCAGATCTTGAAATCTAATTTGGATGATTAAAAACAGCTCATCATTAGTTATCTGCTTTCACCTGAAGTAGTAGCCATTAGAGAGTGAACATTAGCCAGAGAGATTACAAATCATTTGCCTCCAGCTGATTAGTCTTATCCTTAACTACTTCAAGAACTATTCAAATTCAGGTTTAAAAGTGATGCTTTCCAATGAACATAGACATGTGTGTACCAAGAGGAATTAAACTCAGAAAAAATGGATTACGTAGAAATTCTACTTTTCATGGGACCATCTAAAGAGTGAGGAGTTGCATGCACAAACTTCCATAAAATAACACAAAATTCTCAAAACTGTAGCCATTTTAATGTCCTAAATAACTCAGACAAGTTTATCACTTTAAGTCACTGTCTGCATCAAGCTGTTGGGATGATGCAGGTCATCCCACTGAGACAATATATCTGATTCTGATCTCACATCAGTGAAAATTAGATGTAACTTCATTGCAGTCAATGGAATGGAATTACAATGCTAGGCACAAAATCAAATTGAACCCACTATGTCTGAGAAAAGCACATACCACAGCTTGCAGCACTCTGTTACACAGCATACTTTATGTTCTCCAGCATGCCACCCAACTCTGCTGGCTTATTCGCTTTCTGCACAGATACATGACCCTGACTCTACTCTCATTCTTAGGGAGTGTAGTACCAATGGTTTTAATCACCTTCCTATGTAGCATGGAGTATGGCTCACTTGCTAGTGGATTCGCTCTATTTTAAAGTCTTTAAATCATGATTTGAGGACTTTAATCATTCAGTAATAGGTCAGAGGTTTATTATAGGAGTGGGTAGGTGAGGTTCTGTGGCCCACATAGTGTAGGAGGTCAGACTAGATGATCATATTGGTCCCTTCTGTCCTTAGAGGCTATGGGTATGTCCAGACACAGCTTTTAAATTGAAATAACACTGGTTATTTGGATTTAAAAATGGTTAGGTCCACACGAGCATTTCGCTATCAGAAAAGTCATTTTGCTATAAGAAAAGTCATATCAATATAATAAAACCAAGTTTTATATTGATATGACAGTTAAATCAAAACCGCTATATCAATCTAATACTGTAAGGACATGTTATATTGATCTAACAGTTAGCCTGAAACCCTGTTTGACCTTCCTCCCAGGGTGCATGGCATCCTGGAAGGAAGGGCCAGGGTTCAGGATCCTGGGCAGAGCAGTGGGTGGTAGAAAGGACCCCCCCACGCCCGGCTCCCCTGTCCTAGCCAGGTGGAGGGGAAGGGATCCCCACACGCCTGGCTCCCCTGCTCTAGCCGGGCAGAGATGGCTTTTGAAGCATGGGGTACAGAGGTCCCATCTTCCCTGCAGCCTGGCAAGTGGGCTGGGAGCTGGGGGAGCATTTCCCGCAGCCCAGCGAGCATGGCTCTAGTCGGCCTGGGGGTCCCTTCCCCCAGCACTGGCAGATCTGCTGCAGCCGTGCGCAGGGGGCTGTTCTCCCCACCGCCTGGCTAGAAGTGGGAGTGCTGGGCATGCGGGGTTCCTTCCCACACAGCCTGGCCAGTGCGGGGTAAGTAGGCACACGGGGGTCCCTTCTCCCACTGCCCAGCTAGCTGTGGGGGAAGCTGGGCATGCGGGGATCCCTTCCTCCACACCCTGGCTAGCTGCAGGGGGGAGCCAGATGTGCGGGGATCTCTTCTCCCACCACCCGGCTAGCCACTGGGCTTCAAGAGCCCGGAGCCAGTGGGGCCTTTTTTTTCCCCCTGCCACTGGCAGGCAGGGGATTGGGTGGCAATATGGCCCCGTGAGTTTTCCTCTCCTAAATTGAACTAGCAAGTCCCTGGACAGGCTAGTTCAATTCGTTTTTTTGGTTTTTTTTTTTTTTGTGGGGACCTGTTAAATCGATTTAAATTAAATCGATTCAATGATTTTTATATCGATTTAACTTAAATCGCTTCAAGTTAAGTCGATTTAACTCCCTCTGGGTGGACATAGCCAATGAGTCATATCCTTGCAGCAGAAGAAACAGGTTTGTGCTTAGCCCTAAGAACAAATGGGGTGGGAAGAGAAAAGGGCTAGGCATCATCTTGTTCTTGATATACCAATAGCAGAACTAGTCATAGGTGCTAGAACTAGGCGTGCTGGCACACCCCTTGGCTTAAAGTGGTTTCTGTTATAACAGGGATTACCCTGCGAGTCAATGGGTTTCACCACCTCCACTATAAAAATTGTTCCAGCACCCCCAGAGTTAAGCATAGTCTACCCCTTGACATTCCAAGTGAACAATACAATTTCATGTTAGATTATTGTGATTTCGTTTTCTGTTTTGTTTTGTTTTTAATTGCCTTTGGGACATTAACCACACATTTGTAGTGTTACATTTTAATGAAAAAGGAAAAGATCCAGATAATGCAAAGGAATGCCATGAGAACTAGATAATAAAATACTATCTCTTGCTACTGCCCAGTGTGCAGTTGACGGAATATAATGCAGCAAGTTTCTTGGTCTCTTGAGACAGAACACAGTGACCATCTGAAATTCTACTTTCATTTTGCAATGACATTATGTTTAAAATACTTTCTGAGAGACCATGTTCCACTTTTTGTTACAAAAGTGAAAGTGCATCTGACAAAGAATTTAGTGCCACTGCTCCTGTAGTTTCTGTGAATTCTTTATTTAACAAAAGAGAACAATTTTTGCACATGAAATGCAAAAAAACCACCTACTCTGTACCTCTAGAATATTATGTTAAAGAAACAGCAAAACTAACAAAGAAAAAAACATCATTCAAGACTAAGGTTAGCTCCAGTGATAATGAGTCAGTACTAATTTAAAGGGGCATTGGCAAAAATAAAAATTATTTTTTCCTACCCAGGTTAAAGAGTTTTTATAAGCTAACTACTTTTCATTGTTTATGCTGCTAGTTAACTTTCTGCATTTCACTCAGTTTGGACAATGAAACTAGACTAGGCATGTCCACTTTTGGTTCTAGTCAATTTCCCTTACTAAATCTCTTGCAAATATAAACTTCCAGTTTCAAGTGTGGTGCCTAACTGAAAATGCTACCATGCACAGGAGCTTTTGCACTGGAATTAGATCACTGAGTTGTCCTGAACTGGAAATTTTAGGAAGAATGACCCACATTCATTATTGCCAGAAGAGGGCATGACTCAAATGAAGACAACAGAATTGCACCTGCTTGCAGAAATGGTGAATCTAGCCCCTCAAAATCCAGTAGCTCCTCACATTTTAGATGCATATATGTCACTCAACTTGCACATAGACAAGTTTCTTTGTAGTTATAATACAATAGGTGAGAAAATGTATCAGTTCACATAGGAGCTTGAATTGCACAAGGTGCTAAATTTCATCTTTGCATACACAGTCCCTTCAAAGCTACTCCATGAGATTTGATTAGGTAGCACAGAATTTATAATGTGCAGTTCAGTATGAACATGCTATATTGTGAGTCAGTTAATGTAGTAAAAACAGCCTTTATCTAAGCCTCTCGAGGTACAGTAATAGCTAGGAACAGTCCAAACAGACTGTTTGAAAAGAGAGGAAAAACAATCTGCATAGCTCTCCTTCCAATTTATGAGTGACTGGAGGGGGAGGGGTGAAGGAATGTGCAGAAATATTACTTTCCAGCTACAGAAAAAGAAGTAAACCTAATTCTCTCTCTCATAAAAATTATTAAATTGAGGTACAGCAGCTGTGTAAACAGAACTTGCTTTTTACCATTTAAAAACATATCCTTTGAACATAGCAAAAGAGTAGAAACATCAGCTGGATTAATATAGACATAGACAGATAGGTGGTCTGATCCTATTCCTGTTGAATGAACAAGAGTTTTTCAAGACTGAGCCCATTGTGAAAGCTATTGAGATTCTAAAAAATGATAATAGTACTGAAGAAAATACATGATTAAATTACTTACAGAGACCAAATAGTCAAACTTCACATTCAGTTACATGCCTTTGTTTACTGGATGAATACCATGTATTAAACCCAAACACAGGAGAGCTCAGAACCTGATCCATAGCCAATTAAGTCCATAGCTGTCTTTCCATTCACTAGCGGTCTTTCCATTCACTTCAATGGCTTTTGGATCAGAATTCGTGCTTTACATGCTTATTTCAAGACCGTACCTTGAAGATTGTGATACGACCTGGTAACCACAGTGAAATGAGCACCTGAACATGTCAATGTCAGCATCAATGTAGTAAACTGGTTGGGATCTAAATGATCATAAGAAGGTTCTAAAAAGAAACATCAAGTACCAGATTCTAGTAAAAATATGTCCACATTCCCACTGTTTTCAGATTCTAGTACAAGTCTATGACCCCACTTCCCAGGTGAAATAGTGAGATAGTCAGCCCTTAAAGCCAACGTGAAGGTCGTCTTTCACCTTCTACAACAGGGGTGGCCAAACTTATGGAACTCAAGAGCCACACAAGTTGGTTATGAATCTTTGAGAGCCACACTGAGGCATATCCATTCTTCTACCTACTCCAAAATTACTACTTTTAAAATTGCTCTCTTTTTACAATAAAATTAAACTATGCAATCAAACATTGATCCTACAATCAACTAATGTCAAACACACCAAATGCTCACCCAGCTCTGGCCATGGCAGGGCAAGAAACCAAACCCCACCTGGCTCTGGCCATGGCAGGGAAGAGGATCCCCCCCAACCTTCTCCATCTTACTGGGCCAGTCAGAAGAGGTGCAGGGGTGTGCTGCTCCACCCTGAGCATTCATCTGAAAAATGCTCAGGGGATTGGAGACTTAAACTATTCCCACTGCTTGTGCCAGGAGAATGTTTCTGGGTGGGGACAGGAACATTGATGGGGCTTTGTTTTAGAATTCTTTGGGAGCCCCACTTTTACCTTTGAAGAGCCGCATGCGGCTCGCAAGCCGCAGTTTGGCCACGCCTGTTTTACAACATCCATTGCAATCACAACCAGCTGGCTCCCACTCCTATGTAACTCACTTGAATACACTGTGGTGATATCATCTGAGATGGCACAGAAGTTAACTCACCAGTGTGTGAGTTAGTACTGCAAGACTTAAGACAATCAAAACAGAGATCTGCTTATAAGTAATAATGGACTACATAGTTTAGAAGTAATAATAAGCTACCTGTTTCTAAGAGTCTAGGAGTGTACAGTGACTACTGGGAGCTTCTGTAATATGGTATTTTATTTTGGTAGGTTGTTTAATATTCTATTGCTAAGTATATAACTTTTTAAGGCTACAATTCGCAGCCTTTCTAGCTGCAGATTCAATATTACAATCATGCACAGCCTTCACTGTGTAAGTCAATTTCTGCTGCAAGTCTAAGTACAACTTATTTTGTTCTTTGAATGAAAGCCTAGAAAGAATATCATACAGCTAAACCTAGAAAAATACTTTTATTTTTTAGTCACCTATGGACTGGGTTACTCTTAATAGTACCTAAAAAAATTTCAGAAACTCTGAAGCATGACCCTTACAGGGACTCAGATAGTAGATCTAAGCAGTGACAGATAAACTAGTTCTATTCTAACTCCCATCTGCCCTCTCCATCCCACCCCAACACACAAATCTCCACTGTACAGTTGTATATAGAAGCAGAGTTCTGCAAAATGCAGACTTTGTGCTCAACCTAAGCAAGTTTTAGAAATCCTGCCCTTACCTTCCATTTATTAGGGTTTTTTTTTTTTGGTGTTTGTTTGTTTTTGTTTTTTTGTTCTGAGCAGTGGCCCTCGCACTCAAGGAGGAAAGGCAGGAAACTCCATCAGCAAACTCAAGTGATGATTCCAGCTTGTGCTACCTGCTTCCATCCTACATTGCTCATTTTATTATTAAATAGCTTCACTAGGCTTAACCTTAGTTCACAGGGGTGTCAAGTGCTACATTCCATGTATATTACTGTTATTATGAATGTAGCATCATAGGTGTGCATGAAACTTCCCCTCTGCCCCTTCTTCTGTCTGATTGAGATGGGAAGAAAAAGGAAGACTGTTACTTCTCAGATGGAGGGAGGGTTATAGAGAAGTCCTCGGTCTGTGACTTCCTAATGCTGTCTAGAAATAAAGGGAAGCTTGAATTGCTTCAGATTTTTACCATTTGGATAGCAGATATGGGCTTCCAGCAGCCTTGTGCAGTACATACAATTGGAGGAGTGGTAAGAAAGCCATTCCCCCATCTCTAGATTGGAGAGGAAGCAATATTTTAGCAGGTAGGCCAATGTCTATTCTGATGAAACTCTGTTTCTAATTAATTGTATTTGTGTGGGAGAGTGGACAGAACTACACACCACCACCCGAATATAAGTGGATTCTAATCTATGCTGTTCTCTGTCTTCAGGTGGGAGATATACAGTTACCATTCCACTTTACAGCAAAGGTGGGGAGATTGCTTTTAATTAGAACATTGAATAATCTTTAACTAGTTAGCTATGTTTCTTGGGGCAGCAGATATCTAACCAGGTGCCCATATTAAAAATGTTATGAATAGAACAGTCTCCTTTAACAGACCTATGGCATAAAATATGGAAACTACAGTTTATTTCTTGAAAACAGTATGATAATAGCATCTCCTATTCTAAACAAATTAAAGTAAGAGAAAAAAGAAGAAAAAAGAGTGGAAGGCATCTACAGATAAAAAAAAAAAGAACTTGTAAAAGTAGCTGAGTTAAAAACTGTAGGAACATCCTTTCCCCATAAAAGAATTGGGGATAAGATAACATGGTCCTCTTGATGTACAGGTGTGCTCCAGGAACTGACAGTGCAAGTATTGGGTTTTAGTCACAGTTAGCTTCTTGCCCTAATGCAATTGTTAAAGTGGGGTTCACCGCTAATCTAAGCAGACTATCTATAATGGCATCCCAGAAGCTCTTCTGAAAACATTGTATTGGTACCTGAGCTACTGCATCTCAATGAGCTGTACATGAGTTTTCAGAAACACTCTGGCTTTTGAAAAAGAATTATCTGTTAAGTTCAACAGAGACCCCACTTCTAACTGCTTCTTGAACTCAAAGAAAGAGAATTTGAAGCTGACTTTTTATGTTCTATTCCCACAGCCTTTCACTTCATAGTGAATTCAAAAGTGTGTTCTGAAGTCCATTGGCATAAATACAATATATAGGCCTTTAATACGATGAAGCACACATAGAAACAGACATACTAGCTTATGAGGCCTTTCAAAAGAATTGCATTTCTAAAATCACATAGAAAAAAAAAGACAACTAAAATTAATATTCTGGTGGCTGGTTTTTGAACAGTACTTTTAATAGGAGCATGCCACAAATTTCTACAGCAATAGCTAGATCTTCCTGTGGTAGGTCCAAAAATTGTCACAGGCCACTTGTAAGAGATTTAGGATCTTTATTGCACATTGTCTAGGGAAGAAATTGTTGATAACACTTCCAGGGGAAAAGAAGAGACTAGATATATCGCTTGCTAATTTATATAAGCAAGGCCCTGAGACCTTCCAATATAAGGTCACTAAGCAAGGGCTTTTCCAAAAGATGGATTAAAGCTGATTTTCTTGGCTAGCAAGCCAGAAAGGCAGCCAGTATAAGCAACAGCCAAACTATAAAAGATTTCTCTCCTACATGATGTCAAATCTGAGAGGAAGCACCTACAAACAGGAAACCCAATCAAGATATTTGAGCTCTTGGGAAGAACCCCAAAGTAGTCCCTCTCAACCTCCTTAGAGTTATTGACACAACAGTGGGAGCCCGCATTTTGGGGGGAGGCATTACTAAGGTCATTATTTTAGTGTGGTACTGACTTGGGTAACAGCTGCCTAGGGACCTAATAACTGGAATAGTTTATATTGAAAGTCTCTCACTCGTATACTACTAGAAGTAGTTTATGAGGCTAGATGGGCTGATTTGTTTTTAAAACTACAGAGAACTTAGTCATGACATTAGTGGTTTCAGTAAACACCAGATCTCTGTAATGTACTCAGATGTCAAATCCAGTACCCCTACTGTGCTCTGTTTTTAGACAACCTTAATTCTATGCACTATCACCCTAGCCATTCAAAGATACAAACAAAAAACAGCTTTTCTAGTTAAGTACAGCCTCTTTCTTTGTCCCAGATTCAAGATTTATACTTTGTTCTTTCAAATATATAATTTGCAAATAAATGGTTGTGCTAAGGGTTTGGCTAGGAATTTGTGAAAGGACAAAATATACAAACAGTATTTAAATTCAACCATTCAGGTTGTTTAGTATTGAATTCACTGATAAGAATAGCCACTCCATCCTATAAGAAAAGTATTAAGAGGATTAAGTCCTATATGCTAATTTTTTCTAAAATTAAAACAATCAGGACCACATTGTTATCTCTGGTTTTCATTTAAAATGGGTGAAATTCATTCTAGTATAGTAGACCATTTTTAGACTGTAGGTTCTTTGAGCAAAGTAATTTAGAACATGTTTTACAGCGTCTATCACAGTGAAGCCCAATTTGGTTGTGGCCTTTGATGCTACCATAATATAAATGTTAAATAATAAGAACTAACCCTTCATGCCACTTGATGTTTTAAAATGTGCAGAGGTATCTGTTTGGGGAATGTAATCCTCTGTATATTTTAAAACTACCTGAATTCCTCTAATGTCAGACCTTTCCATATCTTCTACAAGTCTCACCCATCAGGTTAAACCTCTCCTTAAATGTTATGTTTTGTTAAAATAAGGTATAAAAAGCCTAAGGCCAATGGAAATTACGTACATGTACACAGTACCTTTAGGAGAGCCAGTGTAAACCGTATTTTCAAAGAAACGAAAAACATTTCCCTGCAGCATTTGCAATCTAAACCCTGTGGCATTGTGATAGTGTATGACCACCTTAATTTATAAAATAAAATAAAATAAATAATAAAAAAGTGAAACTTACTAGCATATTTTAATTCACTGATATGGAAACAATGCATGCCTGATGCTGGCAGGCAAGATGCCAGCTCTTGTCAAGCCACAGGCATTTGCTAAGAACTGAAACTGACAGCTAAAGATCCGACCAGTTCACTTACAAAGTATTGTTCACAATATGTATTAGTCTTAAAAGTCACAATATTGTTTAGAAGATACAAAATGTTTGTAAGTTGTTGCATGCATTATTTTTATTTGTAATGTCTGCATTCCTTGCTATAAGAATGTAAGTTTTGCTTTACAGCTTTGAAAATATTTACTCTGAACTTGTGACTTCAGGTGAGATGGGTACATCTTCCCACTCAGAAGAACTATAAAAATGAGATGGGTCATCTGTGACGGGGTGTACCACCCCCTCCCACCAGAGAGGGAGCCCTCAGCTTCCTCAACAGCCAAAAAGGCAGGCTGCAAGCTCCCTGGCAGGAAGCCAGAGTTAAAAGCACAACAGCAGCCTCAGCAAGAGGTGGGATGACAGAGGAGAGAGGTTCACTCGCAGATCCTACAAGGAGGATTGAAGTGGCAAGAGCCATAGCTGTTTAGAAAGAGATGATAAGACCAGAGCTGTTCAGGAGTACGGGGATGCCCTGCAGTGAGCCCTGTAGAGCCCAGCCATGGCCAGAAGGGCTTTTGGAAGGGACTGCACGAACATCATCACTTCAAAGAACCTTGCCGTGCCCAGAGGGGCTTCAAGACTATATGGCAAACACAGCATTGCTGCTAAGGGGGAACGCTGCTTTGCCCAGAAGGGCCACAGGACCATGCTGCAGCCCAGCTTTGCTGTGGAAGGAGTCCTGTCCCACCCAGGAGCTTCTGGATTTTGAAGCAGATCAACATCTCTGCTTGCGGGGAGTCCAGCCTCACCTAGAGGGGCTGTAGGACTTCACTGTGACCCAGTGCAGTTGTGAGTTGAGCCCCACTATGCTCAGCCAGACTCTCAGGAGTGTGTTGCTGCCCTGGGGCAACATCTCAGTGTCTGCACAGTCTAAAAAGGGACAAAAACACTTTTTCAAGGGAGAACCTTATATATTATCACACCATCAATGAACATCGTGATGCAAAGAATTGATCAGTGGCTTTACTGAATCTGAGAAATTCTTTGTGAAAGGAAGCTCATCCAATGGACTTGGAGGCTGAATTAAAGACAAAGAACAAAGACGCAGAACAAAAATCCATCTCTTCGCAGCCTGAACTCCCACAGAACCAGCAATACCAAGCTGAAGCCAGAAATCCCTAGGAATTACCTCCTGGGTCTAGCCTGGAAATCTTTGAATTGACAGCTCACTATGACTGTCATTTTTAGGATCTAGATTGCAACTCATTTTTGTGTATTGATGCTTGCTATAACCTGTAAGTAACTCTCATTTGTTTTTCCCAGTTAATAAAGCAAGTAGTTCACTACAGCACTGGCTATTGCCATTTTTGGTGTAAGATCTAGTGTACCACTTGATTTGGAAAAAAGTGTCTGCTCTCCTGGGATTGGAAGCAAACTGAATATTACACAATTTTTGTGTAAATGACCATTTATTACTAAGTCTAGCTCACTTGGCTGGGCAAGATAGACTGGAGAGTCTGAGGGGCAGTCTGTGACTCCATGCATGGCAAAACTGTTAGAAGATCCAGCAGTTCACATTTGTTACTAGTTTGGTGAAATCTACTTATAGAACACACCACCATTTTGGAGTGACTGCCCTTTTTTGACAGTCTGCCCTAAGGTAGGCACTCCCAGTCATGAGCCACTCCAGACAGCATGACAGAATACATGCAGTAGTAAACAGCATAAATAGTTTTAAAAAAATGCATTCAAACTTCATTATCTTTGGTGGTAACAGTAACACTGGTAAAGAGATGGGTTGTAAGAATATACATTTACCATAAACGTGTTCTTTAAAGTTCATGCCTATTTACTTTTCTGTTGGACAGTAGTTTAAAGAGTTTCTAAACTATGTTTTCTTCAGAACAGTACTTTCTTCTCTAACCTTTCTAAATTACTGTACTTTTCTTGGATCTCTTTATTACTTAGTTTTCCATTTTGTCTCTTTGCTTTCATTTTCCTCTGAGAATAAGAGGGAGAGAACATTGCCACAATATTCCAGTTTGACCCATACAGGACTTGAAAAAAAATCCCTCTACTATTTTAGCAGAGTGATTTGCTGCTTTTTTCACTGTTTATAAAAAATTGTGTTAATCATTCCTACTTCAGCCAGCTTTACCTCAAAATTCTTCTCCTCCATTTGACTACAGAGGAGCAGTATGTTCTTGTTCCTTGATTTTTGCACCCCTTTTCTAGCCCAACCTTCTTGTGTGACTATCCTCTGTCCCAAATTGTTTCCACTAACAGGTACTGTATCGTGTTCAGCAAACAAGCACGTTTTTCATCTGCTCAGCTAGCCACTAAAGTAAATGGCAAAATGCCCACTGACTGCAGGGACTTCTGCCCTTTTAGCATACTTGCTAAAATTGCATATCAGTATTTTTCCTACAGTATATCAAAACGTTCCTAAGCTGGTCTTTAAAACTTACATTCTATTTCCACCTGTGTCACTGGTAATAAAGAGCAAAACTTCTGATTCCTCCTTGAACTCTTGCTGAAAGTTGGTCTATCTGGGATGTAATTTGCCCAACCCAGCACTCAGGAGGCAATAAAATTAAAATCATGTTTGTTCAATGAAGCCCCAGACACTCATCTCTATGTCCTTGGGTCATGCTTGATTTGTATCATTGTCCTTAAAAGTGTGCATCATAGTAAACATTTTTTACCCTGCTGCTTCATATTTATTTTCTCTTCCTCAGGAACTCCACAAAATTGTATTTGCTTCACTGTTTGGCATTTTGATTCTTGAGACTGACATTCTTGCAGTGCTAAATAACCCAACACTTTGAGTCACGCCAAGTGAATGACTTCATCCAGGAAACACCACATCCTCTATTGCCCACAAATCATTAGGATTCATCTCTAGTTTGTGCCAACAACACTCCATGTATATCCCATAGAAACTATAAAGAATAAGCCAAAATTCAAAAGCATAGGGAATACAAGATGTGATGTAGACAGTTCTCACCGGTATCACAAACAGCTCCTCTGACTTCTCACCCAACTAAACTCAATAACTCGCATGAATGCACTGCAGAATTTTACTCTTAGTCAGGGAGATGCCGTGGCTCAAATTCTGGTCTGTTATACTTCTGCAACTCCACTGCATATCCAGAATCAGGTCCTCCTTATAAATTGGGGGTCTTCAACCCAACTCTGGACTGTTTTTTTTCCATCTTATTTACTAGTCACACAAACAGCTCCCACTCAACACCTAGCAATCCAGTTCAAACTATAAAGAAAAAGCAAAATGGTTATGGTAGCCAAAGAAGAGCCAAAAGAATTGTTTGAGTTGCAAAGCTACTCTACCAGCCAGGCATTTATTTGCAGGACAGATCTTGTTGCATGGTGGAGACCTTACATAAAAAGTCTCCAAGACAAGAGGGAATCTTCAGTCTCATCAGGTGTCAGACTTTCCAGACAGCACCCAGAACTTCAGAGTATAGAATGGAGAAATGGATTCAGTCAGCTGTTCTCCAAATCCTCAGATCTACTGCAAATTCTCTAGAGGTCAACCTAGCATCACACAGTATGTTATAACGAAGGGAAGAGTTGCAGAGACCTGTTCCACAGGGTATTAGAAGTGTTGTACAAAAGTCTCTCTGAAGGCTGGTCCCCATGCACAACAGTAGCCCATCATTTTTCTTGCCTTGGAGACTTTCTATATAGCCATAGAAGCGCCAGAATTTGCCTTTTTCTCTCTTAATTTCTCCTAAAGATTTACTTTTCTTTTGTGGAGTCATTCCCAAGCACTTTAGCACTTTCACATTTACTCAGTTACAGCACCTCAACAGAATAAGTGAGATTCCCCATTTATATAGCTCATGCCTAGACCCTTAGAAAATTAGGAAAACTCACCAACTTTACGCTCATCAATAATCAAGTCATCTGCAAAAACAATTATATGTGCTCACTGCCATTGATGGAATTTTAAAAAGCAGTGAAAGACCTTAAACACATGTTAAAAGAAACTAGATGCAATGACTATTTTTTCCACATTCTTAAAAACAAAGGACAGAAGTGTGCCATGTCTGAAACAGCATCCAGCAGAAGAACTAAATGGGGAGAAGGTACTGTGCCATATTAACCGTCAGTAAAGCTATAGAATTGATATGGATCAAAGCCAGATCTGTGGATCAGGGACAGGGCTGAGAGACAACCAAGACACCAGCAAATTTTAGAATTCCAGATCCATGCTTGAGGTTGGAGACATGGAAGGAGACTGCTTGGGTTTAGATGGGGTACAAGTCTTGTCTAGAGAACAGCTGGGAAAGAAGTGTTGAAGGGATATGAACCTTTGCAGTCTCTCCTAAATGTAATGGCTCTGACTAGAGTCAGCAACAATGTGCTCCTGCCAAGAATGAACAGACTACAACAGAAGTCGAAAGACAGATCACAGCCTAATCAAAAAGTCTTACACAAGAGATTAGTGTACAAACATTTTTAAAAGGCTTCTACAAATATAATGTAAGTAGACATGGAGTCGAGCCACAAAATCCAGATCTGTATTCTAAATACCTTAAAGTTCACGGATGCTCAGATCAGAGACTTTGGTTTGACCAATGATAAAGATAGGGACAATCTGCCAAATTCAGATTTGGGTTCAGATTTCTTACAATCCAATATTTAGGGTCATTCAGATCAGAGGATTTTGTTCAGGCCCATTTCTAAACATCAGAAGGAGCATTAGTTAGTTAATAACAATACTGTTAATTTAACCCTCCGTGAGATACTCTTTGGTACAGCTCTGTATTTTTTTAATACCACTTATTATAACAAATACACTGATGTTTCTCTATTCCTTAAATAAACTCTATCTACTAGCTTTTCCAAATCTTCTACTATCATTTGCACTATGTTTTCTACTGTTAGTTACCATTTGCTTTAGTCAAGGTCAATGAATTTATTACCACCAGGAAAAAAAAGAAGTGAATTTGTGAAAGTTACCGAGTCAACAATATTGTGGGATATATCTTCCTAATTCCAGATTGAAGTGGAAACATTCATTTGTGCATTCAGTCATAAAATGTTAAAAAGCAGTGGGCATAAATGGGACATGCTTAAGAAAATCCATTTACTCAAGAACTGCAAGCATGTACTGGCAAGCTGAAAAATTTAACATTTTCAATTCAAAACCTCATTAAAGTGCAATGCAATTCTTCTGTCCTTCCTTTTCCAGCATGACTTGTACCAGGAAATTTGTATGTAAACAGAGGTCTTTGCCCTTATAAGCATCCTTTTCCTTCTGTTTGATCCACCTATCATCTAGGGTGTTGTTCTATGTAATATTGGGGCTCAATTCTGCAACCTTTTGCACAAGCAAGTAATCTCCCATAAGAGCAACCCCTCAAGGGAAAAGAAGGGAACAGGAGGAGCAGTCTGCAGGATATGATGCCTTCTAATCATATGGATCTTCTGGATCCTCCTGACCTGCACACATAGGTGGTCTCCCTTCCTCATGGTCCCGTGACTGCTGTAACATCCATTCTGCTTTTCGCTGACTCCCCCTGGATTGTCTCCAGTAGGTGCTCAGAGAGTTAACAATACAGCTTCAGGCAATATTTACTCCTTATGAAGGTGAAATCCAGGCTCCACTGAAATCAAAACTTCCATTGACTTCAAGGGGGCCAGTATTTCACCTCCAATCTCCATACAAGGGACTGTACAGCTGGTATTGGTTCATCCCTACCAATGACCCAAACCCTGAGAAACCAAATGTAAATGTAAAAGAGAGAGGAGTTGAAGTCTGCAGAAACCAAAGCATCCTAACTTGGTATTTATGCCAGCGCAAGGCTGCAGAAAGCATGCGGGGGGATCATCCTTCACTTTTGCAGTGGCATGGACATATCACGCTGGGAGGGCTCTGCTACATATGTCTCTTGTTTGTGTATTCCTTGTATCACCCATAATTTTACAAGATGAGTATTCTTTTTAATGGAAAACTGCACAAATATGAAAAGCTGATATTTGATGTCATGATATATTTTGCCGGTTTTGTGAAATGTCCCTATAGAATTCAACGGGGACTTTTCACAAAACCAGCAAAATATAACATTGCATCAACTCACCAGAAAAGAGGCCTCTTGGATTCTCTTTAGAACAAACTTTTCTTACTAGATTACAGCTGACCTGTATCACTATCTAATAGCAAAAGCAAAAAACAATTCCAACAAGGTTAAAATGTTTAACCTTGGAACTACTTTACTGTCAAGTGGGACCTATTTAATTTTAACACCACAAATTGATTAAGCCAAATAATTTCCAAGAGATTACTTTTCATACACAAATATTAAAATAGCTCAATAAAATTCATCATACATTTTCCAATTAAAATTAAAATAACTGGGGGGAAAAGTCAAAATAATGATGCATGGATGTTAAAAACCATGCCATCAATTTCTATCATCAATTGTCATTCACTGTTATTCCACAGCACCACTCAATTATCTCAAGCGTCTTTTAATTAAAAGTATTAGGTATGTCCAACTCAGTTTATTACCTACTCAAGTCTACTGGACCTTTTTATTCTGACTCCTCACGAAGTTTTTCATATCTGCGACAACTGCTTGCATCAAACATCAGCTATCTAAGCAATCAGTAATTTTAATCTGATATACTAAAACCAATATAAAAAACTATATCCTGTTTTGTTTATTCATACTAAAAGGCTTTCACTTAATGACTTGTGAGATTTTACTCCACAAAAACAGGTTCTCTTCGGGGGTGGGGGGATTGCGTGCTGGATAATTGTGCTGACTTGATTTACTATGAATACTGTACTTACCTTTGGTGCAGAGCAGCTGAAAGAAAACAGGCTATGTACCTACATTTTGTTCATTATGGACTCAGACCACAAGGTGTCCAACTCCCATTGGGTTTAGGATGCTCATGGGCTCTGGGAGTGGCTCAGTACTGTGCAAAATCCTGCTGTACAGCACAAATCAATTAGTTTTTAAAATCTTGCATGATAGACAAATATGTTCTCCTTCAGTGCCTCAGCACATGATCTGAAATAAAAATATTGGCCACCCACTCATTTTGTCATTTCTCACTCCTTCATTTGTTCTAACACTCAAATCGCACTTCTCATGAGAAGCAGACTCTCACTGAACTAAATGTAATGGGACTGATCCTGCAAACATTATTTCCATGCATACTGCTTTACTACTATACACAGACAGCTTGGCAGTGGGACTACATACAGTTCTAAAGACTACATCCTAGTTTGTAGGTTTGGATCCATTAGTGGTGGAATCTTTACACTATATCATAATCCACCATTTTTTTTCTTCACAGAGTGGGAAAAAGAAAAAAACTTGCATAAAATTTAACATTTTGGCTATCAGATAAGACTATTGATCCATCAGACCTAATAACTTGCCTCTGAAAATTTAATAATTCTTAAGACTTTCCAAAAAAACCAATGCAGTCCTGTAATGTTCAGCCAGTGTTTGGTATCTTTAAGGTGGGAGATACTAAAGCAGGGGGCTTGTCCAAAATCACAGTGGTAGTCACACAAAACCAAGTATATAGAATAGGGGTCTCAAACTCAAATTACCATGAGGGCTACATGAGGACTAGTACAGGGCCGCACAAGGACTAGTATCTTAGCCCGGGGGCTGCACCAATGAAACCTTTTCATACAACTATATTGGAAATATAGGTAACAATAGTGTTGTTGCAGGCTGCAGGAAATAGCTTTAGTGGCCACATGCATCCCACAGGCCATGTGTTTGAGACCCCTGATGTGGAACATATCTCCTACTGACTAAATAACAAGACAGTCCTTATTTATACCCTCTTCTAGTAGACTTTATAACCATAACCTTTGAAGTTGCTAACAGTTCTAGAGAGCCAATGTTACCTATTTCAGCACAGTCATCTATTTAATCCAGGCACTTTATTTGACCTGACAATTTACTGCAACAATTAATACTCTATATTGAGTAAGTAGAAGAAAATTACACAACATGTTATTCCGGTGGTGGTGCATGGGAAAGGGAAAGGTTATTACTTTTTTTAAAAAAAAAGTTAATGAAGTCTTCCTGAAAATCTTGACTTTGGTAACTTCTTTTTTTCCCCAGGAGATAGATAGATAGATAGATAGATAGATAGATAGATAGATAGATAGATAGATATACACACACACTCAGTCCTTATTAATATGTGAAGCCAACAGAAGTTTTGCCCCCATACTGTGCATATAGATCAGTAGATTAAATATTATCCTCAATGAAAACTACATAATTAGAAGATTAAACATAATAATGTCTAAATATACATTTTTGCATATTTTTCCCTAAGTCCAAGTGATCCCTTTAAACTTTAATTCATTTATAAATGACATCTCATTATCTGACAGTGAACCAAGTATCAGGGCCAGCTCGACCCATAAGCAAATAAGGCAATTGCTGGGGGCTCCACTGACTTAGGGGTGACTGCAGTGTCATGCAGCGGTGGGGACAGGAGGGCTAGCTCAGAAGCTGGACCCACATGCCTGCCCCTTCTGGGGGTGGAGCAGGCCAGGCCATGGGGCAGGCTCTGCTTTCTTGCCCCACCTCTGGGCTCACCCTCCCTGCCCCTAAGGAGGAATAGCCAGTCCAAGGGTGGGGCAGGAGAGGAGAGCCTGGCCTCTGGGCTGGCCCGCTCTGCCCCTGGGCTGGCTGTTCCCTTCCCTGGGGGTGGGGTGAGCCAGCCAGAGTGCAGGTGTGGTTCCACACACCCCCCCCCCCGATGGGGCAGGGGAGGGTGCAAAACCAAAAGCTGGCTTGGGGCGCCACAGCCCCTAGAGCCATCCCTGCTAAGTGTAAGCATATGCATCATGTAGGAAGATTCATGAGCAGGATACATTTCACCCTGTAACAAGTGCAATGTGCAGTTTATTTTGATCAGAGAGGAATTAAATCTGTATAAATTCAGAAAACATATTCCACAGAGGGCAAAAACTTCAGTGGGTAAGATGCACGTAAACAGGCCATTTTACATTTGAATGTGTCACAGTATGCACAGATGCGCACAGGCTGATTCCCAGATCTGGTCCAATGTGCCTCTGTGACCCCTCCCATTCCCACTCCTGAACCTTGATTCACCCCACTTTGCCAAGTGACCACTCACCCCTGAGTCAGTCCACCCCAGCCTCTCATGTGTAATCGGTTCCAAGCCCTCTTGGCTACTCAAAGGATGGTCCCCAAGCGAGCAGCACCGGCCTCAGTTACCACACCAGGAGCCACAGTCTACAGAGATTGGTACCCACTTCCATACATTCAAGTCCATCCATTTAACAAAGAAATAGATTGTGCTCAGCCTTCCTCATTCACACCTCTAAAGTCCACGCAGCTTTAGATAAAACAACTACTAGTTTATTGATCAGATTATAATTCTGTGTGGGAATATGGCCAATCATGGCAGAATCACAATATAAATGAGTCAAGTGTGACCAGAAGGAAATAAAAGGTAAAATACACATACTAACCTAATATCACTACTTACTCTGACCTCAATGTCCAAGTTTACGCTCAAGATGTTTGGCTGTCAGATGTTTGTACAGCCAGTTTCTGCCTGAGGCCAGGCAGGGCCCAGATCTTGCTTGAAGTTGTGTCAAGATCGGAGAGTCCCAGGCAAAAAAAACCCCCAAATCTTAAGTGACTCTCTTTGTTTTCACTCCCCTCCCACCCCTCTCCTTCTAGGCAGAGGTGATCTCTTTGTCCATCTGAGCCCCCTCAGTTCTCATATCTTTAATGCTTTTTCCACATACTTGTTTGCTTACAGCTGTGGCAGTTTACACATTGCTGGGAGAGAGTTCTGTCAGCCTCCCACCCCCTCAAGCCATTGAAAATATGGAAATAGACTGAAAGAATCAAATCCCCTCACATAGACAACCAAAATGTTGCCATATGGTACAAATTTTCAGTCAGTGGCAGTCCAAGTTAAACTCGAACCAAAAGCCTAGAGATTAGAAAAATATCCCATTACTAATCCTTAAAATATTCACATAATCAATATATTCCCTAACCAAACATATGCAGTTGGTCCTGTTCCACAGCCCACTAAAGTCTATTGACTTTAATGGGCTTTGGATCAGGCCCACATCAGTACAAAACATTCTTTAAGAAGGCCCGGTTCTCTATTTCCTAACACCTTGGGCAGTCATTTCCACCATGTCTGAATGTTAGCATTTTTCACTCACTTTGTTCAGGTGGAAGTGACTACACAAGCTGCAGGATAGTGGAGAATGAGGTCTTGTGAATCTAAAAAGACTGTAATGTTTATATTATTGACAAAGCACAGAAATTTTTCAGTTAATTTTTATTGCTAATTTTAAGAAAGCCAAAAAGGAAGTTTCTTTTCAACTGTCAGTCATAAGAGTTCTACAATCTTCTCTCCTTACAAAGAACAATGAAGTAAATAAGTCATGCAATTTTAGAAAATAAAGATCCTCTTGCCAAAAGCCATAATTTGGGACACCAAGGCTTTTTAACCTTCCAAGGCCTGTTAGAGAGAAGTTAAAACTTCCTGATGTGAGGTTGACATAGTTTGTACAACTCTCATCAGATCAGCAGTCTTTTGCTTTACTAATATCAGCTATCTCTGAAATAATGCTTTGTGTCAATTGCTATGGAAGGGCTGGCTTCCAAATTCACTGGGAAATAGAAAGTAGAGCTTGGGGGTCCTGATCAGCAGAAAGCCAGGAGATGGATTTCACAAGGGGGAAAGTTATAATTAGGGTCAGGAAAAAAAAGAGCATTTGAAAATGCATGGCTCAGGTGCACTTTTGGAAACAGAGCTTCTCTTTCAGATAAATAATCTAAAGAGTAACAAAATGCTTCATAATGCTCTTAATTGCCCAAACACGCTGCAGTGACTTTTACTATGCACTCAATACAGAACTGTTCTCATTCACCCTCTGAAATATTAAAAGTTTGCGCCTGAATTAATATGATGACAGACAAATAAGTTCATAGTTTTCAACATGTTGTATTCTCCCTTTAGGCTTACCTCGGTCGTCCCATACAATGTGCCCATAGCGATCGGCTCAGAAAGAGTCTATCAAATGACTTTGACTGCTCTAAAATTTTGCAAATGGGGAGAGTGTGGTACCATATGTGTGCCACATGGGGAGGTCAGAGTAAAGCATGAAACAAGTATAGGATCACTGCTCTTTTGCAAAGACAGGAAAAAAATATAGCTTACACCCAGAACAATAGCAGTAATCAATTTCTAGTAAGAAACATTAATTACCAATTAATTATCAACTAATCTAATCAAGAAGATTAGTGTTTATTAGCCTCTCCAAATAGCTAAGGATCCTTTAATTTTAATCTGGAAAGGAATTTTATAGCAGAGGCATAAGCTTCTGTTTTAGTTTATGTCTCTGTTGCTGTATTTACGTCATAAAAGAATGATAAGTACTTAGACTTTATTAGATCAATAGTTAGAGTCAGAAACCACAACATCAACAAAACAGGACTGAATGAATAAATATTTTGGTGCTCAATTTCATCCTTGTTTTATTTAAACAGGACACAAATAGCAGCCTGAACACCTAGTAACTTTCCAGTATTAACTTCAAGAGTTCAGATAAAATACTTGCAGCATATAATATAGTTCTATAGAGGTTGCAGACTAATAAGCAATAGAAAATGACTACAAAACTTTAAAATGTAGGACAAGAAGTGATCTAATCTTTAGACTGCTTTGGTACATCAGACTCTGACAAAGAAATTCATTGTAGTAATCCCATATCTGCATACTGCCAATTAGTTCTGTTAGAATCATAATCTATTTATCTCTTCTGAGTCATAACAGCAAACAGTGCTGGATGATCAGTCTTTTTCTCTTGTGCTTATTACAAGAGAGGGGGAGTTTGGTTACATGTAGGTGATCCATCAGTTTCTTGGGAACAAAACCTCTGGATCACCAACTTGCACCATATTTTAAAGACTTTATTGAAAGCAGGAAAAGAAGTAACACTGTCTCTCTGTAACAAAAGTGTTATGGAAACAAGCAGGGAGGACAGCAAGGTTGGAAAGGCAAAACGGCCTGAAACACATTAAAGTATGTGGTAGCAAGGTTTGAAACCCCTAGTCTGGCTTCTATGGTTAGCATAAGGTTCAAAGCAATGACAACTGTTGAGCTTGTTTTGGGCTGAATTATTCTAGCTCACTATTTCAGCAGTCCCAAATTAGAATGTGAATTGCTACATAATGTTGTGTCATTTGAGACATTCTTATACAAACACAAACCCCTGTGTTTTCGCCAATGCAGGGAAAGAAAGGGGGCCAGGCCAGCACCCAGTATAAAAGGAGAGTGGGGGAAAGGGGAACCATGGTTTCAGATATGGCAATGTTCCCTCTAAGCTGATGATGCAGCTGAGCAAGGTATGGTGTTCACTGAGCGTCGATTTGTAAGGCATGGCACCACGTGGGCAACAATTTTTGCTCCACCTGCTGAGGCCAAGTCCCTGCCAGGCCCTGGGGTTTCCCACACAGTCGCTGAATCAGAGGCAGAATCTTAGTGTATGTCTCTCATCAGTTGAGCATGCATTGCCATTTCTTGCAGGATCAGACTATAGAATTTATCCCTGAGTCTGTATGAAGAAGTTTATTCTTACCATGTCACATTAATCCCAGTGAAGAGGGCCTATGTAAAGTTTAAGAAAGCAGAACACCACATTGGTGAATGTGGCCCAAGGAGTTTAGAAAAGCATGTGTATTCTGTGTGCTTATGTGAACTGCAGTGTACATTTGGCCTTTAGAGGGCCATCTGACACTAATGCATAAATTCCACAGGGCCAGCTGTGTTAGTCTAGTTCAGCCAAAAAAGCAAGGCATCCTGGGGCACTTAATGACTAACAAATTTATTTATCACATGAGCTTTCATGGGAGAAAATCCCACTTCGTTAGACTCTTTGAAGATGGGGGAACTTCCAGAATGGGAGGAAAATAAATGCAGGGGAGTGTAAGACATGGGATCAGGTCAGACTGTAAGGGTATGTCCACACATAGGCTTTAAAGCAAAACAATACTGGTCATTTGGCTTTAAAAAAAATTAGGCCCACATGACGTTTTGCTGTTTCGATATGACGGGCTTCATCATATCATAACAACAAAACTTGGATCAAAATGTTAAAACCTACTAGGAAATCGAAAGAGCCATTGAATCAAAATGGTTGTTTCAAAACAATGCTGTTTGGAGGCATTGCTTCGAAACAACATTGTTTTGATTACATGGCTTTAACCTTCCTCCTAGGGTGCATGGCAGGGGTAGGGATTGCAGAGTGCCCCTTATCCCCTGCGGCTTGCAGGGCAGCGGTGGACTGGATCGGGGGGTGCCCCTTATCCCTTCACCCGCTGCATGGCCAAGGGTGGGGGATGCCGGGCACCCCGTGATCCCTCCCCCACCACCCAGCCAGCAGCAGGGGATAAGGGGTGCCTGATATCCATTCCCCGCCGCCCACCCAGCAGCAGGGGATAAGGGGCGCCCCCAGGCTCCCTTCTCCCACTGCCCTGCAAGTGGTCAGGGATAAGGGGCATCCCCAATCCAGTCTCCCACCACCAGGCCAGCAGCAGGGGATGCAGGGGGCAGGGGAATCCCTGCCCTGGGGGCTTTTTTCCCCCTGCCTGGCTTCCAGGTGAGAGCCAGGCAGGAGATTGGGTGGCAACATGATCCTGCCAGGGGGCCATGTTGCCACATCTCCCAAGATGCCCCTCTCCCAAATCAACCTAGCAAGTACTGTGTCCATATATGCAAGTTCGATTTGGGTTTTATTGGTGTGGACCTGTTAAATCCATTTCACTTAAATCAATTTAACTATTTTTAGATAGATTTGGTTAAACTGATTCAAGTAAAATCAATTTAACTGATTGTGTATGGACATACCCTGACAGTAAATCAAAGCAGTTGTTCAGATTCAAACACTGGGATACAGCACACAGAGGAAGGCGAAGTCAAGAGGTTACAGTCATATTATTGTTCATCTTTTAACAATGCATACCAGTTGCATTCATTTGGTTTAAGGAAAGTACTTAGTCCTGTAAATAAGCATTGATCATATAGCTAAGCTATTCCTCAGTATAAGAACTCTCATCCAAAAGTCTTCTACTACAAATCAAATAGTTAAACATTTTCACTCCTACATTAGATGTTTTGCAAAACTAAAAACTGTGGCTTTGGTTTTAGAAAAATAACAAGGAGTTGTGTGGCACTTTAAGACTAACAGATTTATTTTTTGCATGAGCTTTTGTAGGACAAGATCCCACTTCCTCAGATGCTTCGAAGATGGGTGAACTTACAGAAAGGAATGAAACTAAATGCAAGGGGGTGTAAAACATAGGATCGGGTCATACAGTAACAGCAAATCAGAGCAGTTTTCAGGTTCAAACCATGGGAAGCCTGAGGTCAAATTACCTTTTGTAATGGGAAAAGAACCCATAGTCTCGATTAAGTCCTGATTTCAAAGAATTTAGCTTGCATATTAATTCGAGTTCAGCTGTTTCTCTTCGAAGTCTTGATGTCCCAGCTACATCTCAGTCATTAGCAAATCAGTCATCGAGTGATTAGGAAGATGGAAGTGCTCAGCAACTGGTTTCTTTGTTCTTTGATTTCTGATGTCAGTTCTGTGCTCATTCAGCCTCTTAAGCAGCGATCTTCCTGTTTGTCCACTATATAAGGTGTTGGAGCATTTCTTGCACATGATGGCATAGACCACATTAGTAGATAAGCAGGTAAATGAACCTTTGATGGAGGAGCAGGCTTGATTAGGATTTATGATGGTATCTGTTGTGTAGATATGTGGGCAGAGTTGGCAGCGTGGTTTTTTGCAGGGGTGTGTGCCTGCTTCAATGTTTCTGTTGTTAGATCTGTGGTTGCTGGTGAGTATCTGTTTAAGATTAGAGGGCTGCCTATAAGCAAGGAGGGGTCTGTCTCCTAATGCTTGAGAGAGAAAGGGATCATCTTTTAGAATAGGCTGTAGGTCCTTAATGATCTGTTGCAGAGGTCTGACCTGGGGGTTGTATGTGGTGACTAGTGGTGTTCTGTTGCATAGTTTCTTGGGTCTCTCCTGTAGTAGATGACTTTGGGGAACCCATCTAGCTCTGTCAGTTTGTTTTCTTACTTCCCCAAGGTGGGTACTGTAGTTTCAAGAATGCTTGATAGAGATCCTCAAGATGTCTGTCTCTGTCTGAGGGATCAGAGCAGATGCGGTTATATCTTAGGGCTTGCCTGTAGACAATGGATCGTGTGGTGCGTTTAGGATGGAAGCTCGAAGGATGTAGGTAACTATACCGATCAGTAGGTTTTCAGTATAGGGTGGTGATGTTGCGTCTATCCCTGATTTGTACTGTAGTGTCAAGAAAGTGGATCTCCTGTGTGGAGTGTTCCAGGCTCAGTTTGATGGTGTCGTGGAAATTATTGAAATCTCTGTGAAAATCTTCAAGAGCATCCCTGCCATGTGTCCAGATGATAAAGATGTCATCAATGTAGCGCAGGTAAAGAAGAGGTGTTTTGGGATGAGACTCGAGGAAACGTTGTTCTAAGTCGCCCATAAAAATGTTGGCATATTGTGGGGCCATGCGGGTGCCCATAGCAGTGCCACTGATTTGGAGATATAAATGATCCTCAAATCTGAAGTGGTTGTGGGTGAGTACAAAGTCGCAAAGTTCAGTCACGAGCTGCGCTGTGTCATCATCTGGGATGGTTCTTCTAATAGCTTGTAATCCATTCTTGTGTGGGATGTTGGTGTAAAGAGCTTCTACATCCATAGTGGCCAGAATGGTGTTTTCAGGAAGTTCTCCAATGGACTGTATTTTCCTCAGGAAGTCTGTGGTGTCTTGAAGATAGCTGGGGATGTTGATAACATAGGGTCTGAGGAGGGAGTCCACATAGCCAGATAGGCCGGCAGTAAGAGTGCCAATGCCTGAGATGATAGGGTGTCCAGGGTTTCCTTTTTTATGGATTTTAGGTAGGTTTTAGAGTCCTTCTATAATGTGTACCTAGTGTCCTTAAAATTATGTATGTATATAAAATACCCTACCAGCTCATTTTAAGAAGCAGTACTGTTATTGCACCTCCAAAGACTGCCGCAAGCTCATTTATATTGTCGATACATTCTCCAGCCAAGGCTTTTGCCCACTGAGTTAAGGAGGCAGAGTTCCCCCCACTCTCCGCCCAGTAGCTTAAAGTTGCTGCTTTTACACATATTTTAGTGCTTTCTCTTGACAAGTGTGCATATTTCTCCCTACATTACGTCTACTTTTTAATCTTCTCACCACTGGCCTGGGAAGCTAATACTTCTTTAGTGGTGAATGACACAGGTGACAAATTACAAAGCCTGAGTGAGAACTTTCCTTCAGAGCTGAGCTCTGCACCTGGCCAGTTAATCAGAGCCCAGCCAGCACTGTACTGTGGCTATTTACTTCACCAGTTAGCTCTATGCTGCCTGCCCTTCCCTGCTCATTAAAGGAGACATACAGCAGGTGCCTCCCTCCTCCCTCCGCCGTATTCCTGATCCTGGCTCTGGGCAGTGCAGCAGTTGGGAGGGAAAGCTGTGTTAAATTAAATTACGCCTGGCCTGTTTCCCTGCCTGCCCAGCCCAGTGGGGTTTTGCAAGACTTCGGGGGTGGCAGCTGGGAAGGACTCCCCCTTACTTGGCAGCCAGAGCTACTCTGAGGGCGGGAGATTTTAAACTCCCCCAGCCTGACACAGCTCCCTGCTGGCTGGAAGAATGTGTGTTCCCTGCCGGCTAGGGGCTGCAGGGCCGGCAGTGATGCGTGGGCAGGGAAGTGACAGCTTCTGTGCGCGTGCACAGGCGCGCAGCTTAGACGGAACATAGGATATGAGCACCTCTCAAGTCACTGCACGACTGTTATTATTAACCCCTCTTCTCCCCACCACAGGGGTCACCCAACCCCTTTGCAAACCTGAAACGTCTGCAAACCAGCCCAACGCCCCTTCCGTCTTTGATCAGGTTGGGAAATGGGCCTGGCAAGGAGGGACACCTGGCCCCACATGTTTTGTGCCCCTGCGTTTTAGGGCAAGTGTTTCCCTCGCTCTTACCTGGCCCCTAGCTACCCCCTGGGGCAACTTTCAAAGCTCATTAGATGGAAGTGGGGGGGTGGCTAGGCCAATTGGTCAGCGAACGTAGCTGCTGTGCATGCACACTCCCCAGGCCAAGGAGCTGCCTGGGGTGGGCGTGCTGCAGCGGGGGAAGGCGTGGGCCGGTTGCATGGCTCCAAAGTTCTCCATTGCCCGCTCACTGCAGTGTGTGGAAGCAGGGAGGCATGGGTGCTTTCCGGAAGGCTCCGTGCTCCTATCAGGATGCAACCCTCCTCCCAGCCACCCCCTGGGCAGCCTCCTTCCCCTGCAGCTGGCAGCAGAGTGGGGCACGGGGGACTCTTTGGTATGCGGGAAAGGAACTTGATCCTTGCTGCAGCTGCGGTGGTAGACACCAGCCCACATTGACCTGCTGGCTTTGCCCAGCTTGGAGTTGGGCTGCCACTGCCCCGCGCCGAGGCTGCTGCTTGTTGATGTTCGGGTGTCAGGGAGGCAGCGGGAGCCTATGATCTACTACACTGCAGTGCCAGCGTCTGGAGCTGCCGCTGCAGGGCAGCCGGCACCACACGCGCAGGCACCATCCCCACCACCACACGCCGCTCCAGCCTCAGTGCTGCCCAGGCTCTCCAGGGACTGCAGACACACAACCTGCCACCCTGGGAAAGCGAGTACAAGGGGATGCGCTTCAGCAAACACAAGCCCAGCCTCCCCCCTTTTTTCGGTGCCTGGTTTTTCCCTGCAACAGAGACGGAGAGGCAGCCTTCCCCCACCCCCTCAGGCAGCACTGAGAAGAGGAATGGCAGGGAGGGGGGAAGTGCCCCCAGAGGGGGCAAGATTTGGCTGCCCAAAACACCTGCCTTTGCATTCCTTATGTAATGTGCTGCAAGTTTCCCTGTTGGATGGAAGCGCATGATCATCACACTAAAGCACAAAGAACAGATCAGGGGGAAGTGGGGGGGGTGTCAAGGAAAGATGAAGCTCATACATAAATAACAAATACAAGCACCCCAGCTTCTGCTGGGCAGGTCCACTTTGCTTTAGTTTCCCTTGAGGCACAAGCCCTGAGAAAGTACCTGTGTCACAAAGGAGGAGGGGGAGGGCACTGGTGCAGAATGGGGTGCTTTAGGCTCATATTTCACTTCAGAAAGGTGATCCTGGGTGGGAATATTGTGCAAACTAATCCAAAAGTCTGAGGCAGGCCCTGAGTGTCATAGCCTCTGTTCAGTAACTAACCACAGGCAGGGACTGGTGGCACAAGCCAAGAGCCCTTGAATCTTCTTTCCCAAACTACCTGCGACCCAAGGTTGGTTGAACATAGCAAGCTTTCCTTTTTGGTATAAAAGGGCAACGATATAAAACTTTCATACCCCCTGGGTACGCTAGACAGAAAACTAAAAGGTTCGCATAGGCGCCAAAGCTAATCTAAAACTGCTCTTTGCTTATTCATACACATATGCACATGCATGTCCGCACTGGCCTCATTACATTTCCCTTCCTCCCCTCAGCAGGATTGCAGAGCTACTTCAGTGAGCAACAGACAGGAGAGCATCAAAGAAAAACAATGCGATGCAATGTATTGCTTACCAGTTGAGTTCTTGTTTTTCTTAAGACTCTTGCCACAAAGACACTGCAGCATATGCGATCCTTTGCTGAAAATGTTCCAAAGAAACCACATTGATTTGGGCGAAAAGCAATCCAGCAGCTTATACACCCTGAGAAAGAAGAGATCCTTGTGGTTGCATAATAATAAACTGGGATCAGTTCTCCTGAACAGGGGCACCAGTTTTACCATAGAAAAAATAATTATATTCCGATCTTCTCCCAGTTTTTTTCCCCTCACGTGGTTTATTTCTTTGAGTCTTCTCAGTGGATGCTTTTTGCAGCCAGGATGAATGGTTATCCCCTAGATCAACATTGGATTATTACCAAAAGCGGGAAAAGAAATCCTTTTTCAGCATGAAGCCAAACAAAAAGTAAGGTAAAGAAATCCCAGTTGAGGCCAATAACTAAGCAGAGACAAAAGATCCTCAAAGAGAAAACCATAGCCTGTTACTTGATTGCTATGAGGATGGGTGGATCTGCAGAACAAAAGCCGACAGGATTCATCCTACTGAAAAACTGCCATTGTGCTGCCCCTAGGAGAGAAAACACTCAATCAATACGACCATCCAGATCAAGTCTGATTGATGAAGATGTGTACTCCCTTCTTAGTTAGAGTGCTGATTTACCAGTAAAGCCCAGTGATCTATGTAATCTTATTGCACCTGCAAGTCTCAATCACCCTGCAGAACAGATGCAAATCTAGCCCTTAGTAAGATCACAGTATGTGGAGAGAGAGAGAGATCTCTTTTCTTCCTCTCACTCTCCCAGCTTCCAATACTGGTGTGCATTTGGAAAAGATACCCCCCCGGATTTCGCTCCTGAGCCTTGGATGTGAGTTACAGGCATTAGAGTAGGAGGAGTTGAAATTTGCATTGAAAGACTGGCTTTCCATGACGTAGCCACGTGCTTCCAGGTCTGTCACCAGTGAGATGCTTCAGCCAGCCCAGGGAAGGCAGTGTCACTGCAGTCTCTGCCTGCCCCCTCCCTTCTCCCTCCCCACCCCCCTTCCCCTTGCTGCAGCTTAAAATAATGATCACACTCCGCCACTTTTACATTTGGGGTGAAGTGAAACCCATCTCCAAAAACCGGCCGAGCTTGGCATCCCTTCTGAGTTGAAAAAGACAGACTCCTGTCTGCAGATCCTTGTCACTTCAAGGGATGGAAAAGGAAAAACCTCAATCCAGGAGCTCATCTCAGAGAAAGGACTCTTTCTATAGACAACCTTTCTTTGTCAGGCTCAACGGTACATTTGCTTTTTGCCAGGCCTGTAAAAGATTTTATCACAAACTCCCCTCACTTTCCTCAAAATTACTGTCTTCCTATCCGCACCTCCCCCACTGCACACACACAAAACCGCCCCTCGCTTTGTCCACCAGCTCTCACCCCACATCGCATTCATACAAATTAACAACACTGCCTCAGACTTTATAAACAAAGAGGGCAATTCTGCACTCCTGAAAATCAGGAATGTCTCCATTTTCACTCTGGGGGTTTTAGTGTCTTTTGTAAACCTCAGCAGACTGGGAGCAGACACAGTCCTTTTGCTGTGTGTTTGTACAACGCTTAGGTTCTACAAATAAAGACAATGCAAATAATAACAGTAACAGACTGCTGACCTGAAGGACCCACAGCCCAACTGTGCGTGTGAAACTAACTGTAGTCAGGGTGAACACATACGCTCCTTAGATATCATTCTTAGATCAGTTATATATCGTGTTGCAACCACCCCCTTGTGAAAGTCTCCACTGAGCATCATATTAAAGTCAGTCCTCACCCAGCATCGCATCTACGTGAAGTCTAAGATGCTGAGCTCCAATGCAGAGAGGGACCTTCTGAGCAGTGCAATTGGACCTGTGTCTGCCAACAGTGGCTACTGACTGAGACTGGAAGTTGATGTCCAGGCTTCTCCTCACCTTTGCTGCAGCACTGCATGGTATAAAGGTATTGGAGGAAGTCAAAGCTAGAGGAGATGTGATACAGAGAATGAATAAAACTGGCAGATGAAGAATGAGGCAGAGGTATGGGGTCAGAATAACAGCGAAAGAGAAAAAGTATAGGCAATATGAAGCAGGCTTTTCTCTCTTCCCTCCTCCACCCAGCTCCAACCCCTCCTGAAACCAATACCCTTTTTCCAAGACAAGAGCTGACTTTTCAGCATGCAATAGCACTCTATAAATTAACCATTTAATTTCTTTTACACATAAACCTATGTCTTCATCTAGTAATTTACTCTGATGATCTACATCAGTTCAGACTCAGGCGGCTCAGTGTTTCTTCTAAATTTGTAGCTGCTACCATTAGTCAAATAGTCATAATAATACTTCTGTTAAATCTGTGTATGGGGATTCTGGCTCTTGTCCCCCCCAGACTCTCAATACTTGTATTGTGGTTTGCCTGTAGATGTCATTGCTTAGAAAAGTTTTCCAATAGATAGTCGGCTAAATACAATGAGGTTCTCTGAGCTAATAGTTCCCCAGACCTTCAAGGGTACCTAGGTGCTTAGATAGATTCTTTGAAGTTCTGGACCCCAGTCACTAGAAGGTTTTAGTTTTATTCTGTTGAGATTTTAGATCTATATAGAACTGTACAATTATTAATTACTTGTCATGGTCACGTCCCTTCTGAGAGGTATTTAAATATTAGTATCCCCATTTTACACATGCGGAAAGTGAGGCATAGATAACTAAAGGCCAGCATTTTCACAAGTGATTGTATGAAATTAGGCACCTAACTCTATCTTTCTGGATGTAGATGCCTAACTCAAGGCACCAAAGCTTGAATAAGCTGACCAGCACAATTTAACAAAGGTCACAGAGGGAGTCAGTATCAATAGCTGGGTTTATTCCTTTGTTCAGTGCTCTAGACCAGTGGTTCTCGACTGCTGTGTTGGGATACATTACTGTGTCGCCGAACAGTGTAAGTGTGTCACAGAGAGCTGGGGAAATGGCTGAATTTGGCCTTGTGGGGGTGGGCTGGTATGTCCTTTAGGGTTGCAATATGCCACCAAATGTGTTATGACCTGCAAAAGCTTGAGAACCACTGCTCTAGACCAGTGGTTTCCAACCTTTTCTCTGCTGCGGCACACCTTGATACCTTCAAATTTTTCGAGGCACATCACTATTAAAAAACTCATAAATATTCAAATTAACTTATGAATATTCATGAACCATGGCACAGTGTTTTGTAATGCTTTTATGTGGGGTAGCAGAGCAGGGGTGGCAAAACAGGGGAGGTCAGGAGTTGTGTGCAGTGGCAGAAGTGAGTGTAGGGCGCAGAGCAGGGCAGGGGTTGCAAAAGAGGACAATGGCAGCCATGTGGGGAACAGCACAGGGGTGGCAAGAGAGGAGGAAGGAAGGGAGAACAATGGCTTTGCGGAGGGCAGAGGGAACCTGGGGGGTGGGTGGGTAGGGCAGGGGAGCACGGTACAGCACCCACTTCCCCTTTCTCCACAGTGGCTCCCTGCCATCCAGGGCAAATCCTCACCCCACTGCTGCTCCTTCCCACCGCAGCGGGTCACATCCTCCCCTCCCCCAAAACCCTGCTGCCTGTGATGGACCCTCCCATCACTGCAAGGGCCAGAACTGGGCCTCCAGCCCCCAGCTACACCCCCCCACACAGCCACCCCAACCTGCAGCTACACCCCCCACACAGCCACTGCACCCCCTCAGCTACACCCCCCCAACCAAACAGCCACCCCACAACCCCAGCTGCATACCCTTTGCTACACAGTGACTCCCACCCACCTCTGCTACACACACACACACACACACACCTGCCCCATACAACCCCCAGCAGCAATCCCCCCGCCAAAGCCCTTACCTAGGCTGTTTGCAGGCTGCCTGACACAAACTGCTCTGCCCTGCAGGGGGAGATTCACACACTCCCAGCCTCCTACAGCTCGCTAGGTTAAGGTGGAGCCACCAGAACTCTGAGTTCCAGCTGCTCCTGCTATTCTGTGGGGGAGAGGGCTGGAACTCCACCGTCCAGTATCTTCCTCTATTTTTAGGGGTCCAGAATGCTCCCTGCCTAAAAATAGGGGGCCCAGAACTGTGTTCCTGTGCCTTCCCCCTTACTTTAACCCCACCCTTTTCCCAGACCTGCCCAGCCCAGGTGGCTGGGCTGAGCAGGGAGGGAACTTTAATCACAGCTCTCGAGGATGCTTGCAGCGCACTTTGGGTGTTGCTGCAGCACACTAGTGTGCCACAGCACACTGGTTGGGAACCACTGCTCTAGACTAACAAACAGTCCTTCCTTACATCCAGAGGGCATGCTATTGTTGAGCAGAGCAATTGGGCTCAGCCACAGGCTAGTGAGGAGTAGTCACGAGTTTATGACAGCCCTGGTACCATTAGTGGTAAGCACTGCTCCTTATAAATACTAAACTGATCTGGACTCTGCCAACTTGGCTGTGAGGGCACTCTGAATTATCTCTGATTTATACAAAAAAGCACCAACAAGATTTCAATTTAAGTGACTGATTTGCATTAGTTACATTTTCGGAGGTACCTTCCCAAGGAAGAGCACTAAGACCCACCTTCTTTTCTCTGAATGAACTCTGACATTTCTCCTTTACATTTCTTGATTCCACACATTACAGGAGACCATGGCTGTAGAACCAAAGAGACTGGTGCTGACAGATGCATCTGTGGCTTGGCATTGGAGTGGGACAGAAGACAGAGGCACGGTCTCTGGTAGGAAGAGAAAAGACATGGTCAGTCATCCTTTGACTCAGGTGACTTTATGTCTAGGCTGAGCAACGAAGCAAGAGAAGCCTATCTGGGCATCCATCCTCTTCAGGTAGAAAAAGAGAGAGATCTTGTGCAGGAAGTCTTCTTATTCAGACTGGAGGTCAATGAAAGGTTTGCACAGGACTTGAGGATTTGAACCATGCTCTGTAAGTAGAAGAGATCTCCCTTTCTCAAATGATAAATGTATTATAAAAAATGAAAATCAAGTATGTGCAGATCACATATACATATATTCTTCCAAAGTCTAAATGATCTTTTAAACACTTTAAATTCATTTGTAAATGGGCCCATCATTTACTGACATTGAGCTAGGTGTAAGCATTTTATCACAGTAGGAAGATTCATGAGCAAGAATACATTTTACCCTTTAACAAGTGTGATATGCAATTTAATTGAATGAAACCAGAATTAGGCAAAGAAAAGAGAGACTGCATCCTCTCAGGGCATCCCAGCTCTCTGAGAGTAGGAAAGAAACAGCTGTGTTTAGCCCCAATCTCTTAGCTAGATCAGGAGAACCAACCCTCCACTCACAGAGTTCTCCCAAGTGAGGAACCAACACGCAACAGAATTCCCAGGGGAGATTTTGGTGAGCAGATCCCTTCCCCAGAGGTTCTAGTTCCAGCTTCTACTTGGGACTAAAAGGCAAGCCACCGATGTGGGACTCCCATTTCACAGACAGGGCAAAAAGCTCCCTCTTTTCCCCAATGAATCTAATGTCTTAGATAAGCAAGAGAGAAAAGAAAACCTTACCAAGAGAACTCTTTTGCAGGGTAGTGTATACCAGACAAAGCTCCATCTAGGTCCCCCATCTTCTAGAAAGGATGGAGAGAGAGAGAGAGAGATCACCACCTAAATATTTTATTTTGCAGGCAGAGGAAGGAAAGAGGAGGACCAGGGTGGTGGTGGAAGAGGGCAGGAATAACTCCATGTATCAAGCAGATAAAGACAAAATCATGTCCTGCAACATCTGAAGATAAGAAAGCCCCCTTTCCACCAAGCCTCAGAAAAAGAAAAGCCCTATAATAAGGCACAGCATGTTCTTTATAGAGCGGCAAGACTGAGGGGGATGACCAAACAGCATCTGTACCCTACATTTTCTGTCTATGCTGCAGCAATGAGATAAACAAGAGTGGCTGTGAGTACACATAGATTATGGAGTCCTTTGGGACAGAGAGTATGTCTTCCTCTATAATAAGGACAATGTCAAGAACACGGATAGTATTTAATGACAAAATAAATAAATCTGCTGCCCTCTGTCATACCAAGGGGTACTGGCTAGAAGATACTGGGCTCTGAGATTCTCTCTCTTCTTCCTTTAAGCTCTTCCAGTCTGAAATATTCAGATATGCATTCGTGAAAGGGATGTTGTAAGGCTAAATTCATTGGACCTGAGTCTACACCACATTTCAGTGGAGGTTAGTGGAGAGTAGTGCAGACAAAAATGTCCAGCAGCTTTAGAAATGGAAGGTTGCTTACATGTAAATATCCTTCTTTGAGATGGGCTACTCACATACATTCAGATGTAGGTATCTACGTGCTGCAACCCACAATGCCCTTTCCCCTGGGCCCACCGAGAGAAATGCTTCCATGTTGCACAGTACGTGGCCCTGGTGGAGGTCTTTCTGCTCACGATTAGGACCTTTTGTACCCTTCCTGAGCATGCCCGCTCATGAGGTTTTAACCATGGCATCTTGGTGCTGTCAGGTGTAAAACCCCCGGGTCTGTGTGGCGTATATGGCCAGAGTCCTGGATGAGGAGGTTTGCCCTGAGGGGAAGTGTTATGGGTTGAGCTATTGCGAGGTCCACCAGGGTGGAGTACCAAAGGTGGCGGGGCCAAGCTGGTGCTATCAGGATTATGTCTGCTTCCTCCCTCTTGATCTTTATAAGGGTCCTGTGGATCAGAGGGAGAAGTAGGAAGGTGTAGAGGAGTGGACCTCCCCAATTTATCAGGAAGGCATCTGAGACTGACCCGCTTTCCTTGCCCCTGATTGAGCAGAACTGATCACATTTGCGGTTCTCCCATGATTTGAATAGGTCCATCTGTGGGAGGCCCTACCTCTCAAAGAGGTGTTCTACTACCTCTAGGTGTAAGGACCATTCATGCTGGGGAAGGAGTTTTCTGCTTAAGCTGTCCCACTGGGAATTTTTGGTCCCCAGTAGGTGGTATGCTGCTAGGTTGAAATCATGCTGCAGGGCCAGGTTTCAAAGTGGGGAAGCTTCCCTGCAAAGAGTCTGTGATCAAGCATCCCACTGGCAGTTGATATAGAACATAGCTGCTGTGTTGTCTGTCATGATCTGCAGAGACTTCTTGCCTAGGAAGGCTATGCACACCAGGAGGATTGCCCTCAGCTCTTTCACATTTATGGGTAGGGAGCTGTCTTTCTGAGCCCATGTGCCCTATGTGGACAGGCCCCCTGATATGTGTGCTCCTCACCCCCAGTCTGATGCATCTATAATGAGTGTGATTGAGGGGTTCATGACCTCAAAGGGAACCCCTTTGTATGCGAACCAAGGGTCCTGCCAAATCCTCAGTGAATCCAGGACCTCCCCAGGGAGAGTGACTACCTTGGTCGGGGGGTGTCGGTTCAGGCAGAACACTGAGGCCAACCATGCCTGCAGAGGTCTCATTTGAAGGTGGGCCATCCTTATCACGTATGTGGAGGCCACCATGTGGCCCAATAGCTGGAGACAGTGCCTCGCTGTTGTCATCGGGGCATGTAGTAGTTTTGAAATGACAGTAGACATGGACTAAAACCTGGATGGGGGAAGAGAAGTTTTTGCCTCAGGAGAGTCCAGGTAGGCCCCTATAAAGTCTATGCTCCTTGAGGGAGAGAGTCTTGATTTTTCTTTGTTTACTAGTTGTCCTAGTCTGTTGCATAAGCTTAGAGTTGTGTGGACACTGCGCATGACCTTGTACTTTGATTTTCCTCTTATCAGCCAATCGTCCATGTACGGGTAAACCTGAGTACCCTGCTTTCTCAGATGTGCTGCTATGGCTGCAATACACTTTCTGATCACTCTTGGGGCTACCAAGAGACCAAAGGGCAGTGTTGTGAACTGGAAGTGCTTTCCACCTACCATGAAGTGGAGGCACCTACTGTGCTTCTGTCTTTTGGAAATATGAAAGTAAGCATCCTTTAGACTGAGGGCCACAAACCAATCCCCTGGGTCCAAGTATGGAATGATTTGTGATAGGGAGACCATTTGGAACTTAATTTTCCTTACACTTTTGTTTAGAGGTCTTAAGTCTTATATGGACTGGAGGCTGCTGTTCACCTTCAGGACCAGGAAGAAGCGGGAGTAGAACCCTTTTCCTCTTTCTCTTGGGGGAACTTTCTCTATTGCTCCCAAGTCTAGAGCTTCTGTTACTCCTGTATCAGTACTTGTTCATGGAGGGGTCCTGAAGTAAGGTAAGGAGGCAGTTTTCTGCCTAGGGGGGTCTGGCTCTGAACTGTTTGGTATAACTGTGGAAGATCATGCCTAGGACCCATCAGTCTGAGGTTATTCTTGCCCATTGATGGTGGAAGTGAGCTAAGCGGTTTGTGAATGGTAGGGACTGGGATCAGTGGATGGTGTGGTCCTCTGGCAAGAGGTCAAAACCTCTGCCTGTGTCCAGAAGGGTGGTTATTGCTATTGTACCCTTGGCATGAGGGTTGCTTGCCACCTTGGGAAAGGTGGCCTCTGCTGCCTCTGCCCCTGTCCTTGTCTCTGCTCCAGTAAGGGCGATCGGATGACTGTAAAGGGTGGCTTCTACGTCCCTATTGTTGCTGGGACTGCTACTGGGGCTGCTGCTGAAGGTGCTGCTGCTGGGAGTGGTAGGGCCATCTAGGAGGCTGAGAAGCGTACATCCTTAACGAGCGGAGGCTGGCCTTAGTGTCTTTCATGCCGTGTAACTTGGCATCCATTGACTCCAGAAACAATGAAGGGCCTTCAAAAGGAAGGTCCTGGATGGACTGTTGCATTTGGAGGAACAGACCAGAGCCCTGAAGCCAGGAGGCCCTCCACATAGCCAGTGGCGGCTTTTGGGGTAGGCGAAGCAGGTGGCTGCCTAGGGCCCCAAGGAATAATGGGGTCCGTCCTCAATTTGGTGGACAGAAATGAAAATACAGAATAATATAGAAATTGTTCCCATCTAGCAGAGCTAGTAGGGCTGGAAGCCTAAGGACTTTTCACTCTTGGCTTGTCAAGGCAAGCTACCATTAGGATCTGTGCTTTGTCTGAATTGCAGATTGCACCATTATCTGCCCATCACCATCACATTGACATGCTAAAAAAGCAGGAGCAAGCAACAGACAGCACAATAGCAGGAACTTTTCCAGTGGCGTCAGCTTTTAATTCCTCAGTGTGGCCATTTATTCTGCCATTTTTTTTAATTTTGTGAAACATTGCCTTTTTCTTTTCTTTTTTACCTGTTCTTTTGCCTTTTCCTTTGACTTTGTGATAATTTTTACTTTGGCTTTGGTTAGCTCAGGTTACCGGGTAGGTCCATATAGGCTGCTACATATAAATACAGTGCTGCCCTTAGGCAATAATTACAGCTGTGTGTGATGCCTGTGCTGTATGTCTTTCTTTTGGTAAGTAATTTTTAGCTGCTTCTCTACTATTTAATATTTTTGAGGGGGCCAGAGTCTTATAAACTTGAGTACTTCAGAGAATTTCATTGAAATGTGGTGTTTTTCATTTATAGTTACACATTAGAAACCTTCTTTTTATTTATTTTTATTTATTATACTTATTTGTATTAAATGTCTAGTTCACATAAACCTAAGCCCATATGAAAAATTTGTAAGATTTCACTGCCAAAATTTTAAATGTGGTATTTGTTATTTTGGAGCCACTATTAATGTTAACACTTTTTATTTATTAATTAATGCTCAGACTTTTGAAAACATTTTAAAATGTTCATTTTAACTTTGTAGTTTAGCATTAGCTCATTTACGTTCAGTGAAAGATGATCAACTTACCAGCTTCATGATGGGAAGATCTTTAAAAGTATCATACCCAAGAATAATTTACAAGGTCCAAAGGGATAGTCATGTTAGTTCGGTTCAGCGAAACAAACAGGGAGCCCTGGGGGGGTGGTGTGGGGTGCTTAGTGGTACAGGGGGGACTGGGGCCGGGGAAGGGTAACAGTGGGGGCCGATAATGGACCCTTTAGGGGGCCCCACAATGGGCCTTTGCCTAGGGACCCCAATTGCCTAAGGCCGCCTCTGCCTAACCCTAACCCTAACCCTAACTCTGGCAGCAAGAAGGCCCTCCTCCACCAGTGTGGCATAGTCCAGGGCATGCTCGAGTGGAACAAGGTCTTTAAAATGTTCCATGGAATGCCACAAGTTAAAAACATAGCAGCCCATGAGGGTCTGATGGTTAGCATTGCGGAGCTGCAGGGCTGTAGTCAAATACATTTTTCTCCCAAAGAGGTCCAGCTTCTTAGCCTCCTTATTTTGGGGGTTAGCTAATGGTTGGCCTTGTCTTTCACTCTGATTCAGCACATCGCCAATCAGGGAAGTTTGTATAGGGTGGTTGAAGAGGAAGCCAAATCTGTCCACTGGTCACGGTATTTCCATTCTGCCGTCTTTGAATCCGCTTGGATCAAAGAGGTGGGTTGCCACCTAGAGCATGCATTTTTTAGGACCCCATCATGCAAAGGGACGCCATCCTTGCTGGAGGGGCTGCATCACTAACATCGAAAAGTGGATCAGAGTCCTCCTGGACTCATTCAACTGCTCCCTCTCCTTCTGGGTCCTCAGTTTCTGGCACTTGTAGGGCCTGTGGGTTTCCCTCAGACACTTCAGGCACCACTCATGAGGGTCGCTCATAGGGAAGGCCTTCCCACACGTGGCACAGGGCTTGAAGCCCGGCATGGCTTTTTCAGTGCCAACACACATGTTACCTTTGGGAGTTGGTGGAGAACTGCTCTTTCTGGATCAGCTGGGTCATGGGGGTGTGATAGACACAAACCATGATTCCAGCTTTGCAAGTGGTCGAGCGAGAGAAGGAAAGAATGAAGAGGACAGGTGCTTGTGAAAAGACGCAAGAGCAGGCAGTTCCAAGACCATCACTAACAGGCAGATAGAAGGAACTGCTTAGGTGCACATATACCACTTAGGTGCACAGGCTCACGGGGGCATTGGCCACTGACCCCCACAGGACAGGCTAGGGCAAAAGGCTTTCTGGGCACTGTGTGTTGCGGCATGTAGACACCTACATGTGAACGGATGTGAGCAGTGCTCAAAGAAGAACCTAATTATTTGCATCATCCTTCTGCAGAGTGTGTGAGAAAAACCAGTCTGCCTCATCTCTCTGCTGATTTTGTACCCACTGATCAGATGAGGTGGACGGGTTTGAACACAAGAACAGTCATACAGGATTAGAACAAATTGGTCCACCTGCCCGGTAAGCAGGCAAGTTAAGTGGGAGTACATGAAGTTTCTCACAAGAAAGGGAGGGAATTGGGATGGGTCAGGGAGACCAGAGCCTCCATACACCTCTTGGACTAAATGTTAGTGGGAGAGACCCTTCCCCAAAAACACTCCTTAGAAGCAGGTGCTGGGTGAGTTCCTGACCATAAGCACCTCTGTTGGGAGTTTCCAGGGAGGAATATTATTGTCCACAGCATCCTTGGCTCCAGAATGAAGTGGGGTACCATTTAATATCTCATCATTTGGGTTGGTTATAGCCTTGCAGAGCATTTCTGGGAACCAGCTGGCAATGTCTATGCTCCAGAACATGTGCAGCTCTTCCACTGGGTCCAGCCTGAGAAGCCTACTTCTTCAACATCCTGGGTTCACCCTAAAGTGGAGGGTGGTAATTATGCAATGACCTGGGTCCTCAAGTCATGCCTATGGACTCTTGGGTTACTGCAGCATCCCAACAGCCCTATTACTGTCTGAAGAATAGAGAACCCTAAAGCCTTATGCACCACTAACAGCACCACCCCAGGGACCAGATTAGAGGAGCTCTGGAGCACCTGATTGGTCTGAGTTCACTGTTTAAGCCAGAAAGAGACAAAGGAAGTTAGCTGTGCAACAAAGTGGATCCTGGCTTGTTGCTGCTACAGACCTTGCACCTGTGATCTGTCTCCTTCTAATGGTTGACGTCAGCTGCCTCTTCTAGCTTCTTCCCACAGCCTCGCTCAGTCCCTGAACCCTATCACCCCAGTTCCCAACTGTCCCTGCTCTGACCCTAGGCTCTGACTCTTTTGACTCCAGGGCTGGCCTTTGGCTACAGCTTCTGTTTCCTGTCCATTAGGTCTGAGTGTCCCAGCCGCAGTCATGCTATCAAGCAGATGCAGGGAGTGGCCCGGCAGTTTAATGGATGGATGCCTGAAACCAGGTGGGGGCAGTTGAATGAGTGCCGATAAGTGTGTGCAGAGGTGCTAGGACAGTTGTGGGACACTGAGGCAGTTGGATGTGCCTGCGTGCATGCATGTCTGTATGGAGTCCTTCCCTCTGCCCACATCCCCTTTCTATACAGCTTCTGGGCTGCTGCTCCACATGACTAACAGCCCAGTGGGAGGGAACCACTAAGAAAGGCTCCGGAAAAGTCACCTGGTTCCCTGCTTAATGAGTCCCCCTACAGCCTTTGGTGCCTAGAAAGAGCACTTGCAAGAAGAATCCCTGCAGCCTCCCAAGAGCCCAGTTGGATACTGAGAATACAGCTCGGCTGTCGGAAAATGGAAGGAAGGTGCTGCAGGCATGAGTGTTATGTGAGGGGCTGTGATACAAGGCCACCCTGATCTGCCATTCTGTGACCCATAACATCTGCTTTAAAGGTGTCAGAGTCCTTGTACTGGACAATATCATGACTTGTGTTGCTGTGGCACCTAGGAGCCCATTGGCAAGGTGCTGTAACAACACATAACAGCTATGTCTACATTAGAGAATTTTTTGAAAAAAGTAACTTTGAAAGAATTATTTCAAAATATATTCAAAAGAATTATCTCAAAATAACTTTTTTTCAAAAATGCTATTTTGGGAGAACGGTCCGGGGACCGCTCGCTATCCCGAAATACCACGGCTTTTTTTTTTCTTTGCCAAAAAAGAAAGTCTACACCGGACTGTCTTTTTCAAAAAGAAGCAAGGCAATGGAAGAGATAGGGAGGATATTTTTAAAAAAGTCTTTTCCATGTCTGGGGATGGCTTTTTTTGAAAAGGCTACCCCCAAAAAAGCTTTTTTTTAAAAAATAATGAGGTTTAGCGATCCCAAAAAAGCACTCCGATATTTTAAGACACCGGAGTGCTTTTTTGAAAAAGCTACACCTGCCAGCTTTTCTGAAATAAAAAGCCTTTCTTGGAGTAGATTTTTGAAAAAAGCCATCCCTGGACATGGAAAAAACTTTTTTATCCTCCCTATCTCGTCCATTGCCTTGCTTTTTTCTGAAAAAGAAAGTCCGGTGTAGACTTTCTTTTTCTAAATAAAAAAAGTCACGGTATTTTGGGATAATGTACTGTTGTCCTGAAATAGCACTTTTGAAAAAAAGTTTTTTCGAGATAATTATTTTGAAATACTTACCCCGAAAAAAGTTCTCAAAAATGCTTGGTAATGTAGATGTGCCCAACAATGACTGTTCTTGAAATACTTCTGTCCTTGGAAGAAATTAATTTCTTAACCTCCAACCCAGCACATTATACCATCACTGGTACAATAGTGAACTAATTTCCACAGCCTGAGTAAATAGTGCAGGAGGAGAGATACAAAGGCACACAGGGTATTTAGGCACCTGGCTCTCTCTGTCTTACAATGGGAGTCAAGTGCCTAAGCTGCCCTTTGTGCCCTTGAACATTGACCTTGAAATGTGATGAAGAAACAGGTCCAACAAATTTAATCATACAATAGTGCTTTCAGGTAGGTACTACCTTCACTTGTAGGATGGAAGTGGGCAGAGTCCCAAACTACATCAACTGAAGCACAGATAAATGAATTCACTTGCCCAAAGCCACACAGGATGTATGTTCTTTGTGCCAGCTCTTTTAGTGTTATCCCAGGGCTTCAGCCTTTAAGTTTCTCCCTCCCTAAGAGATTGGAAAATGCCTTGCTTCTAGTTCCCAAAAGTTCATAGTTAGGGACTGTTAACACCAGCACTGTGACTGTGCAGTCTTTGTGATGATAGATAGAAGGAGAGGTGGTTTTATAGGTCTTGAAGTCCCAAACTACATAGGCCTTTTTACAGTTTAACCCCAAACCTTGAAATCTGTTCTGAGGGAGGTGGGATGCCAGTAGCCTGCTTCTCCCTTGTCTGGTACTCTGTGCTGAGATTTATGCCTTTAGAAAGTGGGTGTAAAATGTTAACATTCTGATTTCATAGCATTTTACATCCACTGTGTAGCAGTGTAAATGATGGCACAAGGTGTAAGACAAGTGAGAATCAGGGCCAATGCATACAAAACACAGGTTCAGTAGGTTCACTCTATTACCCTCTAGATTTAATAATCCATCCTGCACCAAAAAAAAAATTAGGGGGATTACTATGTGAGTGAAATGCCAAGCTTCCAAAGTGTATTGACAGGCTGATACAAATGAAAAGGAACCACAATATAAATAATTCAGAACTATTGGAATACCATGTCCCAGCTCTGGGGCTATGTCTAAACTGCAATGGTGTAATCAGGAGAGGCAGAGAAGGATGGTTTTACAGTACCCATACATTCTTCTGTTCCCCGCCTCCACACACACTGATCTTGGAACTGGTTGGGTCTGTTCAGGTTTCTGGCATAAGACCAAGAAGCCTCAAAGTTGCTTAACTTATGCCCAGCTGTCAGAATTGGCAAGTGACCACTGAGGCAGCTGGATAGTGCTAGAACATAGGCATAGCGGTTCTTATGCCGCCCCAACTCTTGCCCTTGGCATACAGTTATGCATACAAGAAAAGACCTCATACTGGGATAATCCTCTGTCAAATGACTGAGATAACATTGCAAATATTTTGCACCATCAGAATACCACTAAGAAGCCACCTATACCAAATTTGAGATTGTCACTTTAACATACATATAAAATAAAACTATAGGCATGAGGGCAGAAGACATTCATGTTTAAACTGAACTAGTCCTGGCAGTGAATTTTCAAAAATAGACTGCATCCCTTCATCTGACCTCAAAAATGAAGAAGTTTCATAAAGTTCAAGAACATCTGTGACAAAGCACAGATTATTATTTGATGAATATAAAAAGAAATCAAATAAGCAGGATCATTACAGTTAAGATAAAACAAATATTGTAGAAGAAACACTTCAAGGACTTAAGGGCAGTGCCACTGAAGGAGCAATTAACTGCAAGTCTAAGCAAATACTGTAGATTTTCTAACAAAGTAGAAGTTTAAAAATAGCTTAAGCTAAGTTGTCTAGGTGATGCAATGATTTGGCATCAGTGGTTGCTTGCTTTAATTTCAGATATGTGTAATTGCAATGAAGATTGACTAGTGAAACTAGTCTAGTTCTTAAAGGGCAAACATTTGTGGGAGAGCTCTTGTGGTTAAATTAAAAAGTGTCAGCGAAGTACAGTGAAATCTTTCAAGAGGTTTAAGTAAAGCAAAATCATTCTGCCTAAATGGAGTTTCTGAAAAGATTTTATGGTTATTATATTTGTGTTTCAGCTTATATTTATATTTATTTTGAAAGGTGAAAATAAACCAGATTGTTATAGATGTAGGATGCAGTGGTTTGTGGTTTTGTTTTGGAGGGTTCAGGGCTTTTTTTTGGCAATATGACCTGCACAACAGGAGCAATAAGACTGGAATTACCTAGGAATTCAAGAGTTAGCATTCATTAATGATGATATAAATAAAGCATAGTATACACACTTCAAGTTATAATGCAAGAATGAAGAATAAAAATATTTTGCTCTGATTGGAATATAATTGATAAAGATACCCATAGTTCAGGTTCTGACAAGATTAGTAGAAGTACAATGATGACATGTTTACAGCCTGTTTATATCTGACTTGCTACGACTTAGCAGAGCAGCCTAAGGCAGCAGCTGCTCCCAGTAAAGTGGCAGGTGCAAAAGGTGCAAAAGAGAGATATCAGGTTATTTAAATCAACAACAGTAGCAAATATGTAGAGCTGCATTGTGAAACAAAAGTGGACATTAAAGAATGGAATTAAAACAGAGGAGTTTAAAAAAATATTGCAGTATCTGTTTTGCAAAGCCTATATTTGAATTTTTTATTTTCAGAATTTCATAGCAACCAAGAAAACAACCCTCTAAGATGATAATCACTGTGAAGAAGACAAAGTGTCCTGAAAAAACAGAACCTGAAACATCCCAAGCATGTATACAAAACAGATGCATGTAATTTCCCTTAAGACTATACAAAGTCTGGAATATAGAAGATGTCAGTAAATTAGATTCAAAAAACTACATCATCTCACCATAAGAATCAATACAAATCAAATTTAATCAATCAAATACAGATTTAGAAGTTTTCAGATGCATACATTAAAGATTTCTGAAGAGGTAAGGCAGAGGAAGAACTGTGTACATGTTCACAGAACAAGGGCAGGGCTAAAATACAAAAAAAAGATGAAACTTGATAAATGAATTTGAGGGTGGCTGGAGACCATCATGAAGCTATCATATGACTTTTTTATGAGAAATAAAAGTGTGGGGGAAACTGATCCACTCTAGCAACTGAAATGGGCAGCTAGAGAAACCAGCTTTGCCAATTCTCTTTCCTCTGCTCATGCTACCTGGTTCCTACTAGACAGTTACTCTAAACCAAAATCTCAGTTGAACAAAATAAGAATCTCTGATTCTTTTTTAAACTCTAATAACATCACCTATGGTCTTGTTGAACATCCATCATACTTTCTTCCATTCCCTCTCTCTATTTTTCCATGTCCCTTCTTCATTTCCCCTCTTTTGTGTTCATTAGTCACTCCTTTATGTCAGCTTTCGGGGCCCCCAGTCCTCACTGAAAGCTGAGGAACTTCTGTGGAGATGAGGTGTTTCAATGGGTCTTTGGAAAAGCTGAAGAAAACATAAGACCCAAACTTTGAAGGGTTTTTAGGCATCTAATCCTTTTTGGACTCAATATGAGTTACATGCCTAAATATCTTTGAGGATCTTGGCCTAACCTCCTAATGCTAATTTCTTTGGGGCAAGGACAACTTCTTTGTCTAGCAAACCCCATATATATTTCTGGCAGCACAGAACAGTCACAATAATGACAGAATGGTCAAAAAACTATAGATTTCATTGTGATAAAAGTTGTAAATGTAACTCAAGACCATAGCTATGAACATGGAGCATCTTCCCCAGTAGCAAAGGCACTGTTCAGTTGAGAGCTCTTTTCATGCCAAATTTCATTGATTACTTGTCATTTTGGTGGCAGTGCTGATAAAAAAAAGTTTGAAATATTCTTTGTTAGGGAAAACTGTATTTATTTTTATTTCCTTTTACTCAAAAAGATCTATACTCTTATTGCTCAAACTTTTCAGCCATCAGAAACAAACATCTTTGGGCATCTCAGAAGCAGCAGCATCCATTGACACAAACCTTTACAACACATTCCCTACACCAATGGAAGAGATCTTCTTTATGATCAGTGATGTTCATGTTCATGGATGAATGCTAGTGACAATAATTACACTTAGCACTTTAAATATATAAACATAATTAACCAAGCAAGAATACACATAAGTAAATAAACATACAAGCTGAAATGGTCAAACCCATGTGCATGAAGTTAAACATTACATCCACATGCATGACATAGGAGTGAGAGAACAACTTAAACTTGGTTAGTTAAATTGGAAGTGGGATGCTGTGGTGGAAGATTCACTATAGGCCTGTCCTTAATTAAATAACATTTCAGTGGGGGAGGTCTAGGTTGGATAGTGGGGAAAAAACATTCACTAGGAGGGTGGTGAAGCACTGGAATGAGTTACATAGGGAGGTGGAGGAATCTCTATACTTAGAGATATTTAAGGCCTTGCTTGACAAAGCCCTGACTGGGATTATTTAGTTGGGTTAGGTCCTGTTTTTAGTAGAGGGTTGGACTACATACCTGTGAGGTCCCTTCCACCCCTAATCTTTTATGATTATATAATGTATGCAAAGAAGGGGAGAAATTAACCAGACAGGCCACAGTTGCAGGGAATCAGGTGGCTAACGATGGAGCCCAGCTGAGGAGGAACAAGCTGGGCTAAGTTTATAAAGAGAGGAAATTAGCAGCAAAGAAAGGGCTGTTGGGAAGAAGTTTGCAGTCAGTCCCTAGTGAAAGGAGGTGTATTTACGTTCCTTTGTCTCTATAGCTCCCACAGCTACTCCCTTGAAGGGTGGAATTTTAGGACTGGCAAACCAGTGGTGTAGGGGGGTGGCAGTAGGTAAAAAAAAAGATTCAGGGAAAAGGAAGTAAGCTCCAAAAGGAAGAGCCCTTGGCCAGTGATTGATTAGAAGGGCCCTAAGCTGGAAACTGGAACAGAGAACAACCAGACGCTTGGGAAATAGTACCAGCTGAGCAGTGAGTGGGAAAATTATCTGAGTCCATTTGTAAAAAGAGACTTTAATACCGCAGAAGGAAAGAACTCATGTGACTTGGTTGGAGGATTAAGCCACAAATGTAGATCATCATAGCTCATTGACAGCCACAGTGTGTGGCAGAAGCCAGGAAGAAAATGTTGACCCCGGAATCTGCTAATACTGAGAGTGACCAGAAGGAGCGCTATAGGAGTGAGCAGACCCCATGACTGATGTGTCCCTGTTACCCATAAACTATGCAAACTCCCACCCAGAGTTTTGTTGGTTACAAACAAGATACAGCAATTTAAAATACAGGGCTCTCTTGATGGGAGACAATTTGAATGTGAATCCCTGGCTGTTCCCACAGATGTAAAGCAAGTTATACTGGCCCAGCTTCCAAAATATAGATCTATATCATAAGTGAGTGATTTTCAGAGGTGCTGAACACTTACAATTCCCACTGAAATGCATGGAAACTTCAGAAGCTCACCCTTTCAGAATCAGGCTGTGTTTTTAGATTCCTACTTGTCATTGTACTTATCTAATGTAAATCCCCAACTCTTTGACCCAGGCCTCTATTGGGTGAGCTAATGAAGCAGCAACATCTGCTCAAGCAGAATAAAGCATCGGTATGAAGATGTGCTCAGTGGTGTTCAGCAATTCTCCAGTTAATGTCTCTCTTTTTAGTAATTGCTTTTCTCCAATAGACTGATCTCATGCACTGTTCTGTCTTTTGATGTTGGCAGCTTGCTCTCTGGAATTTTTTTGGTATTCAAAACTCTTTCTCTCTCTGTCATTGCCATCATTTCTCAATGATTGGTTTGGCACTGCACCAATATACAGGGAAACATGGGACCCAGTTTTTCTACTTGCCTTGCTCTTTAAATCATCATATAGTTTAGGTATATTCAATGATGCATCAGTTCAGGGAGCTGGACTAAACGAGGGCCTTTTGAGTCTCCTATTTCTATGCTTTACAAGGAGGGAGGGTGTCACTACAAGGAGTCAAAAGTGAGGGTTACATGGAGAATTTGGATTTAGTAGTGTATTGCTGCCACTTTGCACAGGGGTAAGTGACTATACAATGAAGAACCAGGATCTTTAGGAAGAGCATTCTTCATGTTCTAGTGACAAGGTTCAAAGCAATGCATCATGGACCTGCTCTTCATTTACACAAAGGAATTGATAAACCACTCTAACAGTGTAAAATGGACATTAAAGTAGGTGTAAATTACACTTACACCCATTCTGAGGGTATGTCTGTATTGAAAACAATGTACACAGGCTAGCCTATCTAAGCAAGTTTGAATCTAGATAGCATGGGTAAGTAGCAGAAAGATGGTGCAATGCGGGTTTCAGCACAGGCTCACAAGTTGAGAATGTACCATTGGTTGGTACTGGAATGTACTACCTGCGGTGAAGCTTGCTGTTTGCTGTCTTTACTGTTACTACTTGCTCTCTCTGGATTCAGGCAAGCTCAGGTAAGCTATCGCATGCACACCATCTGCTGTGTAGGCCAGTGGTTCCCAAACTTTTCAGTAACTTGGCACACTTCAATGAAACAAAGAATTCCATGGCTCACCCACTTTTTTCAGCTGAATTGATTGCTCATAAACATTACATTTACTTACATTTACTATGGTTATGGTCTTACTAGAGAAGTTTGCAACATAGTGAATACAACTAGCTAAAGAAGGATCAAATGTATTAATGGTTCAAATCCACTGGGAAAAATGCACACCATTTCAATATTGTCCTTTGGCCACCTGCATTTAGAATATTCACATTTTAAAATCAAAAGACTGATACCTTGCTTTTAGTTTGATGATTAATTTTCATGAGTTTTATGAATGGTAATTGTGGCCAAGTAGAATATTGTTTAAGATTGATTTTCATTACCAATGTACATGACACACTGGAACAGTTCTCACAGCAAACCAGTGGTACACGGCACAGTGGTTGAAAACCACTGCTGTAGACATACTCTTTACACCGGGGATCTCAAACACATGGCTAGTGGTCGCATGTGGCCACTAAAGCTATTCTCTGCAGCCCACAATGCCACTATTGTTTCCAATATTTGCAATATCATTGTATGAAAAGGTTTCAGCGATGCGGCCCTCGGGCTAATGTACTAGTCTTCACGCAACCCTGTACTAGTCCTCCTGCGGCCCTCTTGGTGATTTGAGTTTGAGATCCCTGCTTTACATTACCAGCGCAGTGCAGAGAAGCCTAACTGTAAAGGAGAATTAGGACCTGACTCTCTAGTCTTCATTAGGAAGATCTTTTGCGAGCCATACATACAACAGAGTATATGGAACAGCAATGGATTCTGCTTTGTTACACCTGTGTAAGTTAGCAAACCCACTGAGGTCAGTGGAATTACTGGAGTATAAAACCAATGTGAGAACAGACACAGGAATCAAAGGGATTGAATTATAAAATTGCAAGGGATCTACATTGTGATGATTCTTTTTTTGCCTGTTTCTTTCCTTTCATTTGGTCTAATTCTAAAGGATGTTCAGGCAGGACAGAACTATCTCCAAGAATGTACTTTCTTAGCAGTCTACTAATTCTCTAGGACAGAGTTGTCTATTTAAAGGGACATTTAAAAAGATTCATTACAACTTGCTGACTCTTTCCACATTCTTGCTTAGTCCTATTGATTCAGTTCTGCTGGGACCGGGACAATTTACTAAGCCTTTCTTAAGCAGGACCTTAACTGTGTCACTTTAGAAGAAGCTACTCTTGTTATGTTGGTTGAAAAATTAAAAATGACCCCACTCATTCCAGTTAAATACTTCAGTTTGGACTTGGAGTTTGGATCCTAGGGATAACAAGCTATAGTTTTTTTACCCAGGAAAGAGCACATGATGTCAATTATTCATTAAATGAAAAAATATCTACTGTACATCTTCATTTAGAATTTGCAGCTTCTATTACAGCTAATGACTGTGGTCTGCATTAGGAAGATGCAGTCATTAAATGAGGATATGTTACTAAATGAGGATGACTTCCAACGAAGTACATGGGGCTAAATTCTGTTATCAGCTGCACAGTATTTATCTGGAGTAATTGTAAAGTCAATGGATTTACTCAGACTCATTATAGAGGTAAATGAGAGCAGGATATGTCTCACAGTAATGGTCTATCTTCTTTTTATACAAGTGGTTTTCAACCTCTTTTCATTTCTAGACCCCCTACAAATTTTCACATGGAGGTGCTGAGTCCTTTGGAAATCTTAGATGTAGTCTGTAAATGCCCAGGGGTCTGTGGACCACAGGGTGAAAACCACTGCTCTAGAACAAGTGCTATAACTTTTTGTATCGACTTCAAGAAACATCTATACTCAGGTTTATTATTTTATTTTTAAACATGCTGCCAAGAGTTACCTTTCTTTTAATGCCGTAGTAAAGAGGCAACACTGAAGGATTGGAAATATAGCATTAGAACAATTTTAACTCTTTTTAATAATTTGAAGTAAGATTTGCAGCAGTGAAATCAGTTTAATCAAGAATAGCTAGTCTCTAATCTAGTGAAAGCTGCAGTAGACTCTATTATAATACTTCTGTTAGGACTTGTTTATGGAGAATTCCCTTGAGGAACAGCTATTCCTGAATAACTCCATGTATGGACACTCTTATTCTGGAATAAGGGCACCTTGTTACTGTGTAATATAATGCACTTTAGATTTCTACCGGCTTCAGCCAGGGAACCAGGAACCCAACAGATATGTTAGCCAACCACTTGAACATTGTTAATTGAAATGTCTACTAGGGGTATAATTTATTAACTCCATTTATGCTTGTATCACTAAATCCCATTTTGTTATGGGATTCTTATTTTGTGACTATTGCTAAGGTCCAATCTGTAGGTGCTGCTTCCACAGCAAGCCAACCTATTCAAGAGGAAAACCAGCCATGTCAAGTCAAAACAAAGCTGGTTGGCCCAGAGGCAGCATTCCTTTCCCTCCACGTGCCTCACTCAAGGCTAGATGTACTGTTTTTTTTCATCAGCCCTTTACAGAAGCAGAGGACAACATCACTCATCATTTTTAAAAGGTCACTGTCAATCAAGATTTGGTAAATTTAATCAAGGTCTAATAAAGCTGCTTCTGGAAAGGGCACCTGACACTGAGATCACCTCTGAGAGCTCTCTTTTTTTCAACTGAGTCAGCCTAATTTATTTAGTTACTTCTTTAGCCTCTGCTGCTGTGTGACTCACACATAGAGACCCTAGAGAAGTGTAGGGATCCCTCAGAGGGTATTAGGCAACATGCATGTGAACTCAGAACCGGAACACTTTCAGGCAGCCCTGATCCTCCCATTCTTGACTACTTCTTCTATCTGGCTTCATGAAGACGGGTCTCACTGTCTCCTTGCTTACCCACGAAGTCCTTGGTTCCTGCTGAGTTGCATTGGGTCCAGTGCAGGTGTCCCAGGAAGTGAAGAACTCCAGCCTTCAGCTAGACTCTGGAACTCCCAGAGAACTAAAGTGTTTATTGTCCCTGCCCCATCTTGACCAGCTTCTGCTGCTCTCACAGGCTCTTGTATGTATGCCAGGGAGTGAAGGTTCCCCCTTCCTGACTCTGTCGTTGCTAGTGTTCCACAGTCTAATGTCTTAGTCTGGAGAATGAAGACTATTGATTAGTTTCACCTCAGGTGGAGCCTTTACCCCTGCTGCTAGTTCCATAACAGGGATCTAGTGTGAAAGATACTTTCCTGGATGCTCCCCTCCCTGGCTCCTCCAGAGGCTGTGAGGTTGATTAATACATCCTCCCTTCTGTTCCTCCATTCTATTTTTCTATCACTGTAGGGACCTTTACACTTTTAGGACACACATGGTTGATACTTACAAATTAATCATTTTGTAAGTGATACTTACAGGGCCAAATTAAAACATGCTGAGGCTAAGTCAAGATTCAGAGGCCCCACACCATAAAAAAAGAATAATAAAGAGAAAAAATTGTATTAAATTATAACAGAAAGGGTAATGAAAAAATAAATGATAAACCTATATACATAGGTTATATATATGTATATTTGCATACATACATAGGCAAAAATGCAACAAAAAGCAACTAAATAAAACATACATCTCTCAAAAAGCCTTATTTGCATTATCAGTTTCAACTATGATAAATCCTCTTAGCTATCTCCAACATATTTAGAGGCTCCTCAAAATGTGAGGCCCTAAGCCATGCCTAAACTTGGCATGTGCTTAAATCCGGCACTAGATATTTATCTATCAGCAGACTGGCTAAGCTCAGAAACATTAGCAGCAGATCTGGAGCTCTCAGTGGTAAACTCATTCAGAGCTCAGACCAGCCTCACAGAAGAGTGCCAGAAAGTGAAGTTATCATGATACCTGGGAATGAACCTGATTACACCTTTCTGTCACATGCTGATTGACTGAGAAATAATTTCTCTCGTATCTTTCAATTTTGGTAACCTTCCCCAACTGCTGCTCCATAGAGCATTTGACAGTTTTCTGCAGAAAGCCAGCTGGTCATGTGGTTGATGGTGCCATTCCTTTTTACCACTGCTAAATTGCATCCAAAGGAGCCAAATATCTTCTACATACTTTTCCTAATCATATTTTTTCATGTATTCAATTATTGTTGTTGCCAGAAGCAAGTTATGCAAAGAGATAGAAAATGTGGATGATGTGATTATATCCAGGAGACAGTCTCTCTCAAGATACTCAGGGCTCGAAAAATTAACTCAGCCCCCACTAGTTCAAGAACTCAGTCTTCCAGGTGGCAAGTTAGGGAGCCTTTCCAAATCACACCTCCTAATGCCCAGTATCCTGCTGTTTGGGTAATCCCTCACTGCTTATATTTGAAGTTCCCAGCCCCTTGCTAGCTGAAATCTCCCCAATTTAGTAGCCTCCCCACTAAATCAATCGACGGTGTTTCTACTTGACACATACAACTAAACTGGCGTACAACCCAGTAAACTTAACATTTCCCCTCTACATCCAATGAATTAATGCTAAACAGTCTCACAAGAAATCAGTTTGTGCTCACTTCTACAATAAACAAACCCTCAGTCTCCCCATCCACCAAATAAATCAATTTAGATCTTGCTTCTTTTTAGGCATTGGTGGGGTGGGTTTTGTTTGGTGTGGTTTGGTTGTTTGTTGTTATTTCTGGCTATCCAACTGCTGTTCAGAAGATCCTCAGCTTCCTCACTACATCTTCTTTTCCACTTGGGTCCCTTCTTTCTTCCCATTGTTAAAGAGAGACAGCCCTACTCCTCTCTTCACCTCATACTTAACCCCCTCTGGAAATCTCCTATTTGGTCTCACTCAATCATTTGAAAAGTGCACTGGCTCCAGCCACTGCAATCTCTCCCCATCTGAAAAATATGTAAGGTTCTTTGGTTGCTCATCTACTTCTCTCACCTCAGACACAACCAGCAGGGTTGGGCTTCTTCCCTCCTTTTAATCATTCTATTAAAGGAGCAGTGATCCTCAAGGCATGGGGCTCCTTGTTTCTCCCTCCTTTCCTGAGAAGAAGCAAGAAGTCCCATGAATCAACTTCAGCCATTCAATGACATAAAAATCTGTACTCTGCTTGGGCAAGTCCTGAAAATGTCACTTACCTCAGGAAAAAGTCTGGAGAACCCCTGCTTAAAGTGCTCCTTGTCATAACATGTAGAAAATAAAAGAGAAATATTAAGTTAACAGTGTCATCTGAAAGGTGAGCAAGGTACCAACACTACAGTGTGCCCTGTGTGGACAGACACCAGCCTCTGTGAAGTCTCCTGGACCTTGGTGGGGCTTTGCAAGGGTCTACTAGCAGGGAATTCATTGCGCAACCAAGACCTAAATGTGTGTGATGAGAAAACAGCGCCTTATTACTCAAGAGATCTGCCCCCAATGTGTATGTGGAATCCCAAAAGGACATCTATGACAAAAGTAGCTTTTTACTCCTGCTTGCTACGAGTGAACTGGAGTCGACCCTATTAACAGCAGAATTCTTAACAAATTTCCAACGACAGGGTCAAAATCTCCATTATTCAAGCCAGAAATATCACCAGAGCTCAGGTGGAATTTGGATGGCAGGCACTTAGAACAAGTGTATTTTTACTTGTAAACCAATCATGTGATATAAAATCAGTGAGAAACAACTAATAGGACATCAGTTTTATAGGATCACAGATCAGCTTATAACTATACTACAATTTGTGGCCCATAAAGTAAAATTACTCAATGCATTTTAAAAGCTAAAAAAAGGTAATTTAATGCAGAGGAGAATGCCATATTTTCAAGGTAATGGCAACTTCACACTCTCTCCATGGTCCCTGAGGGCATTCACTTAAGGTTTCTGGCTACCAGCTGTCACTTTTTAGGCAGACACCTGCTCCTCTGTCTTTTCCTCCTGACAGGGATTTTGAGATGCATGGCTTCAGGTAATACCCCAGCAAGTCAGTCTGTCTGAAGACCAGATCCTAAGCTTTGCTTTCTTTCTGAGGGCTATGAGCCATATTGTCCACAGTTACAAATGTCCATACAGTTCTTTCTAAACAAGCATACTTATTCTTAAGGTAAAAGAATAAAAGAAAACTGTGTGAAAAACCAACAAAGTCGGATTCCTATCTGCATACTAAAAGCTCACCAGAGGACATCCATCAGTTTTACAGGGCCCTAGCAGTCCAAAATCTTTCCAACCTCTCTGCAAGCATGGGAGCCATCTGACAGAAGGCCCTGTTCACTTGCTGGACCAGAAAGAAGGTCTAAGTTACTTTAAATTAAACACAGCCTTTTTTTATGACTGAAGTCCTTTTTGGGCTTCTGGAAAATCCAGTTTTAACCAGCATATGTAAGTTTTCTGTGGGTGGTAGGTTTGGGGGGGGGCGGCTATTACAACCAAAACGATTTACTTTAATGGCCCCCCACCCCTGCTGCTGTTGGTTCCTAGAAGAGATCTGATAACTCTCCTGGAGTTGTATGTAATCCCTGTCCCACAGTGATGCATAAAACTTAATACAATATGGTCCCAAGATACATTATATGTGATTGCACTGTCTGTTCTAGAAGATATCCCAGGAAATCCACTTTTGGAAAAGTTGTAAAAAAAATGTTCAAATTTGTGGCAAAACAGAATAATAGACTCATATTCCTAAGCATCACTACAGACAGATGAAGAAATTTCAGACTGCCTTAAAAAGCTTGTGATTACTAAATAGTTACCATAAAATAACTTGATGGAGAGAGAATTATAAATCAAAATTAGAATAGATTTCCACTTACAAATTTAAACCGTATTGGCTGACAAATATTATAGAGATCACATGTGAAAGTTTCACTATTTAATTTAATTGATTGGGCTTAATAGATTAATACTTGGAAGGATTTGTTTTTATTAATTACACAAGTCATCCAGTGACATGCAGTCATACATACCAAAGACCTTAAAGCCCATTCTTGCAGCACCATCTCATAGGCAGATTGCAAGATTAGGCCCAGTTAAGTATTTTAGGATGCCCCAGATTGATGGATTTGAGTCTTTTCTGCAGCTTTATTAAACTATATGGACTAATTTCTTCAATCTATTATAACCACTTTAACTTTATACTAAATTAAATTATTTTCATACTACGATCTAGGACCAGAGTGGCCTTTAACATTTTATTTAAATTAAATCCCATAAAAGTGTGTTCTGATGAAGTTCTAGCTCCCCTTAAATATTTCTTAATAGCATGAGTGATTTCACCTCTTGGGAACTGTACTGGAACTGACTCATGAGATATTTATATAAAGGACTATTTTATCATGGAGTTAAATTCCTATTTTCAGGTATGCTAGGTTACCATGGGAGGAGCTGGGCAGGATTAGTCCCAATCAGTGCAGGTTTATATATAGACTTTCTGAAGCAAGATGTAATATCTACCAAAAAAAAAAATCAGCTTCCAGTATGATCACATTATTGACTGGCCTAATAAAAGACATAACACCTAGCCCATTCCCAGGTGAGAAGCACCTGGGAGCAAGTCAGCCCAGACAAAGGCCACGGCCAGTGCAAGTCAATTGCAACCTCCTATTTCATCAGTGTTTAAAATAACCACACTGGTCTGATCTATCTTACCATATTCAGTTAGCTGTCTTATAAGAAACAAGGAGTCCTGTGGCACTTTTAAAGACTAACAAATTTATTTATCACATGAGCTTGTGTGGGAGAAAATCCTGCTTCATCAGATGCTTGAAGTTGGATTTTCTCCCATGAAAGCTCATGCGATAAATAAATTTTTAAGTCTTTAAAAGTGCCACAGGACTCCTTGTTTGTTTTGCTGAACTAGACTAATGCAGCTACCTCTTTGGAACTGTTTTATCTGCACTCTTTCTCTAATAGGGTTATTCATCTATTCTTTTCCCATACTAGGAAAATGATGCCAATGATGTGGCAACCAGTATGAGTATAGGAAATGCCCAGGACTCAAGCAAATATGTAGAAACTGCAATAAATTCTACCATTACGCTAAAGGATGAAGAGAAAGCAGGAAAGTGAACATATTAAGTGCAGAAAGAGATTCTTCAAGAAAAAGAAAGTGTTGTTCGTAAGCACAGTAATGGAAGAGACAGAAAACTCAAGAGACTGTCTAATTAAAATGTGCACAGATGGCACTTATGTGATATACAAGATAGACACTGGGACACAAGTAAATGTAATAGACACTGAAATAGGGAGAGGTGAGGAGCACATAAAAGTGAATGAATCAGAAGTATCTGTGAATGACTATAACGATGAACAATTCCAGAGTTGGGAGAGTGGCACATTAACACTTGGGGACTCTAAAGAGTTGAACAAAAACATAACAGAACACTTCCACTTGTCCACATGTAGCAAACTATTGTCAGAGATGGTAGCAGTCAAATTCTTCAGCAAATTAGATACATCAGCAGGATTTTGGCAGATCCCCTTGTTGGTGTGAATGCCTAGATCTGTATATTCTTATGCTACTTGGCGCATAACTGCTTCCTTAGACTGCCATTTGGACTACGTTCTGCTCCAGAAGCGTTTCATCATACAGTGGGGCAGCACTGCCATTGAACATCAGGCATGATTGAGGATACTGGAAATTGTGAGCTAATAATCTTAAACTAAATAAAACCAGATGTCAATTTCAAACTACCGGTATGCAAATAATGTATTTAATAGAAAGACTGATCTGAAAGGGAATTTTGTCCAATGAATTAAAGATGCTAAATGTGTTGAGACCTGAAGATAAAAGGAGAATTCAAGGACTGCTAAGCTGAAGGTTGAGTAGTGCCAGCAAGTTCATACCTAATTATCCAGCTCACTTAACTTATGCATTTCCTTCACAAGATCACTGAAAGGGCCTAAATTCCAGAGCATGAAATAGTTCAGTGATTTAAAGCACATTCTGACTGCTCCAGTACTGCAATTTGTTTTGACCCATTGAAAGACTTGAGATTGTCCACAAATGCCTCAAAAGATGTCCTGGAAGCAGTCCTACTAGAGCACCATGGGACGGTTTGGTCACCAGTTCTATGTGCACCTCTGGCTGCAATAGCTCTGGAAGCACTGAAAAAGAGACTAGATCTTGCATATGGACCAACAAGATTCCATGACTTTCTCTATGATCATAGGGTCACATCTACACTGACAGAGGCAAATTCACCACCACTAGATCAATCTTTTAGATTGACTTAGTGGTCAGTTAAGATTCACTAAGTTGATCTGGAAATCGACTTAATAAAATCACCCCATCAAGTGGCATAACATTGTGTTGACAAGAATGCATTTCCCATCGGCACCGCACAGTAAAGATACCATGCTGAAGGGGAGTTAGGAAGTCAACAGGAGTTACATGAGCTATGCTGCTTAGCTTGAGCAACTTGTGCCGACTGCAACCCCTTTTTGCCACCAGTGTAGCCATGGCCATAGTTTCAAAGTAGAATCCAATCACGAACAACTGACTTCAATACACAAAAAAGGTTTAAACAAGCACCACCATAGATACAGCAACTATTTTGGAAAACACTTAAGTATGATGTGATCCTGCATGTCCAACCTGGAAGTTATTCAATAATGGCAAATACAATACACAGTTCCATGATCTGGAACAAGCACTAAACATACATGTGAACATGAAAGAAGTGTTGTGCTGTATCTCCAGGCATGTGGGATCAAATGGAGACAAACAGCTAAAGATGAAATGCTGCAAGCAGTGATACAACTGATAAGTAAAAGAGCAGGGGAGCATAGGAGACCCAACTTTTTCCACCTGCCAGTCATACTATAAAAAGAAGCTTTCAGTGATCTCATGGATGCTTTTTTGAAGGGAGCCCTTCCTGTACTCTCTAAATGCAGTCTTTGGTTTCTGGTGGCAGACTTTCTGCTGAGACAGAAAGAAAGCAGCCCAAGAGAGGGCAGGTGCAGGGAGCAGCTACAAAGAGTAGCAGGATATCAGATGCCTCATTTCTGTACATAGCTCTTTTCATAATACAGGGTTTATCTTGACACCTTTCTGCTCAAAAGTAAGATACTACAGTCTGCATATCAATTAATTATGCACCTCTACCCCCCACTTTAATTAATTCTGAACCCTGTAGATCTCTTTTCCATGTACCCACCACCTCATATTTACTCCTCTTGCACCTTAAGGTGTTCTTCAACCCACCTCTCCCAGGCCTGGAAGCAGTTGTGGCAAGGTCCCTTCTCCTTCTTCCCAGTAAGGTTACCACCTTCATGAATACTGATAACTGAATCTCAGAGACCTCTCTCTATGCTCTGCTTCTTCTCCACAAGGCCTGGACTTCCTTGTTCACTCCTCTCCCTGCTTCCCCATCACTCACTGCATCATCTCAAGGTGATTGCCTGCAGGTAGGAGGCAGCTGTGGCTGAGCAGAGGCTGACATGTGTTAATGACCTGGTGCCCTCCCCCCAAGGTAACTGGAATTTTGATTTGGGTGCCATAAAAGGTTGCCAGGTTTTCCAAAACCATTCACCTGACTACCCTATGACAGGCACCCAGACACAGAAGCCAAATAACGGGATGTCTGGGTAGAAACCGCAGGGATGACAACCCTACTTCCCAGGCCTGCTGTTCCATGAACAGACAGGGAAAGAGCAAAGAATAGACAGATCTAGTGTTCATAGGAGGAGAAACAAGATAAAGGAGCTGCTGGGCTCTTTCTGCTCCTTCCTCCCCATTCCCTGCCCAAAACCAACACTCCGGTCCTGAGGGCATCAGGAAGAGTGAAATTGAGGAAATGGGGCAGGCAGCCAATTGCAGGTGGTCTTCTCCCAGGCAGGGCTGAAATTCACAAAAGACAAGTTTCTTCCATCATCATCAGCATCACAAGACTGGCTTCAGCTCTAGCCCAAATCATGAGACTTATGACGATACTCACAATTGGCAGCAGGAAGAGAGCAGTTGCTCCTGTCTCCTTCCAAATCTCATTATCTCATTGTTACTTGCAGGAAATATGAATAGCCGGTCTTGCTCCTTTCCCAGTCTTCCTTGCTATGAAGAAATGCATCTGCTTGTATACAGCCTTATTTCCCAGAATTCCTGGCTGTGAGGCCCACAACTCCCACAATTCCATTCAATGGAATCAGTGGCATTCCATATGCAACAAAAGAAGGAAACATTTGTATTACTGTACACTTTTTTGCTTTCTTTTAAAATTATTTATTATAAGTTGTTCAGGATAAGGACCATATTTTTCTTATACGGTTATTTAGAGTGTACTGTAATGGGGAAGAGTCCTCTAGGTGCTATTGCAATAGAAATAATAATTTTCCTGGATTTCCTTAGATTGATTATTCATTCACCCCACTTTCGTTTACTTTGTGGAAAACAAACTGAGCCTGTGGATGTCTGAGTCAGTTTGTATTGATGATAGGTCAGGCTTCAGGTTTTGATATTTATCATTTGTTCAGTGAAATGGAACTTTTTAAAGACAGTTAATAAATCACTTTGTCAACCTGAAAAGTGAACCAAAGGGAGCAGAATCTAAGTGGTATAAAGACTTTTAGAAATATGCTATACATATGCCATGACTCATGAGAACAGAGTAGACTATATTTTCAGTCTCTTGCAGTTCACTTCAGCCTTGCCCTGTGATATTTACTGTTTGTGGATTCAACATCTGTCATGAAATATATATGCATGGGGTCACATGTCAGGATTATCTGGGGTTATCTGGCTATGTCTACACTTAGAAAGTTAGTTCAAATTAACCTAATTTGAACTCATTAATTCAAACTAATAATGATTACTTCAGATTAAGTTAATTTGAACTAACATGGCCCCACTAGGAAACCCAATTCGAACTAGCATGTTCATGGACAGGACTTGCTAGTTTGAATTAAGAAAAGGGCACCGCAGGATGTGTGGCAAGATGGCCCCTAAGAAGGGCCATGCCTCCACCCAAAATATAGAATGGGGAAGGCACCCTGGGAGGAAGAAGGTCAAAAAGTGTTAATTCAAACTAATGTTAGCTGGAATTTGCAGGGCTACACTGGGTTAATTCAAACTGACAAATTCGAATTAGCCCTTATTTCAAAGTTTAGCAAGGTTTTATAATTTCAAAGTAAGCTTTCATTAATTTGAACTAAGGAATTCCTTAGTTCAAATTAATGAAGGCCAGTGTAGCCATGCCTTAATTTAAATTAATCCTCATTATTTCAAATTAAATTGTAAGTGTAGACATAGCTTCACTTACTCATTTTCCCTGCCATTGTGGGGGGGCTGAGCTTGAGCACTGGTGCACCTCAACCCCTTGTATTCTCTGCCTGTGTCACCTAATAACCTAGTCTCCTGGGATATGTCTACACTTATAAGGTTAGTTCAAATAAACTGACTTCAAACTAATGAAATCAAACTAATAATTATTAGTTTGAAGTCAGTTAATTTGAACTACCATGGCCCCACTAGGAAAACCAATTCAAACTAGCATGTCCATGGACAGAACCTGTTAGTTTGAATTGGAAGAGGGGCACCATGGGACAATGGCCCCCAAGGAGAGCCATGTCTCCACCAAATCTGCCAGGCTCCAGCCCTCTGAGCCCAGAACAGGGAAAACATCCCCCGCACAGCTGTAGCTGCAGTACTGCATGCTGGCCTCAGAAGGCTAGAGCCTGGCAGGGGATGTTTCCCCTCCCTGGGATCTGTCGGGGGTGGTGAAGGGATTCCCCCCACGTGGATCGCACAGCGTTGGCTGGCTGATTCCACCCTCACACCTGGCTCCAGCCCCACTTGCCAGTACCAGGAACACAGGCCCATGCCCAGCTCCAGCTTTGTCCCTTCCCCTGTGCCCAGGCAGTGCAGCTCCAGCTAGGCATGGGGGTCCCTTCTGTGCACCCTGGCCAGCATGCCTCCAACTGGGTGCTGGGGAATCCCATCTCCCCCCACATGGCTGGTGCGGTTCCAGCAGGGCACGAGGGCTTCCTTCCCTGCAGCCTGGCCAGTGTGCCTCCAGCTGAGCGTGGACGTACCTCCTCTGAACCGGAGCAGCATGCCTCTAACTGGGCATGGGGTTCCCTTCCTCACACCTGGGCATCTCGGCTGGAGCTGGGCAGGGGTAATCCCTTCTCCCCTGCGCCTGGCTAGTATTGTTGGAGCCAGGCAGGGGAATCCCTTCTCCCCCTAGCCCTCTACTGTAGGAGCTGAGCAGGGGGGAATCCCTTCTCCCCTTGCCCAGCCAGCACTGCTGGAGCTGGGCACAGTGGTCACTTCCCTGTGCCCTGCCACCACTCCTGCAGCTGGGCACAGGTGGCCCTCCCCCAGCCTAGCCAGCTCTGTAGATCTGGGTGCGGGCCCCCAACACCTCACCCCCCGAGTCAGGGGACTGTGGCCCCATCGACCCCCTGCAGATCTGGTAGAGGGGCATCTTTGGGGTTGCTTACCCCCCCAGGCGCTGGAGGGCAGATGCTTCCTTCCAAGGTGCCATGCACCCTGGGAGGAAGATCAAAACAAATTAATTCAAACTAATCCTTAGTTCGAATTAACATGGCTTCATTGGTTTAGTTTGAACTAGGAAGTTCGAACTAACCCTTAGTTCAAACTTAAGGCAGGTTTTATAAGTTCGAACTAGGCTTTCCTTAGTTCGAACTAAGGGAACACCTTAATTCAAACTAATGAAAGCTAGTGTGGACATGAATGTATTTAGTTTGAATTAAGCCTCCTTAATTCAAACTAAATTGTAAGTGTAGACATACCCCTGTGGACTATAATACTTTGGGCTCATTTTGGTTGATAGGCTTAGTGTGCAGGTGCTTGGTGCCGCTAGTGACCCATGCTATGCAAGAGGTCATTAAGAGGAAGGGTTATGTAAATACCAGTCTAAAAGATGATATTGGCAGTAAAATGACTGCCAGATCAGGTGAATAACATAAGCAAAATCAAACAGCAAAAATTAAAATGTTTGAATACCAGTGCAAAGAGCCTGGGTAACAAAAAGGAGGTAATAGCTGCCGGTAGAAGTGAAACCAGATATTATAGGGATAACAGAAACATGACAGAATAGTAGTCATGACTGGTATGCAAATATTGAAGGGCATGTGCTGTTTAGGGGAGATAAGGTGTCTCTATTCACAGGTCCCCTTTCATCAGACTCTCCTACTTTTTGGTTCTCCTCCAGCTTCCCTTTTATGGGCTAATTGGATCAGTGGCTTATCAACCCTAGTGTGGCCTGATAATCAGGCACACCTCTGTGCAATTAGGCATTCTCCAGGGGAACCTAATTGGTACTATTAGTTACTAGAGGGGCTCAGAACCCTGTCACAACATCTCAGAATGATTAGCCTTTTTTGCAGGCACATCGCATGATTTACTCATATTAACTTTACAATCCACTATAATCCCCAGATCCTTTTCAGCAGGACTGCTGCCTCCTCAGCTATTTCCCATTTTGTAGCTGGGTATTTGAGCTTTCCTTCCTAAGTGTAGTACTTTGCACTTGTCTTTACTGAATTTCATCAAGTTCAATTTTGATCAACTCTCCAATTTGTCAAGGTTATTTCTGAATTCTATTCCTTCCATCCAACATGCATGCAACCCATCCCAGCTTAGTGTCAACTGCAAATTTATAAGCATAGTTTCCACTCCATTATCAAAGTCATTAATGAAAATTTCAAAGGGGTAGCCGTGTTTGTCTAGTTCAGCAAAACAAACAAGGAGTCCCAGAACATCATTTCCTCAAATCTTGCCCCCCCGTGCCTTTCCTGTACTTACCTTACACTGATGACATTTTCATCATCTGTACTGAAGGGAAAGAATCCTTTAAGTAATTCCACTGGGATTTCAACTATTTCCACCCCACCATCAACCTAAGCCTGGAACAGTCCACAGAAGAAATCCACTTGTTGGACCCTACCATGTGTATAACTGATGGATACATTAACACCACCCCATACCGAAAACCAACTGGCCACAATGCATACCTATATATCTCCAGCTTCCACTCTGGACATATTACATAATCCATCATCTACAACCAAGCCTTAAAATAAAACCAGATCCGCTCCTCAGATAGAGACAAGCATCTGCAGGATCTCTACCAAATATTACTGAAACTACGGTACCCACCTGGGGAAGTGAAAAAACAGATTGGCAGAGCCAGATGGGTACTCAGGAGTAACTTGCTATAGGACAGACCTAACAAAGAAAAGAACAGAACACCACTGCCCATCACTTACAACCCCCAGCTAAAATCCCTCCCAAACATCATCAAGGATCTACAACCTATCCTGGAAGATGATCCTAAACTCTCTCAAGCCTTGGGTGGCAGGCCCATCCTTGCTCACAGATAGCCCCCCAGCCTTAAGGAACTATTCACCAGCAACTGAACACTGAGCAATAAGAACACTAACCCAAGAACCTATCCTTCCATCAAACTCCATTGCCAACTCTGCCCCCAAAGCGACTCTAGTGTTACCATCACAGGTCCCAACCACATCAGCCACACCAGCAGGAGCTCATTCACTTGTACATCTATTAATGCGATATGCCATCATGTGCCAACAGTACCCCTCTGCCATGTATATTGGCCAAACTGGACAGTCCTTACACAAAAGAATAAATGGACACAAATCGGACATCAGAAATGGTAACACCCATTAACCAGGAGAAGAACATTTAAATCTCCCTGAACACTCAGTTGCAGACTTGAAGGTTGCCATACACCAACAAAAAAACTTCAGAAACAGACTTCAGTGTGAAACTGAAGAGCTGAAACTGATTTGCGAATTTGACACATTCAGACTGAGTCTGACAAGGAACTTGAAATGATTAGAATATTACAAAATTAATTGTCCCTGTTCACACATTCTAACCTTCTAATCGACTGGTGCGAATAGGCCTCCTCTATCCTAACTGAATTGACTCTGGTAGCACTTGCCCTACCCATTGTAATTCTTCCCCTTCATTCTGGCATATGTATATACACACACCACTTCATGCATCTGACAAAGTGGAGCCCATGAAAGCTTATGCCCAAATAAATTTGCTAGTCTTTACGGTGCCACAAGACTCTCATTGTTTTTGCTATGCACAGACTACCATGACTACCCCTCTGGAAGAAGTCTAGTGGAACTTTTAAAGACAAACAGCTCTGGGCAGTCTTCCCCTGGTGAGAGGGGTGGAAGGAGGCTGTTGGCTTGGCTGCAGGAGGCGGGACCAGGAACAACTCTGGGCAGATTGCAAGGGCTTGGCCAGAACCCAGGCCCTGATGCAATGAAGAAAGGTGGCAAGGAGGTGGCCCAGAGGACCTGTTGAACTATATTGGAGGCTGAGGCAGTGTCTTGGTGTGGTGCATCGGGTCTCTGGCCTGGAGGCTGGAAAACTAGGTGGGCCCAGGTCTCTTCTTGCCTCCCCCAGACCAACAGTGGGTGGTGTTAGGACTAGTGGTGGCCACTGAAGCAGAGTGGGCCAGCCTGGATCAGACCTTACCCTGGAAGGGGGGAACTAAGCATGGACTCAGCCCAAGGGCTGAGGTCCTGATAATGGACAAAAATAAACTAAGAGAGATGGAGCATGGACCACCGAACGGAAGCGCCACTTGAGCTATTCCCAGTTCCATCATCACAAGGCACCTGTCCAGAAGACCACTGCTAGCAAAGCTCTGCCCCTCTCCTTTTTTCCCCACTTCTGCTAGGAAAATTAAGGGGTCACTCGGTGATGGTCAACCTACAGCTACTACCACAGGGAACAAATATTTAATAAAGAGGTCTTCAAACAAGTAGAAAAAGACATAACACAATCCAATGACTTGAAGCTGAAGCAAGACAGACTTAGACTCAAAATTAGGTGTAAATTTTTAACTAACACTTAATTAACAAATTAAATAACAGCTGAAACAATTTACCAGTGCTTTGGTGGAGCCTCCATCAGTCATTATCTTAAATCAAGATTGGATTTTTTTCTAAAAGATATCCTCTAAGAGTTATTTTGAGGAAGACCGTGACCTGTGTTATATAGAATATCAGACTAGATAATCACAACAATCCCTTCTGGCCTTGGCATTGACAAATCTATCAGTGTATATGGTTTATTAATAGTGGATTTAACTGAAACAAGTATGATTAGAAATAGTTTATGGTTAAAAAAATCCCATCAAATAAAATTTTACTTCAAAACAAAAGAAACCCAATTGCTTTTGCAGATTGAATAAGAAGTCTATGAAAATCATTCATAAAACGCGACAACCAGGATTTCCTGTCATTTGGGAAAAAGCAGGGAAAATTTTTGCAACCAAAATCCTCTTTTTGGGCATTTTTACTGGTTCAGTAGTCATTTGGCAGCAGAGTAATCATAAGGAGAGGACTGAACTCTAATAAAGGACAATAGCTGATTCTTTAGGAAAAAACAGTTTAGCAGCAGTCCTAGAAAAGAACAGTAAATCTCCATCTCGTATTCTTTTCATCAATCTTTCATTACATCAGGCTTTCCTGGAGGATATTATCACAGTGCTTTCTTCAGATTTGAATATGTGATAATAGTTTGATGATAAGCTTATTGCTTTGAATGCAATAACAGCACTTGCTATTCTGGGATGGGGCAGGGGAAATTTTTCAACATCAACATTTAGTGAAGAAAAGGATACAGCATTGTAAGTGTAATAATGTTATATCACAAAGCCAAATGCATTTAGTTTCAGCTTGAATGGACCCATTTTTAACCTGAAGTACACAAATGAAAATAAAATTTAAAACACTTTTTTGTATTTATAGCTATTACATGAGTTATTTAAATCCATAAGATAAAATGGAGGAACTAGGAGAATGTAATGGTCTTACTTGTTGTTTAGCATTAGTTGTTGAAGAGGCATGAAGATCTCTCTTGAAAGAAAAGTATATTTTGTGCATTCTCTTCAGAGGCCTGTGTCAGACACATGTGAGGCTTAGTAAATGCAGCTGTAATGGGCACATTTACTTAACATTATGTCCTGAAGCATACATTTTTGAGAATGAAGTACCTTAGATGGTGCCTACCCCATCCTTACCCAGACATTAGCACAAAAAGTGTGATTCTGTGTTACAGGGTGTGCTCACCACATGAGCCCTAGAAGAGCTGAATTAAGCCAAGTGGGGCCAATCAGCCAATTAAACTGCAAGAGAGATCTAGACTGTATGCATGGTGGTAATTAGAAGGATGCTCACCTATTAGGGAACTGGCAAGGGTTCTATAAATCCAAGTCAATGATCAGTGAATGTGAGTACAGACTGATTAAGTGCTGCCATGTTGTGCTGAAAAGTTCAGTATATGTTAAGAACAAGAAACACAAGTCTTGTGTGTAGGCTCACATAGTTAACTCAGTCCTGCTGGGTCATACTGAATTGTTGGCGAGCCTTGGTTTAATAAAGGACAGTGTGTCCTAAGAAGTAGGTGCCAATTTGATGGTTGGTGGGCCTGGGTGAGCCAAAGTCTTCTGATGTGCACAGAACTACTAATAACTGACTATTGCTTATCCCTGACAGGTATAGTTGGTGAATAGTGATGGTACTGACTACAGAGGTTTGTGCAGCCTGCAGTGGGTCAGACTGATTACAGGAATGAATAACAAAACTTTTGGGGTGACTGGATGGATCCCAGAGATTAATTAAAATTCCTTTGGGTTTGATTCCAATTATTTGGATTTATTTGTGGGAGGAAATACATACGAGGTTTTGTGTAAAACGTGAAGAATTGTGGTGTATAAACCAAATCCAAACTTCAAGATGTGAAAAAGAGCTTTAATTTATGTGTTGACTATCATATCCAAATTGCTGAGCAAGCACAGTCTGTAGGAAGTGAAAGATTTAAGAGCAAAGAAAGAATTACTTTTAGTAAAGCTGGGCATTCCAAATGTTTTGTTAGCATCTAAAAATCTGAGCCAGCCTACTCAAAATTAGTCAGCTGGAGTTGCAAATTCAAGAGTAAAATGCACTGCTGAATAAAAAGGAAAAAGAAAATTATGTGCAAAAAACAGAAATTGAAAATTCCCAGTTGAGGCAAGAGAATTAGTTAAGGAAATAAGAAGTACTCAAGAAAATCACATTAGTCATGTGACCTGTACTACTAAAATCCTTAGCCTGAAAGAGAAGCTAAGGCAGAGGCAAAGAGTAACTGCTGCTATGAGATTAGATCCACTCAACAGCTGTTAGTCTGAGTCAAACTCAGAAGAAGAGTCAGTTAGTGGCCAAGAATCTTGGAAAGGAGAGGTGGCAAGGTGTCAGCCTTCTACAACCCATGCATAGAAGCCAAAACTTCAAAGAGATCAAGGAGGAGAAAGGATTCACCATGGTTCCTATAACAACAATAATCATGAACTATCAATCTCATTGAGACAACCTATGAGTTCAAGATACACAGCCTGGCATAAGTGAGAGCTATGAGAGAGAAATTAGGGTCACTGAGGCATAACACAGTTGTAGAACAGCTATCTAAAGTTATCAGTCTATTGGTAAGGGAAGATGTTCCAATTCTCTTCAGAGAATGTTTGAATGGAGATGATTACAGTGCATTACCAGGAGAAATACAAATGGCAAATGTAGGAGAAACTCTGAGGCTATGTTCACACGTAAATGTTTATTTCAAAATAAGCGAATTCATAATAAGTTATTTCAAAACAAAATCATTATTTCAAATTCACTTAAATTGAAATAAGCAAAAGCCACCAAATCGAAATAGCAAGTCCAAACACAGAACTTGTTATTTCGATTCAGGAGAGGGGGCCCATGGGAGGTGTGGCAACATGGCCCCCTGACAGAGCCGTGTTGCCAACCAATCCCCTGCGACTGGCTCTGCAGAGCTAGTGGCAGAGGAAAAAGGCCCCCAAAAAAGAGATGGGAGGCACCCCTCCTCCCCCCCACTTCACCAGCTGCAGGGCGGAGGGCACAAGTCAGGGCGCCCCCATACCGCTGCCCTTGACTGAGCAGTGGGCAGGTGAGCTCTGGGGCACCCTGGTCCGCTTGCCAGTTGCCGAGCAGCAGGCGGGTGAGCTCAGAGGCGCCCCAGTCTGCCCGCTGGTGGCTGAATGGTGGGCGGTGAGCTCTCAGGTGCCCTGGTCAATCAGCCCCTGGCCGCTTGCATGTGGCCAGGGGAGATGCTGGCTTCCCCAGCCCTGGGCAGGCTCCACAGCCTGGTCAATTTCAATTTCTGGGGGACCGGGGCGCCTGAGAGCTCTGCCCCTGACACTCAGCCGGCAGCTGCCAAGCCCGAGCAATGGGGCCAACCAGTTTGGGGATCCACCACCCGGACAGGAGCCTGCAACCCCAGCAAGGGGGTTGCCCCAGCTGCTGCCCCCCTGCACCCTCTGCACCTCCCCTCCGTCCCTAGCCAGGGTACTGATGGGACAAGGTGTTGGCGGGGGGACTTCCTTCCAGGGTGCCATGCTGAGAGGAAGGTCAAACCTTTGATTCGAAACAGTTGTGTTTCAAAATAAGGTGGCTGAACGGTGTTATTTCAAAACAACCCTTCCAAATCAAGGGTTATTTTGTTTTCCTACTAGGTTTTACTGTTTTGATTTAAACTCCCTTGTTTTGATATGATGGGGCTTGTCATTTTGAAACAATTTTGAAACAATCCCCATTTTTTTTAAAGCAAAACAATGCTGCGAGATTTTACTCAGAAATACAGCAAATGGGAAGAGACCAGAGAAGTATTTGAACAGGAAAAGACTTCTCTATTGGATGGAAGGAACTGTAATATATAACATTCCTGAATTTAAAGAAGCACTAGTTCAAAGACTGCTACCCACATTAAAGGTAGCTATGGGAGCTATCAACCCAAGAACAATATCCAAGAAGGAATTAGAGGACAAACTGAGGGATGCTTTCAGAATTCAAAGAGAAGCATTCCCATACAACTGGTAAAGAAAAAAAGGTAGCAGTAGTAAAGGAAAACAGCAACAAACAGAATAACAGGATGAGGTTCAAGACCAGCAATATCAGCAACTATGAAACAGAGAAAATAAATAGTCTTATTATTTTAAGGCAGAAAAATGTCCAGATAATTGGAGGTGCCAGAGGATTGGAAAAAAGCAAATATAGTACCTATCTTCAAGAAAGGCAAAAAGGACGATCCTGGGAATTACAGACCTGTCAGCCTCACCTCAATCCCTGGAAAAATCATGGAGCAGCTTCTCAAAGAATCCATCCTGAAACACTTGGAGGAAAATAGAGTAATCAGGAACAGTCAGCATGGATTTACCAAGGGTAAATCATGCCTGACCAACCTCATTGCCTTCTATGATGAGATGACTGGATTTGTGGATGCGGGAAGAGCCGTTGATGTGATATACCTTGACTTTAGCAAGGCTTTTGATACGGTTTCCCACAGCATTCTCATTGGCAAATTAAGGAAGTATGGGTTAGATGCGTGGACTGTAAGGTGGATAGAAAACTGGCTAGAACAACGGTTTCAGCGCGTAGGAATCAATGGATCCATGTCAAGTTGGCAGGCAGTAACAAGTGGTGTGCCCTAGGGGTCGGTCCTGGGGCCAGTTCTGTTCAATGTTTTCATTAATGATCTGGATGATGGGATAGATTGCACACTTAGTAAGTTTGCAGATGATACCAAACTGGGGGGAACGGTAGACACCCTAGAGGGCAGAGACAGGATTCAGGGAGACCTAGACAAACTGGAGCAGTGGGCCAAGAGGAATCTCATGAGGTTCAACAAGGATAAGTGTAAAATCCTGCACTTGGGACGAAAAAACCCCATGTACTGCTA
>ML681993.1:5698155-5726488 GCA_007922195.1 Podocnemis expansa | reverse complement strand
TGCCTAGGGAGGTGGTGGAATCTCCATCTCTGGAGGTGTTCAAGTCCCAGCTGGACAAAACACTGACTGGGATGATCTAATGGGAGTGGTCCTGCTTTTTTTGGCAGGGGGTTGGACTAGATGACCTCGTGGGGTCCCTTCCAACCCTATGATTCTATGATTCTATGAACCTGAGACCAATTTATTTGTTCTGTTGTGGATTGGGTAATTCAAAGTTTCACTGAGTGGCTACCCATTCAGATACAAAGAGACAGGACATCTGCAGATGGCAAGCCAATGGCACATGCCAAGTGTCTACTCCATGGATGGCAAATTGCAGTGGTATGACAGAGAAGCACATACATGTTCAAGACTCAGGCTCATAAAAAGACCAACCTGAAATATCAAAGCTAAACAGCTGAGTTGATGGATTTGCCAAACAGGCAGCTCTGATGGGCACAGCTTGGTTATGGACCAACCCAGACAAAAAGATATACCAAGTTCAGCCAAAAACATTGAGATGGAGAGCTAAATGGACATCACAGCTCAGCAAAGGCAGGATAGAGCTACAAAAACTAAAAGCCAAACCAAAAAAAAAAAAAAAAAAAACCAACAACACATTGCAACTATGCATTTAAAATTATAAATTGATTAATCATGGGTCTAAAAAAATATCCATGATGCAATTCTGGTTTTAGTGGCTCCTTGCATGCCTAAGAAAGGACTTGCTTTTTTATCCCATAGCCAGAGATGCTTTCAGGAGCTGGGGAAAAGAAAAAGCTAAACAGACTACTATGCATAGACTGGAGGCCAAGCCTAGCCAAAAATACTGAACAATATCTTCACAACTATCTTGCATGCACTGAGAACAATCCAGCAAGTCATTGGTGGTGAAAACACTTCCACTATAGCAGAACCCAAAGATGGAGAAATTATAGGCCTTTCAGGAAGAACTCTCAAGATAAGCATCTCTCTATTTTTGCTGTGAGTTTTTAATTTTTTCTGGTGTCATCTTTAATGGTACCTCTCCATTTTATATCAAACTTCTGAAACAAATATTGTTTAATAGTGGTAGGCTCATTCTCAAAATTGGCTGATGCATATCCCACCCAAAATAACACTGCAGCAACAAGAGCAAAGATTATCTTGGAGCAAACCTTTTAAAGATTCAGATTTCTGATACTGTAGATTAGGATCAGGGCCCACATTTTCGGGGTGAGGTAACAACATGTCTCTGTCAAGCCTTCAGCATTTGACAAAAGTTCCAAACTGCAGGATAAGCACAAAGTTGTGGTTCAACAAACTGAACTCTTAAGAAAGAGCTTTGTGTAAAGTTGTAGTTAGTTAGGATTGGGATGAAAAGTTATCTATTGTACTAGTGACCTTAAAGTCCTGTGTTGCCACACTGATTTATACTTCATGAGGAATTACTCGGCTGTCTCATTAGAATAACTGAGCAGTGGTGGCTAGGAGGAGCCACTTCATTGGATAATTATCAGCCCAGAGTACTTGTGGACCAATTCATAAGCAAGTGGCTGCATAATGTTGACACAATCCAAAAACAAGTTGTCCAACAAATAAAAAATAATGCAAAATTTATGGATAGAAGGGTGGATGACATACTTACTCCAAAGGGAATACATAAGGGAATAGGCACTACATTGATTTTACTCAGATAAAGGTCACGCCATGAGTCCCAAGCGGGTACACCATGTGTTTATCACTAGTAAATCTAGATTGACAGTATCAGGTTGAGCTGAAGGGCAAGAGGAAGCAGAGCTTCAAATGGTTACACTCCTGACAGTTGAGGAGTTAAAAGATTGGAAGTGATTTATAACTTAAAGTGGTAATGGTGAATCTAATCAGCCTTTCTCTTTTGTTTACTCTTTAAGAAAAACTCATCAATCATGCCATGCTCCTTTTGTTTTGTTTATATAAATCTGTGAGCATATGTAATTCCCCATTAATCAAGGAGGGTGAACACTATTTTTCTCATAGAAATAAAAGCTATAGTGCAGGTTTGTCCAGCTTGTGGCTGGGGGTCAGACTCCAGCCTGCCAAAGGCTTTCATCCAGCCCACGGAGTGCTGCTATGAAAGCCTGGAAAACTGAGCCAGCAAGGTGCTATGTAGTTGGGGGGGGGGGGCTGAACTGGCTTTGTGCTCAGTCTGGTGGTGGGGAGGAGAACTAAGCCTGAGGGCAAGCAGACTCCAGAGGAAGGAGAGCAGTGCTGAATGGGGGTGAGGAGAACACAGGGGTCAAACACAGAACAAACGGTGTCAGTTCTGGGAGGGTGAAGGGGCAGGGGAGCAGTGCAGCTGGTTGGCAGGACCCAGCTGCTTCCAGACCTGGACATCCCCTCAGTTCTGCTCCCTTCCCACACCTCTAACTCCAGCACCCCATCCTTCCCCTGACCTTAGTGGCAAAAACTCTTCTGTAGAGATTGCTACCCATCAATGTTTCTGTCACAGAGATACCCCATGCCAAAACCTAGGACCCCTGTGGAACTACCAGGGTTTCTGTCCTGTCTCTGTCTGACTCTGTTCTGCTCTCCTTTCCCTGAGTAGTGCTTGGCAGGGAGTGAGGAGAGCAGAGTTGGTGGGGTACCTGTCAGGAAGTGGCTGAGTCCTGCCACCCAGCTTCTCTGCTCCCCACCACCTCACCCTTCTTCCCCTCTACTCCTCTGCCATGCTCCACCTGTCCTGCCTTGCCAGCATTCCAGTGTGTTCCCCCAAGGCCAGCTCAAGGGGCTGTGCACGATCAGCAGCCGCAGCCAGAAGACACAGCCCTGTAGCCAGCAGGGAACTGCTCCAGTCTGGGCCTGGGAGTTTTTAAAACCCCCACCCTGAGCCTGCTCTGACTGAGCCTGCTTGGAGCCTCTGAGCATGCTCAGTCAGAGCAGGCTCAGGGCCAGAGCCTCAGCCTGTGCCAGGGTTGCTCTACATGGCGGCCAGGGAGTGTGGCCCCCGGGGGCAGGTTTGGGGACAGGCAAGCTGTCTTGGTGGGGAAAGGGCGTGGCAGAGGGGGAAGCTGATGGGGAGGTTAGGAAAGGGCTCAGGGGACTGTGGGGACCAGCAGCAGGACTGGGGGTTTAGGAAGCAGCTTTGGATGTTTGGGGAAGCAGAAAAGCTGGCAGGGAGTTGGGACATCTGGGGGAACAGGGGAAGCTGGCAGGGAGGCTTGGGGTGTCTTGGGGAACAGGAGAAGCCAGCAGTAGGGTGGGAAGGTAGGGAATGGGTTGGAGGAACTATGGGAAGGGGTGTAGGTGGTTGGGAGGCTGTAGGGAGTGGAGTGAAAAGGGGGCAGCTGGGGGTGGGGGTTAGGAGGGTTGGAGTGGGGTCATGGGGGCAGGAAGTTTAGGAAATGGGGACTGGGGCTGAGGAAGACATGGGGAAAGAGTGGCCTGATGGGGGTAGGTGTTTTGGGGGCAGTAGCTGAGGTGGGGGGCCAGACATTTTTGGGGCAAGTTCCAAAGGGGTAGCTGTGTTAGTCTAGTAAAGCAAAAAAAGCAAGGAGTTTTGTGGCACTTAAAGACTAACAGATTTATTCATCGCATGTGCTTTTGTGGGAGAATATCCCACTTCGTCAGATGCTTTGAAGAGCATCTTCAAAGCATCTGACGAAGTGGGATATTCTCCCACAAAAGCTCATGCAATAAATAAATCTGTTAGTCTTTAAGTGCCACAAGACTGCTTGCTATTTTTGCAGCAGTAGCTGGGGTGGCCGGCAGTGGCAGGGACGGGGGCAGGCATTTGGGGGTAGTAGGTGGGGTGCTTAAAGGGAGACCAGATATGCATGAAGGGGGTCTGGGCATGCATGAAGGGGGCCCAGAAATTTAGGAGGGTTCTGAGGCCCACCAAATTATGCTTTAACCCCTGTGCCTTGCTCCCCACACTCTGCCCTGCCTCCTCACACAGGCACCCCTGCCCCCTATGTCCTCTGTACACAGTACAAGCAAAGCCAAATATCACACCAATCATTATTTTATTAAAGTATATTAATAAGATCAATTTGTATGTCTTATCTATCAAAAAATTTCTCACCAGCCTGCTGACTGAGAAAAGAATTGCAATGTGGCCCTGTGATAGTGTTTCCTGGGAGCCTCTCTCCAGACCCCTCTGCCCCAGCTGTTCAGGACTTTGAGAAGGCAAAGCTCTCTCCCAGCACTGCCCAGGTCTATGTGACTGTGCAGTCAGCTCCCAAGTCCAGCCTCAGAATGTCCAAACTCCTGCCCTGTCTGGGTCCCCCAGGACCCCCTCCAGGCAAGTCCCTGGAAGTCCTGATCAGAAGATCAGCAGTGATTCGCAGCCAGTGCGGAAGTCAGATATTTTATTAGCAATCCAGTTCATACAGCAGCAAGGACAGTTGGTATCAGCTTCACCAGGGCATATAGCAGTGGAACACCCAGGGGATTAGGACCCCCCAGGGTCCTGCCTCTTAGACCTCCATTTCCCTACTAACCCCCTTCCCCTTGGTCCTTTGTTCTCTTCCCAGGCTCTGTCCACCTCTCCGCCCCCTGGTCCAACGAGCTGGAACTAGTATCACCAGCGGGGGTCCCAGGTACAGGTTGCCTAAACACTTTCCCCCTGCTCCCTAGTGACTCTGTTTCATATCACTCACCTGTGTCCCATCACCAGAACAGAAAAGAAACAAGATCATCACCCGTGTCATCCCACGCTAGCCCACTCCCCCCCCTTCGGCCCCCCAAACCCCTCCACACCTTTCCATAGTCCCTCCAACCCCTTCCCTAACCCCCCATCCTGCTGCCAGCTTCTCCTGTTCCCCAAGACACCCCAAGCCCATCTGCTGACTTCTCTTGCTCCATCACAGGCCCCTTACCCAAAAAGGTTGGACACCCCTACTATAGTGATAGTTGGGAAACTAGGGTGTCAAGTATAGATTTTAATTCACTAAATTCAGCAGTCAAAGGTAACAGTCATCAAGGCATATGAAGAGGCAAAGCATTGCTACATTATTTGGAAAGAGGATATAGGCAATAACTCAGTGATGGCATTTATTTTTACTAATAGCTCAATCAGTAGCTGTAGACGAAGATGCAAAGCAATTTGCTTTTGTAAGGAAATTTGATCACAAGTGTAAATTGAAGTTTAACGTTGCATATTTGGAAAGTTGTTGGAAAATACTGAAAGTAAAAATCTTGTTAAGGTGGGTGTGTATAAGATCTAATATTCCACCGCAAATAAAGCTAGGGACTGTATATTTGTTATAAATCTTACTATTGAATTACAATTCCATATGGTGAAGTCTTTAAATACAAATGTGCACACTCCCTTTCAATCATATTCTATGGATTTAAAATGTTATAATGGTACAAAAAACCTCTATCTCCTATCAAAAGCTAAATTGGTTGTATAAAAAGGAAAATGTATTCTTGGTTGTCACTTATTATAGGAACCTCAAAGTTAATATATATTTTAAATGACTGAAGTTTATGGTCTTTAACAGGTGTGTATGGAGGTCAAAAAATGTTCAGATAATAGTAGTGCCGAAACCAAAGGTAAGTAATGTAGGACCAGTGATGGTAAAAGGAGTCACCAAAAGATTTTTCTTCTTCAACCCAGTTTCTTCATTGAAAAGGATTATGATGCCCTTTCAATTAACTCTAGCAGACACTGAGACCAGATGTTTATCATATACCCTTCCACTACACAATGGAACACCTGGGTCCAAAGTGTAGTACCCTAAAGTTCCAAGGTTGAAAGGGACCTAATGGCTACCTGATTGGGAAGTGTTGGCACTGGTCTTGGTGTTTTAAAGACAATTAATAAAAATAAATTGACTAGTAAAATCATGCTTTGGGCCAAGACATAGCTTCATTGTCAACTCCATTAATTACATCTCTAAATCGAATGAGTACTGTGGAGTATAAAATTGCTAAGATCTTACCAGGGTGGCAGGAATTGCAAAAAGAGGACCATATCCACATTGTAAAATTCATACATACCATGAAAGCAAATATATGCTGGACTCTTGCATGTGTTCAAGCACACAGCTGGCTTTTTGATGTAGTCAAAAGCATAATCCGGGATGGTTTAAATGGTATTATCTCCCTTGAACAGAAAAAACTAATACAGGAAAATATTACTAATGGGTTTGAAAAAATCCAATCAAACACCATAGAAAATGGTTAACTGTTCATACAACCATGAAACACAATTTCCATTTACATACTTACCATCACAAATGCACAAAAGAAATGGATCACTTTGGGTAACAGTCTTAATTCAGTTATGAATTCTGTTAAAATTTCTAAATGGGTCCATAAAGAAGATGTTCCTTATAATTGTGTCAATTGAAACTCATGTACAATAGAAAGAGGAACTGGTTATTCTTATACGTCTGGAGTAATCAAAGGACCTCATATTTGTCCAAGTTTCACACAAGGAAAACGGCGCTATCAACTTCAGTCTAACAGCATCAATCACTCGGCAATAGTTTTGACAAATTCTAATTGTTTACGCATAAGCAAGTCTAATTTCTTTATGCATACACAGAGGATTTATGGTTTATTATTTTATAAGGTAGTTCATGATCCTTACTACAATTTGTGTCTAAGTACTGTTTATGCTGTTGTGGGTTGTGATATAAATTTCTTGATGGATAATGTAACAATCCAGAATACAAATGTATTTTATAATTTATATCAACACACTGAACCTGTAAATGTAAGCATTAATATTTCTGTTCTAGAAGAGTTAATAAAGCATCCTGATCTTAAAAAATATTTTAGAACAGCTAGAATATCAAAGTAAGGAAGTGATGTTAACCATCTATCATTCGACTTGTATAATAGAAAAAATTTTAGAAGGGTGCAGCAGGAGTTGTCCTTTGCCCATTGGTGAGGAAATTTTTTTCCAGCCCCATGAATTTCAAGGAAATATGGAATATTTTAACACACACATTGGTAGCGATATTAGTCATACAGGCTATGTCCACACTGTGACCTGGGCCTCCTAGGATAACCTTTTGAATGTGCCAAAATCAGGGCAAGCTGCGAAACCATGGGCCAAACCCCCAAACCACTGCTGGGTGGTACTTAAACTAGTCTCCCAGTCAGTAACAAAACATGCTTCTGATTCCCCACGCTGGTCATCACCAAGCATAACAAAATAGAAACAGCCCCTTTTATCGCACATCAGCTTCTCTGGTTCCCCCAAGCCACTGGGTCTCTTAAAGAAATAGGTTCTCCTAACCCCAAAGGGTGAGCCACATCACCCAGAACAATATAGGCTTAGATCTTACCCAAAATACCATGCTGCCAGCCAATCCTTTAGTAACCACAACAAAAGGTTTAAAATAAAAAGAAAACAAACACAATATGAGTGATGTTAAAGGGTCAAAGTGAATCACATACATACAAACAATTTAGAGTCCATAAAAAGCAAGTCCTTGAAAAATATGTAGTTTGCAGGTTAGTCAATTCCTGTGGTATGCACCAGCAGCTAGGTGGGTCTCAGTCCTTTGTTCAGTCCCAGGAGAATAGTTTCAGAGGAGTGTTGGATGCACACAGACTGAAGACCCAAGACAAAATAGAGATGGGACTATTGCCTTTTATCCCCTTTGGCTTTTCTCATGCTCTCAGAGTCCTTGCTAAATCAAAATGGAGCTGAGTCACATGGTCAGTCTGGGTGCCTTGCCAAACAGGTTTCTCCTTAGGCCCACTGCAGCTGGGAGCTCCTAATGAGCAATTAGGATCACAATAGTTTTACAGACACCCAGTTTGGGATTGCTTGGAGTCAAATAACTTGGAGTACAAATAAAACAAACACATTCCTAATCTCTTTTACAGGTATGATACCTATATATAAACCATATAATCATTCCTAGCAGATTACAACTTTTCTATTGATGCCAAACATGGTATATCACTTATGGATTATTGCAAATATGAAATCCTAATATGAAAGATAACCATAAACAGTTCCCTAGACCCAGACAGCATCACAACACACTCATTGGTAATGATATTAGTCATACAGGCTATGTGTACACTAGCAAATTAGTCTAGATTGAGGAGGCTTTTTTAGTTCAAACTAAGCAAACCAGGAACCACCAAGAGAGGACACCAAGACCACATAACAATACAAGAACAGGATCAGGATCTATTTCAAATCAGGCAGGCATGATCTTCTCATTCTTCTTCAAAGACTGAGGACCAAGCATGATTGCCATGGGGCAGACAACACCCTGCACAGGGCTCAGAGTCTTTATGTGACTTGTGGTTGCTGCGGTTCTTATTATGGTCACATGACCTTCCTTACTTGAGTTTCCCATCACCACCCAATTGCTAGGCAGATTATGGAGAAAGGGTCAACATGGAAGATGAACAAAAAAACAATAATGAAAAACAAAATTGTGAATTAACTCCAACAATTCCCCTCCTTCATGGCTTGAAAGAATTTATAAGCTCTCACACCACCACAGCATTTAATCATGCTTACAAACAAAAACACAACCATGGTTTAATTAATGGTTGGAAGCTATCTGATAATAGCTCTTGCTTTTGCTAATTGGAGTCAATTTCTTTTTCACCCAACAAATTATTGCTATCATAGCAATAATAATGAACATCTGTGGCTATGCCTACATCTAAAAGCGTAGTTCAGACTTGCTTAGACTGAACTAAGCAGCAGCCAGTTAGTTCAAACTAATCACGGCTTTTTAGTTTGAATTAACTTTTCAGTCCAAACTAGCTGTGCTTTTTTTTAGCTTGAACTAACTTTTTAGTTAAAGCTAGAAAAGTGTGGCTACTTCAAACTGAAAAGTTAGTCCAAACTAAAAAATGCAGTTAGTTCAAACTAACTGCTTAGTTTGAACTCATTTAGTTCGAACTAACACAGCTACATCATCTTTGCAATCCAAGACCCTGGCAGCATCCATGGACCCCAGGTTGGGAACCACTGGTCTAGGGTGAATATAACAATCATTAGGCAACTACTCTTGCTGGAAGTCAGAAGGTATTACAGCTGCTGCAGGCTCCAGGGCTGAAAAAGTGACGCAACAGTGTAAAGTTCCAGAGAACCCCGGGTTGAAGCACATCTAATCAACATATAGCTTGGAATTGTGTCATTGGCTATGTTCACGCGCAAACTTTTATTTCAAAATAACATTTTGAAATGAGTTATTCTGAAATAAAATCCTTATTTCAAAATAGCTTATTTTGAAATACGGGAAACCCTCAAAGTGAAATAGCATGCCCTGTGGCTGGACATGCTACTTCATTTCAGGAGAAGGGGCATCATGGTAGGTGTGGCAACATGGTCCCCTGACAGGGCTATGTTGCCACCCAGTCCTCTGCCTGGCTCCCACCTGGAGAGCCAGGCAGGGGAAAACAGCACCCAGGGCAGGGACCCCCCTGCCCTGACTCTCCCGCTGCTGTTGGGGCAGCAGGGGAGGGATTGTGGGGAAGCCCCTCTGCCGCCCAGTGCTTGCCGGGGTGCCAGCTGCTGGGGCACTGCTGGTCAGGAGTGCGCTCGCCCCAGCAGCCCGGGCTCAGCAGCTGCCACTTGGGCAGAAGCTGTGGGAGCCGGCTTTGCCCCCTGCCCAGGGCAGGGTGCTGATGGGGGTGGGCCTTCCTCCTAGGGGGCCATGCACCCTGGGAGGAAGGTCAAAGCCCGTATTCGAAACAGGGTTGTTTTGAAACAACGCATCCCAACCATGTTGTTTCGAAACAACCCTTTCAAAACAAGGGCTATTTCTCTTTCAGGAGAGGTTTTATAGTTCCGAAATGATGGACCTTATTTCAAAATGATGGGTCCTGTCATTTCGATATAAAGAAACATTGTTTGGACATGGCCAGTTTTATTTCAAAACAACTGTCATTGTTTCGAAATTAAAGCTTCGTGTGGACACAGCCATTCAGAATTGATAGCACATTTTGAACTTGACAAGCAAAATAACAGTATGGAATGGAACCACCACTAGCAAGACTGAGAACCCCAAAAACCAGGCAGTCTTTCCTATTTTGTCTTCTGACAGAGTATTCCTTAAGTATTACACTTTAAGGATTTTGTCAGGTTCTCTTTCTAGCACAATTTTTTAAATTATTTAGCAGACAGAAAACTCTCTGACTGTAACTGTTTTTGCGGCTGAACACAGGTGATATATAGGAAAAACCTCTGCATACTTACCCCCTCTTATTATCAGCTCCAGACACAAGGCAAGGATGCATCAAATCTGGGTATGATGCCTGATGGGAAGAGAAAATATAAGCACAAAAAGGGATAATCTCCCTGCCTGAAATGTTCTCCAAGGGCCTTTCTTAGATTCTTCTGTAGCCAGACTCTCTAATTTATACCTAGGGGTTTTTCTGGTTTTGTTTAGCTATGGGGTGGAGAATCATGCTGCAACTCAGAACAGTGAGTAATATTTTCTTTTCAGACAAGAGTAAGCCCAGGCCACAGTAAGAGTTCCAAACATCACAATAAAAGTTCTAAACCTGAGTCAGCATTGTGGGACTCATCCTATGCCAGTCAAGTCAGGGAGGGTTTTGACAATGACTTCAGTGGGTGCAGAATTGACCTCCATTGACAAGATGTTGTAGCTTCCCTTTTTTTGGTTTCAAATAACAATACAATTTTATTTTAAATATATTCAGGGTAAAATATTTTACAGGTGGATTTGGGATGATTAGAACACTACAAATAACCATGCTCCTTTAAAAGGATCTTGAAGTTACCCAAGCTGATGAATATTCTCATTAAGTCAAAGGAGGGATGGCTAGTAGGCGGAAAGGGGGAAGAAGAAAAAAAACCCACCAAAGAATGTCAGTATTTGTGAATTCACAAAATACAATTGTCAAAATCCTGTTTCAGGAAGCAGTGTATGATGAACACTTCTTTGCTAAATCTCTGCTGCTCTCCTTGAATGTCTACCAAAGGTTTTTGAATGAAGGACAGCATATAGCAGCATTTTATTCAGAAACTGAATCTCAGCTTCATCCTTCTCCTCTCACTGGTATAAATCAGCAATAGCTTTGCCAAACATTATTATGTATTTATTTGTATTATGGTAGTGCTCAAGTGCCCTTGTCACAAACCATCCCCAATATGCTAGGTGCTACATACATGCACAACAGAAAAATGGTTGGGATCCTTGGTATCAGCTCTGCTGAAGATCTGTGCCTTAGGTAGTTCCCATTTCCCTGCCCACCCTTAAAAGATAAACTAACTGATTCCTTGTGGAGTCTTTTTCTTATTTTGATCAGAGAGCAGTCTCTGATGTCCGGGAACTAAAATTACTAGATGGTTGAAATCCTCTCTAAGAGCTGAATTTACCGATGAATTGACTGAGGCCAGGAGAGCATCTTGCAAGCAGCCAGCAGGTGGTGCCAATGGAAGGTGTGAGCAGCCAGTGGACGGTGCTGGTGAAAGATGTGAGTGACCAGAAGGTGAGTGGTCAACAGATGGTGCAAGTGGCTGGTGGTGAAAGGTGTGAGTAACCAGTGGGCAATGCCAGTGGCCAGCAGATGGTGATGCAAGCAGCCAGTGAGTGGTATGAGTGGCCAGTGGGTGGTGCCAGCAGAAGGCATGAGTGACCAGCGTGACACAGTGAGCAGCCAGCGGGTGACACAAATGGATCCTGAGGTGACAGAAGACAACTGGAGGGGGCTAGCTGAGTCTCCCCCCATTTGAGATGTGAATATTAAAATTATAATGGTCACTATGGAGGTAATGGGGAAGTGAAGGACATCCTCTATGTACACTGGGGTGGAGTGAATTCTGCTTATTGGGTTTTGTGGGAATCCTGCCTTGCACTGTATCTACAAATCAGTGTTGGTTTTGACATTGCCTCTGTATAGTCTCTTCGTGTTACTATTAAAAGTTTTATATACTACACTCAGACTCATGCTTGTGAGAGAGGAAGCATTGCCCTCTATGGCGCCTAGGGAATAGTGCATGAATTCCTAGGAGACTGGATGGAAGATCAAGCTGGTTCATGTTGTAACATTTTTTGGGGAACCTCTAGATATAAAACCTGGCCCTTTGCTGCTACCACCTTGGCCTGGCAGAAGGGTTACACTAAGACGTATGGAAAGAGAGGACAGCTAATAGCTGAATGGAAAGGGGCTTGAATGAGGAGGAGAGAAGAGTTGGACCTAAAGAGGGTGGGACTGTAGGAATCCAAGACTACAAGGGCAACTACAGAAATAGTATTTGAAGGGAAGTTTCCGTTTTCCAAGAATGTAAGGAGATGGGTGGAACAACAGCTGAAGAGAGCATAGACCATGGTGATGATTTTTGTGCAGCCTCTACATTTATTTCATATAATCCTTCCTTGCCTCCACTAAGATATAAATATTATTTAGGAATACAGTAGTCAGTGATTTTTTTTAAAACTGCAACTTTTGAGATATCATCATTACATACCATATCGTAATGAACTTACAAGAACTTCATTTGAAGATTTCTATCCATCTCCCAAGCTGCTGCCATCACTGCAGTTAGTTTGCAGTTAATTGAAATAAAAATCTGAGTTAATTAAGATAAGAGGGTAAGTGGTGAATCTATTCTCCATTAATGGAGCAAGGCTTCAGGAAAGCAAGTAATAGGATTTCTGGGGGGAAATAAAACAGGCAGTCTCCTGTGGTTGTTGTGCTGACATATACAGGTGTGTGACAACTATTCTCCAATTACATCCAGATGCATTCATGCAGAATTTTCTGCTAGAAAGGCGTTGCTGCCAGCACATTTCGATTGACTGCTGCTACTGGCTAACTCAGAAAGCCAAGCCTTCTGGGTAAGATAAACTTATAAGTAAAGTAACTACATAAAATTCCATCTTGTCTCTCTCTTTAGATTATACACAGGTTTTCGAACCAAAAAAAGTCTTCTGTCACTTTCACATACAATTTTCAGCTCAGGAAAAGACAGGGACATCTGAAATGTACTGCAGAAGGGCATGAGTATGATGTTGGTGTGAAAATAGTAAGTTCATGGAAACTTTGTGCTAAACACAATTTTGGTTTCCAAACTGGCTCAAAATGAAAAGAAAAAAACAGTATGAAATTTCATCCAAAAAAGTTTGCCATATCATTTCTTGTTCAAAAGAAATGTCAAATTTTTGCCGACTTTGATTGAAAATGAGTTTGAGTTAAAAATTCATTTTGTAATTTCATTTGGATTTTTCCACAGCCTTGGTTCTGTGCATGGATATTTGTGACTGGTTCTGAGAGCTAACCCTTTCATTATGAACTCATGATAGTGGCCAGTACATCTCATATTGGACTGTTGCATCCAGCTACACTTTTACATGTCTGATCTGCAGGCTGCATTTGAAAGAGATTAAACAAATTTTTGTCTCTTCATTCCCAGCCAGTGATTGTAGAGCTTTAAGACTGACCAAAATATCAGACTGATTATCATCGCTTGATATCACCATGTGCTAGAACCACAGATTATATGATCATTAGCAGGTGCAAAGGTGTTGCTTTCTTAGGTTGAATTTTAAAAGCATATTTTTTTGATGAGACTGCTTCTATACTCCTATATTTTACTTTAATTTAAGGAGAAGTTAGGCTTAAATTTTTTCTCATGAGCACCGAAGGAGGATCTCACTTTCTTCATACCCCTCTCACTGCTTAGGTTTCTGAGTAGGAACAGCCTTACAATTCCTACCATCTCAGAATGACACACTGCGGGGAATATCATCAGAGAAAAGTTGCAACATGAAGCAATTACAGTCTCCCACTTTCCCTGTAATGGTTGCTGGGTATCTGGCATGTCTAGTTCCTACATGCTAATTGTTATAATTAGGGTTTTTTAAAATGTAGCAAATATAACAAAGTTAAAAGAACATACAGATTGTGTTATCAGGCATGTGAAAGTTAGGAAATGCCAGAACGCCTGTGACACTTCATTTGGTCTCTGCATTTGACTATGCATATGAGAGTCTTGAATTACATAATAAAATACTAATTTTTCCACAGAATACCCCTCTCATTCGGTGAATGGGTTGCTATTCAGTATTTTTTATCCTCCTCATCCAATGTGCAGGGCGAAGGCCTAACTTACACATACCAGCCAAAGCCTGCAAAATTATTAAATTTCTCCCTGAGTGTTTCTATCATAGTAACTTAATGCTTTTACAAACATACATAAATGGATCTTCTAAAGAAGTTAGTTAGATGAGGTGGCACTGTAATCCACATTTTGTAGGTGGAGAACTGAGATATAGAGAGATTAAGGCCAAAATTGTTACTAATAAAGTCTGGCATCTCAGGTGGTAATTGGGATGCAGCCAGAGCCAGTGAAGAGGGCAATGTCATTTAAATCCTACTATTTGCTGGCACAGGTAAAGATATCTTTCTGTGTATGGATGACAATAAAAGACACAATGATATTATAGTAAATCACAGGAGATGGTAGGTGTGGCAGGCATGATGGTGAAGCTCTTTTCTTCCCCTTCTTTTAATCAGGAAGCATTTCTGCCTCAGTCATCCATTTTTTATTCCCAAAGACTTTAATAACCATCAAAAGGAATAGTGGACAAGTAGAATAACCTAGCCCCTCATTATTTTATACACCAGTTAGGCCCGGTTTCCAACAATTTTGGTCCATTAACTTCCAATCCTATGCTGCCCTTCAAATGAATTAGCAGGTCTTTTTGTTTGTACTTCTCATTCATTCTCTCTCTCTCTTTTCCTATTAACATTTATTGTTATAAGTTATTGTGACACTTTATGAACTTCCACTCACTTTTCACAGCTGAGCTCACAATTAAGATAAAGCTGTAGGCCCAATTATCACAACAGGTCCTACAGAGAATAGTATAGAGTGAACAGAACCCTGATTCAGTCATGATGTACTATCTTGCTCTTAACCCCTGTAGCCCTGATGAAGAATGCTCAATCCACATGGAATCTTCAAGGAATTTAGCTGACAAATTCTAACACCTATAAAGTAAATTGTTTTTCAGGCTTATAGCTTGTCATATTTTGAGTGAGTCTACATGGCGAAAGGAAAAAGTCACATACCTGACAGTGCAACCTCTCTGCCAAATTGCAAGTGTCTGCTCCAAATTATGAAGATAGCAGTGCTTCTAAACAATATGATTGTAAGATATGGGTTAAAGAAATATTTTTTTTCCTAAACTATATCTTACAAATGGCTGAATCATTTTAGTTGAAGCTTGTGTGATAAAGTTAGGTCAGAGGGCTACACAAGGGTAATACCTATTTGGACACCGGGAGGTGGGTGAGCGTAAGCCCGTCCACCGCTAACACCCCTGCCCCAGCTTAAGGGGAGGTGACCCTAGGCCCGGGCCAACTGATTTTGGGGGGCAACTAACGAAAATTGGGAACAAATATGGGGGTCAAAGGTTTAAAACTAGAGAATCAGAAGGGGACACCAAGCAGAGAACCCCAGACAGCACCCACTGCTCCCGGAAGCTCTCAAGGGAGCCAGCAGATGCCTCCCAGAGGAACTCTGCCCAGAGGCGTGAGCAGACGAGGGACCGGAAATGGGCCCCACAGTTGCAGGCCCCTCCCTCAGCCAGCCTCCTCTCCCTTGTCTTGTAGATGGCCTCTTTTGAGTAGGCCAAGAGGAGGTTGATGAGGAGGTCTCATGACTTCGTGGGGCCACAGATGGGAAGTGAATATAGGAATGTATGTGGACAGAAGTGCAGCCAGAATCTCAATAAGAGGTTCTGGAGGAGCCAGAAGAGGGGCTGCAACCTGGCGCACTCCAGATAGGCGTGCTCCAGGGTCCCCCTCAAGCCGCAAGAGAGGCAAGCCTCAGGGCGCCACGTAGATGCCTGTGCTCACGGCTCCAGGCAGGAGCCGCCAACTGATGCCCCCGGTGGGCCGTGGGGTCAAGGTGGCATAGAGGCTAGCCCACTGGGGGTCCTCACCCTCCACAGATGGAATTAGATCTCACCATTTGCTGTCGGAGCAGGGCACGAGGGCAAGGAAGTGGATGGTGTGGAGCACAAGCATATACAGGTGTTTGCGAGACGCGGTACGGAAGGGGACCAGCTGCAGGTCTAGCAGCTGGCTTGGGGTGTGGGGTGGGGACGGACGGTGGGGCTTGGGGGACCGGGGCCTGGTCATAAGCTCTGGAGGGCCTGGACTGAGAGGAGGGCAGGGGGTGCCGTCTCGCACAACCCGCTCAAGATAAACCTGAGCAGTGGGGCACAGGGTCACCTTCACCTCCTGGAGTAGGCGCTGGGGGGTCTGAACGGTGGAGAGCCCCATCTGCTGGGTGAGCACTAGGGGATCCACCCAGTCCCCCAGGCATAGTCCAGGAGGTCTCCAACCCTGTACACAAGGGTAATCCTGTTGAAGGAAATGGTGGTAGGTGGGTGCAAGCCACCCACTTCTAAAATCCCTCCCCCAGCCTATGGCGAGGTGGTACTGGGCCATCTTTCAAATGATTCCTTGGAACAATTGATAAAAAAACAGGGACGGGTGCGATGTTGCAGGTTTATAACGAGGGATTCGGAAGGGGACACTGAGCAGAGAACCCCAGACGATGCCCACTGCTCCCGGAAGCTGTTGAGGGAGCCAGCGGACGTCGCCCAGAGGAACTCTGCCAGGAGATGTGCACAAATGAGAGACTGGAAATAAGCCCCACAGTTGCAGGCCCCTTCTTCAGCCAACCTCCTCTCTCTGGTCCTGTAGATGGCCTGTTTAGCATAGGGCAGGAGGAGGTTGGCGAGGAGGTCCCGCGACTTCGTGCGGCCTCAGATAGGAAGTGCATAGAGGAACATGTGTGGGGAAAAGTGCAGCCAGAACCGCAATAAGAGATTGTGAAGGAGCCGGAAAAGGGGCTGCAACCTGGTGCATTCTAAGTAGGTGTGCATCAGGGTCTCCCTCATGCCGCAAAAGGGGCAGGCCTCGGGGCGGGGGTTGAACCGCGCCAAGTACATGCCCGTGCTTACGGCTCCGTGGAGGAGCCACCAACTGATGTCCCCGGCGTGCCATGGGGTCAGGGCGGAATAAAGGCTGGCCCACCATGGGTCCTCGCCCTCCGTGGGTGGAAGGAGGTCCTGCCACTTGGTATCAGGGCGGGACGCGAGGACGAGGAAATGGATGGTATGAAGCATGAGCGTGTACAGATATTGTTGAGGCGCGGTTTGGAAGGTGGCCAGCTGCAAGTCCAGCAGCTGGCTCAGGGTGTGGGACAGGGGCTGCCGGTGTGGCTCGCAGGGCCAGGGCCCGATGACAAGCTCCGGAGGGCTAGGACTGAGAATGGGATGAGGAGTACCCTCTCACAGAATCTGCTCAAGGTAGGCCCAAGCAGAGGGGAAAAGGCTGCCCTCACCTCCTGGAGTAGCCACCGGGGGCTTTGAAGGGTGGAGAGCCCCATGTGCTGGGCGAGTGCAAAGAGGTCCACCCAGTCCCCCCGGGCATAGTCCAGGAGATCTCCGACCCTGTACACAAGGGTAATATCTATTTGGACACCGGGAGGCGGGTGGGCGTAAGCCCACCCACCGCTAACATCCCTCCCCCATCCTAAGGGGAGGTGGCTCTCCAGGGCCAACTGATTCCGGGGGGCAACTAATGAAAAACAGGTATGGGTGTGAGGGTCATAGGCTCAAAACTAGGGAATCGGAGGGGGACACCAAGCAGAGAACCCCGGACAGTGCCCACCGCTCCTGGAACGTGTCGAGGGAGCCAGCGGACACCACCCAGAGACATGAACAGATGAGGGACCGGAAATAGGCCCCATAGTCGCAGGGCCCTCCCGCAGCCAGCCTCCTCTCCCTGGTCTTGTAGATGGCCTCTTTTGCATAGGCCAGGAGGAGGCTGGCGTGGAGGTCCTGTGGCTTCGTGGGGCCACAGATGGGGAGTGAATAGAGAAAAGTGTGTGGAGAGAAGTGCAGCCAGAACCTCAGTAAGAGGTTCTGGAGGAGCCGGAAGAGGGACTGCAACCTGGCGCATTCAAGATAGGCATGCGCCAGGGTCTCCCTCTCGCAGCAGAATGGGCAAGTGTCTGGGTTAGGGGTGAACCGTGCCAAGTACACGCCCATGCTCACAGCTCCATGCAGGAGCCACCAGCTGATATCCCTGTTGGGCTGTGGGGTCAAAGGGGCGTAGAGGCTGGCCCACTGGGGGTCCTCGCCCTCCACAGATGGGATTAGGTCCTGAAACTTGGTGTTGGGGCGGGACACAAGGGCGAGGAAGTGGATGGTGTGGAGCATGAGCATGTACAGGTGTTTGCCAGGCGTGGTTCGGAAGGGGATCGGCTGCAGCTCTAGCAGCTGGCTCAGGGCGTGGGGCGTGGGCGGCCAGGGGGGCTCGCGGGGTCGGGGCCCGATCACAAACTCCAGGGGGCCGGGACTGAGAGGTGGGCGGGGGGTGCCCTCTTGCAGGACCAGCTCAAGGTAAGCCTGAGCAGTGGGGGGCAGGGCCGCCTTCACCTCCTGGAGTAGGTGCCAGGGGGTCCGGAGGGTGGAGAGCCCCATGCGCTGGGCAAGTGTGAGGGGATCCACCCAGTCCCCCCCAGGCATAGTCCAGGAGGTCTCCAACCCTGTACACAAGGGTAATTGAGGGCAGATATGTCAGCCCTAGAATGGTGAAAGCCCTTTTGCCTGTTGACAGAGGAGACTGATTGCAACCTAATCAGAGACAGCTGAGGCTAGACAAAGGCTGCTCCAGCCGTATTTAAAAGCCACATCTGTGCTGGGGAGAAGAGAAGAGAGTTACTAGAGGTTCTCAGGAAGGAAAAAGACTCTTCCAAGGCTTGTTTCATCAGAGGAAGAAGAGTGTTACTTACCTGGAAAAACCGAAGAGGGAACTTTGCTGCACTTGATATATCAGCCTGAGAAAAACACCCCATTAAAAGACTGTGTTCATTTTATAACTTGGCCAAAATTTTATGGCTGTATCAGGTGAAGTTAACTATATAAGGTGTTTCCAGCTCTACCTATAATATTATGACACAAGTTTCTCATGAAAAAAAAATGTTGGCATATAAAAAATGTTTGGAAATTTACAGGATTCTAATATTTTTTGCTGTTTGAATCTGTATGATTAAGGTCTGCTATTCTATTGCAGTTAAACCCCTTGTATCTCAGCTACCTTCTCTTAGAGACAAGACTTTACCCCAAATAAATACTCCTTTTCTAGGGGTTCATCTGACTTTAGTAGTTGCCTAGTTCTCTGGTCTGTCAGAGTTCAGCTGATGTAGCTGCAGCATATTGAGAGAGGGAGCAGTGTTTTCCTACCTCATCCACGACTGACCCTTCTGCACAACACTAGGGAGTGGCACTTAATGAATTTAAAAGAAGCTGTGATCGTCTCCCTTTACTCAAATCAAGGGCCACTGCCAAGTGAGGCAAAATAGAGGTGAGGAAGCTGGAGAAAAATGAGGGGAATCCCAGATGATCCGCTCAAAACTCAAAGTCCTCTTTTACCTTTATTTGCTCAGAGCAAAAGTGACACTTAGTGTCTTATTTTTATCTTTCTGAGAGCAGCAAAACAATTATCCATGTCCCCAAACAAATTCTATCTCACCAACTTATAGCACCATCTTAAAAGGGCCAAAAACTTCACTCAGCACATATTGGCCTGAGTACAAACCCTGCTTACTGGGGTGGAAAAAAAAAACAACCTGGGCTACCATTCTCATCCAGGCCACTGCAGCCTAAAGGGAAAGAAGATCTGTGTATTGTCTGATGATAACATTGTCAAATTTCTATTTAATATGGTTTTTTTTAAACATAACTCATGCACACACTTCTCCGACTTAATTCATCAGTCTCTTTTCCATCTATCTGTAAACTCTAATGTAAGATGGAGGGCCACAGCTGGGCAATGCCAGGAGGCCAAATATCCTCCCTTCCAGTCCACAGCAGCTGCTTTCCTATCAAGCTGTTTTCCCTGGGCCCTGTTGGAAGACTTGCATGCAATCTATGACATGTAAGAGTCTGAAAAATGTGAAGCCCTCTCCACAGACTCCTCTGACTGCTGGAAGTGAGAAGGCACATTCTCTCCCCTCCAACTCCCCCACATACCTCCACTCCTTCAACTTGTTACAAGGGAGTGAAATCTCTGATAATCTAGCTCTCTCCTGCCCTAGTTCTGGGTCATCCTCTGGAGTAAATGGCTCCAAGGTCTGTTATTGCTGTTCAGACCTTTCCCACACTTAAACAGAGAGACACTGGCCTGATTCTTGTTAATTTCACAGCTGCCCAAAGGGACCCCAATAGTTGTAATGAGAAAGTCAAGAATCATCTTTCACGCTGCTAGAACTTGGGAAAGCTCTGAACAGCAGCAAAAGCACTGGTTTCTGTTTGCTCTAGGCTCAAAGATGACATCACTGCATCAGCAACTTTTGGTTTCCATTTAGTAGTGTGTTCTCCTGGACTATAAGGGCTAATATATGTGTTTAATAAAGCTTAGTTTCTGCAGAATGTAATGATACTTGACATGAAAAAGACTCTTCCTGGCATAAGGGAATTCATTTTTCCAGGCCCTGTGTATTTAGCATCTGATAAATTCCATAAACATATAGCATATGGCTGATTAAGCAATAACTTGAAATTCCTCTGGCCTTTATGACCAGCAGAGCATTCAATATCTCTGTTACACCTGTAAACAATTTATAATTGTAGTAATAATCATTAATAATGCAGTATTAAAATAGTGCTTTTCCTATGATCATCTCAATGTATTTCATGAAGTAATGAGGTCTCTCAACACTCCCATGAGGCAAGTAAGAATTGTTGTGACTATTTTAGGGGTGAAGAAAATGAGACACAAAGAAGTTAAATTACTTGCTCAGGGTCATATGGCAAAGCAGTGCCAGAACCTGCAACAAAATTCAGGAATTATGTCTTCCAGTTCCTGTAAAGAAATGAAAAGGAGTAGTCATTTTTGAGATATTTAATTAGATATGAATTTTTTTTAAAAAACCCAATTAGCCTATTTCTTTTGTTAGTCCTTCTTTTGTTACTTCATTCATGCTTGCCTAATTTCTGTGGACAGAGCCAAGAGTGACTTTCCAATGTATAACCATTTAAAAACTGCCAAGAATTGAAATTAATTTGATAACATCTTTAGTAACCTGTTCATGTCAGGTCAGGTGGTTAATTAACCCAGAACCCTCAGGAAGCACCAACAGCTTTGAGCAGGTGAGCACTGTGATTTATAACTAATCTAGGGGTGGAGCTCCAAAGACAGGCAGATTGAAGATCTCCTCTGCACTGGTAACGCCTGCTGTGGTCCTGGTTCCAAAAGTATTGACTTTTTTTCTTTCTTTTGTCCAAGTCAGTGAAGCTGAGAGGCAAATGCTCACACATAAGCAAAACAGCACCCCTCTATTAATTGCCCAGACTACTGCAGCAATATTCATGAAGAGAACACTACGTCCTTGCTGGCAGCATGGAGACAACATAGAAGGTGGTAGAAATCTTGCACCTGGTAAAATAAACTAAGAACTTTCTGACTTGGAAGTTGGAATGTTTGGATCATATGCCCAGGACCGATAGACAAAGATGATCTACAATATACAAGCAACAAACAAAAGTCAGCTTTGAAAGACTGAGCTGTACAAATTCAACAGTGACATTGCAGCACTTCAGGAAACAAGATTTGGAGGTGCTGATTCTAGTCAAGAAGACGTTTACTCTTTCTTTTGGCAGGGTAAAAGCAGTGAAGAAAATAGTCTGCATACCACCAGTTTTCCTGTGAGAAATAAGCATGTAAAGCGCCTCGAAACACCCATTGAGAGCCCATTATCTCATTTAAATTTTAGACGATCATAGCCTTTGTGATCATTAGTGCTTATGCACCAACAATCAAATCTAGCCCTCAGGAGGAGACATTTTATGACTCTTTGGCTATGTTCACACAGGGAGAGCTTGTTTCAAAACAAGACGTTTCGAAACAAGCTGTTTTGAAATAACTCTTTATTTCGAAACACCTTATTTCGAAGGACAAAATCAGTGTCCTTGAAATAAGGGAGCGAAATAGCAGGTCCACAGTGTGGACATGCTATTTTGCTTGGGGAGGGGATTGCAGGCACCCGCAGGGTGCAGCTCAGAGGGGCGCTGCACCCCACGGGTGCCTGCAGAGGGCTGCAGGCACCCACGGGGCAAGGCGCGGGGCTGCGCCTCACCCCACGGGTGTCTGCAGGGGACTGCAGGCACCCACGGGGTGAGGCACGGGGCTGCACTGCACTCCACGGGTGCCTGAAGGGGACTGCAGGCATCCGCAAGGTGAGGCGCGAGGCTGCACCTCACTGGGTGGGTGCCTGCACTGGGCTGCAGGCACCCGTGGGGTGCAGCGCCTGGCTGCGCTGCACCCACCAGGTGAGGCACAGCGGGGCGCCTCACCCTGGGGGCTTTAAAGCCAGGGCTGCCCCCAAACCTGGCGGTGGAGTCCCGGGCACGTGGCTGGAGCCCGCTGCTGCAGAGGCCGGAGTGAGCGCCGGCCCCCAGAATCCCTGGCACCCCAAACCCCCGGCAGGAGCGGCTGCGCCAAGGGATCCCAGGGCTGGTGCTCACTCCGGCCCCTGCAGCAGCGGGCTCCAGCCGCACGCCCAGGACCCTGCCACCAGGTTTGGGGGCAGCCCGGGCTTTAAAGCCCCCAGGGTGAGGCACCAAACTGTGCCTCACCTGGCAGGTGCCTGCAGAGCGCTGCAGGCACCCGCCAGGTGAGGCACAGCCCCGTGCCTTGCCCCACGGGTGCCTGCACCCTGCGGGTGACCGCTGTCCCCTGCAGGCACCTGCGGGGTGCAGTGCCCTCTGCGCTGCACCCTGAGGGTGCCTGCAGTCCCCTCCGCCGGCCAGCAGACACCCCTCAGCACCCTGTCCAGGGTGCTGAGTGTTCCCTGTCCAGGGTGCTGAGGGGGCAGCCTTTCCTCCCAGGGTGCTTAGCACCCTGGGAGGGAGATCAAATGTTGTTTCGGAACACTTTGTTCCAAAACAACATGTTCGCACAGGGCTGTTTTGAAACCACTGGTTTCAAAACAACCCTGTTTCAAAACCAAACGAGGTTTTAGCCATTCCGAATGAACAGCAGCCATTTCAAAACAAGTGGTTTGCTTGTTTCGTAATGGCTGTGCGTCATGTGGCCATGGCAGTTCTTATTTCGAATCAACCTGTGTTGTTTCGAAATAAGAAGTGTGTGTGAACATACCCTTTGTAGCAAATCATAAAAACAATACCATCAACTGCGCAACTTTTCCTCTTCAGTGACTTCAGGCAAGAGTCAGGGCAGATAACAAGTTATGGGCAGATTGCCTAGGACATTCTGGCTTTGGTAAAATGAATGAGAATGTCCAATGACTTCTTGAATTTTGTGCTCAAAACCAAATGTGTATTATCAATTCATATTTTTTAGGAAAAGATTGCCACAAACTGCCATGGTGACATCCATGATCAGGCCACCAGCAGCGATTAGACCTTCTCATTGTCAGGAGACAAGGCATATCCTCACTGCAGAACACCGACATGTTTTACATTGCTGATTGTGACACCGACCACTCTGGTCATTAGCAAATTGAAAATTACAGCTAAGAAACTATACAGAGCTAAGCTTAGTAACAATCCCAAAATCAATGATACTAACATCAAAAATCAGAGGAAATGTCAGGAGTCCGTGAAGGCTTTAGAACTCAGCATGCATGGGAAGTTGCTACCTGAAAAGACAGAGGAATTTCGGGAAGATTTAAGAACAAACAAACCATGAAACAATTTCAGTTATATTTGGAGGAAAGAGATCATCATACAAGTATTTGTTTGAAGAAAATAAAATGGAACTATTACTTTTTATTAACACTAAGAACACAGCATATCTGAAACACAATAAGTCAACAGAGAGCACCAAAGTGAGACCTGGACATGGAAAAATCTATGTGCATCAGGTAAGTAGACACTATGCAAATCATTACTGGATCAAGCTCTGTGAAGAGATCCAGACAACTTCAGATAAAGAAAATCTTAGTCATATAGCAAAAGAAAGCTTAAGTAAGAAAGCTCTATGCACAATTGTCTATAAAGATCCAAAGGGGTAGCTGTGTTAGTCTTGTTCAGCGAAAAAAACAACAAGCAGTTGTGTGGCACTTTAAGACTAACAGATTTAGTTTTTGCATGAGCTTTCGTGGGAGAAGATCCCACTTCCTCAGATGCTTCGAAGATGGGTGAACTTACAGAAAGGAATGAAACTAAATGCAAGGGGGTGTAAAACATAGGATCAGGTTATAAAGTAACAGCAAATCAGAGCAGTTTACAGGCTCAAAGAATGGGAAGCCTGAAGTCAAATTACCCTTTGTAATTGGAAAAGAACCCATAGTCTCATTGAGTCCTGCTTTCACAGAATTTAGCTTACATATTAATTTGAGTTCAGCTGTTTCTCTTTGGAGTCTTGATGTCCCAGGTACATCTCTAACGACAGTCGTTAACAAATCCATCATCGAGTGATTAGGAAGATGGAAGTGCTCAGCAACTGGTTTCTTTGTTCTTTGATTTCTGATATCAGCTCTGTGCTCATTCAGTCTCTTACGGAGCGATCGTCCTGTTTGTCCAATATATAAGGTGTTGGGGCATTTCTTGCACATGATGGCATAGACCACATTAGTAGATGAGCAGGTAAATGAGTCTTTGATGGAGTAGCAGGCTTGATTAGGACCTATGATGGTGTCTGTTGTGTAGATATGTGGGCAGACTTGGCAGCATGGTTTTTTGCAGGGGTGTGTGCCTGCTTCAGTGTTCTTGTTGTTAGATCTGTAGTTGCTGGTGAGAATCTGTTTAAGATTAGGGGGCTGCCTGTAAGCAAGGAGTGGTCTGTCTCCTAACGCTTGAGAGAGAGAGAGAGGGATCATCTTTTAGAATAGGCTGTAGGTCCTTAATGATCTTTTGCAGAGGTCTGACTTGAGGATTGTATGTGGTGACTAGTGGTGTTCTGTTGCATAGTTTCTTGGGTCTCTCCTGTAGTAGATGACTTCGGGGAACCCGTCTAGCTCTGTCAGTTTGTTTTTTTACTTCCCCAAGGTGGGTACTGTAGTTTCAAGAATGCTTGATAGAGATCCTCAAGATGTCTGTCTCTGTCTGAGGGATCAGAGCAGATGCGGTTATATCTTAGGGCTTGGCTATAGACAATGGATCGTGTGGTGTGTTTAGGATGGAAGCTCGAAGGATGTAGGTAACTATACCGATCAGTAGGTTTTCGGTATAGGGTGGTGGTGATATGTCTATCCCTGATTTGTACTGTAGTGTCAAGAAAGTGGATCTCCTGTGTGGAGTGTTCCAGGCTCAATTTGATGGTGTCGTGGAAATTATTGAAATCTCTGTGAAAATCTTCAAGAACATCCCTGCTGTGTGTCCAGATGATAAAGATGTCATCGATGTAGCACAGGTAAAGAAGAGGTGTCTTGGGATGAGACTTGAGGAAACGTTGTTCTAAGTCGCCCATAAAGATGTTGGCATATTGTGGGGCCATGCGGGTGCCCATAGCAGTGCCACTGATTTGGAGATATAAATGATTCTCAAATCTGAAGTGGTTGTGGGTGAGTACAAAGTCGCAAAGTTCAGTCACAAGCTACGCTGTGTCATCATCTGGGATGGTTCTTCTAATAGCTTGTAATCCATCCTTGTGTGGGATGTTGGTGTAAAGAGCTTCTACATCCATAGTGGCCAGAATGGTGTTTTCAGGAAGTTCTCCAATGGACTGTATTTTCCTCAGGAAGTCTGTGGTGTCTTGAAGATAGCTGGGGATGTTGATAACATAGGGTCTGAGGAGGGAGTCCACATAGCCAGATAGGCCGGCAGTAAGAGTGCCAATGCCTGAGATGATGGGGTGTCCAGGGTTTCCTTTTTTATGGATTTTGGGTAGTAGATAGAACATCCCTGGCCGTGGTTCTGGTGGTGTTTCTGTCTCTATATGTTCTCGTGCTGTCTCAGGGAGTTTCTTGAGTAGACATTGTAATTCCTTTTGGTATTCCTCAGTGGGGTCAGAGGAAAGTGGTCTGTAGAAGGTTGTGTTGGAGAGTTGTTTATAAGCCTCCTGGTCATAATCTAATTTATTCATGATGACAACTGCACCTCCTTGTCAGCCTCCTTAATGATAATGTCAGAGTTGTTTTTGAGGCTGTGGATGGCATTGCGTTCTGCAGGGCTGAGGTTATGATGTAAAGGATGTTGTTTGTCCACGATTTCAGCCTTGGTGTGGTGGCGGAAGCAATCAATATAGAAGTCAAGTCTCTCATTTCGGCCTTCTGGAGGAGTCCATGAAGAATATATCTTCTTGTAGTGTTTGGAGGAAGGCATCTGTGTGTCAGTGCGTTGATCTGTGGTGTTATGGAAATATTCTTTGAGTCTTAGATGACAAAAGTAGGCCTCTAGGTCACCGCAGAATTTTATCTTATGTGTGGCAGTTGTGGGGCAGAAGGAAATTCCTCGAGATAGAACAGATTCCTCAGCAGGAGTAAGTGTGTAGCTTGAGAGATTAACAATGTTGCTGGCTGGGTTATAGGTGTCACTTTTGCTTCCTGTAGTGCTGTATAGAAGTTTATATAGTTTGGTATCTTTTTTCCTCTGTAGGAAAGCAAAGTGTGTGTCATAGATGGATTTTCTCTTCGTTGTGAAGTCTAGCCATGTAGATTCCTTCTTACAAAACCAACCTACAAACGCACTCCTCTACACAGGTTCCCTGAAGTCATATACTACAGGAGAGACCCAAGAAAGAAAGCAACAGAACACCACTAGTCACCACATACAATCCTCAAGTCAGACCTCTGCAAAAGATCATTAAGGACCTACAGCCTATTCTAAAAGATGATCCCTCTCTCTCTCTCTCAAGCGTTAGGAGACAGACCACTCCTTGCTTACAGGCAGCCCCCTAATCTTAAACAGATTCTCACCAGCAACTACAGATCTAACAACAAGAACACTGAAGCAGGCACACACCCCTGCAAAAAACCATGCTGCCAAGTCTGCCCACATATCTACACAACAGACACCATCATAGGTCCTAATCAAGCCTGCTACTCCATCAAAGACTCATTTACCTGCTCATCTACTAATGTGGTCTATGCCATCATGTGCAAGAAATGCCCCAACACCTTATATATTGGACAAACAGGACGATCGCTCCGTAAGAGACTGAATGAGCACAGAGCTGATATCAGAAATCAAAGAACAAAGAAACCAGTTGCTGAGCACTTCCATCTTCCTAATCACTCGATGATGGATTTGTTAACGACTGTCGTTAGAGATGTACCTGGGACATCAAGACTCCAAAGAGAAACAGCTGAACTCAAATTAATATGCAAGCTAAATTCTGTGAAAGCAGGACTCAATGAGACTATGGGTTCTTTTCCAATTACAAAGGGTAATTTGACTTCAGGCTTCCCATTCTTTGAGCCTGTAAACTGCTCTGATTTGCTGTTACTTTATAACCTGATCCTATGTTTTACACCCCCTTGCATTTAGTTTCACTCCTTTCTGTAAGTTCACCCATCTTCGAAGCATCTGAGGAAGTGGGATCTTCTCCCACGAAAGCTTATGCAAAAAATAAATCTGTTAGTCTTAAAGTGCCACACAACTGCTTGTTTGTTTTTTTACTGGACTAAACTAACACGGCTATCCCTTTGGAAATTGTTCCGCGAAACAATCAAGGAGTCTGGTAGCATTTTTAAAGACTAACAAATTTCTGTATTCCATGAGCTTTCATGGGGAAAAAAATCCCATTTTGTCAGATGCTACAAGATCTCCATCTTCTAGCATCAGAAGAAGTGTGATTTTTCTTCTATGAAAGCTCATTTGATAAATAAACTTGTTAGTCTTTAAAAATGCTACCAGGCTCCTTCCTTGTTTTGTTGTCAATAAGGTTGCCCCTCTTAATTAACAAGGTGCTGAAATTTTTACAGATACAAATAAGCAGCTGTCCAAGGCTTGAATATTGTTTAGAGCTATATGCACAAGCAAGAAACATCAGCTAATCACTGTCTCACATAACAAATCTACAGCTTGTGCTAGAGCTAGGTATCGAGTCAACTGAAGAAGACCTAAGCAAGGTCATTGATTTGCTGTACAGTGGCATGGCTCCTGGAAAAGATGTCCTCCCAGCAAAAATTCTGAAGTGCAGGAAAGAAAGCTTATCTCTGTGACTATGTCTACACCTAAAATCTTAGTTTAAACTAAGTAGTTCAAAAAATAGTTCAAACTAAGTGCGTTTTTTTAGTTCAAACTAACTGCGCTTTTTTTGTTTGCACTAAAAAGGTATGTAATACTCACGTGGCCAGATTGAGTCTGCCTTGCAGGCGGCTCTGGCCAGCAAAGAGTGTGTGCGGGAACACAGCAAGGAGAGCCCCTTTGCCCCAGGGGCACCTGTTTCAAACCCCCAGAGTGACCACACACACACACTGGGATAGCGCAGGGATTATGGGAAT
>ML681993.1:5681855-5698055 GCA_007922195.1 Podocnemis expansa | reverse complement strand
GGCAGCAGTAACACAGAGTAAACAGCTAACACAGGGCCCTGTAAGACTCAACAATAGAGCAGGCTGGAGGCAGACATGAGCTCTGCTTCTGCACCATGAGTTCAGGAGTCCCAGCACAGCTCCAGTCCAGAGTTCAGTCCAGCAACTGCTAGCCAGCACTTTCCCAGCAAAAGAAAACCCTCTGATGCCTCTTCTGCTGCTCTCTGTGAACCCAGAGTGACACCCTCCCCACTTAACTAACTACAGCCTCCCCCCTGAGTCCCAGGTGCTGTACTCACGGCCCCACAGCTCCAGATGGCCAGTCACTGGATGCTGCTCTGTCCTTGGGCGACTCTCCCCAGCACAGTGTCCTTCTGTGGGTGCTGGCCTGGCATCCCAGGTCAGCCGCTCTGTCTTCCCTGGCTTCAGGCAGGGCCTCTCTCTGCTTCCTTCCCAGGGCCTCTGGCTGCAGCTCCAGCCCCCCTCCTCAGCTCCACAAACCCTCTCCCACAGGGCAAAGATTTAAAGGAACCACACTCCTTAAAACCCCAGGGAAGTTACAGGTAGTTCAAACTAAAAATTAGTTTGAACTAAAAAACACGCTTAGTTTGACCTAACCGCTAGTTCAAACTTGTTTAGTTTGAACTAGCATGTCTACATTGTGCTAGTTTGAACTAAATGTTCAAATTAGTTCGAACTAAGCAGTTAGTTCTAGTTCAAATTAGACATGTTCTAGTTCGAATTAGACAAAGCCTAGTTTAGATAGGATTCAAATTAGTTCGAATTAAGGCTCCTTAATTCGAACTAATTTTTTAGTGTAGACAGTGTGGAGCACAGACAGATAATGTAGGGGGACAGACAGATAATGCATTACATTTATCTTTAAAGTATATGATAGTTAATGTTGTGTATCTGTCCTTCAGTGTCATAAAGTAAAATTTTGTAACTCTGTGTAAAAGACATTATAACCAATGTCCAACAAGACTCCATATTGTCAGTTTGGAACTCCTGTTTAAACACTGAACACCATTTTGGATACTTGATGAAATCTGGTTGCGGCGTATGCTGTGTATGTTCTTTTACATGTGTGAACAAGGTGTGTGAATGAAGGGCATGTGTGTGAAGAAGCCAGTCTCAACTGCCAGCTGTCCTGATGAAGCACAAGTACCATCTAACTGGCTGAACAATGCAGACATCTCTGATTAAAGCAAACAGAAGGAGCCACCCCAGAAAGAAAAGAACAAAATACAATCAAGTCTGCAAGGGACTGGTGACCAATGATCTCACAGGAACCCTGAGGCTACATGACACAGCAAATCCCATAGACTTACATGAAGGCCAGCAAGTATAAAAGATGGGTAAAAGCATGAAAACTTTGGGGTCTCATTCTGCAACTGTCATCTTGGAGCATCGGATCATGACCCACAGAGGCCTGGCTCCCTCCTTGTGCCCAGCCTAGTTGGCCACTAGCTTGGCTCAAGCAACACATGAAAGGACTGGTAATTATATCATACCAGGTTGCAGAACTTTGTGTGCGTGTGCATGTATGTGTGTGTGACTGCCTTTTGCTATTCTTACTTATTTACAATAAATGTGGCATATTGCCTTGTCCCCGTGAATAAGATCCTGCAGGTCTTTTCTTTTTATTGGGGGGTGCTCTCCTGGGTGCCCTTTTTAGTATAACAATAGCCTATCATACCAGATCTCTAGCAGTTGCTATGTAAATACTGGAAAGAGGTTAGGTTCCACAAAATTCAAACATCATTCTGTATAAAAATGAAGGCAAAAAGGGTGACTGTAACAACTAGAAAGCTATCTTGATGTGGCTACAACAGCTAGTGAATCACATCTACCCTGAATCACAGTATGGATTCAGAGCTGGAAGATGAATGAATGATATATTTTCTCTGTATCAACCTCAAGAAAAGTTCAGAAAGCAGAACAGACCATTACACATTGCCATTGTGAACCTAATCAAAGCATGTGACAGTCGGCAGATCAGTCTATTTGCAATACTAGAAAAGATAGGATGTCCATCAACCGTGTTAGGTCTTCTACTTTCATTTCATGACAACATGAAAGCAAATATCCAGTCTGACAGGTCTATTTCAAACAGTTTTGTGATGAAAATCAGAGTAAAGCAAGGATGTGTTCTTGCCCCTTCACTCTTTGTAATTTTCTTCTTGGTACTTCTGAACCATGCATTTAAGGATGTGAAAGATGGAGCATATCTCCACATAAGTTTGGATGGGAAACTTCAGTCTTTCATGACCTAAGGCAAAGACTAAAGTAAAAATATTAGTCAGAGAACTTATGTTCACTGATGATGCCGCCTTTATAGACCACAATGAAAATCTTCTACAAAAGCTCATGAACTGCCTCCTAAGTGTGTGTCAGGTATTAGCTCTCACCATCAGCCTTAACAAAGCAGGTGTATGAGGATGGGGGGGTTCCACAGGATCCTTTAATTGCAAACCAGCTAGAAGTCCATCACAAGTTCAGCTATTTAGGTTCTGCAGTGACTACAAACCTCTCACTGGATGAAGAACTAATTGTTTGCATTGAAAAGGCTGCCACCATCATTAGAAGACTAGCTATAAAAAGCACAGAACAACTCAGAAGTTTACCATTGAGACCAAAATAGTACTGTGCCAAGCTTGCATCCTCAGCATTCTCATGTATGATGGGGAAACATGGATAACTTACACTTACGAGAAAAGGTTAGAGAGTTTCCACTTACACTACTTGCACCATATAGTCAAGAACAAATGGCATGATAAAGTTCCTAATGAAGGTGTTCTTCAAAGGGCAAATGTACGAAGTGTGACAGTCCTGTTTGACTAAAGATGACTATACTAGCTGGGCCTTCGTTGCAGCGGAATGGATGGATGCCTTCTTAAGTGTATACTATACAAGACCTCACAAGCTTTGCTATAAAGACACATGACAGCAAGATATATATATATATATATAAGTGGTCATAACAAGTGGCACCACTGTCTCTATAAGGGAGTCAAAGTTCATGACAGAAGCTGGCTCCTACAGGTTGAAAAGGAAAGCGCTTGTAGGAAGCCGTCAGCTCGCAACCAAGACCCATATATTTGCAATAAATATCTAGAGATTACGTAAATTTCAGGTTGGACTTCTTAGTCACATGACAGATTGCAAACCATCTGCATCAGGGGTTTCAAACTCATTTGCTATGGCAGGCCAGATTTAAATTAAATGTATTTCAAGTGGGCCATACATAGCATAAATTGAAATACTAGGGCACTCCTGCAGCATCATGGAGTGCTGTGTATGCAAAACTGCACTCTGTGGGTATGTCTACACTACAGGTTTAAGTTGACTTAAAGCCCCTTCCGCTGACTTAAACAAAGCCCTGGCCACCTTGAGAAGCTATTAAGTTGACTGAAGCATTTGCTTAAGTCAACTTAATAACTCTCACTTATAAAGTTGACTCAGCAGTTAACCAAGCAGTTTACTAAGTCAACTTAAGCCAATATAGCCTCAGAGATGGCTTAAGTTAACTTAATTGGCCTTCTAGCTATCTGAAACATGGGGCTGGGGTCTGGAAAGAAGGCCCAACACAGTTGGGACTGTTCCCAGCTGTGTGCAACACATCAAAATCCCCCATATCTTTGCCCTAGCCCTGCATCTCAGCACTACAGCGCATGTTGCCTTTCCCCAGCCTGACCCTGCATCTCTCTCTTTCCCCTGACCTGATCTGGCATCTTTCCCTGTGTAGTAACCTTGGGGAAGAAGGGACTCAGTGAGTCCAAGGGGAGCCAATAGAAACAAAGTACAGGTTTTTTAAGTGGAGCAGCAACCTTGCCTGTTCTGGATCAGAAGGAAACCAGGTAAAAAAGCCTGAGGAAGGATCCAGAGACATCCTTGCCAAAGATAAGCTCAGTTTGTAACTGACCAAGTGTGAGTAGAACAGGGAATGTTTAAGTAGACATAGCCAGGGTATTTATTTGTTTTAGTTTGTTTCTGGATATCTCTGTGCTGAGCACATGTACCCTGTAACTACTTAAGTCCCAGAGAAGCAACTCCCTGTGTTTCTTATCTATTCTTTTTAATTAAAGATTTTACTAAAGTAAGCTCTGGTTCTGTGTCCTAAAAGGCAAGAGGTTTTGTGTGCATGTGCCTCGGACTGCACAGCCAGCAACTAAAGGGGATTCTGTCCCAGTTTTGGCTGACATCCCAGCTGAGGTTCAATCACTCTCCTGAGGGAGGAATAAAAGTGTTTTGAGGGTACCTCATGTGAAGGAATTCCCAAGTGCAACTTCCTGGGTTTTCCAGAGGCTTTTGCATTTGGGTGGTTGCAGCCATACTACTGCAAGGCCAGAAATTGGAGGCTTTGGAGAATTTTAAGACCAGGCTTTAAGGTGAGTGGGTTTTAAGGCCTGTTGCAGACACCTGCCTTCTGCAATCAGTGTGCCAGAGTATGGAAACAGCCTTAACACCCCATCTCAGCCCAACTCAACATCTCTCCCCTTCTTAGCCTGACTCTCAATTTCTCTTCTCTTTTTAACCTGACCCCACATGTCTCTCCCCTTCTCAGTCCAACGTCACATGTCTCTCCCAGGGACTTCCCAACACCCCCCCAAATTGTCACCTAGTAACAGTGTTATACCAATTTAGTGAGCACCCCAACACCCCCCTACATCTTTCCCTACACACACTCCAATTTCAAGTCCTGGGGAGAACACTCTGTCCCTTTCTCAGCCTGACACCCCCCCCCCCCGATATTGTTGTAAAACAAACAAGCAGTCCTGTGACACTCTTTAAGACTAACAGATTTATTTATGACATGAGCTTTCATGGGAGAAAATCCCACTTCGTCAGATGGTTTGAAGGTGGGGGAACTTACAGAATGGGAGGAGAATAAATGCAGGAGAGTATAAGACACAGAATCAGGTCACACTGTAAAAGCAAATCAAAGCACTTAGGATTCAAACACAGGGAAGCAGCACATAGAAGGAAAAAGTTGCTATTTCTTTTAGATTACATTGTGTAAAAACAGAATTAAATCATGACTATGGATTTTTTTTTCCCATTATAACAGGTGATTTGACTTCCCCTTCTTCTGTGTGCTATTTCCCAGTGTTTGAATCTTAACAACTGCTGCGCCTTGCCTCTGTGCTGGCGGTTGCCCTGCAGCACCTGGTCCAGAGCTGGAGGACTCTGGGCAATTCCAGGAGGGTGTGGAGTGCCATGCCAATGCTCCCTGACCTCTCTGGGCTCCCTGTTGCCACACACAGTATGGAGGGTGGTGTGGTCACTCACTTCCTATAGTAAAGGAGTGGCTGGAAGACAGGGGCATTTTGAGTGTGGCTGCTCTAAGCTGGCTTAATAAAGTCTACTTTTAAGTTGGCTTAAAGTAGACCTTATTAAGCTGGCTTAATGAAGCCCTGTAATATAGAAATACCCTGTGAGACCACTCTCTCCTTAACAGAGAGACAGAGGTCCTTACATGATGATGTGAGACCTGCAGCTCTTGGCATTGCGGGGTGCTGGGTATGCAAGACCATAGACTCTCTTGGGGAGAAAGGGTGGTCCCACAGAGTGCAGTCATGGGCTGAATAGAAGAGTTTTGATCTGGCGGTTGCGTGTTTGAGACTCCTCATCTACATCATAGGCTCCAATTTCTGCCATCTCTTGCAGATGAATGAATATCAGTCACAAATGCAGTACCATGGTGCTGATGTGGTTCTCTGGAAAATTATGTATTTCCTACATACTTAGCCTTGTTTTGCTTTGCAAGGGTCTGTGTTAAAAAAAAATTATTTAGCACATACTGGACACAGCAAAGCAAGCATGTTGTATGTACATGAGACAATAGCTCTCTTTTAATCTAGAAAGAATTACTTATTGCTACAAACAACATTGATTTTATTGCATTGGTGATATAGATACAAGCTGATATTTTTATCTTCTCTGCTTCAGTGATATTGCACTAATTTATTAATGATTTGTCACATGTTTCTACCATCTCATTTTGCTAAACCAATTGCAACTACAATATCTTTGCATTTGGGTTTAGTAGTGACATACAGTAAGTGCATGTTCAGTAGAATTCTGGTTGTTTCTCCTTAAATCTCCATGTTAAACCACTTTACTGAAAACCATTACTTCCAGAGGAAACTGCTCATAGCAGAACTAGAGTCATTAAAGAAGAACTGAAGTAAAAATAGCTCTGAGTACTTCAACCTTTTCCACATCCTCCACCATGAGGATACCTGCTCCATTCAGTAAGGGACCTACACCATCCCTGATCCTCTTGTTACTGACATACTTATAGAACCCCTTCCTGTTATCCTTCACATCTCTTGAAAACTGCAACTCCAGTTGTCCTTTGGCCTTTCTGATTTTTTTATCCCTGCAGTACCGAGCAATTTCTTTATATGCCTCCCAAGTCATCTGTCCAAGTTTCCACTTCTTATAAGCTTCCCTGTTATGTTTCAGCTCACGGCAGAATTCTCTGCTAACCCACGCTGAGTGCCTTCCACACTTGCTGTTCTACTTTCTTGTCATCCCATCCTATCTCGACCTATCTCCAACCCACCTCACCAGATGCATGAAGTGGAAACTATCATTGAGGGATATCTATACACATGCCAGGATGTAGGGGAAGCATTACAATGGGGAGGGCAAGTGCTACCAAAGTCAATTCAGTTAGGGTAGATAAGGCCCTTTCATACCAGTTGATTAGAAGGTGAGACTGTGTGAAGAGGGACAATTACTTTTTGTAATGTGCTAACCATTCCAAGTCCCTTTTCAAGCCCAGTCTGACCGTATCAAGTCTGCAGATCAGTTCCAGGTCTGCAGTTTCACAATGAAGTCTATTTTGAAGGATTATTTGTTGGAGTATGCCAATTTTCAAGTTTGCTACTAAGCATCCAGGGAGATTTAAATGTTCTCCTCCTGGGTTTATGGGTGTAATCATTTCAGATGTCCGATTTTTGTTGATTAATTATTTCGTGTAAGGACAGTCCGGTTTGGCCTATCTATATGGCAGAGGGGTATTGCTAGCATGTGATTATCACATTAGTAGAGATGCAGGTGAATGAGCTCCTGATGGTATGACTGATGTGGTTGGGGCCTGTGATGGTATCTCTAGGGTGGATGTGTGGGCAGATCTGGCAACAGGGTTTGTTGCAGAGATAGGTTCTTTGGTTAGTGTTCTTATTTCATGGTTTTTGGTTGCTGGTGAATATTTGTTTCATGCTGGGGGGGCTGTCTATAAGCAAGGTTGACTCTGCTTCCAACAACTTGAGTGTGGGATCATCTTCCAGAATAGGTTGTAGATCCTTGACGTGTTTGAGGGATTTTAGATGGGGTTTGTAGGTGGTTGCTACTTGCGGTCTGTTTTCTTTGTTGGGTCTGTCCTGTAGGAAGTGACTCCTGGGTACCTATCCGGCTCTGTTGATCTGTTTTTATTTTCCACCTCCCCAGATGGGTACTGTAGAATCATAGGGTTGGAAGAGACCTCATGAGGTCATCTAGTCCAACTCCCTGCTAAAAGCAGGGCCATTACCACTAAATCATCCCAGACAGGGTTTTGTCCAGCCAGGCCTTAAATATCTCCAAAGATGGAGATTCTGTTACCTCCCTAGGTAACCCATTCCAATGCTTCACCAAGCTCCTTGTGAGAAAGCTTTTCCTAATATCCAACTGTGATGTCCCCAGCTGCAACTTGAAACCATTGCTCTTTGTTCTCTCACCTGTTACTACTGAGGACAGCCTGGCTTCCTCCTCCTTGGAGCATCCCTTCGAGTAGTTGAAGGTTGCTATCAAATCCCCCCTCAGTCTTCTCTTCTGGAGGCTAAATAAGTCTAGTTCCTTCAGTCTCTCCTCATAAGTCATGTGCCCCAGCCCCTTGATCATTTTCATTACCCTCTGCTGAACTCTCTAATTTGTCCACATCCTTCCTGTAGTGGGGAGCCCAAAACTGGACACAGTATTCCAGATGTAGCCCCACCAGGGCCAGATAGAGGGGAACTATCATTTCCCTCAATCTGCTGGCAACAGTCCTACTGATGCAGCCTAATATGCCATTAGCCTTCTTGGCAACAAGAGCACACTGTTGACTCATCCAGCTTCCCATCCACCATGGATTACAGTTTTCTCAGGAAGTCAGTGGTATCATGAAGACAGCTAGGTGCGCTGGTGGCGTAGGGCCTGAGGAGAGAGTCCACAAAGCCTGACAGTCCTACTGTGAGAATGCCATTGCCTGAGATGATGGGGCATCTAGGATTCCCAGGTTTGTGAATCTTGAGTAGTAGATAAAATACCCCTGGTCTGGGCTCTTGTGGTGTGTCCGTGTAGATTTGTTTCTGTGCTTCTTTTGGTGTTGTCAAGCAGAGAAGGGAAGGAGCAATGCGAGGGTGAAGAACTGGATGACTTATTAGATCTTTTCCATCTCTAATTTCTACAGTTCTGTGATTAAGGGAGAGAAGGTAGCAGAAACCAAGGTGAAGGCTTGAGTGTTATTAAATTAATGGAAGTTTTGCCATTGTTTTCAATGTAGTCAAGATTTTACCATATACAGTAATTCTGGATGTCAGCCTGCATCCCACAGGATAAGATGGAGACCATTTCTTCCTCTTGGGATGCTCCTTCTTGCTGACTTCTGCACAACAGATTCAAAAACCTTAGTCTTCCTCAAAGTTTCGTTTCACGGTTGTTTGAGAAATAACTGTCTGTGAAATAGGACCACTTAGCCTTATAAAGTTCCACCTTTGGATTATTAACTGAGAGCTCACTATCTTCCTATTCCAACATGTGCACAGGCTGATTATCACGTCCAACATCCTCCAACATATTCCACAAGCAGCCCATGGACATATTTCTGGCCACTGCCTACTGTTTGCCATATGATCTTTATGTGTAAGTCAGTGCCAACATTAAACACAACGAAATGACTATTAGCAATAAAATCCCCTAGCAACTTCATCTTCCGGCCAGGCAGGGACCACAGGTGCTGACCGTGTGCAACTAGCAGCATTCCATGTGCCAGGCAGTGCCGGGGGCTCTGCAGCCATGCAGCTTAGAGGGAATGCCGATAGAGTGTGTCAAGAAGCTTGTATACTCAGTAATTTCTCCACATTAATCTATTTACCTTAGTGAAAGACTCTCCCTTTTGGAACCTTGTTCAAAGGAGCGTAGAGACTTGGACACGCTAAGGAGAATTATAGAAAAGACTATCCAACAGTATCAGTCACAAAGCAAACGGATAAATATGTACACTGGCAGTATGATATGACAGATTGATCCTTTAAGAATGGTGGTGGTAGATTGGTGTGACTGAGGACTACGAAATTAGCCTTCAATAAAAATTGTGAAAGTTCAGATGTTTCAGTAACCATGGAAATGCATCAAGTTGCCTTTAACATTGAATGTTATATACAGATGCAAGAGAACCAAGCAGAGAAACTGGATTAATCTAAACCAAGAAGGCATGTTGATATAATCCACAGACTGTTGAAAATATGTTCACTCTCCTTTGGCTTTTCATCAAATCCTGGAGTCGATCGTATTTAATTCATCCCAGTCTGCCTTGTGTAAGCGGAAAAATACTAACTAATCAGGGCCCAACCAGCAGGTGTCATGGGTGATTTGCCAGCCAAAGCTTGGTATTTTCTCAATCATGCTAATACTTTTCATCCCATTAGTCCTGTTTTAAAGATATTGGGAATTACACCTATCCATGACTTTGGTTGTTTGTTGAATTTTAAATTATTTATAGATGTGCTGTTGATTTTTAAAACCATATTCTATTTTAGCTTAGTATAACCTGATAACTTTTTTGCCGAAACATTTGCCTGAAAGTTACTTGGGAACTAGCTGTGCTATTTATTTTTTAAACTAGTTTGAATTATATGGTAAAAATTTGTTGGAAACTATAGGTTTTGCTGTGGTACTGTGTTCCTCACATCTGGAACTGATTGCCCACTGAGTCTTGTATTGTTAATTCCATTTGTGCTTATAAATCTAGACCTTAATTTTATTTGTTGTTCTTGGCTTTTCCTGAATGAACTAAATTTGTATTTTTGTAGTCTTTAGGTGTAATTTCCTTCAGACACTGTGAAAATCACTCTGTAAGCACAATTTGCGTTACATGGTATTATTAACTATTCTCTTTTAAGATGTAAGAGTTGAAGAACTGTATAATTCATTTAGTTATAAATATTTTGGTTAAAAGTCAATGTGTCATGAAAGAAACTTTATGTAGCTTATTCGTTCCCAATGAATTTAAGGCAAAACACAGACAAATCAACATGTTTGTTTTTCAAAAGAAACATGGTCAATTTTTTTTACTAAATCAAAAATTGTATTTACTGATTTTTTTTTTCAAAGCTACTGCATTTAATTTCCTAGTCCTCAATTTCTAGCAAGGACAACCTTTCACAGTCTGCTCATCAAATTAAATAGCATGCACTACATAATCATTCCAACCAGATCTGTATTATGCACTGTCTTTCTGCTGCTCACCTCAACAGAGGTAAATAGTGTGTGACTATTCTAATCAAATATTAGAAAATGCTGTGGTTGACTTCTAAAATATATTTTAGTTAACTTTGCACATCTACAACTAGTACATTTTGCATTTAATAGGTTTTAATGAAATTGCTTCATTTTATGGAAAGAAATATAGTTTTGTCTACATTACAATCTTACTTAGATTACCTTTATGTGCTGTACTGAGAGTGCTTATTTTTACATGACCAAGGCCAAATTTTGCTCTTAGATGCACACAACACACTTCCATTGATTTTGTTAGTGGTGTCAGATGCATATAAAATTTGACCTAATTTCAACATGCTTTAGGCTACAGTACTGGCTCAAAAGATGCACTTCGACAAAGCCTTTTACATTGTCTTCCTTAAAATACATTAGGCAAGAATTCAACATTACTGAAATGTAGGGAAGTCTGAAATTTGAACATGGATCTGAATGTTACAAAATGGATCTTACCAAGGGAAGGCATCTCAGTTTGGAGCCATTTCATATCAAGATCCAGATAAATATGTAAAAATATATATATACATCTTTAAAATTATTGCCACTTTTATGATCAATTATATTTATTATTAGTACCAGTTATAACCAAAAACTATGCAATTAAATCTTTTAATGCAAACAATTGACTTTACTCTCTCTAAAAAGTAAGGGCCAGATCCTCAGCTGGTGTAAATTGATATCACCCTACTGAAGTCCATTAGACTACTCATCTACTTAGGTAAGTATGTGTTTCCTGTTTTTTGTGGATTATGGATTTTAGCAGAAGCATCAAGCTAATGCGCTACTCCCAAACCACCCCTCAAGTGCCAAAAGCCCCAGCTACACAGCTGCCAAAACAGATTCCCCTTACCTCTTCCATAATGTCTTTAGAAAACTCTGCAGCCTATTTGGGAACTGAAGGTGTTGGATGGCATAAAATAACTTGAGTGGACTAGTGAAATAACACAGGTGATATTGTACTGCTTGTATTTATTTACATATTTAATACATTAATAAATGGTAGTTTATATGAATGTGTCAAGCTGCCCCAAAATTTCTAGTAACATCAGAGTGTTGCAGGCTCATTTCACAGCATTTTGATACAGCCTTGTACAGCATACATGGGTCTTGTTTCCTCATTTTTCAGGTCTATGCCTCAGCACCCAGAATGCCCCTAGTTCAAAGACGTATAACTCTCTGGTTTTAGCAGAGGACATTCCATGCCAGTCCTGCTCAGGAACGTAAGTGGTCCAACCTGTTCTCCAGTGATCAGTTCATTTCTGATTATACTCAGTAAAGATATTCCCCTGGTGCACTCTGACCAGTTTGCTGTCACTTTATCATCCAGTTATTCTACTTCATTTATTTCATTGTAATACAGCAATAGCTTCACCTTAGATCAGAATCTACCTGTAGCTGGCAACACTTCATCTATTACTTTCCTCGATGCACAAAGGCTATGTCTATACCTAAGACCTTAGTTCGGACTCGGTTAGTCCAAAATAAGTAGTTTGAAGTTAATTCAAACTAAACTGCATTTTTTTTAGTTTGAACTAGCCACACCTTTTTTAGTTTGAACTAACTTTAGTTCAAACTAATAGTTATTTCGAACTAAAAAACATGGTTTAGTTTGAATTAATTGCTAGTTAGAACTTATTTAGTTTGAACTAGCATGTCTACATAGAACTAGTTTGAACTAGTCAAAATGACTAGTTCAAACTAAGCAGTTAGTTCAGACTAACCGGCCAAACTAACTAGTTTGAGCTAAGTTTTGGCTAGTTCAAACTAAAAAATTCTTTTGCTCGAACTAGTCAAAGGCTAGTGTAGACAGGGTTCAAATTAGCTTGCTTAATCTGGACTAATTTGCTAGTGTAGACGTAGCCTTAGTGTATGTCTATACCTGCAGCATTAACTTCATCGCCATCAGCACACTTCCAGGTTTGATTGAACAGTCTGTCACCATGTACTGTAACTTCAGCCCTGTAACTGGAGTAGTGCTAAGTCGACTGGATGGCATTTCAGGTTGCCTTAGTATAGTATGTATGGAGAGGTAAGTGGGAGTTAGTAAGGTGATGGGAGATATACAAGGTATTGTATGTACCTTGCATATCTCCTGTTAACTGCCACTGAAAAGTACAGCGAGTGTAGACTAGACCTGAGACTGTTAGGCTTCCATTTCCTTAGAATTTCGTTCAGTCAATGAAAACTGCAAGAAAGTTTATTGGGTCAAGAAAAGAGTGTGTGTATGTGTGCGCCTTATTTTACTAAAAGAAAAGAACAGTTCTACACAGCCAGATATATTCCGAGTGCATGGTCCAAGATCACATCATTTGCCTCATGAACAGAGGTGATTGATTGTTCTCTGTATTGGAAAGGACCATGTGTATCTCAACTGCATGATCTAGTCACCTCAAGCTTTCAATTCCTGAAGAGAGGACCAAAATTCTCTTGGTTTCCTCTATTTTTTTTTTACAAGAAGTTCAGCAAGAAGCTAGTTTGTAAGGCCTCAAAACTTTCAGTTTTGAGTGAAATAGAGCAGAGGCCCTGCTGGGTGTTGAGGCTGTTTTGATCTGACCACGTCTGGTTTGATCAGGGAGATAAGTCCCTGAAGCTACTCTTCAACTATCTTGAAATGATGACCCAAGCCTGATAATTGATTCATTGGTTTTACTGGAGCATGACAGTTTCCAGCCCTTTGGTGCATCCTGGTAATGCTCAACAACAAATTATTTTTGAGAAAGCCATCACCTTTTCTGAAACACTGACCTACGGGAGTACTGTCCTCCCCCCACCCCCACCCCAGTTCTACTGAACTCTCTGCTGCTTTCACCTTCCTTCTGTCAGTTCTTCCCTCTGTCTCTTTCACAGTCAGCACTCTCCTGGCATTTCCCAGGGATCTCTAACCTGTTCCTTTATTATCTTTACACTGCTGCCTCCTAGGAGACTTCAGTTACTCTCATTGTCTCTGTCAACAGCTCCATCTGATGGCTCTTAAGTCTACATCTAACTGGGACAACATGTCCCCTAGCTATTCCTGGCTCTGCTACAGACTTCCTGTGTGACCTTGGGCAAATCACTTCACAACATGTGCCTCCATTTCCCCACACGTAAAACAGGAAAAATAATAATAATACTAGTATTGACATCTACTGATAGAAAGTGCAATTATATCTAGGTATTTTTATTATTAATAATATTTAAGCAAAGTATTTGTCTTTTTTTACCAACTTAGCAGTGATAGTCTGACTATGATACTTCTCTGTAAACTGCACTTTTTGTCCTAATTGTCTTTGGAGATCCTGCATGTGTCACTGAGGACAGAACAGACCTATTTATTGTTGCCAAGTTCCAAAGGGGTAGCCGTGTTAGTCTAGTTCAAAACAAGCAAGGGGTGCTGTGGGACTTAGACTAATAAATTTATTTATCAAATGAGTTTTGGCATAAGAAAATCCCACTTCTCCCACCAAAGCTCATGCGATAAATACATTTGTTAGTCTTTAAGTGCCACAGCAGTCCTTGCTTATTTATTGTTGCATATGTCAGTTTTTACTGTTTTAATGATTTTACATTTTACATGAAACAGGTTGAGAAATTAAGTCTATAGAAATCTTCTGCACTTCCATTGACTTCCAAGTCTCACTGCAAATAATGGCTCTTTTCCCACGGACTCTGTGTTCTTTCTGGCAAGGGCATACTTAGAACCTTTTCCAAGAGAGCAATAGAAAGCATTAATTACTTGTTTATTGCTTTCCACTGACAAATGTTGCTATTCTGAACTTGTCAGTCTCTGACTTTGAAGGATTGTTAGCGCAGTGTGAGTAACTTGGCCCTTTAATTGTTTATCTTTAGAGACAAAAAAATGAGAAAATTTTGAGTAGGGAAAGATTTGTTAGATTATCTCATCCTGCTTCTAGTGTAGATTTCTTTCCTATGAAACACTTTAGTGTTTGTCCTGTTTAATTTTAGATTATTTAAAGCAAAATATTATTCAAAGAAATTAGCATTTTGCATCTTCTGTCTGGTGTAATTTTACAGGGAAACATTTGACATCCTCTGTGTTCAACCTCACTGAAGTTATAATGTGAAGGAGTCCATCAAAAATAAAAGACAACATGAATGCGAACTGAAAGAGAACTAAGTAGTGAAATTAGAGTTTACGGATTCAGGGCCAGATCTGTGGCCCTGAGCTGTGCTTAGTACAATTTAGGAAGGGAAAGGGGGAAATGTGGGTTTTATGCTAATTTTATCACCTTCAGTTCTAAGGCTATCTAGCTACCCGCTTAGACTATGGTTTAAGGCGGGGTTCTCAAACTCAAATCACTATGAGGACTTGTATGTTAGCCCGAGGGCTGCACCACTGAAACCTTTTCATACAACAATATTGGGCTATGTCCACACGCAGGGCTTTGTTTTGAAATAAGTTATTTTGAAACAAATCATTTCAAAATAAAGCCTTTATTTCAAAACAACTTGATTTGAAATAACCAAAAACCAAATTGAAATAAGGGAAAAACGGAAATCGAAATAGCATGTCCACAGTGTGGACTTGCTATTTTGCTTCAGGGGAAGGGCACCATGGGAGGTGTGACAACATGGCCACCTCCCTGGGCCATGTCGGCAGCCATGTTGCCAGCCAATCCTATAAAAGCTGGCCCTGACCTCACTTCCCTGTCCATTCTGGCTAGCAGGACTCTGCAAACGACAGACATGGACACTGCCCAGCTGCCCAGCCAGTGCTGTGCAATGGAGACCCTCTGCCCGCCTGCAGTGTCCTGCTGATGTGGGACACTCTGCTTGCAGACCCAGACAGTGCCCAGCCTGTGCCTGAGGCTGTTGTCCAGCTGGGCCGCAGAGCAGAGCTACTGCCCCTGCCCCCTTCTGTGCCTCGCCAGGTCTGGGCCCAGGACACCAGCCCAGACTGGTGGGAGCGGGTAGTGCTGCAAACCTGGGGGGACGACCGGTGGAGGAGGAACTTCCGGATGAGCAGGGTCAGCTTCAACCTCCTGGTCACAGAATTCGCCCTGCTGCTGCGCCGAAGGGACACCACCATGAGGCCTGCTATCCCTGTGGACAAAAGAGTGGCCATCGCCCTGTGGAAGATGGCCACTCCAGAGTTGCACAGGTCTGTGATGCACCTCTTCAGCACTGGGAGGTCCACCACTGGCAACATTCTCGTGGAGGTCACCAGGGACATCAACTGGATCCTGCTGCAACACCTGGTCACCCAAGGGGAGCTGCAGGACACCATTCCCCACATGGCCACACTGGGCTTTCCCAATTGTGCAGGAATCCTGGATGCCACGCACATCCCCATGCGAGCCCCAGAGCACAGAGCTGCAGAGTACCGAAACCACGGGGGGTACCATTCCATCATCTTGCAGGCCCTTGTGGACCACCAAGGCCTTTTCCAAAACTGTTATGTGGGTTGGCCAGGGAGGGCCCATGATGCCAGGGTCCTCCGTAACTCTGCCCTGTACCGGGGCATGGAGCCAGGCACCTTCTTCCCCCCGCATAACATCAGTGTTGGGGGAGTAGAGGTGCCCATCCTCATTGTGGCAGATGTGGCCTATCCCCTTTGCCCATGACTCATGCAGCCATATACAGGGCCCCTCGATCCCCGACGGCAGATCTTCAACCGCTGGCTGAGCTGCTACTGCCTGGTGGTCAAGCAGGCATTTGGCCACCTCAAGGCACGCTGGAGGTGCCTCAATA
>ML681993.1:5669441-5681845 GCA_007922195.1 Podocnemis expansa | reverse complement strand
AGATTGGGGGGAGGGGGTGGGAGAGTCTGGGTGGCAGGGGAGAAGTTAGGCAGGGCCTGTGGGGGAGTCCGGGGGGGTGGTGTTCCCTGCCCCTGCCCATGGCTGCCTAGTTCTGGGGTCACCTCCAGGGAGGGTCAGGCGGCAGACCCCCTGCAGCTGCTGGAGGGGCCGTCTGTTCCACCAGCTGGCAGAGGCTGGTGGCAGTTGCCTCCACTGCGGTGGGCAGGCGCTCACAGAGGCGCATGCTGGCCTGCACCTGGCACTCCAGGGCGGCAACCACCTGGTCATCCACCGCTGACGCCTGCTACAGCTGGCGGAGGGCCACCTGGCTTGTTCCTGCTGCCAGGCGTGGGTGGACGCCTCAGTCCTCTCCCCCAGCATCTCGAGGCTCTCCAGGATCTCGGCTCATGTCCGAGGGGCCCTCCTCTTCTGCCATACTGGCCTCGGGCTGAGGCATCGGGCAGGTGGTAGTGGACGGTGAGCAGCTGGGCGACCTGCTGGAGGGAAGCAGAAAACACAGTTGGCCCCTGCTACCTGCTGGCCTTGTCTGTGTGCAGCCTGTCTGCAGCACACACCTCTGCCCTGACTGTCAGCAGGACTCAGGATCCTGTGGCACATTGCCCTGGGGTAGTGCTACCAGATCCCAAAGCTTCAAAAGGAGGCCAGGAAAGTACAAAAAGGAGGATACTGGAGGACACATGGGAGAAAATGTAGTATGGATGTGATATTCTTCGGTGTTTAGGGGGCCCTGGAACACTTCCCTGTACAAATAAGTATTCTATGGCATTCCAGGATCCTTCAGCCCCTACAGTAAAAAGCCTGACAAAATCCTGTATTTTAAACTGCCTGCCAGACAGAGAATGTGAGGATAAAAAGAAGAACAGGACAGTAAAAAGGGGACCATGTTCTCCTTTTGCCTGACATCTGGTAACCATACCCTGGAGGCACACATGCTAGTGGTGCCCACAATCGGGAGCTGGACTCACCCACGCCTTGCTCTAGGGGGTCTCCCAAGGCCACTTGCCAGTGGCAAGGCCTGCATGCTGTCCACCCTGCCCAAGATGCAGCTGCATCTTTGACACCCAGGCCCTGTTAACCACCCCCAGGCACACAGGGGCCTGTGACCCTGGTGCCAACTGTCTCTCAGGTACCCGTGTCCATGGGAGAGCCTCTGCACCCGCTGACCCTGTGCCCTACCTGCCCCAGTGCCCGGCTCTGTACCCCCTCACTGCCCGTGACCTGGATAGGCCCAGCCCTGCATGCCTCTGCGGGCAGGGAATACTCACCCACAGGGGCTCCAGAGGTCTGGCGCGATATCCCGGGGTCTGTTTTGAAGTTGGCAGGGGCCGGGATGGTGTCAGGCCCCTGCTCCTCAGTGCTGCTCTCTGCCTCGGGGCTGGGGAACAGCTCTGGGGTCCTGGGGGTAGCCTCCGCCACTGATGGTGGTATGGCAGCAGGCTCCCCAACAGAGACTTCTGACTCCGTCTCCGCAGCCTCCGGGCCAGAGGATGGGCTCTGGTGCACCCCTGTATCCACAGCCTTGGCGGAAAGACCGCTTGGCTCCGGCCCCAGGAATTCATGGAGCTTGTCATAATAGGGGCAGGTAGCAGTGCTACCTGCCCCCTGGAGCTCCCAGGCCTCGGGGGTCCTGGAATGGTCCTGCCTGAGACCCTTGATTTTAGTGCGGACCTGCTCCGTTGTCCACTCATGCCCTTGTTCGGACATCACTGCGGCAATGTCTGCATAAATGTCCCGGTTCCGGTAGCTAGCCTGGAACCGGGACATGATTTCCTCCCTTCGCCAAATCCTGAGGAGGCAGTGGACCTCCTCGGGTGTCCAGATCGGGGCACGGCATCACCCCCCTGCGGTGTTGCTGCCACGTGCTGCCATGCTTTGAGAAGCCTCTGGCCATGCTGGCAGGCACGCACAGGCAGGAACTTCCTGTTTCCCCTGGGTGCTGTGCACCCTAGGAAGAAGGTCAGACAGTTATTTCAAAGCAATGCTTGTTTGAAAATAACATGTCTGGACGATGGTTATTTCAAAATTACCATTATTTCAAAACAGCATGTCCCAATGGCGTTATTTTGAAATGAGCTGTTTTGAAACGATGGCTCTTGTTTCAAAATGACGGAGCCCGTCATTTCGAAACAAGAGAACGTCGTGTGGACATGCTGGTTTTTATTTCGAAACAACCACTGTTGTTTCGAAATAACCTCATGTGGACATACCCTTGCAAATATCTGTCATCATGGGCCACAGGAAATAGCTTTAGAGGCCGCCTGCAGGCCATGTGTTTGAGACCCCTGGTTTAAGGTAAATCCATGGGTTTCACAAATAATGGCCACATTCCTTGAAGCCAGGGATGATAGCAAGGGATAATGGGCACTCTTCAAAAAATATTTTCTGCTACCCCTCGTGACCACAGAAGTAGAATAGCAGCCTAGGCAGTTTCTTCCCTTACTATAGCAGGTGAGCTGTGATTAGTGAACTACAAGCAGGTAGTTCTTTATCTCAAAAAGCAGGGTGATTTGCTGCTGAAATGACAAATACAAGACACACACCAGCACAAGTGAGATTCAAATCAGTGACCATCCTATGTCCTTGTTTGTTTTGGAATATTCCCAAAAATTATGTGGCTGCAATGAACAGTCACAGTTTCTCTCTTACTCTTACTTCTGTCTCACATTCTTGTCCCTACTCCAGTGAGCAGGAATGTAGCTAGCTACCTGGCCAAGAGCTGGGCAAATCTGTGTTCAAGAGGGTTCTGTGCAAATATCCTTTCCTAGGTGATCTCTCCATGCAGGGACTAGCAATTGGCTGGTATCTTCCTTCTCCCCACCCCACTTTCCTGCTCCACAGACTTGACCAGGAATAGGAATTGAGTCAGGGAAGTCTGGTCTTGACTAGTGAAAAACAGTAGGCTAAAGTACCCTGCAAGAGGGATCTGGCCTGGGTCCCTACCCTGTTAGGCCCCTCTTTTTCTGAATACTAATATGTAGTGGGGTGGTTTTCCTGCTGTGAAGTGGAAGGGGTTAAAAGCCCCAGAAAGGGGAATGGCCAATGTGAACAGAGAGTTTCCAGGAGCAGTCAGGGCCTGGGAACCAGTACAAAGCAGTAGCTTCAGCTCCTGCTCTGGGAAGCTGGCTCCAGACCTATGAAGAAGAAGGTTGTGCTGTCAGTGGGACTGTGCGAGACAGAACTTCAGAGCTTCCAGGAGCACTACCAAGGTTTGGTGAGACCACAGCTTTGCTACCAGGGCTGCAGGTACCTGGGGAGGTGTGGATATGGCTCAGGGGACCTGGTGAGGCACAGGCCAAATGAGACAAAAGATGGTTAAGGTGGAGCTCAACAGAATGTGTAGGGTCCCTAGGTGGAAACCAGGAGAAGTGGATGGGTCCAAGTCCCACCTGCCTCCACTGGTGCCAGTAGCTAGCAATGCTGCAAGCAAGTTCTGGATGGACAGTGTTGGTCACTGATAGAAGTGGACTGGCCAGGACTGGACTATACCCTGCGGGGGGAGGGGGGTAACTAAAGGAACTCAGCCAGAGGCCTGAGACCCCGCAAAGGACTGTGAAGGCCATGAGAGAGACTGAGCACAGATTATCAGATGGGAAACCACTTAAGTAATTCCTCGTTCCAGCAACAGAAGGCACCTGTTGTGGGGGGTGGGGTCACATATTGCTGAGGATCTACAGTGGCTAAATACATATTTTTTAAAAATGTCAAGTAAATGATCGTTGAGCATTTCAGAAGTTTTCAGCAAACAAAATGCATGAAAGAAAAGCAAGTTCTCTGAAATTTAACAAGGGTTGCTCTCCATTTCAGAAATACGCTAAATTCTGGAAAAATCAATAAAGGAGGGCTCTGCTAGTATTGCCGCCTGACTCTGCATCTCATATATAACTGAGAAGATTGTATCATAAAAGAATCAAAAGTGGATCATTCAGCATCACATGAAGAGGAGAAAGGAAAGGACTGGGTGATATGGAATCATGAATGGAAAGTAGAAGAGAATAGGCATGTTAAAAAGGTAAATCTAGGGAGTAAGATTCCACCAGGGTCAAGTGATGCACAGATTGTATTTGATGGCCAGAGTAATAACAGCTAAGATCTTTTCCTCAAAATAAATATAAAATGAGTGAAAAATTTTTAAAACAGTCGCTAAGTTTGGGTCGAATATATTAACATAATGAATGCAGCTTATTGATTCCTGTACAGATTTTTTTCAATGTCAGTGCTATAAAAATCTCAGTGGTAATGGCTTCTGCAACTGAAAGAGCTATGGAAAAAGATGAAAGATTCCATCAGCATGAAAATAGTCAAAATCAGAGGAACTGTCAAGTGGGGTGGGCTTAATTCAAAGATACTCAGTCAAAAAGTAATATTCTTTCAGTTTGGTCACAAATTACTGATGCACATTTTGCTTTAGTGCATGAGAAGCACATGTATATCAATCCTATGGCAGATGTTTTGTGGCTAATTCTAGTTCTGGAGACTGCTCAAGAGGAAAAGATGAGTGAAAATAGCAATGATGGGGGCAGCTTCCTGGAGCTTATAACTCTAATAACCAAATACAATAATACAGTAAGAAAGAAAATGGAAAGTGGCCCACACAGTGCAAAATGCATCCATTCATCAATACAGAAATGAAATAATTTGCATTATGTCAGAACTTGTACTTGAATTCATATGCTAAGAAAAAAGAGGAGTTAATGACTGGCAAAACTAAATGAGTAGGGCTAAGAAAATGTTTAGGGGAATTTGTGATAGGCTGCTCCCAGAATCCGGTTGAATGTACTGCTATGACCCCCTCTCCCCGATCCCCATTCCTGAACCCAACTTACCCTGCTTTGCCAGGTGACTACTCACTCCCGGATCAGTCCACATCAGCCTCCTACATGTAATCATTCCCAGGCAGTCGGTGCAAAGCCCTCTGGTCACCTATGGGGCAGTTACCAAGTGAACACCCTCAGTCTGCAGACACCACACCAGGAGCTCCCATCCTACAGAGATTGGGACCTACCCCCCAATCACAATAGACTCACATCCATCCACTTGACATTGAAATGGATTGACCTAACCACTCTGATTCACACCCTCTAAAGTCCACACTGCTTTAGATAAAACAAACACTAGTTTATTGATTAGAATATGATTTTAATGAGAATATAGCAAATCAGTGCACAATCATTTAATAGAAGAGTCAGGAATGACCATGAGTAAATAAAAGACATAAAATGCATGGTAACCTAACAACACTATTACAATTATGGTCATCTTGCCACTCAGGTTCAGCTGTGATGGTTTGTAGCTGTTCTCTGTCTATCTCAAGACAGGGTCCAAATCTTCTTATAGCTGCTTCAGGATGGCAAATTTCTGGCAAAAAGCCTGGAGCAGCTCAAAGTGTCTCCCTTTGCTTCCAATCCCCCTAGGCTCCTCTTCCTCCTTGGCTGAGGTGCAACAGGCATTTAGCTGGCCCTGTTGTCTTTGTTATTGGGAAATGCCTCTGAGTGTCTCAATGCTACTGGAAAACAACTCTGATTGTCTCCTTCCCCTCTGAGCCATGTAAAACATGCTTCACATGTATGCACATACAAGATGCTGCAGGTGACATGAAACCATAATAATGCTGTAGGTCATTCAAAAAGGAATTTTGCATGGCACAGTTTGTATTCAACCACATAATTACATTGCAAAAGTGAATAGAAAAGTCACACAGATTATAGTCCATTGTGCATCATGTGACAGGAATGGAGCATATGACATATGAAGATACTCTGAGGGAGTAAGCTTCTACAGAAGAGAAGAGTGAGAGAGAGATTTGACAGCAGCTACCTAAAGGGATGTGTAATAACCCTTGGGGAGGAAGGGGTTAACACTGTGGTCAGTGAGTCCCAGGACAGCCAATAGGAAAAAAGCACAAGTTTTTTAATTGGAGCAGCAGCCTTGCCTGTTCCTATTTGGATGCAGCAGAGCTCCTGGGAGGATCAAGAGGAAACCAGAGGGGCCTGAGGAAGGATCCAGCAACATCCTTACCAAAGATAAGTTAAGTTGGTTACTGATCAGGCATGGGTAGAACAGGAAATGTTTACTTACATGTGGTCAGGGTGTTTTCTTTGGTTTTGGTTTGTTTTTGGATTTTTCTGTGCTGAGCACATGTACCCCCTCCCACTACCCTATAACTACCTAAGTTAAATCCCAGAGAAGCGACTCTCTGTGTTTTTATCTGTTCTTTTTAATTAAAGATTTTACTTTTTAAGTAAGCTCTGGTTCTGTATCTTGAAGGGCAAGAGGTTTGTGTGCGCATGCCTGAGACTGCACAGCCAGCTACTACTGGGGACTCTGTTCCAGTTCCAGCTCATATTGCTGCTGGAGTTCAGTCACTTTCCTGAGGGAGGAATAAAAGTGATTGCAAGTACCTTACAGGAAGGAATTCCCAAGTGCGCCTTCCTAGGTTTTCAAGAGGTTTTTGCTTTTGGGTGGTGGCAGCAATACCACTCCAAGGCCTGGAATTGGAGGCCTTGGAGAGTTTTAAGAGCAGGCTTTAAGGCCAGTGGCTTTTCAGGCCTGTTGCAAGCCCCCACATTCTGCACTCAGAGTGCCAGAATGGGGATACAGCCTTGACAGGGTGTTCAAGGGAAGATGAAGGCAAGCTGTCGTTGTTGGTAGCAGACGAGAGAAAAAGGAGCAATGGTGTCAAGCGGTAGTGGGGTGGATATAAGGAAAACCTTTTTCACTGGGTGAGTGGTGAAACTCTGGAATGGGTTATCTTGGGAGGTGATGGAATCTCCATCCATAGAAGTTTTTAAGGTCTGGCTTGACAAAGCCCTGACTGGGATGATTTAGTTGGGGTTGGTTGTGCTTTGAGCAATGGTTTGGACTAGATGACCTCCTGAGATCCCTTCCAACCCTACTACTCTATGATTCTACAAAAACTAAAGATATTAGCAAAGTCAAACAAGTGTCAGTAGCAGTGCTATTTTTGGTGGTGATACACAGGAGTGCAAAGTACTGGTGCCTTTTTTGCTGGCCCTGCTGCCCAGCTGTGGGGAGCGGAAGAGTCATCAGGGGAAAGGACAGTACCAGCACCTTTTTTTCTTTTTTTTTTTTTAAACAAAAAAAGCACTTGTCAGTAGTGTTGAGATCATTTACATGGCACTATCTATGAAAAATCTCTTGCTTTTCATTTTGCTGAGTCACTCAATGCAAAGTCTGTCCTTCAGTATGTGATGAACACATTGTCACAATGTGGTACTGATGTACAGTACTGTATTGTTCAGACCTATGATAGCACTGATGTTATGAGTAGAAATCTTAATGATTTGCAAGCCGTCTTATGGTAAGAAGTACATTAAGAATGACATGTTCATTGTTTCAGACGTAGGCTCAATTTAGTTATGGTTGATGTATGCAAAGAAAACACAGTTCAATGTATCCTGGAGAAATTTCTCTCTCAAATTCATGTCCATTCAAAAGAAAGGGCAACTAAAAAATAAACCCTCAGAGTTGAAGAAGCTCTAGGACACTCACAAGGTATGTTAAGTTGCTGCCTATAATGCTGTGGAAAGGATAATGTCATCTCGTGACACTTATTTTACTATCTTGAGATGTCAAGAGTTGACAGGGCCATGAGTGCATAAGGTCTTAGTTCAGTATAAGAGTCACCATTTACTGTCTTCCTTTGCATGTTCACAAACATTCTTCAACTGCCTAAAGTTATATTTGACTTTTCCAGTCAGTTGAGTGTGACTTCTCTTAGCTCTGCTTATCTTTGGGTGCCCTACTCAGTGAAATTCTGAAAATGAGAGATTCAGAAGAGCTGTTTGATAGACTATGGAGTGAAGCCATTGCCATAGCTTCAGAAAATGATTTGAAGTTGCCTGAAGTTCAGGGAACACACTCATGTACAAAAGGTGCCTGAAAAAACTTCAGGTATACCTTTTGATTGAAGTGTCAAGTGCAGAACAATCCTCTTTAGATGAAAGAGAATTCAAGAAACGTCTTTTTGCCACTGCTTGATCACATAACGGGAGGGAGAAATAAAAAAAAAAAATGTTTTTTGTTGTCAGTTGCCTTTATTCAGAATTGAGAACTTTCTTGACTTTCTAAAATTAAAGCCACTCACAGAACACTATGGATATAAACAGTGTGGAGACAGAGATAAAACCCTCACTGAAAGTAATTTAGTGCTGTGAAAAACAGCAGACACCCAAGATTAACAGTTTACTGCATCTGATAATACTTTTTAAATAAATACAAACTTGCCTTCCACAAATGGCATAAATTATTTGAGATTGGTATGACTATTCCTCATCAAATGCAGCCTGCGAAAGGACATTCTCATGTCTTCAGCAAGTGAAAGACAGCCCAAGGAACAGAATGGCAAGTGACCAACAAGGGACTTTGCTTTCATGGCTATCGAAAAATCTTTATCTTTATCAGGGTAATATTGGTGCATAACATTCACTGGACTTAAGAGACTCAGCTGCCAACCTCTGCTCAGCACTCTTGCAGTGATTGAATTGTGAGGACCTATTACTTTTTATTAAACAACAATTTACCTACAACCTAGAACCAAATGGCAAGTTTAATTTTTTAAAAAGGCAAATCAAGGTACAAGGGAGACTACAGGAATAATGTTTTGAACTTCAATTCAAGGCCTAAATCACAAATTAAATTACTTTGGCAGGCTTAGCCTAGTCCCTAGTTTGTCCTTGTCGTGCACATAATTTATTCAGAAAGTCAATCTCTGCTCAAGCTGAGCGCCACACAGATGTCAGGTCAGGAGTACAATTCATATGGAATCTTACAAAGTGTTTAACTCCAGTACATTCATTTAGTTACTTGATGTGTCTTTTCTAATTAGTTCTTCCCCAATTATAAACTTTACAAACACATCTGGGAAGTGTCTAAGGGTAGATATACATAAAAGCCTGAGAAGATCATATAGGTCACATTTATTTCTTAACTAAGTTAGAATGATAGACTCGGAAACTGCAAGGGACCATGAAAGGTCATCAAGTCCAGTCCCCTAAAACTCATGGCAGGGCCAAGCACCATCTTAAATCATCTGTGGTGTTTGTCTAACCTGCTCTTAAAAACTTCCAATGATGGAGAATCCACAACCTCTCTAGGCAACTTATTCCACTGGTTAATCACTCTGCCTGTTAGTAATTTTTTTCCTAATATCCAAACTAAACCTCCCTTGCTGTAATTTAAGCCCATTGCTTCGTGTCCTATCGTCTGTGATTAAAGAATAATTTTTCTCTCTCTTCCATGTAACTTCAGTGTAGTCTCTTGATGAGTTTTCTAGATGAAACAAATCCAGTTCCTTCAATCTTCCCTCATAAGTCAATGTTCCAGACCTTTAATCATTCTTGTTGCTCTTCTTTGGATCTTCTCCAATTTCCCCACATCTTTCCTGAAATTAGGTACCCAAGAACAGGACACAATACTCTAGTTGAGGCCTAATTAGTGCAGATTAAGGTGGTAGAATTCCTTCTAGTGTCTTACTTTCAATACTCCTGTTAATACATTCCAAAATGGTGTTTGATTTCTTTGCAACAGTGCTGTACTGTTGACTCATATTTAGCTTGTGGTCCCCTATGACACCCAGATCATTTTCCTCAGTGCTCTTTCCTAGGCAGTCATTGCCCATTTTGTATGTGGGCAAAGGATTGTTCTCTCCTAAGTGGAGTACTCTGCATTTGTCGTTTTTGAATTTCATACTATTTACCTCAGATCAGGGCTGTCACTGCCTTAAAAAAAAGGGTCAGGGCCTGGGCCAAGTCCTGGCCCTACCCCCTTCTGCACAGCCCCACCCCTGGGCCTAATCTGGGCCCAATCCAGGAGTCCAATTGGGCTCCTCCCACTGGCAGCCCAGTCCAGATCCAACCCCTGCTAGCCAGTGGCTACACAGCAGGCAGTCCCAGCCTAGATCTGGCCCCTGCCTCTGCTAACCAGAAGCAGGCAACTTGAGCTCAGTCTGGTCCTGGCCACTGCCAGCCAGGCCGGCAGCAGGATGGCAGGCAGCCCTGGCCTAGATTTGGCCCCTTCCACTGCCAGGCAGCGGCAAGCAGCCTGCCCAGTGCGGCCCCTGGTGCTGCTGGGGCAGGGCCAGAGGAAATGGGTAGGGCTGCAGCCCTGGGGGCCCAGTGGCAGCAATGCCCCTGCTTCAGACCATTTTACCAGTTTGTCCAAATCATTTTGAATTGTGATCCTATCCTACAAAATACGTGCAACCTCTCCTGGCTTGGTAACACCTGCAAACTTTACAAGTGTACTCTCTATGCCATCATCTAAACCACTGATGAAAATATTGACCAGACCTGGACCTAGAACCAATCCCTGCTCATTATGCCCTTTTAGCATGACTGTGGACCATTGGTAACTTCTCTCTGAGAGCAGTTATCCAACCAGATGTGTACTCATCTTAAAATAGCTCCATCTAGATTGTACTTCCATAGTTTGTTAATGAGCAGGTGATATAAAAATGTAGCAAAAGCCTTACTAAAGTCTAGAAACATCACATCTACCACTTCCCCTCTATACACAAGGCTTGTTACCCTGTTACAGAAAGGTTTCAGGTTGGTTTGACTTGATTTGTTCTTGACAAATCCACGCTGACTATCACTTAACTTATTTTCTTCTAGATGTTTGCCAACTGATTCCTTAATTATATCCCATTATTTTTCCAGGTACAGAAGTTAAGCTGACTCATCTATAATATCCTGGGTTGTCCTTATTTCCTTTTTTATAGATGGGCTCTGTATTTGCTCTTTTCCAGTCCTCTGGGATCTCTACAGTCTTCCATGATTTTTCAAAGTCAATAGCCAATGGCTCAGATATCTCCTGAATCAGTTCCTTGAGTATTTTAGGTTGCATATCATCAGTCCCTTGTGACTTTAAAACATCTAATTGTCTAAGTAATTTTTGCCTTGTTCTTTCCTTATTTTAGCTTCTGATCCTATCCCAATTTTACTGCTCTCTCCCGTGTCAGGCATCCACTCACCACCAGCCTTCCCAGTAAAGGCCAAAAGAAATCATTTACTTCCCCTGCCATTTCCACATTTTCTGTTATTGTTTTTCCATCGTTCTTGAGTAACAGTCCTACAGTGTCTGTGGTCTTCCTCTTGTTTCTAACATATTTCAAAACAGTCATGTTCAGTCATATTTACTCTGCAACAAGTCTCCATATGAAACAGTTTTTTGGCATCTCATCTTTTTAAAAACAGTATCTTTCTGCTCTGGAGGAAGACCTGTTGCTCACTTATCCAGTGAGAATTGTGTCAAACTCCATATTTGAAAAATAGCACATGCCAGTAGTAATACATCACCACCACCTCACAAGGATATTGAAGGCAACTGAGAAATGCTCAGGGAGAGTAGAGGCTACAGCACCAGAAGATGCAATAATAATGAGTGACTTCAGGTATCCTCAACTGATTCAGTAAGTATCACAGCAGGGTGTGATGCAGAAATAAAGTTTCTGGACACCATTGTGACATTAAGAATAGCCCAAGGACAATGGACACCCAAATATCTGATAATGATAAACCATCTTAACCAGTTGAAATGTATCCCAATTCTTTAATGTACCTCTATTCTTTCATATCATGAAATATATCTGTTAAGTAGCATGGGAAATGCCAATGAAAAGCTCATGACAATGATTATTAATATCATATAATGAAGGTGAAAGCAACTGATGCAAAATTATGGCCATAAAATAAAATTACAGTTCTTAAGATGTTTTGTCAGCCAAATGGGAATTGCCCATCCTAGGAAAGGAATGTGTTTATGTCCACAGCAGTTTGAAAAATAATAAGAATAGTGGGTAAACAGACCCATCAAGTTAACAAGAATTGTAGAAAAACCTCACACTATCATGGTAGGAGAGGAGAATGGCAGCCACATATCTAATATTCATTCACTTGTACCAGAGAAAGCAATAAATTTGCTGAGAAGAAGCAGCAGGAAATTTCCTTCAAGATGGCCACTCTTGAGAGAGATGAGGGATGCAAAATGTCACCTATGGGGTGCACTCAAGTGGCATCTGTGGGTTGCAGCCTTCCTTGTTTCCCACTCCTGAAAACATTGGGGGTATGTCCACCCTAGAGGCTCAATTGAGTCAACGTAACAAGGTTGACTTTAAGTAGACTTAAAGTCAACCTTGTTAAGTCAACTTAGTGTGTCCGCATTCAAAACTCCTGTGGACTGCCCATGTCCACCCTGGCAGGTTCTGTGTTGACTTAATGCTTAAGTCGATGTCATAAAGTCAACTTAAGCACTATTCCCCATCTACACTAGCTAAAATTGACTTAATAAGGTTGACTTAAGTGTTAAGTTGACCTTCCAAGGTGGAGTTTTAAGTCAACTTAAGGAAGCGCTTAAGTTGACTTAAT